>CP049707.1:6528059-7089851 GCA_004148225.2 Heterodera glycines | reverse complement strand
GCCAGGGTTTGAACTGAGCGAGGGGGTGCCAGCAGACTTATTGTAGAGTTCAATGAGCTGGATTTTTCCAGTTTTTAAAATTTCGAAAATTTTCAAAATTTTTCGAGCTAGGCCTAAAAAACGGTTTTCGGGTTTTTGAATTTTAGGAATTTTTAACGAATTTTCCCAGAAAAACGGAGACCACTTTCAAGCAACCGTTTTTCGAGCTCTATCGATTGGTGATATTTTTGAAAAAATTTCGATTTTTTCCCGGAAATAGAAAAAATTTTTGGCCTGAGCGGGACATTTGAGTCCCGGGTCCATAACTCGTTAGGGGTTGGTTTTATCGAAAAAATGCCTTAGGGCAAAATTGTAGAGCTTTTGAAGCTCTATCGAATGGTGTGCCATATGGCGGGAAATTTTCAAAAATTTTCGAGCTAGGCCCCCTAGAAATTTTCGGAATTTTTTTTTGGGTTGAAAAAGAGGGTGAAAAATTTTTTTCTGGGTATTTTTAAGGTGCTGAGCACGAATCTGATGATCATTTTCAGTTTAGGAAATTTTAGAATTTTTTAAAAATTCAAAAATATTTTTCAATTTTTTGGCCCTCGGGATTTTGGGCGAATATTGGAAAATTCATAACTCACCTCAGAGAGGGTAATTTTTCATACAATAAAGCTTTAAAAATAGCAAAAAATCGGGAGAATTTTATGAGATTTATTTGGGATTTCTATCTTAAAAAGAAAAAAAGTTATTCCAGAATTTCTGAAAATTTTCGATTTTTCAGAAAAAAATTCATAACTCCCTTCTGAAAAGTCATTCTGTAAAAGTAATATACTACAAAAATCCGCAATTTTTTTCTCTATAATATAAATTTTATTTTACATTTTTATCTCTTTTTTGCGAATTGTTATAAAAATAAAAGTGATTTTGGTGTTCGGGACCACAGGGGGGTGACCAGGATTTTTGAGTGAAAAAATTTTTTCGACAAAAATCTTCCAAAAACATGTCTTTAGGGGTAGTTTATGACGCTGATCACGAATACGTGATCACATTTTACTTTTGACATCGTTAAGACCTCAGAATCCCTGTGTGATTGGGGATTCTGAGGCATCATTTTGAGGGGGGGGGGAAGTTCGAATCCGGGCGGTGTAACATTATTTTTCTGTGCATTTTTTCATTATTTTCAATGTTTTTATTAATAAAAAATAGATTTCTTTTATTAATACCGCGTGCGGAGGGTGCCGAGCGCACGCAAATGGTCCCATTTGGAGGCAATGCAGCAAAAGTTGATCAAAAATAATGAGAAATATTTAGTAAAAATATTTAACAAAAAAATGAATGATATAAGCATTAGTCAAATGTAATAAATGTTTTAAAATATAATTTAAATAATAAATGAATAAAAGCTTATTTAAAACAAAAAATAATTATGTATTTAATTGAAAAATTTATGAACAAAATTATGCCATTGTGATCAAATTTTTTTTTCTGTGCATTTTTTGCTTACTTTTACATTTTTTAATTAATTTGTTTTGTATTATTAATAATAAATAAAAATTTTTAATTTAAATTTTAATTTAAATTAAATTATTTTGGTGAACAAATGTTTTAATTTAAATTATTTAATTTTTTATTTAATTTAATATTGTTTTATTAATTATTTTAAATTATTTCTGATGAATAAATGTTTTATTTAATTTGAATTTTCGAGAAATTAATTCCTTTCAATTTCAATAAATATTCTACAATATATTATAAATTTCTAACTTTATTTTTAATAAGTAAAAGGATTTTTTTAATTTGATAAATTTATAATACATCCAATAATACAATTTTCTTATTTATTTCATTTTAAACCATGATTGTACCTCTTCTAATCACTTTTGTTCAAATTTTAATCACTTGTACCTCTTCTAATCACTGGTGTACCTCTTCTAATCACAGTTATACCTCTTCTAATCACAGTTGTACCTCTTCTGATCCCTGTTGTACCTCTTCTAATCACAGTTGTACCTCTTCTAATCACAGTTGTACCTCTTCTGATCCCTGTTGTACCTCTTCTAATCACAGTTGTACCTCTTCTCACCACTGTTGTACCTCTTCTAATCACTGTTGTACCTTTTCTAATCACAGTTGTACCTCTTCTGATCCCTGTTGTACCTCTTCTAATCACAGTTGTACCTCTTCTCACCACTGTTGTACCTCTTCTAATCACTGTTGTACCTTTTCTAATCACTGTTGTACTTCTTCCAACACATCTTCCAACAATTTTTGTACCTCGTCTGAGCTCAACAACATTTAAGTACGGGCGCGAAGCGCCCGTTTGGCCTCAACAAAATTTAAAAACGGGCGCGAAGCGCCCGTTCGAGGCCGCGAAGCGGCCTAAAAGTCCCAGATAATTTTTTAAAAATTCCTTCAAATCGAGTATTTACAAAAAGAATAAATAATGTGTTTTCGTTGTTTTTGACTTACGACTTTTGCGATAAATAAAATGCAATTTTGAACAATTAATTAATGACTTAGTGAAAAATTTGAACTTTAAGTCATCGATTTTGATTTTGACTTGAAAATGGAAAAAATAATCAAAATTAAAAAATCATTTCATAAGATGATAACTTCTCCTAATGGTTTATCTTCAAAAATAGGTAAATTATTTTTCAATTATATTTCTAAAATTTAAATTAATTTATATTTGCAATTGTTTTAATACTATCATTTAATTTCAATTCATTTTCACCGTTTGTCGGTGCCAGCACTGCTCGTGCCTGTTTTGCGCCAAGTAGCGAAGCTCCGAAAGCGCGAAGCGCTTTTTCCCAGCTAAATAGCCGACGGTTCACGCACCCGCTAGTTAATATATACGTTATATTGACAAGGAGTTTCGTTTCAAAAACTAATTTGAGCTTAACGGCTAATGGGACGGGTCTGAAAGTGGTGGAAGGGTCTTACAACTTTTTGAGGAGAATTCGGGAAAACTATAGGTTTTTTGATCCGAGCGCCAACTGAGTACCGGGGACTGATTTGTCACTTTTGTTTGCATTTGAAGGCCCCTAACTTTTTTTGTAAAACTCGAATCAAAAAGTGCCCGCTGAAAGGGCACTCCGCCTAAGGGTCCTCTACAAGGAGGTATTTTTTAAAATTTTTTTTGAGCAAACCCCTGGCCTGCAAAAAATGGCAACTGAAGCGTGCTCAAAAAGTACACTTCAGTACCAGCTGAATACCGCGCCAGGGTTTGATCTGAGCGGGGGGTGGCCAGCGAACTTATTGTAGAGCTTTGAAAGCTCGATTTTTTGAAATTTAAAAATTTCGAAAATTTTCAAAATTTTTCGAGTTAGGCCTAAAAAACGGTTTTCGGGTTTTTGAATTTTAGGATTTTTTAACGATTTTTCCCAGAGAAACGGAGACCACTTCCAAAACATAGTTTTTCAAGCTCTATCGACTGGTATTTTTTTCGGAAAAATTTCGGTTTTTTTCCGGAAATAGAAAAAATTTTTGGCCTGAGCGGGACATTTGAGTCCCGGGCCTATAACTCGTCAGGGATCGGTTTTAGCCAAAAATTGCCTTAGAACATTTTTGTAGAGCATTTTAAATGCTATCGAATGGTGTACTATATGAAAGGAAATTTTCAAAAATTTTCGAGCTAGGCCCCCTAGAAATTTTCAAAAATTTTTTTTGGGTTGAAAAAGAGGGTGAAAAATATTTTTCTGGGGTAAATTAGGGTCCTGAGCACAAATATGATGTTTATTTTAAGTTTCAGATTTTTTGGAATATTTTAAAAATTCTTTATTTTTTGGCAATTTTTTGGCCCTCGGGATTTTGGCCTAATATTTGAAAATTCATAACAAATCGAAGGGTTGATCAATTTTACAGGAATAAAGCCTTAAAAATAGAGAAAAATCAGGAGAATTTTATGGACTTTATTTGGAATTTCTATCTGTAAAATGAAAAAACTTATTCCAGAATTTCTGGAAAAATTCGAATTTTCAGAAAAAAATTCATAACTCGGTTCTGAAAAGATATTCTGGAAAAATAAAATACTACAAAAATCCGCAGTTTTTTGCTCTATTATATAAATTTTATTTGGCATTTTTATCACTTTTTTAAGAATTTTTATAAAAATAAAAGTGATTTTGTGATTCGGGACCAAAGGGGGTGGACAGGATTTTTGAGTGGAAAAATTTTTCTCACAAAAATCTTCCAAAAATATGTATTTAGGTGTTATTTGGGCCGCTGATCATGAATACGTAATCTGTTTTTACTTTTGACATAGTCAAGACCTCAGAATCCCTGTGTGATTGGGGATTCTGAGGCATCATTTTTGGGAGGGGGGGTGCAAAGTTCGAATCCGGACGGTGTAACATTATTTTTCTGTGCATTTTTGGGTTATTTTGACTGTTTTTAATTAATTAGAAGATTTCTTTTAAATTATTTAAATTTATTTTTTTTAAATTAAAGAATTTCATTATTTTTTTTTTTGAATTTGTAAAAAAAATAATTTAATTTCAAATTAAATAAATATTCAATTAATAATTTCCAACGTTGTTTTTAATTAATAACTACCATTTTTTCGTGTTTTCGTTGTTTTATTCATTTAAAATATTTTTTATTTTATTAATAATAAATTACATTTTTTTATTTGAATTAAATAAAATTCCAAAATCCGTTTTAATTTTTTTTTTTCGTCATTTTCAATGCTTTTACTTAATTTGAACCTTTTTGTTTTATTAAAAATTAATAATTCGAGATTCTCTTAAATTAAATTATTTTTGATGAATAAATTTTTTGTTTAAAATTAATTAATTTTATTGTCCATAATTTGTATGAGAAAAACGACACATTGTACTCCAATAAAGAGAATTGTGTTGTATTGCATTGTTTGTACATGTGACCTTTCCCATAAAATGGGTTTGAAGTACAATTTTTTTTGTCTAAAATTGTTTTTTTTCAAATTTTGAAAAAAAAATTTAAATTAATTAATTGATTTAATGATTTAATGAAATTGCCCAAATTTTTATAGTCTAATTTACGTATTATTTATTCTATGATTTGTACTATGAATGATTGGTTATAATTTCATTTTAGTAAACTCTTCTAATCACTGGAAGCGGCCTAAAAACCCCTAACATTTTTTTAAAAATTCCAAATCTCCAAAACCAGAGCTAATCTAGGTAGCGAAGCTCCCAAAGCGCGAAGCGCTTTTTCCCAGCTAAATAGCCGACGGTTCACGCACCCGCTATTAATATTAATTACTATATATGTTATATTGACAAGGAGTTTCGTTTCAAAAAACAAAATCTCCCGGCCGAAGGCCGGGAGCGCCCTGAAAGTAGTGGAAGGGTCTTACAACTTTTTGAGGAGAATCCGGGAAAACTATAGAAAAAAATTCAGCGCGGACGACTGAGTCCCAGGGACGGATTTCTCATTTTTTCGTGCGTTTGACGGCCCATAACTTTTTTTCTGAAACTCGGATCAAAAAATTCCCGCTGTGAGGGGGCTAAGTTGAAGTGTTTTCTAAAAAACAAAAAAAATTCCAAGCCTCTATCTGCAATAGGAAAGGCTGTAGGTTCGTGGACTTTTTCAGTACCAACTTTGTCCAGTTCAGTCCCGGTTGAATAACTCATTAGGGTTTGATCTGGGCGGGGAGTTACCAGCAGACTTATTGTAGAGTTCAATGAGCTGGATTTTTCCAGTTTTTAAAATTTCGAAAATTTTCAAAAATTTTCGAGTTAGGCCTAAAAAACGGTTTTCGGGTTTTTGAATTTTAGGATTTTTTAACGAATTTTCCCAGAGAAACGGAGACCACTTCCAAAACATAGTTTTTCGAGCTCTATCGACTGGTATTTTTTTCGGAAAAATTTCGATTTTTTCCCGGAAATAGAAAAAATTTTTGGCCTGAGCGGGACATTTGAGTCCCGGGCCCATAACTCGTCAGGAGTTGATCTTATCCAAAAATGGCCTTAGAGCAAAATTGTAGAGCTTTTTAAGCTCTATCGAATGGTGTGCCATATGGCCGGAAATTTTCAAAAATTTTCGAGCTAGGCCCCCTAGAAATTTTCGAAAATTTTTTTTGGGTTGAAAATGGGGGTCAAAAATATTTTTCTGGGGTATTTTGATGTGCTGAGCACGAATCTGATGTTAATTTTCAGTTTAGGAAATTTTAGAATTTTTTAAAAATTCAAAAATATTTGGCAATTTTTTGACCCTCAGGATTTTGGGTTAAAATTTGAAAATTCATAACTCAATGGAGGACCGGTCAATTTAAGTGAATTAAAGCTTTAAAAATAGCAAAAAATCGGGAGAATTTTATGGGATTTATTTGGGATTTCTATCTTCTAAAGAAAAAAAGTTATTCCAGAAATTCTGGAAATTTTAGATTTTTCAGAAAAAAATTCAGAACTCGGTTCTGAAAGGTCATACTGTAAAAGTAAAATACTACAAAAATCCGCAATTTTTTTCTCTATAATATAAATTTTGGATAACATTTTTACCTTGACATTTTGAATTGATTTGATTTTTTGGGATTTTTTCAATGAAAATTGGCAGACTTAATATCAGTTAGTGACAAATTATTTTTTAGAACCTAGCTCTAGGCATACTCCCCGGTACAGGGCTAACCTGAAAAAATGAAAATGCTTATTGGTTTTAAAATTTTTTTAGAAATTCTGATTTTTCATTATTTATTTATTTATGAAAAATTAATATTTTTTCAGAAAGTGCTCTGAAATGCACCAAAATTTATTTACATGTTGATAAGGCTCTCTGATGCTTATAATACGAAAAAGGGTGAATAATAAAAATTTTTAAAATTTATAATTGCTTTTAAAATATGCCTATCCGTTTAGGCTTAAATTTTAAAAAGTTTCATCGAATGTTTTAAAAATTTTTAGTTTCATAAAATTTTTCAAATATAGAATATTTTCTTCAAGAAACGGATTGAAAAAAAATAAATTTAAATCCACTTAAATAAAGCAATAACATTTTTAATGACCCTGAAATATTAATAAATAAAACGCTCTTACCAATTTAATTGATTAGAAAAGAAATAATCAGAGCAACATTTTTAATTAAGGATTATAAAAGAAACACCAATTGAGCAATAAAATGATCGGAAATGATCATTATTGACGAACGAACGGGAGAAACGCACGGAGTAAATGGGAAAATAATATAGAGCATTCCAAAGTTTGTCTAATGAGAGTGATTTGGAAAATGATCGACTTTAAATTCTTGGCTTTTGGTCCCGTAATTTGTGACCGGAGTCGGTGTCAGTTTCGTACGTTAAGTTTAAAGCGCCACAACGTTTTCTTCTCGATTCTATCTATAATTCTTAGTGACATATTTTACCGGCAATCGCGACTAAATACGGCAAATATCCCTTAAAAAATAGCCAACCCCACAAACTGACTGTGACTGAAACCTCAAAATCTCTTCCTCTTTTAATCACTGTTGTACCTCTTCTAATCACTGTTGTATCTCTTCTAATCACCGTTGTACCTCTTCTGACCTGTTGTACCTCTTCTAATCACTTTTGTATCTGTTCTAAAATTTAATAACGGCCGCGAAGCGGCCGTCAAAGCCCAACAAAGTTTAAAAACGGGCGCGAAGCGCCCGTCCAAGGCCAACAAAATTTGAAAAACGGGCGCGAAGCGCCCGTCCAAGGCCAGCTAAAAAACGGGCGCTAAGCGCCCGTATAAGTTCAACAGATTTAAAAAACGGGCGCGAAGCGCCCGTCCAAGGCCAACAAAAATTGAAAAACGGGCGCGAAGCGCCTAACAAGCTAAAAAACGGGCGCGAAACGCCCGTATGAGTTCAACAAATTTAAAAAACGGGCGCGAAGCGCCCGTCTTGAGCCTCAATGTGGACTAAAAACCTCTAATAATTTTTTAAAAATTCAAAAAATCTCTCCAACCAATTCGATCAATTTGAATCGCTTTACAGCAATTATATGGATGCTCATATTTTTTCTGCGCATATGCTATGAAGAAAGGGGCTTAAAAATAGCATTTCTGAATTATAATTTATAATTTCAAGAGAAAATAATGCAGAATGGAGTTCCTTAATTAAATAGATTTTTAAAAATCGAGGACATTATGTCAAATTGACGTTTTTTCACGATTCATAATCCTGGTCCATTTTCAAAAAATTATCCGGCTCCCTGCTCTATTCCAATCTTTTTTATCAATATTAATAAAATTCTTCAAATCAGAGCCTTTAACATATTATTAAGAATTTAAAAATATTTTCAAAATTTTTCCGTGTGGTAAATTTTGAACTAAAAACTAACAGAAGGTACCAAAGGCCGAAAAAATAAAATCTATTTCTGTAATTTTAAACTTTCTTTTTTTATAAGCAATTTGTTAACTGGACGAATTTGAGGACGACCAATTTTAAACGACTCTAAGGCATCAGCTCAAAAAATGGACATTTCGTTTGTACAAAAGCTAAAATTTCTGTGTGAAGTACATTATTTCTTTCAAATTTTCATAAAAAGTCGAGAATTGGCACCACCTGCTAACCCATTGCTTTTGCCACTTTTGTAAAATTTAATTGCATTATGAAATTGAAAATTTTGTTTTGTTTTTCCATCCAGAAAACTTCACTCTCATTGCCCCCTTTTGCTGGCTTTCCATTCGCTCACTGTTATCCCCGTCCTCCTCGGCATCTCTTTCAAATTCTTCCTTCTCCTCTCCGGTGTTTACCTTGTGCCATTGCTGCGCTGTTATCACATTCTGTTGGTTGGCTTAATCTGTGCCGGTTTGTGCACCGCTGCGCAATTGGCCATTGGCTACGATCGTTTGATCAGTATTTTGGTCCCAATATGGTACGGCTTTTTCACAGCGACGCATATTTATTCTTTGTTTTTTGTAATATGAAAATACTCGGTATAGGTTATTTTTTGAAGAAACACTGTTTTGGCACTATTAAATCCCAATTCTTGATGAAAATAATTTTTTTAAATATTTCTGAAAACCAAAAAAGCAATCAAATTTTGGGATTTTAGCTAATTATTTTTGGGAATTTATGGTTCTCCAATAGAAATTAAATTTGGCAAAAGAAATAAATAAATGTTCATCTTTCGCTCCTCTTCTCCAAGTTTCCATGCATTAATCGTCAGACTCTTTCCCTTGAAAAATTTTAAAAATTCAAAAAATCATAGATATTTTGTTAATCTATGACCAGATATCATCAGCAGATGTCAAACAAAACACCATTTTCGTTTGCATTCTGATTGAATTATGCAAAATATGAATTTTTAAAATTTTTGCTAATTATCTTCCCGCGGTTTTATTGAGGCCAAAAAAGTAAATTGACCCAATTAAAAACCAATAAAATCAAATATTAATTTATTTGTTAGGCTGGTTATGTGCAGTTATGACGACATTGTGCAGCCGGAGATCAGTGCTTTGATTTACCGAGAAGGGCTGACAATTTTTGTTGCCGAATTTGTGTGTTATGCACTGATTTGGCTGGTCATTTTATGCCGAAAATCGCGAGGAAATTTTATAAAATTAATTTTAAAAATTTATTTAAAAAATGAAACAACAAATGTTTTCTACAGGTAAAAGGACAACAAAAAAATTGATAAAGCCGTTGACATCGATAATGTTCATCACCTTTTTCTGCTACATTCAGGCAAAATATTTAAAATAATACAGAAACAAATGTAAATTTACTCGCATTTATCGGATTTGGCATTTGAGTTATTTGCTTTTTTTCTAAATAAATAAATTAATCAGTCATTATTAAAAATAAATAAATAAACTAATTGTTTTTGGTTAAAAAACCATCATAATTTCAAATGGCCATTAATTAGGTATTGTTTTTAGGCTTTTTTAAATTAAGCATTTTGGCACGAAAAGACAGATTTATTTCACTGAAACTTATTTTAATAAATTATATTTCGTTTAAATAATTTTTCTTCAAAATCAAATTAATTAAAATTGACAATTGATAATCCAATATTTTCTTTCTCTACATTATTTATTTATTTCCATTTTTCTTTTATTTTAAGGGAATTTTGTTACGGATCCTTTTGCCACACTTAAATTTTGATCTGCTTGGAATTGAATTCTATCTGAAATTTCCTACCGGCCTTCTTTTCACGATTGCTTTTAGCAGTAATGCGCCATTTCTTTATATATTCAGGTATTTAAAAAAATTGGAAATTTTATTTATTTATTTTTGCAGCGATGAAATCATTGAATAATTTTTAAGCTGATATAGAAATATACCGGGCAAAAACGAAAAATCATATTAATTGTTGCAATAATTTTAAAATTTAGCCTATTAAAATTTTTAAGTATTTCCGCGTTCCGCAAAAATTTACCGCTGTAATTACGATTTACGAAAATTTTTTGGCTTCGGAATGCCATCCATGTTCCAAATACTTATTTCTCCTTTAACCAGGGGTTGATCGAAAATTTTTCAAAATCAGACCATCAGGGCCAAAAAATCAGATTTTAGGCTCAAAAACCAAGACATTTTGTAATATTGCTTCAACTAACGATATATATGATATTTTTCGTCTTTTATTTCTCTCATTTTATCCTTTCCTCTCTTCTTTCTCTTATCTCTCCTCATCTCTCTTTCTCCTCCTCACTCTCTTTTTCTTTTCACTTTCCTCTCTCGTATCTCCTCTCTCTCTCTCTCTCTCTCTCTCTGTTCTCTCCTCTCTCTCTCTTTGTCCCGTCCCTCCTCATTCTCTCTTTTCTTTCCTCTCTTATCTCCTCGCCTTCTCACTTACTTTTCCTCTCTTCTCTCCTCTGACCAATTTGCTCACATTTGGTCAATGTAACGCAAAAGCGGATAGCAAAATTCTAAAACAAAAAGTCGAGTGTGTGATGTTTTGGCCAAAACACATCAATACATATAGGTATTTAGTTTTAACTGAATTGTTTGATTAGCATTTTGGCCAAAGACTATGGCGCCAGTAGGTGGAGCCGCTGCTCGCTCGGGCGCCTCACTACTTGCTCCGTTATCGCATGCTCGATAATGGCGGGCCATTATAGCTTTTATTTTTGAAAAAATCATAGATAACTCTTAAATTTTTGACGTCATTCTTAATTAGCGCATCAAATCACCCTAGAAAAGTTTGTTGTAATTTATCGTAAATCATATATTTTTATGGTAGTGAGGGCGGAATGATGGAAAAGCACAAAATCTAATATCTCGAAAATAGAGTTGAGCGGGACCGGGAATTTTGGGCAAACCCGGGACCGGGACCTTTTCGGGTTGAAAAACCGCGAATTTTTGGCTGGAAAAACCCGGGACTGGTCCCGGTCCCGGTCAACTTCGGTACTCAGTTGTCCGTGTTCAGGTCCCGTTCCCGCTCAACTCTACTCGAAAACGAATAAAGAAATATATTTATTAATATTCATGAGAAAATTTCCTTAATAAATAATTACGAAAAAAAATTTGCTGCCGAATTTATTGTATAAATTTCAAAAAGATCAATTAACAGAAAATAGTGATTGGGTGGGTTGATTCATCGGTAAATTTCCGCTTTTTTTGTCCCTTTTTCTTCTTCAACAGTTAAATCAATGGCCAACGTCACTTTTTCCTCACTTTTGTCGTAAAATCCCTCGTCCGGATCCATCAATTCCTTAAGTTTAAATTTATTTCACGAGAAAGGAGTTTGGCAATGGTTGCGATATTTGCATTTTTAAACTCATTTTGTTGTTTTTATTTCACCCAAAAGCATTGCGGAAAAATATGACCGCTAAACATTTTTGGGTGTAAAACGAATGAGTTTTCTGTACTAAACTGAGTTTTTTCAATATTTCGACCGTAACTCTTCTTTTGACTGTCACTCACCGTAAAAGCAATGAAAGTTGGAAAGCCCCAGTCGTTCTCTTTCTTGTTAAAAACATGGTCACATTTTCGCGAAAAATCCTCCGTTCCGTTCTTTTGGGAAACAATTCGATGGGTTGCCGAACATTCGCAGCTCCAATTTCCATCTTTGGCAATCAAAATTAATTAATTCAATTAGAAATTCTCCCATTTTCACCATTTTTCGGAGGGAAGCACAAAAGATAAAAGCCCAAACATTTGTCATTGCTTTCTTTCTCCTCATTTCTTTGGGCCCAAATTTTCCACGGCATTCCCATTATTTGCACGGCATCACTGAATCGGCTAGTCCCCTCTTTCTCTTGTGCAAAAATCGGCTAGTCCCCACTGCATGTCGTGTAAATTCAGAAAATTTTTCGATTTCCATCATAAGTGTCCCCCAGTTTCCCCTGGCTGTGTTCCAATCGGAAATTCGTCCGTGCCATGGAAATTCCAACGGTTTAAGCCCGGGCATATCACGGAGATTGGGGTTGCAATGGAACTGATAAATGCCGAACATTTCTTCACTGGTCAGAACATTAGAAGGAACTGCAAAACAAAAAAATTAAATTAATTTTTACAAATTTCTACCGATGCTTTTGCTAAAATCCTTCGTTAATATGAGAGGAAAACGAATTCTGAACAGTGCCGGGCCAAGCGCAGAACGACGATTTGCAGCGGAACATTCGATGGCATTTTGACGGCACTTTTCGTCGGCCCAACGGAGTGCCTTAATTAAAAAAAAAACAAATTCATTAAAAACCAAACAATTAAAATTACAGCTTGCCAAAGTTCAAATTCACTGCTGATCATCAATTGATCAAGTTCGAATATTTCACACAACAAATTCTGATCAATTTGTAAAAATTCCTCAGATTCGAACAATTGGCCCGCATTTTGACAAATGTAACGCAAACATTTGTGAGCAAATTCCTAAAAAGTATAACAAAAATTAAAATGACCCTAAAATTTAATAAAAAAGTCGGGGGGGGGGGCATGTGCCACCACCCCCCTCCCCTTTGTGGGCCTAACTTAATCAGAAAATAAATCATTTTTTTACCTCCAAGTCGTAAAGAAGAGCCTTGGAATGGGCTAAGAAAACATTGGGCAGATTTTGAATTGGAATTTGCAGACAATGATCGACCAATCCTTCGATGCCGTACTTATCAGCTAAAAAATTTAAAATTTTCTGGATTGAAACAAGGACGGTCCCAGGATATCCGCTTGGGACGGAGGGGTACCTCACCCCGGGCGGCGACCTTTTTTTCTTTTTACTTTTCATATCACTTTTTTGCGGCGTTAATCACAAATTTTGCAATTTTAGGCAAATTTTTTAATTTTATTATTAAAACGAAAAGCGGAAGGAATCGGTAATTTTTTACTAAAAAATAGGCCTAATAATTCCATATAAACTAAAATATTTCCGACCCGCGTAAAGCACTGCCATTGCGTTGTCTCCGTCCAATTCGCTCAAATCGTCCGCGTAAATGAAGCTCAACATCACTTTAAATGCTGCTGCTTCAATGTCGGGCACCTCCACGGGATTGTCGGCAGATGCAAAACCAAAAAATAAATAAAATTAATAATTTAGGCACTTCATTTGTATTCTTATTCCCTAATATGAAAACAAAAGGAGTAGCAATTTTGTCACGGCGGCACTTTTTCACCTGAGGTCTCTCTCTGGCATTTATTGAACGATTCTCTTGAAAAATATTGGCTTTTATTCCGGAACAGGAAATGGAAGAATACTGTCACTATAATTTTTCATATGAATTTTCTAAATATTGAACCATTTGGTTCCTCTTGATGAGAGAAATCGAAATAAATCGAAGGACCGTCACTCCCTTTTAGGGCGCAACCCAAAATCTTTTCACAAAATTCATGTGCTTGAGATTGCTTTGGACGATTTCATGTTAAGGAAAAGCCCTTAATTTTGTTTTGTTTTTTTTGTTTTTTGCGCATTTTACTCACCGTTTTCCGCTTTAAATGTTTTTGTGAGCCGATAAAAGCTTAAAAATCGAAAAAAACTAGATTAAGAAATGAAATAAAAAATATATAAACTCGCCTCCTTTCCGTCTCCGTCCCCCACCAAAAAGTACGCATCCGCAAGTTTAGCCGTGCCCAACAAATGCTTCATCCGATCCGCCAACTCAGAATAATTACGCCGATACTAATTGTTCTGGAATTTGTTTCTCGGCGCGTTTGTTTGGGAAAAATTTGGAAAATTGGCTATCTCTTTTTCTGCTCAACAGTAATAGGAATTCCAACCGCATTCTCAGAATAATTACGCCGATACTAATTGTTCTGGAATTTGTTTCTCTGCGCGTTTGTTTGGGAAAAATTTGGAAAATTGGCTATCTCTTTTTCTGCTCAACAGTAATAGGAATTCCAACCGCATTCTCAGAATAATTACGCCGATACTAATTGTTCTGGAATTTGTTTCTCGACGCGTTTGTTTGGGAAAAATTTGGAAAATTGGCTATCTCATTTTCTGCTCAACAGTAATAGGAATTCCAACCGCATTCTCAGAATAATTACGCCGATACTAATTGTTCTGGAATTTGTTTCTCTGCGCGTTTGTTTGGGAAAATTTGGAAAATTGGCTATCTCTTTTTCTGCTCAACAGTAATAGGAATTCCAACCGCATTCTCAGAATAATTACGCCGATACTAATTGTTCTGGAATTTGTTTCTCGGCGCGTTTGTTTGGGAAAAATTTGGAAAATTGGCTATCTTTTTTCTGCTCAACAGTAATAGGAATTCCAACCGCATTCTCAGAATAATTACGCCGATACTAATTGTTCTGGAATTTGTTTCTCGGCGCGTTTGTTTGGGAAAAATTTGGAAAATTGGCTATCTCATTTTCTGCTCAACAGTAATAGGAATTCCAACCGCATTCTCAGAATAATTACGCCGATACTAATTGTTCTGGAATTTGTTTCTCGGCGCGTTTGTTTGGGAAAAATTTGGAAAATTGGCTATCTCTTTTTCTGCTCAACAGTAATAGGAATTCCAACCGCATTCTCAGAATAATTACGCCGATACTAATTGTTCTGGAATTTGTTTCTCGGCGCGTTTGTTTGGGAAAATTTGGAAAATTGGCTATCTCTTTTTCTGCTCAACAGTAATAGGAATTCCAACCGCATTCTCAGAATAATTACGCCGATACTAATTGTTCTGGAATTTGTTTCTCTGCGCGTTTGTTTGGGAAAAATTTGGAAAATTGGCTATCTCTTTTTCTGCTCAACAGTAATAGGAATTCCAACCGCATTCTCAGAATAATTACGCCGATACTAATTGTTCTGGAATTTGTTTCTCGGCGCGTTTGTTTGGGAAAAATTTGGAAAATTGGCCTATCTCATTTTCTGCTCAACAGTAATAGGAATTCCAACCGCATTCTCAGAATAATTACGCCGATACTAATTGTTCTGGGTCTCGAACATCACTACTAATTTGATTAAATCAAAACTGCAAACAGCAAAAACGACTTAAAAATAAAATCTGTAAAATTATGGATTGACCCATTAACAATTTGTCCGCTGATCTCTCTCCAACCCTCTGACCCTTAAAAATCTTGATCAACCCCTTTTCACGTATACCACCAGCCTCTAATTTTTCTGCTCAACAGTAATAGGAATTCCAACCGCATTCTCAGAATAATTACGCCGATACTAATTGTTCTGGAATTTGTTTCTCGGCGCGTTTGTTTGGGAAAAAATTGGAAAATTGGCTATCTCTTTTTCTGCTCAACAGTAATAGGAATTCCAACCGCATTCTCAGAATAATTACGCCGATACTAATTGTTCTGGAATTTGTTTCTCGGCGCGTTTGTTTGGGAAAAATTTGGAAAATTGGCTATTATCTCTAATTTAATAAGTTTTATAAATAGTCAATGCTTTAGCAATATACGCAAAAAATTTTTTATTTTTTTGTCAGGTATTCAGTATTTTGCACTTTTTTTGGAAAAATTTGGAAAATTGGCTATCTCTTTTTCTGCTCAACAGTAATAGGAATTCCAACCGCATTCTCAGAATAATTACGCCGATACTAATTGTTCTGGAATTTGTTTCTCTGCGCGTTTGTTTGGGAAAAATTTGGAAAATTGGCTATCTCTTTTTCTGCCTCAACAGTAATAGGAATTCCAACCGCATTCTCAGAATAATTACGCCGATACTAATTTTGTCCTTATCTTGAAAAAAAACTTGGGAGCCAGGGAAAAATTTGGAAAATTGGCTATCTCTTTTTCTGCTCAACAGTAATAGGAATTCCAACCGCATTCTCAGAATAATTACGCCGATACTAATTGTTCTGGAATTTGTTTCTCGGCGCGTTTGTTTGGGAAAAATTTGGAAAATTGGCCTATCTCTTTTTCTGCTCAACAGTAATAGGAATTCCAACCGCATTCTCAGAATAATTACGCCGATACTAATTGTTCTGGAATTTGTTTCTCGGCGCGTTTGTTTGGGAAAAATTTGGAAAATTGGCTATCTCTTTTTCTGCTCAACAGTAATAGGAATTCCACCGCATTCTCAGAATAATTACGCCGATACTAATTGTTCTGGAATTTGTTTCTCGGCGCGTTTGTTTGGGAAAAATTTGGAAAATTGGCTATCTCTTTTTCTGCTCAACAGTAATAGGAATTCCAACCGCATTCTCAGAATAATTACGCCGATACTAATTGTTCTGGAATTTGTTTCTCGGCGCGTTTGTTTTGTTTCTTGCCATTTTTATAGGCTCTTTCAAAATTTTCTTTATTTATTTCGTGTACCGAAGCATTCTCAGAATAATTACGCCGATACTAATTGTTCTGGAATTTGTTTCTCGGCGCGTTTGTTTTGGGAAAAATTTGGAAAATTGGCTATCTCTTTTTCTGCTCAACAGTAATAGGAATTCCAACCGCATTCTCAGAATAATTACGCCGATACTAATTGTTCTGGAATTTGTTTCTCATTTGGAATTTGGGAAAAATTTGGAAAATTGGCTATCTCTTTTTCTGCTCAACAGTAATAGGAATTCCAACCGCATTCTCAGAATAATTACGCCGATACTAATTGTTCTGGAATTTGTTTCTCGGCGCGTTTGTTTGGGAAAAATTTGGAAAATTGGCTATCTCTTTTTCTGCTCAACAGTAATAGGAATTCCAACCGCATTCTCAGAATAATTACGCCGATACTAATTGTTCTGGAATTTGTTTCTCTGCGCGTTTGTTTGGGAAAAATTTGGAAAATTGGCTATCTCTTTTTCTGCTCAACAGTAATAGGAATTCCAACCGCATTCTCAGAATAATTACGCCGATACTAATTGTTCTGGAATTTGTTTCTCGGCGCGTTTGTTTGGGAAAAATTTGGAAAATTGGCTATCTCTTTTTCTCAAGCTGTAATTTTTAACTCAAACGCATTCTCAGAATAATTACGCCGATACTAATTGTTCTGGAATTTGTTTCTCGCCGACGAAAAGTGCCGTCAAAACTCCGCTGAAAATCGACGTATTTTTCTGCTCAACAGTAATAGGAATTCCAACCGCATTCTCAGAATAATTACGCCGATACTAATTGTTCTGGAATTTGTTTCTCGGCGCGTTTGTTTGGGAAAAATTTGGAAAATTGGCTATCTCTTTTTCTGCTCAACAGTAATAGGAATTCCAACCGCATTCTCAGAATAATTACGCCGATACTAATTGTTCTGGAATTTGTTTCTCTGCGCGTTTGTTTGGGAAAAATTTGGAAAATTGGCTATCTCTTTTTCTGCTCAACAGTAATAGGAATTCCAACTGCATTCTCAGAATAATTACGCCGATACTAATTGTTCTGGAATTTGTTTCTCTGCGCGTTTGTTTGGTGAAAAATTTGGAAAATTGGCTATCTCTTTTTCTGCTCAACAGTAATAGGAATTCCAACTGCATTCTCAGAATAATTACGCCGATACTAATTGTTCTGGAATTTGTTTCTCGGCGCGTTTGTTTGGGAAAAATTTGGAAAATTGGCTATCTCTTTTTCTGCTCAACAGTAATAGGAATTCCAACGCATTCTCAGAATAATTACGCCGATACTAATTGTTCTGGAATTTGTTTCTCTGCGCGTTTGTTTGGGAAAAATTTGGAAAATTGGCTATCTCTTTTTCTGCTCAACAGTAATAGGAATTCCAACTGCATTCTCAGAATAATTACGCCGATACTAATTGTTCTGGAATTTGTTTCTCGGCGCGTTTGTTTGGGAAAAATTTGGAAAATTGGCTATTATCTCTTTTTCTGCTCAACAGTAATAGGAATTCCAACCGCATTCTCAGAATAATTACGCCGATACTAATTGTTCTGGAATTTGTTTCTCTGCGCGTTTGTTTGTGAAAAATTTGGAAAATTGGCTATCTCTTTTTCTGCTCAACAGTGTGCCTTGCCTGTAACGCATTCTCAGAATAATTACGCCGATACTAATTGTTCTGGAATTTGTTTCTCGGCGCGTTTGTTTGGGGGCTAGTGGCTAAAGTTCGTTCTGGTTTCCTTTTCTGCTCAACAGTAATAGGAATTCCAACCGCATTCTCAGAATAATTACGCCGATACTAATTGTTCTGGAATTTGTTTCTCGGCGCGTTTGTTTGGGAAAAATTTGGAAAATTGGCTATCTCTTTTTCTGCTCAACAGTAATAGGAATTCCAACCGCATTCTCAGAATAATTACGCCGATACTAATTGTTCTGGAATTTGTTTTCTCGGCGCGTTTGTTTGGGAAAAATTTGGAAAATTGGCTATCTCTTTTTCTGCTCAACAGTAATAGGAATTCCAACCGCATTCTCAGAATAATTACGCCGATACTAATTGTTCTGGAATTTGTTTCTCGGCGCGTTTGTTTGGGAAAAATTTGGAAAATTGGCTACTATCTCTTTTTCTGCTCAACAGTAATAGGAATTCCAACCGCATTCTCAGAATAATTACGCCGATACTAATTGTTCTGGAATTTGTTTCTCTGCGCGTTTGTTTGTGAAAAATTTGGAAAATTGGCTATCTCTTTTTCTGCTCAACAGTAATAGGAATTCCAACTGCATTCTCAGAATAATTACGCCGATACTAATTGTTCTGGAATTTGTTTCTCGGCGCGTTTGTTTGGGAAAAATTTGGAAAATTGGCTATCTCTTTTTCTGCTCAACAGTAATAGGAATTCCAACCGCATTCTCAGAATAATTACGCCGATACTAATTGTTCTGGAATTTGTTTCTCTGCGCTTGTTTGTGAAAAATTTGGAAAATTGGCTATCTCTTTTTCTGCTCAACAGTAATAGGAATTCCAACTGCATTCTCAGAATAATTACGCCGATACTAATTGTTCTGGAATTTGTTTCTCGGCGCGTTTGTTTGGGAAAAATTTGGAAAATTGGCTATCTCTTTTTCTGCTCAACAGTAATAGGAATTCCAACCGCATTCTCAGAATAATTACGCCGATACTAATTGTTCTGGAATTTGTTTCTCGGCGCGTTTGTTTGGGAAAAATTTGGAAAATTGGCTATCTCTTTTTCTGCTCAACAGTAATAGGAATTCCAACCGCATTCTCAGAATAATTACGCCGATACTAATTGTTCTGGAATTTGTTTCTCGGCGCGTTTGTTTGGGAAAAATTTGGAAAATTGGCTATCTTTTTTCTGCTCAACAGTAATAGGAATTCCAACCGCATTCTCAGAATAATTACGCCGATACTAATTGTTCTGGAATTTGTTTCTCTGCGCGTTTGTTTGTGAAAAATTTGGAAAATTGGCTATCTCTTTTTCTGCTCAACAGTAATAGGAATTCCAACCGCATTCTCAGAATAATTACGCCGATACTAATTGTTCTGGAATTTGTTTCTCGGCGCGTTTGTTTGGGAAAAATTTGGAAAATTGGCTATCTCTTTTTCTGCTCAACAGTAATAGGAATTCCAACCGCATTCTCAGAATAATTACGCCGATACTAATTGTTCTGGAATTTGTTTCTCGGCGCGTTTGTTTGGGAAAAATTTGGAAAATTGGCTATCTCTTTTTCTGCTCAACAGTAATAGGAATTCCAACCGCATTCTCAGAATAATTACGCCGATACTAATTGTTCTGGAATTTGTTTCTCGGCGCGTTTGTTTGGAAAAATTTGGAAAATTGGCTATTATCTCTTTTTCTGCTCAACAGTAAGTTTTTTGAGACCGCATTCTCAGAATAATTACGCCGATACTAATTGTTCTGGAATTTGTTTCTCTGCGCGTTTGTTTGGAAAAATTTGGAAAATTGGCTATCTCTTTTTCTGCTCAACAGTAATAGGAATTCCAACTGCATTCTCAGAATAATTACGCCGATACTAATTGTTCTGGAATTTGTTTCTCGCGCGTTTGTTTGGGAAAAATTTGGAAAATTGGCTATCTCTTTTTCTGCTCAACAGTAATAGGAATTCCATTTAGTTTTTTTGGAATAAGGACAAATTTTTAAACCAAAAAATTTGTTTCTCTGCGCGTTTGTTTGTGAAAAATTTGGAAAATTGGCTATCTCTTTTTCTGCTCAACAGTAATAGGAATTCCAACCGCATTCTCAGAATAATTACGCCGATACTAATTGTTCTGGAATTTGTTTCTCGGCGCGTTTGTTTGGGAAAAATTTGGAAAATTGGCTATCTCTTTTTCTGCTCAACAGTAATAGGAATTCCAACCGCATTCTCAGAATAATTACGCCGATACTAATTGTTCTGGAATTTGTTTCTCGGCGCGTTTGTTTGGGAAAAATTTGGAAAATTGGCTATCTCTTTTTCTGCTCAACAGTAATAGGAATTCCAACTGCATTCTCAGAATAATTACGCCGATACTAATTGTTCTGGAATTTGTTTCTCGGCGCGTTTTTTGGGAAAAATTTGGAAAATTGGCTATCTCTTTTTCTGCTCAACAGTAATAGGAATTCCAACCGCATTCTCAGAATAATTACGCCGATACTAATTGTTCTGGAATTTGTTTCTCGGCGCGTTTGTTTGGGAAAAATTTGGAAAATTGGATATCTCATTTTCTGCTCAACAGTAATAGGAATTCCAACCGCATTCTCAGAATAATTACGCCGATACTAATTGTTCTGGAATTTGTTTCTCTGCGCGTTTGTTTGGGAAAAATTTGGAAAATTGGCTATCTCTTTTTCTGCTCAACAGTAATAGGAATTCCAACCGCATTCTCAGAATAATTACGCCGATACTAATTGTTCTGGAATTTGTTTCTCGGCGCGTTTGTTTGGGAAAAATTTGGAAAATTGGCTATCTCTTTTTCTGCTCAACAGTAATAGGAATTCCAACCGCATTCTCAGAATAATTACGCCGATACTAATTTAAATCATTTTAAAAGAAAAAACACGATACAGCTTAAAATTTACTCATTTTAGCGAAAAATCAAGCGAAATTTTCGTTTTTTTGAATATTTTTAATATAAATTAACCATTTTTAAGAAAATTTAAATTTAATCAATATTTTCGACAAAATTTTCTTTTTTTAGTAAATTTTTCGGTCTTTAGTGGTTAAAAATGCCAATTTACCTGATGGGGCCGTTCTAATAGGGGTTTTTTGGAAAAATGCTAAATATAGACATAAAATATGGAAATAGAAATCCATCCTAGAAGCTTCAAATCAAGCTAAAAACGTGTTTTTCGTGCGTTTCAGGCCTCCAATTGTCCAGGAAAAAAAATATGGATTTCCATATAATTACCAGCAGCCCTACTAATCATTGTCTGAAGACGCCCTTTTTTGTTGCTTTGTCCTCTTATTCTTCTGGCGCAGACAACGACCTAAATTATGAATTATTTAAACAAACTCAATGCTTTTTGTTGCTCATCTAATGAAAAAGCCCAATATTAAGCACAAAGTTGACAGTGTTCAATTGTTCCCAATTTTTCCCTACCACATTTAGCTATTTTGAGATTTTTTTAACTTAATTGAATGCATTTATGTGCCACATTTTAAAATTTCTTAAGATACTTCGAAATAAATTTCTTTTTTTAAATGCCTTTTCATAAACAAGCAGTAACGGACCGCTCTTTCCTCCCTAATCGTTGGTATCCCACCGCCGGGGGCTCCACTCTTCAAAAATTTCGAAAAATAAAAAACTGCATTCTGGAAATTTTTTATGAGCCGGAATTCTGGAATTTTTTTTTTTTGTTTGAGTCGCGGAACCTCCCCTGATTTGTATTAAGGTAGTCGAACCCTTCCCCTACTTTTTAATGTTTGTGTTGAATCAGTCTCTACATGGCATTGATCTCTGTTCCCGCATTTCCCCGCAGTGCCCTCCTGCGTTCTGACAATGGAAGAACTGCTCGCCGTCTTCCAATTCCATTGCCACCCGAATCTCCGCGGTTGGCACGGACAGTACCCAATGGAATTTCCGTGCCATGGACGCTTTTCTGATCAAAAAAAAGTGACATTTGCGATGGAAATTGAGAAATTGTCGGAATTTGCGCGAGAAGGAGTGAACAGCAGCCGTTACAGGGCCCGAATTAATGCAGAGGATAAGTTTTAACAAATGTCTTCGCCATATTTAAATTAAGTTATAAATAAATATTATTTTTGGTTTTTTGGGGATTTGGCGACCCCGATTTTTTGTTAAGATAATAACATTTTGGGATTAGTTTTTTGGCACTTTTTTCCATTTTTTCTAAACATTGCTAATCTGGGCCAGGCCCAAACATTGGCAACACTTCGAATAGTTTCACAAAAAAGCGGCGTGAAAGATGTGACGAAAAAAATTGACCAATCTTTTAACAACAAATCTGTCAGCTGGGGATTCTCTGATTTCATTACTTTTGAGGTGAATGGCCCAATTAAAAAGGCTTCTAAAAAAAGTTCAAAATTAAGCATTTAATGGACACGGAGAAGGGATTATATGACAAAGACGAGGACATAGTGACTTTGGTCATCGATGTTAATACGGAAGAGCAAAAGGGGACGAAGCGAAAAGTTTCGATCGAATAAACGCACAATCGTTAATCACTTAATTTGTCTTAATTAAGTCTTGCAAGTCTTTCTCATCTGTTTTTTTTTTTGCTTGTTATATTTAGAGGTTTATTCATAGAAAAATTATTCTAAATAAATTTTCTCTATAAAATTGGAAAATGCATTTAATTAATTTTCGGCATTAAAATAGTGGGCTAGACTTAAGGGGTAAAGTAAAAACACGTTTAATGATTTTATAATGGCGTATAATTAATAGATATCATCATTTTTTGATATAAAACTTGGTATTTCATGGTGACAATCAAATTTTTTTTGAAAAAAAGTTAAAAAATTTGGCAATCAAATAGTGTAGTCCATGGAGGTAAGAAAGCAGCGCACTGTGGGAGAGAGTGCACTATTTCCTGAATTTTGTAAAGCATAGGTCGGTGGTTTTTTCTTTGTTGATGGATTAAGAAAGATTTTGGCTCAAAATGAAGAAACCCCTAAGAATTGAACTTACAAAAAAATTTCAAAAGATCGCTTCTAATTCGCACCCAATCTTATCCCCATTTACAAATATTCCCCTCTCATTTCTTGCGAAAAAAACATTTTTAAAGCACAACGCAAAAAAGTACACATGCGGTGAAATGATGAAAATGATAAATAGAAATAAAATTATTGTAATAAATTTATCCAGCGAAAACTACAAACCATTTGAATAAAATCAATCATTTTCATTGCATAATTAAATGCTTTCGTCATATTTCACTTGTTACGCTATTCTCTTAGAACAAGCGTTCGGGTTCGTCTTTGAATGGCAAGGACGTCATTGAAATTGATGAGCATTTGAATAAGCATTAAAATTTTACAATTTTTAAATTATACTACCTATTGTTTAATTTTATTCAAAATATACCATTGAATATGATAGATAGGGATAGTTTTTTTTATGTAAATACATTTTTTTCCTGTATTCTCCATAGTCCAATTAGTAGGAAAAACATTTTCTTTTTTGTGTTTGCGAACAAAAGTTGGGACTTTTATTTACATATTTTCGGATTTTTCTACATATTACATATGTACATATTAATACATAGACTTTTTCGTACATATTTCGTAATTTTTCGTCCATATTTTCATATTTTTTTTTACATATTTTGAGTATTTTTGAGAATTTATAGAATTTTTTTGTGAAAAATAAAAAAAATTTGTTTTGAAAATATATCCATATGAATAAAAAAAAGAAAAGCAATTTTTATTTAGATTTTCGAACACACCTACTAGAGCATATACTTTATACTTTCAATAGCTTTTTTGAGTTTTTTTGCGCATGAATTCCATCAGATACGAATTGAGGATTAGTTTATACAAAAAATTTTTTATTGAAAATATACAACAAGTTCTAATCTATAACAAAACTTTTGCATTTTTTGTTTTTATTTCACTAGATTTGTCTCAATTTTTCGTTTTGACATGATTCGCTTTATTACCCCAATTATTTTTATCGTACCAGGACAATGATTGGTTTCGACAGTACTTTTTAATTAATTTTCTACATAATTTATTGTATACATGAATTAATATTAAAATATTTTGCATACACAAAATTTATAATTGAAGTAAGTAATAAAAAAAAAAGATTTATATTGATTTTTTGTCAAAAATTTATCGCTTTCACTTTTTCTATACAAATATCTCTTGCTGGAATGAGTCAAAAATACAATAAATTTTTTACAAATCGTGTGCGAAAAAATATGCTAACAAATGCCTTATTTGAGTGCCAAGATGCAATCTGCAGGCTCTTTAGCAGAATTCGAAAAATACAAATGCCTCTTCATTGTAAAGAGAAATGTGCTTAAATGGGAATGGACACCGGGAATGTTCCCTTTGCCTCTCCGATGGACATAAACCCTCAAATTGCGGGTTGTACCGAACGGTGGACCAAAGAAGGCCCGCCTCGCAGAACAAGGGCGTTGTTCTCTCTGCGCTCGTGAGGGGCACCGCCACGACCATTGCTCCTCTAAATCACTCTGTTTCCGCTGCGGGGGGAAACATCATCTGCTCGTCTGTCCAAACCCAGAAAAGACCCCGGCCAGGGGAGGGAATTCGGTCCCCTTGGGCCCCAGATTTCAAACGGCACCCAATTTCAGTGGGTCTCAAAAAGGCGTGACTCCCACTTCCTTGGTACCGAGTACGGGCGAAAACCCAAACGTTGTGTCCTCAATTTCGCACAATGAAAATCCATTTATTCTTTCCCCTGAGGCACAACCCCGACCAAGGGCTTATTTGATGATTAAGGAAATTTTTGTTTATATTTTACCAAAATTTGTTTCACTCTTTTTTCTAACGAGTTTTTATTTTATAATTTAATGAGTTTATAAACTAAATTAAGGCTATTTAAATTATATAATATGGACCAGCAGCAAAAAATTAAAACAAAACGAAACAAAGTTAAGTTAGAACATGACGGCGCACTCTATGTTTTCGACCAATTGAGCGCAGATGGACTTAAGAAATTTTGGCGATGTGAGTTTCATGGCCCGTCAGACAACCTCCCCCAAAAAATTTTAATTATTTTTTCCGTTTGATGCACATCCGACCAAACTGACAAATTATTGTAGAAGATACTAGCCGCAAGAAATAAAAAAATTAAAAAGTCAAGAAATTTGTCCGAATTCGGGTTCGGGATTCGAAACATGGATGTTTTGCACAAATCCGACCAATTTCAGTCCTAAACAGGTACTCACGCGAAAACGTACCCCACGCGAAAACGGCCACGCGAAAACGTACCCCAGCCACGCGAAAACGTCCCCACGCGAAAATGGCCACGCGAAAACGGCCACGCGAAAACGACCCCGACCGGATTTTTGGGAATGGTTTTCAAATGGTTAGCACCTTTTTAACTGTATTTGGTCAATTTTAAAATTATAAATTTTTCGGGACTCAATTAAATTTGAAGATGGCCGTTATGAAGTGGGATGGCCATGGCGTCCTGGGGGCAAGGACCGGTTGGGCAGCAATTTCTCTCTCGCCTTTTCGAGACTATCGGCCTTATCCCAAAAATTACGAAATAATCAAGAATTTCGGGAGAAATACCAGGCCATTATTACTGAGCAATTGGAAAGGGGCATAATTGAGCCAGCAATTCGCACTGGGGGCCAAGAGCATTTCATTCCCCACCATGCAGTGGTAAACCCGAAAAAGTTGCGCGTTGTTTACGACGCTTCCGCGCATGAACGGGGAAAGGCTTCCTTGAATGAACTGCTGCTCCCTGGGCCAAATTTGGTCCCGGAATTGGCTGGGGTTTTACTTCGTTTCCGGGCCACGGTTCACCCTGTCCTGGGGGACATTGAAAAGGCGTTCTTGGCCGTTGGCCTTAAGAACGAGGACCGAGAAGTGGCCAAATTTCTCTGGCTTAAGGACCCCTCCCAACCCCCGAACAATGACAATTTAGTGATCTACCGCTTCAAAAGGATCGCTTTTGGAGTGAATTCTTCACCGTTTCTTCTGGCCTCGGTCTTGCGCTACCATTTGGCCTCTTTGGGGAACCCCTTGGGCCTGGAACACAATTTTTACGTCGATAATTTGCTCCTTTGTAGCGAATCGGTCCCGTGCCGAGCCCAAGCCGTTCAAACTGCGGGCGCCTTTTTTAGCGGTTCTCTCAGGTCCTTTATCCCACTTTCTCCCACAATCCGTTCCTTCTGGCATCACAAACGACTTTGAACCAAAAATGCTAAATTCGAAAATTTGGACTTTTTTGATTTTTTATTCAAATTTTGGTCCGTGGTTCAGAAATTAGAACAATGTTCTTATAGAATTATACTTTTACAAAAAGCTACAGAACTTTATTTTAAAATATTTGTATCAATGACGCATTTTCCGGTCACGATCACATATGCACCTGCAAATGTGATTTTTTTTCTTTTAAATATAAAAATTTATTTTTTCTATTCCCAAAATTTTTTAAATTTTGTTTTTAATTATGTCAAAATGGCAGTCAAAAGTTTTCAAAATCATAAAAAATTATATTATGCCCATGAAAATGATGACCATTCGAATCAGTTGGATAAAGCAATTGAGACTTTGGAAAAATGGTCAAAAATAAATGGGTTAGAAATTTCAACTGAAAAATGTTTTGTTTTATATTTAGGGAAAAATAATATGAAAAAGAATATTTTATTAACTCAAAAATGATTTCAGAATCGGATAATGTTCGTGATTTGGGAATTATAATTGACACAAAACTTAATTTCAGAACATATTAGCAAAATTGTACGAAACGCATATCTTAGAATTTTCCAAATTTTGAGAGTGTTGAAAAGCAGGGAAATAAAAACTCTAACAGCAGCCTATAAAACTTTTGTACGACCTCAATTAGAATACGCTACCGAAGTGTGGAACCCAAATTTAAAAAAGGACATTGACAAAATTGAACGGGTTCAAAAATTTTTTACAAGAAAAGCACTTAGAAAATGTGGTTTTGTGTACAAAAAATATGGGGAAAGACTAAAAATCACGGGTTTACACAAATTGGAAGAAAGAAGAAAAATCAATGATTTAACAACAGCTTTTTAAATAATCAAAGGGTTCACCAGCCTCGATGCTGGGAAAAGTTTCTTTTTCTCAGAAAGGCCCAGGAGGCCTTTACTTTTACGGGTAAAGCGCCACACGGCCAAAACTCAAAATAATTTTTTCAATAGAATAGTAAAAAACTGGAATAATCTTCCACTGGTAGCGGTGCAAATTAATAAGGCAAAGGAATTCAGGGTTTACTAAAAGCAATGAGTTCTGAGTAGGATTTTCCATGTTGCCATATTTACACTATATTTTTATCACCTGTGAATTTTTAACATTTGATTGATTTATTTTTATTCATTTTTATTACGGTATTCATTTTGTATTTTTCATTTGACCAACTTTATTTGTTGTTTTCTTTTTGGCACCATATAAGAGCACTCATGTGCCTTTGGTTTGCTCGATAAATTAAATTAAATTAAACAATTGCCTTATTTGGCCTTATGTCTTCGTCATGTCTAAATTTGTGTAACTATAAAGTTAAATTCATTTTTCCATTTTCTCGATCCCTTCATTAATTTTAAATTATGTATGTTTTCGTTTCCCCACACGGAAAAATAAAAAAAACATTCTCACACCTATAAATTTGTAAAAAAAACCTTAGGAAATTTTTTATCAGAAAATTCAAGAAAAAAAATTTTTAGAAAATTTTTTCAGCGATTTTTTCAAAGTTTTATGATGAATTAATAATTTTTCTTAAAAAAAATTTCTAAAATTCGCTGAAGAAATTTTTTAAAATTTTTCCTTGAAAATTTTATCAAAAATTTCTCAAGATTTTTTTTCTTGAAAATTTTCTAGATTTGAGAATTTTTTAATTTTTTTCCGGGCAGAAACGATGCGGGGGAACTGATTGGAGAAACGGTGGGGGGAGGAACGTAGAGCACCGTGGCGCTCACTTGGCCAGTGCATATGAAAAATTTGTGAGGTGAGACACCTCATAAGACGCGAAATTCTACGAATTTCAAAAAGCATCATTTTCCCTAAGAAATTTTAAAAATATCAAAACTTTTAAATTCGAAATAAATCTTAGACGTTTTTCGAGAATTTGGATGAACATTCGCTGAAAATTTTGGATCGGCCCCTTCGTCAGGTCACTGAGTTTATAAAGCAAAGAGAGTCAGATGAAGGAAGACCAATGCGCCGGATTTGGATAAATACTTACAAAAATAGGCGTTCAGCGGCAGACATTATTGTCATTACTAGAGATCGGTATTTTGAAAAAAGCCTGGACCTGGATTCCATGTTGGACCTGGATTTCCTGGACAAAAATCCAGGTCCAGGAAAAATCCAGGCTCCTCGAGACCTGGATCCAGGCCTGGACCTGGATTTTTTGAAATTTGTTTTAAAAAGCAAACAAATGCTTGAAAAAATCAATTATTTGCTAGAAGCATCTAAAAATATCTAATTAATAATAATAATGTGTTTTTAAATTTACTTAATCTGTTTTTGAAAACTTGAAAAAACATCGGTCACTTGAAAAAATAAATTCTAAAATTTCGTCCAGGAAAATCCAGGTTTTTTCCTGTTTTGCCTGGACCTGGATTTTTTTCACATTTGACCTGGACAAAAATCCAGGAAAAATCCAGGCCTGGATCCAGGTCCAGGCCGATCTCTAGTCATTACTTTATTATTTTGTATACAAATTGATGACTCATTAATGCTGCTGACTCATCATATTTGATTGTTTTTTTTGTTGATTAAAGTATAAACAAATAAATCTTTAAGAAATAGATCCGGTCCCTGGTTTTTGGTAATTTTGAAAATTTTTTGGAATTTTCAATCAAAAATAGTTAAATGTAAAAAAAGAAACCTTTTTACCAGTGTATTTTTATTCCCATATTATTTTGAAATTTATATGTTTAAACACACTGTTTTCTTCGTTGATAAGACGAAATTCTCATTGAAGGAATAGAAAAGTTTTTTATGAAAATACAAAAAAAAAAAGAAAAATTACGAAGAAGCATCAAACAATTAATGGCAATGGTATAGATTATTGGTCCTGAAAATTTTAATAATCTATACCATTGCCCAATTAATCAGCAGAAGATGAGTGATTGGATGTGATTGATTATTCATCGGTCAATTTGCGCTTTGTTCCTTATTCTTCTTCCAACGTAAAATCAATGGCCAAAGTCACTTTATCTTCAATTTTGTCGTAAAATCCTTTGCTCGGGTCCATCAATTCCTTAATTTTAGTGCTGCTCAAGACAGAAAAATTCCCGAGATGCGAAACCGAGACGCAAAAAACGGGACTAGGCGTCGCCCAGTAAATTTCGAAAGTTTTTAGTGCAAGTTGTTACAGGCAGGTTTTGTCCCCCTAAAAATGACCAAATTTTGCGATTTCAAACCGCCAGTTCTTTTGGGATTAAAAAAAAATAAATTTGTAATTTCCTCTTTATCCCCTTCACTACGATCCACCCACCTCTTTTACACCGCTCCCCCCCCCCACCTCGCCGCAAAGGGGTCCCTCATTTTGGGGCTCTCTGAAAGCGCGGGGGGGGGGGGTTGACCACCCCTACCCTAATGCTTGTTCGAGAGTCTCGGGCTCTTATCTCGACTCGAGGAAAAGTTTCGGGTTTTTTGAGTCTCTCGGGAAATTTTATGTCTCGAACAGCACTACTCCTCCCTTTTTTTCACGAATGGCTGACACTCACCGCAACAGTAATAAAATCTGGGAATCCGCAGCCGTAAGAATCTTTACAAATATGGTCAGATTTTTTCGCCAAATCCTCTGTTCCGCTCTTTTGTGAAACAATTCGAAAAGTGGCAGAACATTTGTAACTCCAATTTTTAGCTGAATAAATAAAAAAAGTTATTAAATTTAACATTTATGTGTGTCGTCCACCTTCTTTTGGAGCGGTGAACAAAAGGTAAAATCCCAGCCATTTTTCATTGCTTTTTTCATCAATTTTTATTTCTGCCGACATTTTCCACGAACGTCCCCTTATGAACACTTCGATTTCACTGTTTCGACTGCTCCCCACTTCCTCTTTCGTAAATTCAGAAAATTTCTCAATTTCTATCGCCAGGGTCCCTCTTTTTCCCCTGATTCTGTTCCAATCGGAAATTCGTCCATGCCATGGAAATTCCAACGGTTTAAGGCCGGGCACATCACGGAGATTGGGGTTGCAATGGAACTGATAAACGGAGAGAAATTCATCGGTTGTCAAAACGCCAGAAGGAACTGCAAAAATAATATATGAAACTAATCGGACTCGCTCAGTTGGGCCCCAGCGGGGTTTTTGCTATAATTTTTTTCTTTGCCAAACAAATCCAACAAACTTGGTATCATTCTTTTTTGAACCTTAGCGAAATCTTTCAAAATTTTTCAGGCTAATATAGGACACTTAGGGCTATCGAATGATACCAAGATTGTTGGATTTGGTTGGCGAAGAAAAAAGTTATAGCCAAAACCCCGCTTGGCCCAAACGTGCCGGGGCCCAACTGAGATAAACCGGAAAACTAATTTTATTAGCTTAAAAATTCAATTGATACCGATGCTTTTGGTAAAAAATTCCGTCGAGATGAGAGGAAAGCGAATTTTGAACAGTGCCGGGCCAAGCGCAGAACGACCATTCTCAGCGTAACATTCGATGGCATTTTGACGGCACTTTTCGTCGGCCCAACGGAGTGCCTGAAAAAATAATTTTTTAATAAAAGTTAGCATTTTTAATCGAATAATTAATTAATTAGTACAGCATTCCAAATGGTGAGTTCGTCGTCGATTTTCAATTGGTCACGCCCGAAAATTTCGCACAACAAATTTTGATCAATTTGTAAAAATTCCTCTGATTCAAATAAAGTTTCGGCATTTTGGTCAATGTAATCCAAGCAGCGACGAGAGAATTCCTTAAAATAAAATATAATTTGTAGATCTGAGCAGGACCGAATCCTGCGCACTAAAAAAGTATAACAAATTTTTCATTCAGTAAAATGGACACTTAAATTTTTTAGTTACCATCTCCCAAAAAAGATAATTTTTCTTCTACATCGTAAAATCTTTTCCCACCTCAAAGTCTAAAAGACGAGCATGGGCAATGGCCAAGAAAACATTGGGCAGATTTTGAATTGGAATTTGCACACAATGACTGATCAATGCATCGATGCCGTACTTTCTAGCTTAAAAACAATTATTATCAAAATAAAAGGGACGGAAACGGTATTTTTACTAAAAATAGTCCTAAAATTTCCATATAAATTAAAATATTTGACCCGCGTAAAGCACTGCCATTGCGTTGTCTCCGTCCAATTCGCTCAAATCGTCCGCGTAAATGAAACTGAGCATCACTTTAAACGCCGTTGGTTCAACGTCGGGCACCTCCACGGGATTGTCGACAGATGCAAGGCCTAAATTATTTTTATTCCTACTTTTAGCAATTCTTTCTTATTCCTTAGCAGAGGGAGAAGGAACCCTTGCCATTTTGTCTAAGGTCTCGTCTCTAGAATTTATAATAACGTTGCTCGGGAAAATGCCGGATTTTATTCCGGGTATTCCGGAACTATAAAAATTGAAGAATATAAGCAACTTTCATTTTCATTTGTTTAATTAGATCCTCCCGATGAGAGAATGAATGTGCAACATCTTTCTTTTACCCTTTTCCGCTTTTCCATTTTGCGAGTCAAAACGGAACATTGCCTCAAAAACGTCGGAAGCGGACACCAAAATGCCTTTATGGGCCGACAAAAGCTTAAAAAATCAAAAATAAAACTTAGAAATATATAAAAATTGAATAAAAACTCGCCTCCTTTCCGTCCCCCACCAAAAAGTGCGCATCCGCAAGTTTAGCCGTGCCCAACAAATGCTTCATCCGATCCGCCAAAATGCCCGATTTTGACGACGCCATGTAAAAATTGTAAAAGAAAAATTAATTTTTTACTGAAAAACAAGAAAATTTTAAATGAGACAAATTGCCATTTTTGATTAAAGAAAAAGGTTCTGCCACGAATCGAATAAAATCTCAAAAAATTTCTCGGGTCGCGCTTACGGCGCCGCTGGGCCCTATCCCCTTGAATTTGCTAGAAATAATTCATTAAATCATAAAAGTTCAATGCCATCAATGGCCGGTGAAATATAATTGAAGGTTGCGTCTTTTAAAAATTCAGTGGACAATTAATGTAATCGATTAATTCATTGTCCAGCATCACTAAATGGGTCAACTCCACTGTGCAGAGAAAAGCCTAGTACTATCTCGTCGTTTTCTTTTTCTTTGTAATTTCTCTCACTTTGGCGTACTATCTCTCCGGTTTTAATCATGTAAAAAACAACATTCACTTCGCTCTATAGAACTTTTTTTTCGCCTTACAGATTTTCTTTAAATTTTCCAAATCGATAGACAAAAAAATTTTGCATCGAATGTTCTATAAGGTTTTAATGAATTTCTATCCTATTTTAAAGTTAAGGGATGATGAAAATTTTGCATTTCTTTTCCTCTAATAAAAATAAAATGTTTGTCTTTAATTTAGAAAAATAAAATAATCAGAACAAAAATGTCGCAACTTGGATGTCGGAAGTGGTGAATTTCTTTTCAAATTTCCGAAATTTTTTCGGTGCAAAAATTTTTTAATGTTCTCTTGAATTGTTTAATTTGCAAAATTGGTCATTTCACTTCACTTTTGCTCTATAATTAAAATTTTTGGAATTTTAATGGAATATGATAAAGTAAATTTTTTGGAAAGTAGTTGATTTCGACTGTAATTTTTAAATTACTTTTCTATATATTAATTAGAGACCGATAAAAAAATTTCAGGAGCGGGATCGGGAGTTAAAATTTTCCGGGACAGGAGTCCCGAACGGGAATCCCGTAAAAATCCCGCTCCCGTTAAGATCCCGTCCATTTTTAACGGGAGTCCCGGGATTTTATTTTTGACTCCCTTTATTAATTTTAAAACTTTTTTTGCGGCGTATTTTTGAAAAAAAACTTTTTTGCAAATTTCAGCCATTTTTTAAAAAGAAAATTAAGGATTTTAAGGGTCCGGCGGTGCCGATAGGCGCCGCCGAAATTTTTTAAAATTTTGGCTATATATTTAACTGATTCGCAATAAAAAATTATGAATTTTATCAAAAAACTCAATTCATACCAGTGCATCTTTAGTCCCGTTTTTTGGGTAAAATTCCCGGAGCGGGAGTCCCGAACGGGAATTCCGTAAAAATCCCGCTGGGCAAAAAAGTACGGTAGTCGGGAGCGGGACTGCCGTAAACTCCCGCGGGAGTCCCGATCCCGCCGGTCTCTAATATTAATGTGCAATTAATTTTTAATATACGATTTACAAACAAAATTTATATTTAAATAAATGATAAATAAAAATTGTATGATTATTTTTGTCAGAAGATTTATTGATATCACTTTTCTATAGAAATATCTCCTGCTGGACTGTACTCAAAAATTTGAGCAAGTTTGAAGTGATTGAAACTTGAAAGTTAATGGAATTCCATTGGAATATTTTGTGTCAATTATGATTGGGGAACGGATTTCTAAGTTTTTGCTTATTTTTTCTGCGGCTTTAATTCGACGAGAAATGCACGAAAAACACATTTTTTGTTCGAAAATTTTGTGTTTTAACGCACTTATTCGAACTTAGAAATGCTTATTTTGGCGTTTCGTGCTTAAAAATGCTTATTTTAGAGGTTCGCCCTTAAAATAAGTTTTTGTACTTATTTTAGCGTTTTATGCTTATTTTCGTTCTTATTTCGCGATTTTTGGGAAATTTATTAACAAAAATGCAATAAAAATGATAAATACACCCCTAAGAATCGGCCAAAAAAATTTCGGAAAAATACACCCCTGAGAATTGACCTAAAAATTTTCAAAAAATACACTCCTAAGAATCCACCCAAAAAATTTCGGAAAAATACGCCCCTGAGAATCGACCCTTAAATCCTGAAAATTTCTAAATGTACTTCATTTCTAACTGCAATCAGTAAATAAAATTGTTTGACTTAATTTTAACTAATTTACATAGAGAAAACAGCAATTTTAACAAATTTCACCTCTACATTTGGAATTTTTTCATGCTTATTTTCGCACTTATTTCGCGCTTTTTTCGCCCTTATTTAAGCACTTATTTTGGACTTTTTCGCGCTTAAAAATCCGTTCCCTAATTATGATCATGATCAGAGTTTGCTTCAAATGATTGTACATATAAAAAAAGCAGATTCTGAAGTGTCTTAATTCACTTTTTGGAAGCATTAAAAATATAATAAAACTTGAAGATTACCAAATTCATAAAACTAAAGCATACTTAATCATCAGGGCCCGGCTTTATATGTTTTACACATTTTTTTTTGCGAATATTCTATTGCAGAAAAGCTTAAAAAGAGCATTTTATCCGGGTTTCTTATCAATCAGCGCGATTTTTTAGTGCATAAAAATATTTTGGACTTTTGGATCATAAAAACTTATTATTTTTGGCCTTTTTGTGGTTTTTAACAAATATTTGTGGATTTTTTGGCATGTATAAATCCGGGCCTGGGCCTGTTCATAATGCATTTTACGGTCATATTATTATTTTTTTGGCCCGGCAATAAGCAATAACTTTTTACACACGCTCATTTAAATAATTTAGTGACTCACATCAATTAACAATTGCAATTAGGTCAATCAATAAATAATAATTGCAAAACGTAACACTTACCAACTTTCTTCTCCTTCAAAGTTTTTTCTCCAACTTTTGTTGTCCTGTTCCGTCTTCTCCGATACATCCGATGCATTTTTGTTTAATATTATAATAATGTTAAAATTTTTATGCGAATATATCGCATCGCACGAGAAAGCCAAAATTACATTTTCCTCAGAACAATTTTAAAATTAGGGCGATTTTGTGTCAATTCCAAACTACGGACCGAATCCTGACATTGACTTCGAAGAATAAGTCGAGACCGAGACAAGAAAAAAACATTTGGATAACAGACAAAATAACAAACGATTTTCATTTATTGAGGCATGCATAATTAATTCACGAGAAAGAAATCATTTCTTAAAAAATATTCATATGGCGGATAATTTGGTGGATCGGTTGAAGCTGATGTTGAGCACGGGCAACGGGGCGGACATTCAATTTTTAGTTGGCCAAGGAGAAGAAAAGGAGGCGAGTTGGCCCAACAGAATTTTTAAACTCCAAAATAAAATAATTAATAATTATTAGGAAAATGATTTTAGGCACAGAAAATTTCAAAATAGATATAATGTAAAATAGCACAAAAAAACAGCAAAATAGAGGTATATAAAAAAAATTTTATTATGATTTTTAAGTAGCAAATTTCAATTGAAGACAAAAAATCAAAACAAAAAAAAAAGAAACCGAAAATGAGATAAATTTTAAAAAACAAACTTTTTCGAGAAAAACAAACAAATTTTAGGTGACGAATTTTTGAAAAAATTTATTTTGAAAATTTTAGATTTTTCTTTTATTGTATTTTTTGTTAAGGAATTTTCATTTATTCCCCAATTTTATTTTGCATTTTCTTAGCTTTTGAAAGCGCACAAATGCATTATGATGACTGCTTCGGATGTGTTCGAATCGATGTTCCGTTTTGATGACAAAAAACCAAAGACTGAAAGTAAAAATTTAGAAAAGTTTAAATGTTTTTCAAATATTTTTAATTAATTTTTAGCTCCTTCCGCTAAAACGGATAGTTCGGTAGAAATTCCTGACATTAGTGCAAATGCTTTCAAAGTGATGTTGAGCTTCATTTATGCTGAAGATTTGAGTGGATTGAATGGAGAAAATGCAATGGCAGTGCTTTACGCGGGTAAAAATATTTTTGAAATTTTTAATTTTAAAATATTTTAGCAAATAAATACATTTTGAATAATAATTATTTTTAATTTTAAAATATTTTAGCAAATAAATACAATGTCTCTTCGCTGGTCAAAGCTTGTTCGGAATTCCCAATTAATGAATTGCCAAATGTGTTCTTTGCATATTTCCAGGCTCTTCTTCTCAACGAAAATGTAAAATTTGGGTTTTAAAACATTTACACAAAAAATAAATTCTTATTATTTAAACTTAATTAAAAAAAAAAATTTTTTTTTGAATTTTTTCAAGACTCGGTTGGACCCCGACCCGGTTGAAATACTTGTACCCGGACCCGACTTTTCTGAACCCTGCAATACCCGGACTCGGTATTTGCCAAAATACCCGGACCCGGCCTATCCTAATAATTAGAGGGACCTAATTACCCTAATTACCATTAATATGGGAAATTAAATTTATTTCTGACTTTTTGTTATTCACGGGGACCCATTTATCAAATGGGGCCATTCTGATAGAGAAAATTTTCATTTGTCAAAATATAAAGATTTTTTCCATCCTTTCCCGACTTTTTTTCAATTTGACTCCAGAGCAACCCTAATTAAAAACAAATTTTTGTTTTAAGGAATTCTCTCGTCATTGCTTGGATTACATTGACCAAAATGCCGAAGCTTTATTTGAATCAGAGGAATTTTTACAAATTGATCAGAATATGTTGTGTGAAATTTTCGAACGTGACCAATTGAAAATCGACGACGAACTCACCATTTGGAAAGCTGTACTAATTAACGATTATATTCTATTAAAATGCTAATTTTTATTAAAAAATTATTTTTTCAGGCACTCCGTTGGGCTGACGAACGCTGTGCTCAAATTCTCATTGATTGTTCCGCTAAAAATCGTCGAGATGTCCTTGGCCCAACACTATTCAAAATACGTTTCCCACTGATCACAAAAAGAGAATTTTCAAAAATTATTGGTAAATTTTTTTGGTTTAAATTTTTCCATAATTTTGTAGGGAAATTTAAATTAATAAAAAAGTCTACAAATGTTCTTAAAAAATAGCTGACACAGATCCAATTTCTGGTCTATGTTGGCTGCTCGGATAAAACGCGGAGAACGGGAGTTGATAAGAAAAGCTAGGGATTTTTAGTTGCTAAAGATGCTGAAATAGGTACTAAAAATTGGAAAAATCCAGTGTTTTTATTCATAATAATTACAAAGTAACTAATTTTTGATCAATTTCGCCCGCACAATTTCAACTGTTCAAGAAAATAAATAAATTTTGGAGACGAATTTTTAGGAAAATTTTACCACCAGTAATCAAAATGTTTGAATCTTGTTATTTCGATTCCCCACAGTGCCTTCCTACGTTCTGACAATGGAAGAAGTGATTGCCGTCTTCCAATTCCATTGCCACCCGAATCTCCGGGGTTGGCACGGACAGTACCCAATGGAATTTCCATGCCATGGACGCTTTTCTGATCAAAAAGAAGGCACAGTTTCGCTGCAAATTGAGAAATTTTCGGAATTTGCACAAGAGAAAGCATGGAGTAGCCGATTAAGCGAAGGAATTTACATAAAAGGATTGCCATGGAAAATCTGTGCAGAAATAAGGACGAAAAACAACAGCACTGAAAAGTGGTTGGGCTTTCATCTTTGGTGCACCGCTCCAAAAGGTGGGAATAAAAGTCCAATTTAAATATAAAATAAATAATTATTTTCATTTTTACAACTAAAAGATGAAAATTGGAGTTGCAAATGTTCTGCGACCTTTCGAATAGTTTCACAAAAGAGCGGCGTGAAAGATGTGACGAAAAAAATTGACCATTCATTTAACAACAAATCTTCAATTAGCGGATTCACTAATTTCACTTTTTCGGTGAATTGCACAATAATTACAATGTTTAAAAATTCATAATTAAGCATTTAATGGACACGGACAAGGGATTATATGACAAAGACGAGGACATAGTGACTTTGGTCATCGATGTTAATACGGAAGAGCAAAAGGGGACGAAGCGAAAATCAACCGAATAAACTAAACACTCATTAATTAATTTCCTTAACTCAATTATATAATTTGTTTGATATATTTTAAAAAATTTTCTTGTTATAAAATCGTTTTTTTCAAAATTTGTAGGATTAACCTAACAAAACATGTTCATTTTTGAGTATGGGGGAGGGGTGAGTTAGCGGATCAATTAATAATTTCATTTACAATTGAAATATTTAAAATTTGCTTGTTTTAATACCAAAAAAGCGTTATTTAAAAAAAATGTTTGCCTGTTTTTGTGCCTATTTTAGCGTTTTTGTGCATATTTTGCGATTTTTTTATGCCTTTTTAGGTGCCTATTTCGCGATTTTTTGTGCCTAAAAAAGGAAGCCCTAATGATTTATATATAAATTGTTAAAAGACTTAAGGGTTAAAAAGGTTAAAATAATATAGAAATATTGGTTGCCAAAATTTGTGATAACATTTTTTTAGACCCTGTTACCGTTCAATTTTCTGAACATTTTTGTCACCGCTGCTTTCTTTTTTGAATTTGGCCCCATTTTTGGCACAATGCCAATCACGCGTGAAAATTTTTTAGAATTTGTAAGAAATATGACAAAGTTGCAAAAATATCAAAAAATTTCCCAATTACAAAAAACACTGAAAAAGGCACCAAAATTACGTGCCCGGCATTATGCAGTTATGCACGAAAATTGGGCATTTCGCCGTTGTTTTTGATTAGCATTAGAAACGAGCATTTGTTTATCGTAGAAAACACAAATTCGAGCATTTTCCTCTTATGTATTTGTTGCAATTTAAGATTATTTTGAACTCTGTGAGTCGGGAAGAGAGCGTCGTTTCGGTGCACGACCAGCGTCAACATCATCAGCTGCAGTTGGGTCACCAAAACATATCTTTTCGTTGGCCAACAGAATGCGCAAACGAGCAATGAGAAGTGAGTTAATTTTTAACTAAGTGTTTCATTTTTCAATTTCGAAAATTTAAAAATCTTAACAAAAGGGGTGGGGCGTGCTCGTAAAGGCAAATTACTATCCTTCCCCCTATGTCCATGTATTAGTTGTGTCCCAACATTTGCCTTTTGCGGTTAGACATTTGCGCCTAGGAAATTTGCGGCCCATTTCTTATGTGTCTTGCGGGTAACTAATGCACTTTACCCGACATAAATTTTTTTGTCTAAATTCATGTAAAATAGTTCCGGGGGTTTTCAACATAGCTGATTAAGAATCTGGCGTAAATTTCAACTAATTCCGTACATCATAACCCTAAATCGAACTTTTTGTCGAACAACGAAAATTTTTCAATATCGATTTTACAACGCTGAATAGAAGTCGAAGAACAACAAACGGAACATTTGTTGCGAAAACAGTTTGGAGACTTTGACTCTGTCTTTTTTAATTTTTGGTCTCAAGTCATAGAATTGTATCCATCGAGCATTGATTTTCGTTGATTTTTCACTATTGCATCTTGTTGAACTTTTTTTTGAATAGCATTTTGAAAAATTTTCGATGTTCGGCAAAAAGTTCGATTTTGTGTTCTGGTATACGGAATTAGTTGAAATGAACAACAGATTCTTAATCAGCGATGCTGAAAACCCCCGGAAGCTATTTTACATGAATTTAGACAAAAAAATTTATGCGGGTAAAGTGCATTAGTAGTTAGTACCCATTTGCGACCCTACTTTTTCGGCACCAACCAAAATAGGACCTTTATCGAAAATACTTTTTTTCTTCAATTTACGCCGCCGAACAATATGAATCTATTTTTTCAGTTCGATACTTTTTGAATTCCAGTTCAAATGGACGTGAATTGTTTGGTTGAAACCAGCAGTTGGGTTGGGTTTAGGAAATTTTTTTTAGAAAATTTGAATCCGCTCGTGCCCAAATGTCGGGGCCGCAAAAGTCGGACCACAAATATCGCCAAAAAGACCACCAACGTGCAGCACGAAGTTCTCACCGTGCTTGCGCACCCGCGCGACAATTGCCTTGTCACCGGCAATTCGGGCTCAGCTTACGTGATGTGCGCAATTTGCTCACTCCTGAGGGGCAGGCTGGCCGTTCCGACACGTGCTTGCCAACTGCAAGTAATGAATGCATCAATTTGTTATTTAATGATTAATTTTTTTGTTAAGTCGACCAAACTGCACTTTTGCCAGGCCAAGTTTGGTCCGGGTGACCGACCATATAAGGCGGAAGGAAGACCACCACGGGACGATCTTTGAATAACTCCATAACCGGCCCGGCCTGTGCCTTGGCGTCCACGTGGTCAGGCCGCCGGCGCCGCTTCTGCTTCAGAGTAATATAATATAATTGGAGAACACAAAAACCTTTGTCTTTTCAAGCTTTTTACACCAAAATTAACTTAGGTATAAAAGCTTAGCGCTAGAGAGCACCATTCCCTTTTTGTATATTTACTGGTTATCTTCCCATTTGATAAAAATGTTTCAAGGCGAGGCCTACATGGCCATTGCCAAGTCCACCATTGATGATCGATACGAGATCTTCAATTTGTTCACATCTCACGATGATGACGCGTGGAATGGGTTTTTCGAGGCCTATGTGCATGCCAATACGTTGGTGTCCGTCGCTGGCAGCAATTTTTTCGACGAGCACAATGTCACCGAGCAATGGACACTCGAAGGAAATTCCGGATTGGGCACAGTGCTGTGCATTCTGTGTTCGCTGGCGACTCGCTGCAGAGCGTTGGCGAATTGCAGCTGAAGGCGGCTGCTGCGTGAAATGTTCGGCTGAGATGCATAGTGACGGCGCGGTCTAATGAAGCGGATTGGCATGCATTCCCGGCTTCTGCGAAGGTTGGAGTGGAGCCAGTGTATGTGGAGTGGGAACTAAACAATTTTCAAATAAAATCATTTAAAAATTGCTGAAAACCAAACAATTAAGATTAACACACGGAAAACATAGATTAAAATAATAATAAAATCACTGAAATTTTTACAAAATCCCTTTTGTGCAGCCCTGGTTATTTTAGTAGACAATACTCATTCCCCATTCTAAGTGAATGTTAATGAATTTTTTGGTTCTAGGCCTACGTGGACAACGTCATGGTGACGACCGACTAACGGAAATATCTTCAACCTATGGGCCAGACACAGCACCGTCACCTGGAACTTCTTGAACGAAAATGACATCACACTGAACCCGCGACGTTTTGGACTCATTTTGGCATAGGAGTAAAAACCATTATAAACATTTTAAATATATGAATGATTTTCCATTTTCCCTTTATCCTGCCCATACTTATTGTTAGAACATTTTTTGATTTCTCTCACGTGAAAAGTAAAATAAGAAATTAAAAATTAAAAGATTTTTGTGCTCCTTTGTTGGTGTAAATCTTTAACAACTCAACACAAATTTTCAATTTTTAGGCGATAATAAAAGTCCAAAAGCTTTCAGTTATTTTGAACCCCAAACCCGAATTCTAAGAAAAACCAAAAACGAAGCAGATTTTGCACTCGCCATAGTCTGGTTGTGCAGATAAACGCCGCAGGGGAAATTTTTTTGAAAATTTGGGTGAATTTTCGTTTTGATGCTCTATTAAAAACCGTCGAAATTACTTAGTGTCGAAAATACTCAGTGTCCAATTTACTCAGTGTCTAAATTACCAGCCACGATAAAATATATTATATAAAAATATTTGAAAATGGTAAAGGCAAAGTTAAAGATTCAACTTCCGCCAGTTATCAGGTGAATTTATCCAGTTTTTAATTAAAAAGAAAAATTAAATAATTGCAGCTATATAAATTTCTTTTGTAATTTCCGTCCTATTAGATTAATGGACTTAATACTTAATTATAAGTACCAAAAAATATTATAAAAATTTTAAGATACGAAAGACAAAACTTAAATATGAATGAGAAAAAAAAGCAGGAAAAATTTTAATTAATCATGTATTTTTTTTATAATTAACAAAGTGCAGTGTTCGTATCCGTCCTTGGATGCCAAGGACACCTTGGAAATGTGCATTTGGAAAAGTTTTAAAAAAAATCAATGAATTTTGATAAATTTTTGTAATTTTCAACAATATTTTGGTTAAATTATGGCATTATGTCATAAAAATATAAATTCTTTTCATGGTTGAGAATTTTTCACTTTCTTTTTTACATTTTAATTTTGTTGTTTATTGTAAAAAAATTACAAATGCTTTACCTTTTGTCAAGCAATCAATTCGTTGTTGTCAAAATGGGCAATGGCATCAGTAAAATGGGCAATTTTATGTTCAAAGCAGCAGCGGTTGTTGCCGACGAATTTTTGGCAATTGGCAAAATGACTGGCGAAGCGTGCAAAAGAATGCGCAACAAGTACATAACGGGTGCATTAAAAAAAATTCAAAATTTAAGAATGAAACTGCTCTTGAAAACATACGTGATGAACTGAGTGACCTCGGCTAGGACCACATTTCGTACGCATTTGTTTCAGAGTGGGCATGATCTGCAACAAATGTGCCACCAAATTGGAGAAACTCGACGACCTTTGTTATTGTGTGGATGCCAAAGAGAGATGCCACCACCACAAATGTTAGGAGAAAAAGCACATTTTAATTGTGGAATTATGCCCATTAATTAGTATCAATCAGGGTTGTTCCGGGTCGAGAAAAATATCGGGTCGGGTTTCGGGTCGGGTCGGCCGAAAAATCATCGGGTCGGGTTTCGGGTCGAGAAAAAGGCCGGGTTTCGGGTATCGGGTCAATTGACAAATTTTTAATTTGTTTAAAAATCAAATGGCACTGCAATATTTGCAGCGAATTGCGCCATTTATAGGACGATGGAAATAAAACCAAATGGAATCAGGTTTTTCAGCCATTTGCTTTGCTTAAATTCAAGAAATTCATACAAAATATCTTTAGAAAAAGGATAATAATGAATAGGGATGTCAAAAATATGTACAAAAATTGGTCAAAATATGTACATAAATATGTAAAAAAAAATCCCAATATGTAAGAAAATATGTAAATAAAATGTTTTTAAGTGGTTGTTTTTTGGGAAAAAACCTTCATAAAGTGTTAAATAGGCGTAAAATGGCATAAAAATGACCTAAATATGTTTAGAATCACCTTTTAACATTTAAAAAATTATTTTTGGAGGGGTACATTTAAAAAAAGTTTTTTTTTAATTTTTTCACTAGAAATTTCTAAAAATTTTCAAAAATTCTCAAAATATGTATAAAAAAATAAAAAATTTGCCAAAATTTTGGATTTTTTTTGAGGATTTCCAAAAATTTCCGTAAAAAACCCGCAAATTATGTAAAAAAAATCAAAATATGTAAGAAAAAGTCCAAAATATGTACCAAATATGTATAAAACCCCGAAATATGTAAAAATATGTAAATAAAAGTCCCAACTTTTGTTTGCAAACATAAAAAAGAAAGTGTTTTTCCTACTATTTAGAGCATGGAGAATCCAGGAAAAAAATATGTATTTACATAAAATTGACATCCCTAATAATGAACAAAAACAAATACAAAATTTTCGATTCCATTGAACACAATCGTTTCAAAAAAATTCTCAATTTCCTTATCCACCTAATTTTCACCCAGACCCCTTTCTTACCAGTGCTTATTTCGACCCGAAACCCGACCCAAAATCATCGGGTCGGGTTTCGGGTTTCGGGTCGAGAAAAAGGCCGGGTTTCGGGTAACCCGGAACAACCCTGGTATCAATAGATCAATTTTAATTTAAAAGGGTTTAAAAATGAGTTCGCTTTAATTTTTTAATATTAGTGCGCCATTAATGCCGAAATTTAATTAAAAAATTTTTTTGAAAATTATTATGGGTAATCAGTTTAATTAATAATATTTTAAAATAACTTTTGCTTTTCAGCTGTTCTGTAAGCAACAATGTCGCTTTGACTTTTCACTGATTTTGATGAAAGGAAAGAAAATGTTATATTTAGTTCTAATCCAGGGCTCCCATCCGTCCTTGAATGGCAAGGACGTCCTTCAAAAGTTTTGTATTGAGTCATTTTGACTTTGGAGTTCTATTTGATTTTCTCTGTTAATTAAAAAACAGAATTCATTTCACTTTATAGAACTTTTTTATGTGTTAAAGATTTTCTGGAGCTAATAAATTAGAGATGTGTTTTTTCCTATTCCCTGGTTCATCTCTCGTTTTTTGGGACTCTGTGGACGTAATTTTTGTAAAATTCTGGGTTCAATACGTAAACATTTAAAAAAAATTTAATTTTTTTAAATTTTTTTCATTAAAATCCCAAATTTGGGTCTATTTTAAGTTTTTACTTGTAAATAATTGACAGAAAAAAAACATTTGTAAGATTTATGGGCGAAAACGACTTGCCAGACTAAAACGACCCTCTGAATGAAGGTGCACTTTATGTTAAAAAATAAAACCATCAACAATAACCAGGCTCACCAAAATGATCACAATTACCATGCCCTTATCATTGTTAACCCCTATAACATCATCAATTTTCTCCTTGGTATTTCTCGGAATTATGAGATGCGCCCGTAATATTTTCATTGTTTTGTTATTTTTTTGTTGTTAACACATTGATAAATCTGTTATGGTGTTCATTTTAAAGAATTTTCGAGAAACAAATCAGAATTGGATCAATGTAGGACAAAAACAGCTTGCCAGACTAAACCGACTCTCTGACTAAACTGGCCGGACTAAACCGGCCAGACTAAAATGGCCAGACTAAACCGGCCAGACTAAACCGACCCCCACCGATAAAACAACTTATTTTTAAAATTTCGGACAATTTTTGAAAATTTATTTCAGCGGGAAATATCGTAACTTTTCTGACACCTCTTGCTGGAAACTTTACACATTCAAAAGGATCGATAAGCCACGCTTTCGCGGTCCGTATTCGTACTGAAAATCAGGATCAAGTAAGCATTTGCCTTTTTCCTCTACGAGATGTTTCCGTCCTCTCTGAGCTCGCCTTAGGACACCTGCGTTACGCTTTGACAGATGTACCGCCCCAGTCAAACTCCCCGCCTGACACTGTCATCGGCGCGGGTCGCTGGGCCACCGGGTGGCCCGACTTAACACCAAAATGGACACCCTTGCGGGCGCACTCCCGTTTTACCGATTAAGTAAGGAATCGATGAAAGTAGTGGTATTTCACTGGCGCCTTGCGGCTCCCACTTATGCTACACCTCTCATGATTCTTCACAAAGTCAGACTAGAGTCAAGCTCAACAGGGTCTTCTTTCCCCGCTAAATTTGCCAAGCCCGTTCCCTTGGCTGTGGTTTCGCTAGATAGTAGATAGGGACAGTGGGAATCTCGTTGATCCATTCGTGCGCGTCGGTAGTTAGCCGACGAGGCATTTGGCTACCTTAAGAGAGTCATAGTTACTCCCGCCGTTTACCCGCGCTTAATCAAGTTTCCTTGGCTTAACATTCAGAGCACTGGGCAGAAATCAGACACGGTCAACGTCCACAAGGACCATCCGTCTCCTCTGTTTTAATTAGACAGTCGGATTCCCCGAGTTCGTGCCAGTTCTAAACTGGTCGTTCAGCGTCAACCGAAGTGCATACCCTGACGAGCATACACGCAGCTGAAGCGCTCCACAAGCAGCTCTCACCACTAGTCCACGCACCATCCCCGAAGGAACAGCACGCAGCCACGGGCAAAAGCCGCCTGTTTCACGCAACAGCCCGGCTGACCCGACCTTTAGAGCCAATTCTTTTCCCGAAGTTACGAATCTAATTTGCCGACTTCCCTTACCTACATTATTCTATCGACTAGAGGCTGTTCACCTTGGAGACCTGCTGCGGATATCGGTACGATCAGGCAGGAGATTCAAATAGCTTCCCTCGCATTTTCAAGGGCCGTGTGGAGCGCACGAGACACCACAGGAACCGCGGTGCTTTACGGGCGCAACATCCCTATCTCAGGCTGAGCCACTTCCAGGCACGCACACCCTAAACCAGAAAAGAGAACTCTGGCTCGGACTCCACACGACGTCTGCGAGTTCAAACGACCCTCTGATCTGACTAAACCGGCCAGACTAAACCGACCCTCTGACTAAACCGGCCAGACTAAAACTGCCAGACTACAACGGCCAGACTAAACCGGCCAGACTAAAACGGCCAGACTAAACTGGCCAGACTAAACTGACCCGGTCCGCAGTTTTTGCACATCTGAGCTCGTTTCTCTCTCTCTCTCTCTCTTCTCTATCTCTTTCTCTCTGTTTCCCAGTTTCTCTCTCAATTCTATTTATCTCTCTCTCTCCCCCAGTCTCTCTCTCTTCTCTTTTCTCTCTCTCTCTCACACAGTCTCTTTTTCTCTCCTCGTTTCTATCTCTTCTTTTCTCTCTCACCTCTTTTCTCTTCTCTTTTTTCTTTTCTTTTCTCTTTTATTTTCTTTCTCTGTTTATCTCTCTCTCGCCACTTCTCTTTTTCCTATTTTCCTTATTTTCTCTCTCTCTCTCTCTCTCTATCTCTCGCTCTCTCTCTCTCTGTGTCTCTCTCTGTCTTTCTCTCTCTTTCTTGTGCCGTGGAAATTCCAATGGTTTAAGCCCGGGCACACCGCGGAGATTGGGGTTGCAATGGAACTGATAAATGCCGAATATGAATGTTAACGAATCATTTTTCAGTGGAAACATACTTTGAGCTAATTTGTGAGTATCTAGGGTTCGGAATTATATGGATAAAAAATAGCGAAATACTACCACAAAATATGGACTAAAAATCCAGTATTGACATAGTTTTTCTTATTGATGGCAAATTTCTTCAAATTCATGAGATTTTTAGAAATCTCTAAAAAAGAAACATTAGATAGTGCACTAATGAATACCCAAAAACTGTCCCGATTAGTTTCTTTGCCATCGAGAAAATCGGTCAAGACTCAACCAACCCCCTTTTTGGTGGGACAAAAGTAGAGAAAGGCAAAACAACTTTTTCTTAAGAAAAAATTGTTTCATCAGAGATCAACATTTAAGTTGTTATTTAATTATTAACAATATGCATTTTGCCAACAATGTATAACACAACGGACTGGGTCAGTTTAGTCTGGCCGGTTTAGTCAGAGGGTCGTTTTAGTCTGGCAAGTCGTTTTCGCCCATAATTCTTACAAATGATGGAGGAGACAGAACCAACAATTACGCAGAAGCATATCATAGAAAACTTCAACAGGCATTTATTTGATTGTACACATCTAACTGTCTTCCGCTTCATCAAAACAATTCGATGTGTGTGCAAAAGTCAATTGACGCAGACATCTCACGATACGTCGCTGGTGAAGTCCCTCCTCTAAAGAAGCCCAAATATCGTGCCGCCGATGCGAAAATTCTTCGATTTTTGCAGGGCTACAATGCCATCAACAATAACCAGGCTCACCAAAATGATCACAATTACCATGCCCTTATCATTGTTAACCCCTATAACATCATCAATTTTCTCCTTGGTATTTCTCGGAATTATGAGATGCGCCCGTAATATTTTCATTGTTTTGTTATTTTTTTGTTGTTAACACATTGATAAATCTGTTATGGTGTTCATTTTAAAGAATTTTCGAGAAACAAATCAGAATTGGATCAATGTAGGACAAAAACAGCTTGCCAGACTAAACCGACCCTCTGACTAAACCGGCCAGACCAAACCACCAGACTAAACCGACCCACACCGCAAAAACTGCTTTTTTCAGGACAGTAATGTATATAAGGTTTAATCAAACTTTTTGAAATAGAACGGAGAGATTGGGAACCGCGAACCGGTTCCCAAGCGCTCGTTTCTTTATTAAACGGAGGAATTGATAAAGTAAAAATAAAAATTTGCTTTGGTGCCATTTGATTCTGCGCCGCAAATGTCATTTTGACTGGACGCCGCAAATGTCGGCCAATCTTATATTTACTTCACTTTTCTGCTTCTCTCCGTCTCTTTCTCTAGTTCCACTTTCTTTTTCTATGTATCTCTCTTACTATTTCACTCCTCCTCGCGCTCTAATTCTTTTTCTCTCTCTTTCTATGTCCCTTTATTCTCTCTCTGTCTTTATTTCTCTTTCTCTCTCTGTTTCTTTCTTTCTTCTCTCTCCCTCTCTCTCTATCTCATTTCCTCTCTCTTCGGTTAACGCCGCAAATGTCAGCGCCTCAAAAGTCGAATCACAAATAGAACTATCGAAAAATTTTGCATTAAAGCCTAATTTTTTATACAAATACTGGATGAATAAATCCAAAAATTTTATCGGTAATACCAACCCATAAAATGCATAACTTAAATCAGAATTGGAAGGAAAAAACTGAATAAAAAAGAGGAAAAGATCAAGTTCCCACTACTGGCAAGCCTCCAAATTTCTTAAATCAAAAATCTGCCAATCTTTCAGTTCTAACAGCCACACATTGTAAGACAAGGTAGATAGTAGAGACCGGACAACTGGGGTCTGAGGGATCCCGACTAAATCCCGATCAATCCCGAAGATTTTTTTCGGGATCCCGCGGGATTGTCGGGATTTGCTTTTAAACTCAATTTTTTTACCAAAATTTATTTAAATATCATTGATAATATTAATAAAATTATTAGAGACCATTGTTCAATAAACAAAGAACATAATTAGGTTTAATTTTACACATGCTGGGTCGTTTCGTAAAAATCTGCCAAATTTACATTTTTTGAGAAAATTCGGCATAACTTTTCTTAAATACACCCTAAAAAATGATCTTGGTCATACGATAGCTTTTAGATTGCTCTAGTTTCAGAAAATTTCAATAAGTTTCAAGAAAATTCTGTCCAAAAATGTTAAAAAATAGATATAACTTTCTGAAACTTAATGAAATATTCTGAAATTTTTCAAAGCAAGAGCTATCGTATGATACGAAGATTATTTTTTAGGTTGTATTTAAGAAAAGTTATTACTGATTTTTCTAAAAATTCTATAAGTTTGACAGTTTTACGAAACGCCCATGTTGGCAGTTTTTACGAAACAACCTAGCACCAATTTACAAAGAGGTCAGGCCATGTAAATTGACAAATTTTTATTTAAAAAATTTTGCGGCTCGCTTTTGTTAAAAAAACCGGAGAATTTTTTAACTATTAAAGTGTAATTTGTTTAAAATTTTGACCAAAAAGGCCGATTTTTGTGATTTTGAGCCAATTGGCAACGACCATTTTTTTATTTTCCAACCGCTTTTTTCGGCTCTTTCTTCCAAAAAAAACTTTTGGAGGACAGTGAGGGTCAGACGGCGCCGATAGGCGCTGTCGGGAAAATTTTGTAGTTTTTAATGCAATTTGTTCACAGATTTTATACAAAAAATGACCAAATTTTAGGGTTTTTAGCCCATTTTTTAATACCAAAATGTTTAATTTGGTCGAGTTTAACAAAAGGGATGACCATTTTTTTGTCGAAAAACAGTACGAGTTGGGTTTCGTCCGAAAAATATGTATTTACATAAAACTGGGCAATTTTTTGTCAAATTTTTAAGTTTAGTGGAGTTTTGGGGACCCAGGAAAAATATTTGGAATTTTTAAGAAATTTTTTTAAGAAAATTAGCTAATAACATCACTATTTTTTTTAATTTACTTTAATTTTTTTCCGAAATTGTCCGCAAATGTCCGTAAGGCAAATTAGACGACAAAAAACCTATTATTCCATGCATTTAGACCGGTTTGATGCATAAATATGAATTTTATGAATTTTCGAACTATTGTTCGAATTCGTGTTCGGGTGGGTCGAAATGGATGTCAGAATCGGGTTCTCCGACCACGAAAACCCATAAAATAATTAATTTTGAAAGAAAATTTTTTAAAAATACATTTGCCAAACAAGTCAATAGGGTCCTTCCCAGCGAAAGGCAGACAAAAATTTATTTCTGGGGTTGCTGATCATTGATCACAAAACACAAACCCGGCCTCCAGTTCGACCAATTTCGAACATTGTGTCCGAATTTTCTAATTTCACATTTGGTTTTAAAATGGTCTAAATAAAATATAAGAGGGGGGGGGGGGCAAACTCCGTGCTGGTACATTTCGTAAAAACCGCCACCCATGCGCGTTTCGTAAATCCGCCAATGGATTCGAAAACAAAATGGGTAATATATATAAATTCATAGCCTGGCTCAAATTCAACCAAATTAATATTTCGTGATATCATTCAATAGCCTTAATTGTTCTCGTCAGAATATGATTTTATAAATTTTTTAACTTAAGTATTAAAAAAAGTTATAAAGCATTGAACATGTTATGTTTTTTGCAATGGTCATGCATATATAATTATAAACATTTAATGTTTGAAGTCTGTAAAATGCAATTGAGCCAAAATTAATTTATGTATTCAATAGCCCTAAGAATGCTCTATTTACCTTTAAAATTTCAGAATATTTCTTTGAGTTCCAAAAAAGTTCTGTACAAAAAATTCTGACTTATAATTTTCGAAATTTCGTGACAATAACTTTTCTCATACTTATGTAAAAAAAAATTTGAAAAATCATATTCTAATAGAGAACAATTAAAGCGATTGAATGATACCATAAAGTGCTGGGACCGAAGTCCAATAATGCAAGTAATTAAATATAAGTAAAAAATAATAATATTTTGTAAAAACTTATTTTCATTTTATGTTGGATACACTTTTGAGCTTTTTAATCTAGAAATTTATTTTTAAATGAAGTTATTTGTTAATTCGTAAATATTCGGCATTTTTTGGAAGAATTCATTTAAACCGGCTTTTAACCGATTTAAAACCTATGCAATTTTGCTTCCAAAAGAAAAATTTTTAAGTATAAAAATGAATTCTCTACAAGATGCATCAACCGCGGTTGCTGAATTTTATTGAATAAATTTCAAATGATCAGATCAACAGAAATGAGTGATTGGATGTGATTATTCATTGGCCAATTTGCGCTTTTTCTTATTCCACCGTAAAATCAATGGCCAAAGTCACTTTGTCTTCATTTTTGTCGTAAAATCCTTTGCTCGGGTCCATCAATTCCTTAATTTTACAGATTTATTTACCAAAAAATGGTGTTTTGCTGGAGAAGCGCCGCAAATTTTTTTTAATTTTTTAAAAATCAAGAAAATTATTAATAATTTTTTATTTAACTATCCTAATTCGAAAAAAATTTATTAAGGAAATTCAAGGAAATAAAAAATTTTCAAATTTATTTTTTATTTTTTTGCTGCGACGTTTCGGCTGCGATGTGTTTTTGGGTGCACCCATTTTGGTGCCACTCACTGTAAAAGTAATGAAATTAAATCTCCAGCAAGGCAATTTGTTATTAAAAACTCTGTCAAATTTTCTCGTCAAATCCTCCGTTCCGTTCTTTTGTGAAACGATTCGAACAGTTGACCAACATGTGCAGTTCCAATCGCCATCTTATTGTAATTAATTTAAAAGTTATTAAATTTGGCTTTTTTTAATTCCACCTTCTTTTGGGGCGGTGCACCAAAGGCCAAAGACCACCCATTTTTCTGTGCTGTCATTTTTCTGTTCTATTTCTCCAAATATTTTCCACGGAAGTCCATTTATGTACACATCGGTTTTACTTTTTCGGAAACTCCCCACTTCTTCTCGTGCAAATTTCGAAAATTTCCCAATTTCCAATGCGAGTGTCCCCCTGTTGCCCTTGGCAATGTTCCAATTAGAAATTCGTCCGTGCCATGGAAATTTCAGTGAGTAAAGCCCTGGCACATTGCGGAGATTGGCGTGACAATGGAACTGGTAAACACCAACAAATTCTTCTATTATCAGAATGCCAGAAGGAACTGTAAAAATATAAGATAATGGTAATACTAGAGAATGGCGCGGGATTTTGAGCAATCCCAGTCCGCAATCCCCCAATTTTTGCAAAATTGCGGGATTAATCCCGCGGGATCCCGTTCCGCTAAATTTTGAGTTCCAATCTCGCAGCGGGATCACAAATTTGCTTTTTTGTGTGATTCCGCAGGGAGTGCACCCCTTTGCGAATTATGTAAATAAAATATGTATAAAAATGCTAAAATATGTATGAAATATGTACAAAAACCCCCAAATATGTACTAAAATATGTAAATAAAATTTTTTAAATGGTAATTTTTTGGGTGAAAATTCTTCGTAAAAAGTGAAATTCGTACTATTCAAAGTAAGGAGAATCCAGGAAAAAATATGTATTTACATAAAATTCCCATCCCTAATGATTACAGTTATTTCAAATATTTTCTAAAAAAAGAAATTTCCAAATTTTTTCTTGAAATTTTCTTTAAAAATGATCTAAAAAATTTTTTCTTAAAAACTTTCTAAATTACAAATTTTTTTTTCGGCGGCGAAATTTTGTCCTGTTCCGTCCCGAAGTTATCCGTATTGCATTTTCGAAAATTTCAATGGCAAAGTTTGAAAAAAGTTAGCCATTTTTCAGGTCGGATTAGTCTTGCCCTGAGAAAAATCTTGGTTGACCACCACCCCTTTTCATATATGCCGCCAGACCCTAAAAAACTACCGATTACTTATGGTTACCCCCTCCGTTTTCATAAAATTTTCAATTTTTTCGAAATAATTTTTTATGGGCTTTCAGTGTCGCGGAATAAATTCAAATTCTGCAACAAAACCGTAACAAATAGGTGCTGGGACGTTAGTCAAAAACCATCATAATGGAATTTTTTTTTGTTTTGGGCGTTAGTCAAAAATCATAAAATGAAAAAATTTTGTGTTTTGGGCATTAATCATCAAAATGGGCGTTAGTCAAAAAACTATCAAATCAAACACTTGATTTTTCTCATGTCTTTTATCGATTAATTTTATAAAATCAATAAGTAAATATTTAACTAATTAGTAAACAAAGTTTTTTTTCAATATTTTGGGGTGCCAAATCACCAATTATCAACTTGGTGTAAAAGGCTTTTTTGATCAGCATAAAAAGTTGGCACAGCAAGAATTTTTTAGAATTTTGGAATTGAAAATAATTTCTTGGAGTGTAGATACTTTGACCACACTTAATTTGTGCATAATTAGTTTAATAAAATACAAATTTAGGCAATACATTTTTTGAGTAATGATATACCATTCGAGACCCCGTAAAAATGCTACAAATACAACTATAAAATTTACAATTAAAATTACGAAAAAACTTGATGGTTTTTGACTAACGTCCCAGCACCAACATATATACAAAACACTATGTCTTGCGTTCGTTTTGAGTATTTCTGTCTTATTTGTTGTATTAATACGACAATACAGTCTATAGAGAAAATGTTTGTTCATTATCGGATTCTCCGACCCTGAAAACTGATAAAAATAGGAAAAATTCGAATTTTTCGAAAGGGAGGTATCAAACTAGAGCAGTATTGCCAATTAATCTTTATAAGTTTTAAAAATTTCTACCGATGATTCTGGTGAAATCCTCTGATGGGATGAGAGGGAAGCGAATTTTGAACAGTGCCGGGCCAAGCGCAGCGCGACGGTTCTCAGCGGAACATTCGATGGCATTTTGACGGCACTTTTCGTTGGCCCAACGGAGTGCCTTAATTAGAAAACAAACGAATCAATTAATTTTGTAACATTAATTCCAATTCAATTACAGCTTTCCAAATTGCAAATTCATTGCTGATCACCAACTGATCAAAGTTGAATAATTCACAAAGCAAATTCTGATCAATTTGCAAAAATTCCTCAGAATCAAATAATGTTGTCGCATTCTGACAAATGTAACGAAAACATTGGTGGGCGAAATCCTAAAAAACACATAATTATTATTTTTTTAAATACTTAAAAAGGATATTAAAAATAAAAGTTTGTTTTCCCCAAAAAAAATTTTTAAACTTATTTTTTCATATTTTTCAAAATCCACATTTATGTCCAAATCGGTAATTCATCAGTAGGGTTCGAAGTTGTTCTAGCCGGTTTTACGCGCCCATGGAATTTACGCGTCCAAACAACAGTTTACGCGTCCCATGACTATTTGTGGGCAATCATCAAGAATTGGTGTCCCGACGAAAAAAAATATTAAAAATTTTGCAGGTATTTTTTCTAGGCTTGAAAATGCGCAGATCACGAATCTGAGCTCCGATTTTGAAAATCATTGATTTTTATCTAAGATTTTTCGTCAACTACTTGATTTTTTTCCAAAATTTTAAGAAATTTAGTCGGGCGTAAAAATTCATGCACAGATGTTGTAGAGACTAAAAAGAGCTTTCGAATGAGCTATTGAATGTATAAAGAAGTCACGTTTTAAATTTTTTACGATTTTTTCAAATTCAATTATTAATCCCTAGGGGTCAGATGAGACGGAGACCTTGGGTTCGAGTCCGTTTGGCTGCGGTTTATTTTTTTATTACACTTGATGAAAAATCATAGACAAAATGAAGGTTCATGCATAATCAGAGCTCAGATTCGTGATCAGAATCGCATTTTTTAAGCCTAGAAAAAATACCTGCCAAAATTTTAACATTTTTTTCGTCGGGACACCAATTCTTGATGATTGACTATTTGTGTCCATGGCGGGGATGGCATACCGAGGCTCAAAAAATTTTCGGAAATCGGAATTCCGTGCCATCCCTGGTCTTCGAACCCTATTCATCAGCATTTGTGTCAATATGAAAAAAAAAAGTTTGCACTTTTTTAGGTTAAAAAAATACGTTGATTATGAATGAGAGCTCGTAATTTTGGGAAATAATTAATTTATCTATGATTTTTCAGCAGTAGTTGGTTTTTTAAAGTTCTGGCGGTAAAAAGTACATATTTTATTAAAGTAATTTACTTTTCCCACCTCTAAGTTTAAAAGACGAGCCTGAGCAATGGCCAAAAAAACATTGGACAAATTTTGAATTGGAATTTGCAGACAATGACAGACCAACCGATCGATGCCGTACTTATCAGCTAAACAATCAAAACAAAAATTTTTAGGGTATTATGAAAAACGGAAGAGAACGACAAATTTTTTCATAGGTGGGATATACGAGTCCCAAAAGAATTAATTTAAACTAAAAATAAGTCTAATAATTTCCATAAAATTAAAATATTTCACCTGCGTAAAGCACTGCCATGGCATTCTCTCCGTTCAATTTGCTTAAATCGTCCGCGTAAATGAAGCTGAGCATCACTTTGAATGCTTCTGCTTCAACATCAGGCACCTCCACGGGATGGTCAACAGAAGCTGAAAACCAAAAAAATCTTTTAATTAATTTCTGATTTTATTCCTTTGGGCCATTTAATGGCACAGCTATATTTTATTTGAATTAGTCGTTTTATCCGAATTAGTTAACTCATAGATTAATCAGGGTTTCTAAAACAAAAATCAAAACCATGACACAAGTTCAAAACCGGGAAACTTTGTAGTTTTAACCAGGGCTCCCAGATGTGAGGCTTTAGCCTCATTTTGTGTTTTTTTTTTTTGATTTTTCAATGAGGTTTTTTTTTTTGAAATGAGGCTTTGAGGTTTTTTGAGAAATTTTTAGGTTTTTTGCGGTTTTTTGTTAAAGTTTTCATAAAAACTAGAAAATAACCAATTCTTTTCCGAAAATTCACAAAATTAAGAATTTTTTCAATGAAAATCAGCTAAAAATATAGTCAAAATTCTCCTGTTATCAAATCGTATTAAAAATCACAAAAATTTTCCCGGCGGCGCCTATCGGCACCGCTGGCCCCCCTGTTCCCCAAAAGTTTTTTGGAAAAAGCGCCGCAAAAAAATTAACTTCGGTTTTTCATGCCTAGAATTTCACAAAATGCTTACCTGTTTCTAACAAAAAATTGCTCAAATTGATCATGGACAATCAGAAATATAACATTTGAACATTTTAAGCGTGTTTTGAATTAATTTTGTAAAAAATGAGGCTTTTTTGCCTGCGAAATGAGGCTTTTGAAATTCTTGATCTGGTAGCCCTGGTTTTAATGCATTTTGTTTCGCAGTTTCATTTATGCTTTTTTTTCTTAAAATTATTTTATTTATTATTAATTATTTGCCTTGATTTTGTTTGTATTTTTGCGCATTTTACTCACCCTTTTCCGCTTTTCCATTTTGTGAGTCAAAACGGAACATTGCCTCAAAAACGTCGGAAGCGGAAACCAAAATGATTTTGTGGGCCGATAAAAGCTTAAAAAACAAAATAAAATTAAAAATTAAATATATTTAAAAATTAAAATATAAACTCGCCTCCTTTCCGTCTCCGTCCCCCACCAAAAAGTGCGCATCCGCATGTTTAGCCGTGCCCAACAAATGCTTCATCCGATCCGCCAAAATGCCCGATTTTGATGACGCCATGTAAAAATTGCACAAAGAAAATATTTGGTTTGGAAATTTTGCTGAAAAAATAAATGAAAAATTTTTGAGTGAAATTTGTTAACAGATTTTCAACAAAAAAGGCTAGTTTTTGGGATTACTAGGCTCAATTTGTTAACGGAATTTCTTTAAAAAATGATAAATGTGTGTCAATTAAAAAATATTATGAAGTGAAACCCATAAGTATAAAAAAGAAAAAATCAAACGAAGAGGGATTAACCAAGGGAAAGAAGTAGAAAAATTTAAAAATATTTCTTTAAAGAAACATTATTAATTAATTTATCAAAAAATTTTCCTTTCGACCCAATTTCGCTCATTAATTTTTCGCTAGACCCCCTAAAAATGCCAATCAACGCGTTTTATAAATCCGCCAGCACATGCTTAGAAAAATCCACTAAAACTTAACATTATTTAAAGTTTTATGAAAAAATTGTCAGCTGTATTAAAGTAATTAGATTAAAGTATTGCCATAATTTATACAAAATCTAAAAATAAAGTCCGTAGGGTAATTCGAAGCCAATTTTTCCAGCAGCTCTTCAGGGTTTTTATTTCTTTTTTTGAGTCAACTGACCAACTAAATTTTTTCACCATCATTTGACCCGAATTTTTAAAACTATTTCCATAGAACACTAACACAGCATAATTATAAGGTTATGTGATAGTTAAGGTCCTACGAATTCAATAAAAAAAAAAATTTAGGATGCTTTATTCAGATGAAATGTTATATAAGGATGTATCCAGTATTAAAGTTGGCAAATAATTTCTATATTTTGCAGACAATGGTCGTCACAAGAAATAATAAATTTATAATTGACCAAAGTGCCATTAGCCATTTGTGACCCATTAATATTTAGGATACAAATACATATCTTTTGTGTGTATTTCACCTCCTTCCCTTCCCTTTTTCAACTTTCTATTGATTCAAAATTTTAGCGAAAAAATATTTGTTTACGTAATTATTACCAAATGTCTCTTCTGTCTTCGTCATCAGCGAATTTGTCGGATCGGATGAAAATGTTGTTGAGTACGGCCAATGGGGCGGACATTCAATTTTTAGTTGGCCAAGGAGAAGAAAAGGAGGCGAGTGGAGAAAAATAACAAAAAATATATTTGATTTTGCATTTTAATTTTAGCTTTTTCGAGCCCACAAATGCATTTTGATGTCGGCTTCGGATGTGTTTGTTGCGATGTTCCGTTATGACGCGAAAAATGCAAAAACGGAAGGTGGAAAACATTACAAATTTAAATTTTTCAAATTTTTAGCCACTTCCACCGAACTGTCAAATTCCGTGGAAGTGCCTGATGTTGAAGCAGCAGCTTTCAAAGTTATGTTGAGCTTCATTTACGCGGACGATTTGGATGAATTTGACGGAGACAACGCAATGGCAGTGCTTTACGCGGGTCGGAAAAACGGAGGGGGGGGGGGTCACTTTGGCGCGGGTATTTTGGCGCGAGCTTTTTTGGCGCGGGGCCGGGCGGCCGTTTTGGCGCCCTTAGAAGATCGCTATTTTGGCGCCCCCAAAATCTCGCCGTTAGTGCGCAGGATTCGGTCCTGCTCAGATCTACAAATTATATTTTATTTTAAGGAATTCTCTCGTCGCTGCTTGGATTACATTGACCAAAATGCTTTTAATTGTTTAATTTGTATTAGTGGATTTTATTTTTTATATACGATTCACTTTTTTTAATTTCAGCAAAAAAATACTGCCTCCATGGGCTGATTGGTCAGTGTTTGCAGAAAATTCCCATTCCAAATTTGCCCAATGTTTTCTTGGCTTATGTACAGGCGCGTCTTTTGGAGTTGGAGGTGGGAAATACGAAAGATTTTATTGAATAAGCCACTGTTTAATGTATCGTATCTGTAAGGGGTGCGTTGGCGTCCCCCCTCCCCCCCGTGGGGTTGTAAATGATGGAAAATACCAATTTACTAAAAATTTTCACTTCACCAACCCCTCGGTCACCCTATCCCTTTCATCAATTCTTTTTTTTCAGAAAAAAGTTAGGAACAATAATTTTCAGTTTTTTAATTTAAAAAAAATAAAAATTTTTGGCGAGAAATTCACTTCAAAAAGTTAGGAACAATAATTTTCAGTTTTTTAATTTAAAAAAAATAAAAATTTTTGGCGAGAAATTCACTTCAAAAAGTTAGGAACAATAATTTTCAGTTTTTTAATTTAAAAAAAATAAAAATTTTTGGCGAGAAATTCACTTCAAAAAGTTAGGAACAATAATTTTCAGTTTTTTAATTTAAAAAAAATAAAAATTTTTGGCGAGAAATTCACTTCAAAAAGTTAGGAACAATAATTTTCAGTTTTTTAATTTAAAAAAAATAAAAATTTTTGGCGAGAAATTCACTTCAAAAAGTTAGGAACAATAATTTTCAGTTTTTTAATTTCGGGGTGGTGGAAACAATGGGGTGGGACGGTATATCCGGGGAGGGAGCCAACTTCTAAAGTCTTACAAAAAGAAAATGACGCACCAAACACCATCTCCGCATTTATGCATCCCTTTGGCACTTGAGATTTATAACCATACATGAAAAAAGCAATGAAAAATGGCCGGCCTTTTACCTTTTGTTCACCGCTCCAAAAGAAGGTGGAAAAGGAGGGGAGGAGGTCGAACGAAGGGGGAAAAAGTTAAAATTTGAACAATTTCCGTAGCGAAACCCATAGAAAATTCAAAAAAATTTTCCCGGCGGCGCCTATCGGCACCGCCGGACCGCCCGCCCCACCCCTTCCCACGAAGTTTTTTGGAAAAAACGCGCCGCAAAAAAAGGTGGTTTGAATAGCAAAAAAAAAAAAAGGTCGCCGGGGAAAAATAGGTGCCGACGTAAGAAAAATTGGTCCTGGCGCACCCCCGCACCCCCTCCTGCGCCAAACGTCCGACGTATGGGGTCTGACTGGCGCACCCCTTGTACATGTATGTTGGTGCTAGGTCGTTTCTTAAAACCGCCACATTGGGCGTTTCTTAAAACCGCCAACTCATATGATTATGTATGTATATCCGTTAAATTAAATATACAATAATATCTATTAATTTTTATTTGTTGTGCAAGTAAGTGTCAGCCGGAAATATTATTAGTCTAGCAGTGACAGACTAAAAATCTTTATTAAATTAATTTACAATTATTTACTTAATTTTTATTTGGTTGTACCAATAGGTGTCAGCAGGAAATATGAGGCTGGCAGTTTTATTACAATTTAAATGGTATAAATAGCTAAATTTCTTTAACATACATTTATTATAAAAAATATTATTGCCTTAATTCCTTTAATAAATTAATCCAATGTTATTAGCATTTATATTCTTTTCATTCATAAATATTATTAATTTATTAGCTTTGATGAATTTGTTTCAAACAATGGCGCAAAAGGCTTGGTTGACCAATACCTTAAAAAAGAAATAAAATCCAAAGGAGAATTGTTGGAAAAACTAGCCGAAATTAAAGTTGACCTAAGCTTCAGGACGCTGGAAAGATATATTTCAAAAATAAAAAATCGAAAATCAACAGAAGGAAACAAAGAGAACATGGAAAACGCTGAAGTGTCACAATGTTTTTCAAAATTCGACAATAAATTCCTATTTATAATTGGTCATGATAATCAATATCGAAAATTCAAAAAAACAAATGAAAGAACGGATACGATTTATCTCTATTGCATGAACTGTGAGAACTATAATAAGCAGAATTCTGCTGGGTTGGTTTCAGTTATTTCGTGATTCTTCTATATAATTAGATTATAGAGTTATAAATTAATTCTTCAAAAAAAGCTGACTTCTGAAGATATGTAAGAGTTAGTTTTATCTGATAATTTTTGATTTAAAAAAATCTAAAAAAAATTCATATTTTAAAGATGACTACGGTTTCGAGATAAAGATATGGGTGTTATGCTCTTTATGACACATACACAGAAAAGAGCTGTCGCTAATTGTAAAGTCTTGGTTTCTGATGGCACCTTTGAATTAGCACCTCTGAATTTTCAGCAAATTTGGACAATCCATGGATTGGTCAGATTATATTTATATTTCTACTTAGGTATTCTTAAGATAGAAACAACTAGTGGCGCCGAATGGGCACCATTATTAATGGCTTTGATGAAAAGACGGTAGCAAAAACATATTTAAAATTTTAATTTAAATATTTTTTAGTACCCAAGCATCATACGAAAAAGTTTTATTTCAATTAAATGACCTTTGGGGAACACAAGTTTTTTCGGGAATTGATAGAATTCATACGGATTATGAAACAGCAGAAATTAATGCGTTAATAAAAACTTTTTACGGAGGACGAACGTGAAGAACTATGTCAACATGGTTTTACACTTACAGTAAAAAAAAAATTAAGTTTCAAACAATTAGAAAAATTGAGAAAATCTAAAAAAATAACTAAAAATTAAGACGCAGCCACTATAGAATATCCAGCTCAGTTTAATTTCGTTTCTTCTGAATATGGACCAGGAGAAGTAGAAACAATAATAGGTGATGGAAATTGTGGTTGGCGTAGTATATCTCTAGCTCTAACTGGATCTGAATGGAATCACACAGAAATTCGAAGAGATGTGATTGAGTATTTGGAAGAATCAATTAACCAACACACGCATTTAAATCATAATGAAAATGAATGGTGGTGTAAGTGTTAATTTTTTGGGGTGTTGCTTAATTATTAATTTTAAGTGCTATTTAATAGCATTGAAAATATTAGAAAACACATCGATATCAGTTTCACCAGCAGCAGGAGCTCACGAAACTGAGAAATGGATGAACAATTTAGACTTAGCATCAACCAGCAAATTGTTTCAATTAAATATAATAGTTTGCGAACGTATACAGGAAAGAATTTTCCGTTGGCAAGTGTATACACCAGATTTAGAAACATCGGTTAGACTCTTTTGATTATACAAATTCATATTAAAAATTTAGCTTACGAATCTGAGTCAAAAAGAAACAACAGCATCAGTATTTTTGTATTATAATGATGGACATTTTGAACTGATTAAACAGCCAACAAAGATAAATTAATTATTTTGTTTTATTTCTGTGATAATCTTTATAAAAATTCATTCCCTTTTGAAAGTTGCAAAGAAATTCTGTGGGACTTATTGTGGCACCTCTCTATTAGACTCTTGTCTAATAGCTCCTGTAATCTGGTTTTGCAACTTTCAAAAAAGTAACAAATTACGAATTAGCAATTTTATATTCGAAAATTTTGCAGTTGATAATTGTTGCTATAACCACGATGTGTGCTACATAAATAAATATCAGAAACGTTACGATTGTGATATTAAATTTTGCAATTGCCTTAATGAATATCCTAATTGCTTTCTAACAAAAGTCTGTTCTCCAACTCATATCTTAAATATTTTATTTTTTAGAATATATTATGCTGGTCAGTTCATATTTTTGGAGAACGTTTTAAAGAAGGATAAAAATAATTATTTTATTTTACCGTCACTAGATATGCATATGTATTTTAAATTTTTTATTGTTATGTAAACTTCTAATATATATATATATATATATATATATTTAAATACATAATCATATGAGTTGGCGGTTTTAAAAAACGCCCTGGCGGTTTTAAGAAACGCCCAAAGTGGCGGTTTTAAGAAACGCCCAATGTGGCGGTTTTTAAGAAACGTCCCAGCACCATGTATGTTTATAACCCCTTTTTAGGATCTTTCCTACCAATGTTTTCTTCACATTTGTCAAAATGCCGGCCAATTGTTTGAATCTGAGGAATTTTTGCAAATTGATCAGAATTTGCTTTGCGAATTTTCGGGAGTGATCAGTTGGTGATCAGCAATGAATTTGAACTTTGGAAAGCTGTAATTTCAGCTTTTCATTTTATGGTATTTAATTGATTCGTTTGTTGTCTAATTAAGGCACTCCGTTGGGCCGACGAAAAGTGCTATCAAAATTCCATCGAATGTTCCGCCGAGAATCTTCGTGCTGCGCTTGGCCCGGCACTGTTCAAAATTCGCTTCCCTCTCATTCAAACATTGGAATTTTCAAAAAACATTGGTGAAGCTGAAATTTGCTATTTTAATAAATCCCTAATTATTAGATTTTAAAATGCGAAGAGGGAGCTTTTAGTTAACTGATTAATAAAATGAATGAAATACATTTAACCGGAATAACTTTTCATGTTTTTCAGTTTCTTCTGGCGTTCTGACAATGGAAGAATTTGTCGGTGTTTATCAGTTCCATTGCCACCCGAATTTTTGTGGTGTGCCGGGGCTTAACTCACTGAAATTTCCATGGCATGGACGAATTTCCGATTGGAACACAGCCAATGGAAACAAAGGGACATTGACGATGGAAATTGGGAGATTTTCTGAATTTACACAAAAGGAAGTGGGGAGTAAACGCTTTAGTGATTATGCAATTCGAATAAATGGATTTGGATGGAAAATATTGGCAGAAATAAGGACGAAAAGCAATCAAAAATGGCTGGGCTTTTACCTTTGTTGCACCGCTCCAAAAGGAGGTGGAATATGGCCAGAAATATGCTTTTTAATAAATTTATTTGGATTAAGATGCAAATTGGCGAAGCAAATGTTCGGCAACACTTCGAATTTTGTCAAAAAAGCACGGAACGGAGGATTTAATTGGCAAATTCAATGACCACATTACCAAGACCAAAAATGGCGTCCAAGGCTTTGCCAATTTCATTGCTTTTTCTGTGAGCAGCCAAATTTAAGCCCTTTCTTCTTCGGATGTTCAAAAATTAAGGAATTGATGGACCCGTGCAGAGGATTATATGACCAAAATAAGGACAAAGTGACATTGGTCGTTGATGCCATTGTGGAAGAACAAATAGCGGAGAGATTCATCATTTCCGATCCAAACAAATCCAACGGGACAATTGAAATGGAAATTGACAAAATGTCAAAATTTGCGAGAGAAGTTCCACAGAGTGAACGGAGCAGCGAAACCATACAAATAATGGGATTGTCATGGAAAATAGTGTCAGAAATTAATACGAAAAATGACAGCAATGGGAAATGTTTGTGCTTTTTCCTGTGTGGCACCGGTCAAACCGAAGGTGGGAATCAATTATTTAAATAGATAATTGAGATTTTTCTTTACTCAAATCGACTAAATTAATTCCCCCACCGCCGGCGGGACTCAACTTGAGACTTGAGCATACATTTTTGCGGGGGGGGGGGTCACAAATTTTAGAAATTTTCTCAACTAGCACAAGGTTGTCTATGGCGCCCAGTTGGCGTAGGTTCGGCAGCGCCCAGTTTGCCCCGATCTCGCACTAGTCTCCCCCTCCGTCCTAATTTTTATCTCATTAAGATGAAAATTGGAGCCGCAAATGTATGGCAACATTTCGAATTGTTTCTCAAATGATCGGCCTTGGGGACTTCTCAAGAAAATTTGATGAAAAAAGAATTTTTAGTGCTGGAAATAAGAACCGAGGATTTACTAATTTCATCACTTTTGCGGTGAGTGATAATTAAAAGTTTATTTCTCTCAAGAAAATGCTCAAAAATTAAGGAATTGATGGACCCGGAGAAGGGATTTTATGACAAAAATGAGGACAAAGTGACTTTGGTCGTTGATTTTACTGTGGAGGAACCATAATTTGGAGCATAAATGACAATATTTGATGAAAAACCCATTCAATTTTTGATTGCGTGTAACTTTTTTTAAATAAAATTTTCGGCTCTTATGCAGTTTAACCCCCATAATTTTTTTTGGAAGAAAATTTTTTGTTCTAACAAGTCGTGAAAATATATTTAAAGGGTTTTCTGGGTCACTGATCAAGAATCTGACATTCTTTTTGACCAATTTCGAATCCCGGACCCGAATTCGAACAAAAAAGCGAAAATTCCAAATTTTCAAAATTCACTTCTATGTTCGTAGCTGTATAGAATGACCATTCTTTGGTGTTTCAGCGGTTATTGACCAAATTTAGCCTATTTTAATCAATTTAGGAAGAAAAGTAAGAATTTTTTAAATTTTGAATTTTCGGCTTTTTGTTCGAATTTGGGCCCGGGATTAGAAATTGGTAAAAATGAGTGTCAGATTCGTGATCAGCGACCCCGAAAACGTATACTGGTTTTTTTTTGCTTGGAAGTGAAAAAAAAATTTTTAAAAAATGTATTGCTTTTTACACCATCTTTTTTGCGGTATGCATTTCACGCCTCCGAACTAGGCGCCGCCGGACCCGATTACCCGGTTTTATCTTTTAAATTGCCTTCATCTTTAAAAAATGGTTTCTTTGTTATTATATCTAATTTCCATAACTTTTTGCATTTTTTCGTGACTTTTTGGCGAATTTTTATGACTTTTTAGCCGACTTTTTGGGGATTTTTCGTGACTTAAATTCCCATCCCTAGTGATTTGATATTATTTTTCTATAATTCCTAATGCGAAAATTGATTTTTTTTTATTATAACATAAAATTTTATGAGTGATTTATTTTTTAAGAAATGCAAAATTAGATTTATTATTTTTTGAAAAAATTAATCCTCTAAATTATAAAAATTCTGAATTTAATTTCAATTCAAAATAACTTTTCTTTTTTCATAATACGGCACTGCTTAAAATTAAATAGAATTGAGAGGTCGCCAATGCCAACAGGCGCCGCTAGGAAAATTTTTTTGAAATTAGCTCAAAGTGTTCAACGTTTTAAATTTAAAATTATTATATGTACCATCTTACTCTTTTTTAAACTGAATAATATTTTCTTTTCGATTTTAATTTTTACTGGACTCTGGCCTCGGTTTTTTTAGACAGATTCTGTACGTCACCCGCCGGGAGCCGTTAGGCCCCGCTGGGAAAATTTTTTGAAATGCTAATAGCTTTAGTCCAAAATAACAAATTTGCACTAAAAATGGCCAACTATTCTACCAAAAAAAATGTGAGCTACCATCAATAAATCATTTTAGAAATTCAATTTTCCAGGCGGGAATACTTAGTGCTATCAAAAACGATTAAAAATTTGATAACTTTTAAGAAAAGTTAAGAATATTTTCGTCATATTTCCCAGTTGATGGTTTTTTTGAGCAAAGCCCTAGTACATGTCTATTGGGACTTCCGGACCTATTTCCAAATATCTTCAAAAAATCAAATAGTTTTTAGTTTTAAAATTTAGAAAATCTTTTCTATCAGAGTCGGTCCCATATTTTTCACAGGTGTCGCATTTTTCAATTTTTTTCGTCCAGAATAAATCAATTTATCAACCCACAACTAATGAAAAAAAAAATGCAATGAATCTTTATGTAGGAGAAAACATAGGAATATAAAATGAAAAAGGCCAAAATGCCGGGCACTGAACACTTCCAAATTTCTTAAAGCAAAATTTCTGCCAATCTTTCAGTTCTAACAGCCACAAAGACGCAGAACACTGTGAATCGTGTCCCCATCTCTGATGTTGTAATCCTTCAAAGTAGGATCGTCCTCAAGCTGCTTTCCTGAAACAATTTTCGGCTAAGTACAGTTTATGCGTCCAATCAAATTTTCAACCGGTGGCCATGTTTCTGATAGCTTTATTTAGGTTGACCTTGCGCTTTAACTCAACATGTGGGATGGCACGGCTTAATCATTGACAAAACCGGATATTGAAGATCGAACCTTTCAATGAAAATGATTGATTTTATTCAAATGGTTTGTAGTTTTCGCTGGATAAATTTATTACAATAATTTTATTTCTATTTATCATTTTCATCATTTCACCGCATGTGTACTTTTTTGCGTTGTGCTTTAAAAATGTTTTTTTCGCAAGAAATGAGAGGATTTCTGAAAAATTTGGCTTTTTTCTCAACAAAATTTGCTAGAAATTTTCAATTTTTCTTCCGGCGGCGCCTATCGGCACCGCCGGACTCAAAAACCTATTTTTTCTTAAAAAAGCCCAAAATCTCAAAATTTGGTCATTTTTTAGTCAAAATCTGGTAGCAAATGACACTAAAAATACAAAATTTTTCCCGGCGGCGCCTAACGGCACCGCCGGACCCCCCCCCCAAAAAAAAAAAAGTTTTTACAAAAGCGCGTCGCAAAAAAAGCGTATTTTAAAAACAAAAAAAGTCGTCGCCTGGCTAAAAATCGCAAAAATCTGCCAATTTTCGGTGAAAATCTGTTACAAAATGCACTTAAATTTTTAAAATTTTCCCCGGCGGCGCCTGACAGCACCTCCGGCTCCCGCGTTCGCGAAATTTTTTTGAGAAAACCGCGCCGCAAAAAAAGAGGTTTTAAAAAGCAAAAAAAAAAAGGTCGTCAAATTGCATGGCTGGACCCCTTCGCAAAAATTTCGGTTGACCGCCCCCCCCCCCCTTTTTCATGTATGATTTTTGCTGAATTTCCCTAACACAACAAAAACTACGACAAAAGGTCGTTGTATTACGAATCTAGCTATGAAATAGAATAAAATTTACGTGTTTATGACTAGTAATTCTTAGAAAATATTCAAAATTTTTGGGAATTTGGAAAAAATAGACTAGCAAATATTTATGGTATATTGTCAATGCCATACAATTTTAAGTAGGAATTTGATTGGACGCATAAAAGTCCATTGGATGCATAAACTATACTTGAGCCCAATTTTCATATAAAAAGCGCAAAATAAACAATATATATTTTTAAAAAGTTTAAAAATATTTTGGATTTTTGAAATATTCCCATGGATTATCCAATTTTTTGAAAAACGAAATCTACCAGCGAAAATCAGTCTCTGCTGACGAATCGGAATGCCTTCAATGCGCTCGATTTTGGCTTTGATTTCCCCGATGGTGTTGCTTGGAAGAACATCACGGAGTGTGACTGTTTTGCCGGTCGTCGTTTTTATACGGATTTTCATTCCATTTTCATTCTGTGGCACGGAAAAGGGAAAAGCAATAAAAAATAATGACTTAAAAATCCACCGACCACTGGATTTGATGAATCTTCACTTTTAAGTTTATCTCCTTGGGCTGTCGTTGACAATGTCCCTTTTTGCATTTCCTTCAGTCCATTTATTTGCGCTTCGATTCCATCAATTCTTTCCAAATGTTTAGCAAATTGCCCAATACAAACTGAAAAATGCTTTTTTAAAATCAGTTTTGTGTTAATTAGCTGATTCCAAAGCTCATCCAAAAAATCGCATAGCCATTAAATAGGCAAATAAAATTTTTTATTACCACTTTTTAGGTAGCAAAAAATTTAATTCGGATATATTTCATTTGAAATAAAATTATTAAAAATATTAAGTTTTTTCGAATAAGGAAAAATTACAAACCAATTTTTATCAAGAATAATTAAATAAATTTTGGTGATCAATTTTTTAGAAAATTTTAATTCATCAAGGTTTCTGAAATTTTTTTGGGCCATTTCTTAGGGGTGTATTTTTCATTTTTTGCGTTTTTGTTAAGGACTTATCCGAAAATCCTTAATAGGCGCCAAAAATGGCTATTATAAACACAAAAATAGGCATATAAAATAGATCCTAGGAGCTTCAAACCAAGATAGAAACGAGTTTTTTGTGCTTATCTCACTCAACATTATATCCACGCAAAAATTTGTTCTATTAATCAATTTCATAGCAAAATCACCGGATAAAAAAATGATTTTTTGAATTTTATTTTGGATTAAAAACATGTTTTATTTTTTGTGATATTCTATTCTAAAACCACCATTTTTCAAAATTATGTAAGTGACATTTTTCAAACTATTAATTTTGCCAAAGATCCGTAAAAAAGTGATTTTCATGCATTTCTCATCGAAAAAACTGAAATTTGCTCAAAATATGTTAACCTAAGAATCCGCAACCTCATAAAAATTTTTTTTTGCCAATTATTTAAAATTTTACTGTATTTTCTGGCCAATTCTTTTTCCAATTCAGCACATTTGTCCAAGCATTGCTTCTGTCCTTCCACTAACTCTTCGATTTGTATATTCAGAGCTTAAATATTCAATAATTAATTAAATAATTTGCTTTCTTTTTTAAAAAATAATTAATTCTATCATTTTTGACATTTTTGAATTATATTTTTAATAATTTATTGTCTTTTTATCGTAATTTTCCATTACCGTACTCCTGCTGTTCCATTTTTGCAACTTTCGTCTTCATTTCTTTCAGCTCATCCATCGTTTCTCTTTGCTTCAATTCGGCTTTAAGCAGTCTCTGAAAGACACAAATTTTTTTCACCATTTTACAGTGTCTTTGGCAGACCGTAACCATTGGGAATTCCCAGGAAAACGGTGTGATTATTTTTCCCACCATTTGGGACTCAATATGAAGAAAACCGTAAATTAACCGTCAAAAATATGTCGAAATCATCGAAATTCCGATCCAAAACCGTAGAAAATAATTTTGACTCACATTTTCAGCCTCAACTTTTGATAGTTTGTTCTCCTCCTTTTGCTTCTTCTCCAATTGCGCACACTTTCTGCTCAACTCTTCCACTTTTGAACTGAGTGAATTGTCAACCAATGCTGTAAAATGATCTGCTCATTAATTAAATAATTAGTACTGTGTATTATAATTATAATCAATTAATTATTTTCCCCTTTTACCATTTCCATTGTTTGCCAATGCTTCGGAATTGCCTTTGGCCTTTGGCGTCGCTTCGTTGCCCTCCGTTATCATTTGCCGTCGCGCCAATTCCGCTGCGATTTTTGCGTCAATTGCTTTTCGCTGGGCCTCCAACCGTTCCAATTCATTTCCATCGTCGGACAGAGCAAAAGGGGGCCAAAGATAGTTTAATTGTAAATCTGGACCTGTGTTCCATGTTGGAATAGATCCACTAGGATTTCCAGATTGATCTACTAGACCTGGACAGAAATCCAGGAAAATCCAGTCGCTCAAATGGCCTTGAGCTGGACCTGGACCCAGGAAAAATCCAGGCCTTACTTTTGACCGTGGCTGTATTTTATTGCCAATTTTTTGTATTCTTTAATTTTGATGCCATTCATTTTTCGGTTACTTTGATCTGCTGAAGTGATGTCGCCGGATGTTGTGAATGATGTGTTCGATGTGCTTGTACTCATTTGAGGCAATAAAATAAATGTTAAAAATGAACACTAAAAATATATTAAATTTAAATTAGTTTTAATGTGAGTTATTTATTAAAAACAAAAAAAACATTTCCGAGTGTTATTTAATGAGGTTGCAAATCTAAGGCAAATTCCAAATTCGATTTCTTAAAATGGGTGCTTCTTGGGCAAAGACCCCAAATAAATGTCATAAGCATTTTAGAACATTTGCCAAAAAGCCAATAGAGAGTCCTTGCTTGAGAAAGGCAAAGCAATATAGTATCAACATATGGGTAAAAACCCAACTCATACTGTACCCAACTCATACTGTGCAGCAACAGAATTTATTATTGTACGAGTTGGTTTCGTCTCAACATATGTTATTATCAGGGCGCGTATCTGTCCTTATTTATAAGATTTGTCCTTATTTGGAGGGTCCAAATCTTACAAAAATAAAATGTCCTTATTTGTAAGATTTGTCCTTATTTCGGGCTATTGTTCTTATTTTGTTCTTATTTCTTAAATATATTCAAAATTTTGAAATTTTATGGCAGAATGTCACTATTTTATCAAGAAAATATAAGGTTTGCGCAAAATTTGGTTTTTTTGACAAAAAACTGTTAGCAAATCGCATTAAAAATTACAAAATTTTTCCCGGCGGCGCCTGAAATTGATGAATGAAAGCGGGGCGGGCGGAGGACATAAAAAGTGAACCCCGAACCTGGTTTCGACCAAAAAGTCGAAAATTTAAATTTTCCAATTTCTCATTAACAGATGTCATATTCGTAATCAGCAACATTTAAAAGCCCCGGAAACATGCTTTCATACAACAAAAAATCAAAAAAGCAAGGCGATAGTTGGCAGATATAAAGATGAAGTGATATGTTTTAAAATGATATAATTTTCACAGCCCTCTATGCAATTTTTTGAAAGTTTCCGGATTTTCATGTAATTTGACGTGACTTGTAAAATTCGGTTTTTCATTATTTGGTAAATATTTTTAATCGCTACCCTTAAAGTGAAAATTTAATTTTAAATTTTTTATTATTTTCAAAAAGTTTAAAAAATTCACGACTTTTTTGTCATCCGACCCGGCCTCCTAGCCTTTGATAGAATTAAAGCCCGAAACAAAAAAAAACATATTTTTTGGTAAGCTAAAAATATTGGACCAAATGTGATTATGAAAAAAAATTTTAATAATAATAAAATGATGGCGCTGATAAACACAAAAAGAAGATGATGATGATGATGATGATAATGATGACTGATGAATGATCCCATTATTAATAAATATTCATATGGCGACGGATCACAGCCAAAACATTTGAATGGAATAAGTAAACAAACAGCTTTATTAATGGACTGCCAAAGTCATGGGGGGATTTTCTTAAAAAAACATGAAAACTAAAACAAATAAATAAATATTTCGCTAGATATTGTAATTTGTAATATTTATGTTAACGGATACTGTACTGTCAGGATCATTCTATGTTATGGGACACTCATCAGAGAATTGGCATAACTTTGCAAAAAAAAATGGGAATTGGTTATTTTTCTCAAAATTCCTTTCACAAAATTCCAATTTTCCTCGTCGATGTTAAAAAATGGCTCTAAGTCACTACTAAATTGGTCATTTTTGTACAAAATTAGATTCAAAAAATCTCACAAAAAAGATGTGTTGGCTCCACATTCCTTTAGTCGATGTATCGCCTCGATTCAATTCCTTTTGGCATAAATTACACAGATTTTGTCTAAAGAATGACCAAATTTATTGATGTATGCTAATTTTTTAAGAAAAATAGGTTTTTTGGGGGCCGATGGTGCCGATAGGCGCCGCCGGGGGAAATTTTTTTTATGAATTTTGTTAGAAATTAGCCAAATTTTTCAGAAATTTCATTCTTTTGGATGAAAATACGTCCTAAATCAGAACATTTCTTAGAAATAAGAACATAAAGATGCATTAATCAGATAAAAATAAATTCAAATGAAAACGTCAACCGGTGTCGAACTCTACAAGAAATACTGTCAGTGTTGAAGCACTAACCAGTAAACCACAAATATATTGTAAAGTCGCGGGGGCGGGGGTGAGGCCAAAAAACCTGTCCCGCCCCCGGCGGGGGCGGGGGTGACGGGGGCGGGGTCCGAACCCTACATAAAATTATTAGCCCTAGTTATGAACGAATTTTTGTTTTTTGTAAAGAAATTAACGATGAAAGCAGCGGTTGGGACATCTTTCTCCCCTTAGAGCTTTTATTTTTGAAAAAACCGTAGATATCTTAAATTTTTGACGTCATTCTTAATTAGCGCATCAAATTACCTAGAAAAGTTTGTTGTAGTTTATCGTAAATCATATTTTTATGGTGGTGAGGGCGGAATGATGGAAAAGCACCAAATCTAATATTTCGAAAACGAATAAAGCAATATATTTATTAATATTTATGAGAAAATTTCCTTAATAAATAATTACGAAAAAACTTTGCTTTATTGTATAAATTTCCAAAAGATCAAATCAACAGAAAATAGTGATTGGATGGGCTTATTCATCGGTAAATTTCCGCTTTTTTGTCACTTTTCTTATTCCACCGTAAAATCAATGGCCAAAGTGACTTTGTCCTCATTTTTGTCGTAAAATCCCTCGTCCGGATCCATCAATTCCTTAAATTACAATTTATTTCATGAAAAAGGTGTTTGGGTTGTTTTTTCGACTGGTCGATGAGTTTTTTATTGTTTTTGGTCGTATCATACGGCGGCACAACTTCAAAATACCCCTTTGAATTTGCAAAATTTCACCCAAAATCATTGGGGAAAGAAATTATGACTGCTAAACATTTTTGGGTGTAAAACGAATGAGTTTTCTGTACTAAACTGAGTTTTTTCAATACTTCGATCGCAACTCTGATTTTGACTGTCACTCACCGTAAAAGCAATGAAAGTTGGAAATCCCCAGTCGTTCTCTTCCTTGTTAAAAACATGGTCACATTTTTTCGTCAAATCCTCCGTTCCGTTCTTTTGTGAAACAATTCGATGGGTTGCCGAATATTCGCAGCTCCAATTTCCATCTTTGGCAATCAAAATTAATTAATTCAATTAAAAATTCTCCTATTTTCACCATTTTTCGGAGGCAAGCACAAAAGAAAAAAGCCCAAACATTTCTCATTGCTTTCTTTCTCAGTTTTTATTTGTGCTAATATTTTCCAATCAAATCCCTTCATTTGCATGGCTTCACTGAATCGGCGAGCCCCCACTGTCTCTTGTGCAAATTCAGAAAATTTCTCAATTTCCAATGCGAGAGTCCCCCAGTTGCCCTTGGCAATGTTCCAATCGGAAATTCGTCCATGCCATGGAAATTTCAGTTGGTAAAGCCCGGGCATATCACGGAGATTGGGGCTGCAATGGAACTGATAAATGCCGAACATTTCTTCAATGGTCAGAACATCAGAAGGAACTACAAAACAAAAAAATTAACTTTTATCAATTTTACAAATTTCTACCGATGCTTTTGGTAAAATCTTTCGTTAATATGAGAGGAAAACGAATTTTAAACAGTGCCGGGCCAAGCGCATCACGTCGATTCTCAGCGGAACATTCGATGGCCTTTTGACGGCACTTTTCGTCGGCCCAACGAAGTGCCTAAAGGAAAAATAACAAATCAATTTAAATACAAAAAATTAGAATTACAGCTTGCCAAAGTTCAAATTCACTGCTGATCATCAATTGATCACGTTCCAATATTTCATAAAGAAGATTCTGGTCAATTTGTAAAAATTCCTCCGATTTAAACAATGTTTCCGCATTTTGACAAATGTAACGCAAACATTGGTGAGCAAAATCCTAAAAGTATAACAATTAATATTTTTTGAAAAATTAAAATGGACCTAAAATTTAATTTAAAAAAAGTCGGGGGAGGGGGCACATGCCCCCTCCCCTTGGATACGGGCCTGAATTAATCAGAAAACAATCACTTTTTTTTACCTCCAAGTCGAAAAGACAAGCCAAGGAATGGGCTAAGAAAACATTGGGCAGATTTTGAATTGGAATTTGCAGACAATGACTGATCAATCCATCGATGCCGTACTTTTTAGCTAAAAAATGTAAATTTTCAGAAATGAAACAGGGACGGTCCCAGGATATCCGCTTGGGGGGGGGGGTACCTCCCCCGGGCGGCGACCTTTTTTTCCTTTTACTTTTCATATCACTTTTTTTGCGGCGTTAATCACAAATTTTGCGATTTTGAGCCAATTTTTATAGTTTATTATTAAAACGAAAATCGGAAGGAATTGGTATTTCTACTTAAAAAAGGCCTAATAATTTCCATAAAAATTAAAATATTTCACCGGCGTAAAGCACTGCCGTGGCATTGTCTCCTTTCAATTCGCTTAAATCGTCCGCGTAAATGAAGCTGAGCATCACTTTGAATGCTGCTGCTTCAACATCAGGCACCTCCACGGGATTGTCAACAGATGCAAAACCAAAAAATAAATAAAATTAATTATTTTGACACTCATTTGTATTCTTATTCCCTAGCAGAAAAACTCAGGGGTAGCAATTTGGATGCCCGAGGTCTAGCATTTATTGAACATTTCTCTTGAAAAATGTCGGGTTTTATTCCGGGTATTCCGGAACAGGAAAATGGAAGAATACTTCCAACCTTAATTTTTCATGAATATTCTAAATATGGAAACATTTGGTTCCTCTTGGTGAGAGAAATCGAATAAAATCGTAGGACCGTCGCTGCCTTTTAGGGCGGAATCCAAAAATCTTTTCAGAAAATACATGTGCTTGAGATAGCTACTTTAGACGATTTCATGCTAAGGAAAAGCCCTTAATCTTGTTTTTTTGCGCACTTTACTCACTGTCTTCCGCTTTTCCATTTTGTGAGTCAAAACGGAACATTGCCTCAAAAACTTCAGAAGCGGACACCAAAATATTTTTGTGAGCCGATAAGAGCTTAAAAAACAAAAAAGTTTAAATAATCAAATTGAAAAAACTCGGAAATATAAACTCGCCTCCTTTCCGTCTCCGTCCCCCACTAAAAAGTGCGCATCCGCAAATTTAGCCGTGCCCAACAAATGCTTCATCCGATCCGCCAAAATGCCCGGTTTTGATGACGTCATGAAAAATTGCACAAAGAAAAATTTGTTTTGGGAATTTTTGCTAAAAAAATAGAAATTTTTAAATGAGATTTTTCACATACGCGGGCATGTGCTATGGTCTTGGCACTAACACGGGTTACGGACCCGTGTCCGATCTCTAGTAAAAACCAAATTCGTACTTGGCCAACTCAGACTGTCGAGATTTGTCATTTTTGTAAAAATTCTGGCTAATGAATCGCATATAAAATATCAAAAATTTTCTCCAACTGCGTTTACAGCACCGTTGTTCATACCCTCGTGAATTTACGATAATAGTTCACTAGGATCTTTAAATGTTCATTGTCAATGGTCGGCAGGGCTGGGACGCGACCACGATTCGAGGCATTTTTTTCCCGCGACCGCGGGATTTTTCTGTGCTCGAATGTTTATTAGCAGCAAAATAAGTCATTTGAAAAATTCTCAGTGGGCAATCGGGCAAATTAGGCAATCGATTGACTTGTTTTCAATGACCAGCATATGCACATATGTTTTATGTATGTGATAGTTTATTTTTTCAGCAAAGGGTGTTTTTCATCTTTCAATAATCCAAATCATACCTGTGCCCAGGGGGGGTCAGGGGGGGGGTCTCTTAGTCGATCGTAAGAGATGGGGGGGAGGAAAGTTGGGGGGGGGGTGAAGGGAGGAAGAGGGAGAAAAGAAAAAGGAGTGAGAGAAAAAAAGTCCACGAAAAAGTCGATCGTTAATGTGAAAAAAAAAATTTTATAAAGAAAAATTGCCTTATTTTTTTAACAAATTCATTAAAAATTCCAAATTTTTACGATAGACTAATTCCGATTTGTGAGGAAAATTGTCGATCGTAAGAGGAGAGGGGGTAAAAAAAACCCCAAAATTTTGCCTATTTTTTAAAGAATTCCAAAAAAAATTTCCCTTGCGTCGCCTAAAAAAAGCCTTATTTTTCCTAATAAACTTGACTTAAAGTCGAAAAAATAGCACCGTTTGGTGAAAATTTGTCAACAAATTACACTCAATTTTTCAAAATTCCCCGGCGGCGCCTATCGGCACCGCTGTTTTAGTAGAATTTTGGGTCCGGCGCCTGTCGGCAAGATTTTTGGAAATTTTATGGGATTTGTTATTGGATTTTGCAACAAAAATCAATTTTGTAAATTTTAGGCAAAAATTACCATGTTTTGTAATTTTTGTACCAAACTCAAATAAATAATCAAAAATAAGAACCCATGTTGCGCAATAAAAGGGAATTTTATAAATAAATTTTTGAAATTAATGATTTTTGGAAAATATGTTTCGGTTCTTTTTACAATTTTGCTAGAAATTTTTCTTTAATCAAAATGCTTCTCAGGTGATGATATTACTTCAATTATAAGTTTTGTATATGCAAATTGTATATTCATATAAATTCATGTGTACAATAAATATGTCGAAAATTAATTTAAAAGTACTGTCGAAAACACCTGGTACGGTCCAAATGCATTTGCTTTTTACACTTTCTGCAGACGAACTTCGACTCCAATGCCTTGAAAATAATTGAAGAATATTTATTTAGCTAAACTAATATTCTTACTGTATTAATGGAAGAGAAAATCGATAATTCTTGAGAAAGTACGGTAAAAAGAGTGCTGCACCTTTTTGTAGGCCAACATCATTTGACCCAGCGCATAATTCTCATCAGCAATTTCAATTGCGTAGTTCAACAAAGAGAAGTCGCCTAACATTTTCTAATTATATTATGTATATATTATGTATTTGTAGACTTATATTTTTAAATATTGGTATCTTTAAAGAGTTTAATCTTTTGAACAAGTCTAGATCATTGGGAATTAGGCTGGATAATATTAACGGAATTCAACTCCCGGTTTTATCGGGATCTTAATCGCGTCAACTGATGGATTCAAATCCCGCTTTTGCCGGATAGTGATCCTGCCATTTTTCAAAAGGACGGGATGTGGACCACTAGAAAATTTGGACGCGATTCCAATCCCGTCAGCCTCTATTTTTGATATAATCTGCTGGATATGAATAAAACTAAGTGATAACTTAAAATGACTTTTTAAATTTATGTATGTGATTTGTTTAATTGTTTCGCGCTTTTTTAGAACCTCGCTGAACGGGGCGAACTTGACATTGTCCATGTCCATGTATTGGTCGTAGTGCTCCTGTACAGTAAAACAGTGAAATTTGATGAGAAATACACAAAATATTCTGAATCATTTTTTTTTATTTTGGCATTTGGTATTATTGAGAAAAAATATTTAAGCGGGTGAGAGCAGTTTAAACCGTTCAAAATTTGAGAATTTAAAATTACCATCGCCATACTGCTGCTTCCGGGGCGACCAAGAAGCTCATCTTTGGCATTCGTGATGAGCAAAGACCGGGGAATGTTCGTTGTTATTTTGGAAATTATTAATCCGTTTGTAATACCGTAATTCCCATTGTTTAAAATTGCTCTTACCATAAACAATTTTGTCGCTGCATTGTTTGTTTTTTTCCATGACACGGACAAGCTTCCTGTAGTTTTCGTTGATCTCCTTCGGTGTGGCATTTTGACGCACGCAAAGCCACTCATGAGGAAACAACTAAATTTAAATTCATCAAAACTATTTTTTAATATTTTTCGTTTGCAATTTAATTAATAATTATATTGTAAGGCATAATTTATCACATCCGTTCAATCACTTTCTCACGCCATTTATCCCCGCGTTTCACCATCTTTATTCCGTTCCATAAGTCCAACTATTTAATCGGGAGCATTATCTCGATAAGGAGTCAGTTGAGCGGGCAGTTAATCGGCGAGCGAGAGCCGAGAGCAGAACGCGGCGGAATTATTATTAATGTAATTGGCCAATATTTATATTATTATTTTACTCCTTCTCGCCCATCCCCGCACGCGTATTAGATCTAATAGGCGCCCATGGGATTACCAATTTGGGGAGGTAATTTATCCAGGGCCCGGATTTTGGCTTATTCCTTTTTCCCCCAAATCCAATCCCCAATTTCCCTCGTCCCTTCCTCATATTCTGGGCTGGACATCAGCACCTTCACTGGTAGCACCGGATGGTTGCTGGCACGCCGCTGGCAATCCATCCCCAGGAGGACGAGCGGGAATTTGCGTGTGTAGGGGAACGAGAACGGAATGAGGCGCGCCGCTCCTTCGGGAGTTCTGTCAAGGACCGGTCCAATTTTTTAATGGCCAAAATTTTGTGAAGTGCCGTGAAAAGACCTTTTAGGCCTAAATAACTTTTATGAATTGCCGCGCGCTCAATGGCCAAATAAATTTATAAATTTTGAGGACAGGCCCAATTTATTTATCAGTTGAAGCCACAGATTTGATGATTGCGCCGATTGGTTAATTTTTGTTTGAGCATATTAAGAGGGCAAAGATTTATATGTTAATACACTTTTTTTTTAAAACTGGTACTTTGGCAATTTTAATGTATAATTTATTTAATAATTGTAATTAGCGTTTTTTTCTCTTACATAAAAATCTTTGCCCTAGTATTTGGAATTTTTGATGAACTTTGCCCTGCGCGACTGCTCCGGAAATAATTAAGCGAAAGGATGAATTACTTTCTGTGCTGCTCCCCATAATTTAACAGCAAACTCAAAGCGCTCCCGGCTATTTTTTTTTAAAATTTATATTGAGGAAAAGGCATTCAGAGCCGCCTAATGTTATGCTAAGTCAAAATTATTTTATAGGCCAGGCCAAGTCTATGAGGAAAAAGGCCAAACAAATTCAAGCAGCATGTTTCTGCTCGTTTTTGGCTCTCAGAATAAAGAATATTTTTGCGGCCTTTGGGCCATTTGTCAAGTTTTGGTTGATGAAAAAGCACTCAATTATTTATTTTGGCCAACTTGAGGTAATGAATACCCAGTGGCTATTGTGAACTTTGCCCTTGCGTGCATAAAATTTTTTTTTCTTTTCATTATTCTCAGCGACTGTACCGGAAATGCATTACACCCCTGAAAACGCCGAAGAATGGAATGTGAAGGCAAGCCACTTAAAGCAATTTTCTGAAATTTTCTCAGCCTTTCAAATTAAAATGCAAAAGCAATTAATTACAAAAATTTGCCAATATAATTTTATTGTTATTTTTGAGATTTTTGAGGAATTTTATTTATTTTAGCAAAAAGGCTAACATTCTAAGTCTCTCTTACATATTCAGTCCTGTATCTTTTTAAATATTTATTTAACTAAATTGCGGCCCTAGGGTTATTTGTCAAGAAATGGTAAAAAAAATTCAATATTTCTTTATTAGAGAATTATTTTGATTCAGACTTTAGTCTAATTCTTCAATTTTGGGACTATCTTAAATTGGACTAGAAAATGATTTGTGGATGCCATTATTTTTGATCAGAAACTATTCCAGTCAGAGCCTTAATTGCATGGAAATTAAATTAACATAAATAGGTTATTTTACAAGCAGCTCAATTCATTAATCGAAATAATTTGTGAAGAATTTGAAATTAAGACCAGACTTTTTTTGCTGAAAGGCTACCAAATATATTAAGGACAAACAAAATTCAAGCTGAGAAACTTGAATCTCTTTTAGCTACCCAAAGAGGGACCATTTCAAGCGTTTAATTTGGTAGTTCAATGGCTTTGAGTGAATGAGGCTTAAATGCAATTGATTGTTATTTTTTACAGGAAATAATTATTATTTTTTTAGTTCTTTTTGTGAGGCAATTTAATTCATTTCAGCAAAAGCCTAGACATTTAAGAAACGTCGCTCCTTCGGGAGTTCTGTCATGTTGAATGGCGAAATTGAAGATTTATGTGCCAAAAAGCCTTAAGAATCAAAACTAAGGCAGAAAATGTTTTGTTAAACGGGCGATTTAAAATTTTGAAATTTAATCGCCAAAAAAATGAGCCTTATAAGAGCAAAAAAAAATCCGCTTTTGATTTTTTTTTGTTTGGACATAATATTGGATACATTTTGCTGAGCTTTACCCTGCGTGCACGTACTAAAACAGACTGCTCCGGAAGTTATTAGGCCACTCAAATTATTAAAAAAATATTTTATTTATGCTTCCAAATTTAAACAGAAAATTAAAAGCGCTCTTGGATAAAAAATTTAGAAATTTATAAATAAACCACATACCAAAATTATGTTTGATAGTACATGGATTTTCAATTTTTGGCACAATTCCATAAACTATTATTTTAGGTGCCCTTTCTGATTATTTCATATTAGCTCGAGATTTAAATTCTTCCCTTCTACATACCAGAATTTTGGTCCGAAAGCTTTTTGTCATTACTTAAACTATTTTTTATTCTGTTCTCTTAGGGGAAAGCAGTCAATACAAAAAATTTTTTTTCAAGAAAATGCCAACAAGTATAATCTTTACTTTTTTTTACATAAACAAAATACGGACAGGTAAAGAAGTCAGTATCCAGACGCATCAATTTTTTGAGAATGCCTAAAAAGGTTTTAACGATTACCCTTTTGAATTAAAAAAAACTATGTGATTAATGCAAAATACTTTGTGAATGTGTTTAACTAGGTTTTAAGTCAATTATTTTTTAGCTTTTTTTAAAAATTTTGCTCCCTTGGAGGTTACAGTCAAGGTTATATTGATTAAAAGCGCAATTAATTTTAATCAATGCATTTGCATTAATTTTTTTTTGCATCATATTTTGAATTTACATTTTTTATTAAAAAAATTTTGTATTCATTATAAATTCTATATAGTTTGATGTCATAAATGCAGTGCAGTTGACCAATTATAATTCAGTGAATGCCCTACATTCTATTTTTTCCCCTTTTTCTCCAGATTGAGTTGACAATAACTTAATTTCTATTGTTTGTTAAAACTTATCCCTCTGCATTAATTCGGGCCATTTACCCACGGCAAAGATGGGAAATCCTGCCAATTTTCGAATTCAATGACCATGATAAAATTAACAGAATGCCATTCTTAAATTATTAGTCAATTTGTGTCAAATTTAACCAAATTTTCGGTATTAATTCATGTTTTTTCCTCTAAAATCATTTTAAACTGAACCATTTTAAAGGTGTTTACCAGAACTAAGATTTTCTATGAAATTTACAAGGCATATATAATGCCAAAGCTGTTAGCAGCAACTATCATGAATGCCTATATTACACCAAAGATTAAGAATTTGTGAGGCAAGCATGGAGCAAATAAGTTATTGCAATTATTCCTTCTTGAGTTTTCTATCGACTAATTAAGTTAAAATCTCAAAATAAAACAACATTTCATATTAATCAGGGCTGGATGTGTATGGTAGCTCATATTTTACTCTTGATGCGATGCCAACATCAGCAGTTGTTCAATTTGAATTGGTGAACGAAAGAACCAACGAAAAGCTGACACTGACCAAAGCAAGCAAAAATGAATGGGAGAACCGATGGATAATGAAACGATGCCAAAATGGGGTGACGGCGACAGCTCAATGGGAGGAAGACGAAAATTGGGAACAATTGAACACTGTCAACTTTGTGCTTAATATTGGGCTTTTTCATTAGATGAGCAACAAAAAGCATTGAGTTTGTTTAAATAATTCATAATTTAGGTCATTGTCTGCGCCAGAAGAATAAGAGGACAAAGCAACAAAAAAGGGGCGTCTTCAGACAATGATTAGTAGGGCTGGTAATTATATGGAAAGGGACTAGGTCGTTTTGGCGCCGACGTTTTGGCGCCAGCCTCAGTTTTTTTATTATAACTTTTTTCGTTGTCGACCAAATCTAACGATCTTAGTATCATTCGAAAGATCCTCACATGCTCTATTAACCTTACAAAAAAACAAAAAAAAAATTAGCCTGTAAAAAAGTTATTAAGAAAAAACATAAAAAATTTCGACTTTTTTGCAATTTCATGTTATAACTTTTTTGGTAATTGTCTAATCGCGAAGCAATAGTTTAGAAATAGCTTCTAAACATGTTAAGCTTTCGAATGATACCAAGATTATTGGATTTGGTTAACAATTAAAAAAGTTATAGTCCGAAAACTTGGGCTGGCGCCAAAACGTCGGCGCCAAAACGATACGGACCCATATGGAAATCCATATTTTTTTCCTGGACAATTGGAGGCCTGAAACGCACGAAAAACACGTTTTTAGCTTGATTTGAAACTTCTAGGATGGATTTCTATTTCCATATTTTATGTCTATATTTAGCATTTTTCCAAAAAACCCCTATTAGAACGGCCGCATCAGGTAAATTGGCATTTTTAACCACTAAAGACCGAAAAATTTCCTAAAAAAAGAAAATTTTGTCGAAAATATTGATTAAATTTAAAAATTTCGCTTGATTTTTCGCTAAAATGAGTAAATTTTAAGCTGTATCGTGTTTTTTCTTTTAAAATGATTTATAATACCATATTTAACCATTTTTGAAAGCTTTACTTTGCATTTAACCAATTTGAAGAAATTTTTAGAAATTGTACCTCAATTTGGAAAAATTTATGTCCATATTTTTGCCATTTTATGTCCATATTTTGCAATTTTTGGTCCATATTTTATGTCCATATTTTTACCAGCCCTAATGATTAGAGACGAACATAACAACAACAGTGATCAACAGAAGAAATGAATTAATTAAGTAAGAAAGATTTCGCCTATTTCAAGGTTTTTGTGCCTATTTTCAGTATGTTCGAAAAAATCCTTAACAAAATGCAATAAAAACGAAAAATACACCCCTAAGAAAAGGCCCGAAAATTTTTCAGAAATACACCCCTAAAAATTGAAAAAAATTCCCCAAAAATTGATAAATATTTTTTCTTAACAAAATTTTTGGTTTAAAAATTTGTCCTTATTCCAAAAAAACTAAAATATTTAATATTTCATTTACTTGAAATTTTTATTTTTAAGTGTTTTCTACCTAAAATGCCGTGCATTTGCCTAAAAATCGCAGCCCTATTAATGAAGCATGAAATAATTTGTTTTGGTTAATTAAAATCAATTGACTGGTCGTTTTTTACAATTTTTTTTTCACTGGGTGTATTCTTTTACTTTAAAAACTCGATCCTTAGAAGGTGTATTTTTCCCGAAACTTCCGGTAAATTAGGCGAAGCTCGAAGCTCAAAAACCCTAAGTTTTCGAAGCCGAATTTTCGCCCGTCTCTGGTCCCAGCCATAATTTATAAATTTCAAAACAAAATTAGATTCAATATACCTGAATAGTTAATTGGATACCCAAAAATAGTTGAAAAATATATATAAGTAAAGATCGGAACAAAATTTTATAAATGCTAAATCAAACGGCTTAAGAAAGAAGCATTTTTCAAATTCCAAAAATATGTAATAATCTCCAATTCTAACAAAAAAAAATTTATAGATTGCTTAAAATAATTAACTATTACTTGCTAGCAAAAATTGATTTAACGCAAAGATTAACTCAAAAGAATGAAAAGCTATAAAAATTTCATATTTTGATAATAAAATTCAAAGCAACGTTTAAAAAAATATTTTTTTGATTTTGCTGCCTAATAATTGGTAAATAATTAAAATAATAAGAATTTATGAAAAAGTAAAATCAAATCAAATCCATTTCATTTCATCTCTTCTCCCCCTCCCCGCTTTTAAGGTCATTATTTTGCCATATTATTTTGCCGCCCTCAAAGTGAACTAACATCAACTGAATGCTCATTTTTTTAAGTCATTTCTTTCAAATAATCATTTATTTATTATTTCAATATTAGTTAAAAATTAGTGGCACATAATTTATGAATTTAAACGCGAAGATAACCAATTTTTGCTGAATTTGAAATAGAAATAATTGTTTTTTATTGTACAATTTTTCATTTGTTAAATATTTATCCAATAAAAGTCATAAATATTGTGACTCTCCCCAAATTAAAACCAAATTTTCTTGTTGTTCAAACTTTAATAGAAAAAGACTGTCGAATCCTAACAAAATCACAAACAAAAATTAAAAAGAACAAAACAAAATGTCAAACAATTTTTAAAATTAACTCAAATAGAGCATAACGATTTCGGCATTGCTTATTATGTCAAAATCGTTAATTGATCGGATGAAGCTGATTCTGAGCACTGGTGATTATGCGGATGTGCACTTTTTGGTGGGGGACGGAGACGAAAAAGAGGCGAGTTTTAGATAGAGATCGGACATGTGCCGGGCCCGAGTTTTGGGGTCGGCATTTTGCTAAGAATCTAAGAAAAAGGAATAAAATTTTCAAATAAATTTGTTTGTCTTTTGGGGAGGGAATAAGCAAATTGTGTATTTCAGTGCAAACGTGATCAAAAAATCGGAAACAAGTTTTTATGGCTCTTTTTAATTTCGAGTCAAACTTTAAAATATTGCTGTATAAATATTTAATTCTCCATAAAATTTCAAAATTTATGAGAAATTTTAAGAAACCAGAACGAACTTTAGCCACTAGCCCAAAATCAGAAATCAGATAAACTAGCACATTTGTACTTTCTCAGACTTAGAACTCTCGTGCCAGTCGGTTACAGGCAAGGCACCGGAAAATGGTTCTGAATTTTATTGTAAAAATTTCCAAAAATCAAATCAACAGAACGTGAGTGATTGGGTGGACTTATTGGCCGCTCAATTTCCGCTTTTTTGTCATTCTTTCTTCTCCCACAGTAAAATCAATTGCCAATATCACTTTGTCCTTGTCCTTGTCGTAAAATCCTTTGCTCGGGTCCATCAATTCCTTAATTTTCAATTTTATTAAACAATAAAATGTGTTTGACTGCCACTCACCGGAAACGTAATAAAATGGAACCCCTTGGTGTTCGAGTTGTTATTGAAAACTCTGTCATATCTTTTCGTCAAATCCTCTGTTCCGCTCTTTTGTAAGACAATTCGAAGGGTTGCCGAACATTTGCAACTCCAATTTGCAACTTTGGGCATCAAAATTAATGCAAATTAATTTTTTGAATTTATATTTACAATCTTTAGAAGCGGTGCACAAAAGGTAAAATCCGAGCCATTTCTCTGTGTTTGGTCCCTTCGTTTTTATTTCTGCCAATATTTTCCAATCAAATCCCTTTATTTGCACGACTTTGCTGTTCCGCTCACTCCCAAAATTCTCACATGCAAATACAGAAAATTTCACAATTTCCATCACCAAGGTCCCTCTGTCGCCTTTGGCTGTGTTCCAATCAAAAATCCGTCCATGCCATGGAAATTTCAACGGTTTAAGTCCGGGCAAATCATGGAGATTGGGGTGGCAACGGAACTGATAAATGCCGAACATTTCGTCAATGGTCAGAACATTGGAAGGAACTGCAAAACAAAAACAAGAATTATTTTCTATCCATTTTTCAAAGAATTCGTTCGACCGATGCTTTTGCTAAAATCCTCTATTGGAATTAAAGGAAAACGAATTTTGAACAGTGCTGGGCCAAGCGAAGCACGTCGATTCTCAGCGGAGCATTCGATGGCACTTTGACGGCACTTTTCGTCGGCCCAACGGAGTGCCTAAAGGAAAAACTAACAAATCAATTTAAATACAAAAAATTAAAAGTTAAAAATTACAGCTTGCCAAATTTCAAATTCATTGCTGACCACCAATTGATCACGGTCGAATAATTCACACAGCAATTTCTGATCAATTTGTAAAAATTCCTCAGATTCAAACAATTCGCCCGTATTTTGACAAATGTAATGCAAACACTGGTGGGCAAAATCCTAACAATGTGTTATATAATATAATACTCAAATTCAGAGTTCATCCCACGCCTACAGTCTCAGCCGGACTTACTGCAGATTTCATTAAATTTAGAATCAAAATAGCAAAATAAGTTATGAATAGGGCTGGGATTTTTATGTGCTAAAAATCCTGAAATATGTAATAAAATATGTGCTAAAAAAACCCAAAATATGTGCTAAAAACCAAAAAAAGGCCTAAATATGTGTTAAAAAATGCAAAAATATGTGCTAAAAATTGGAAAAACCAATGGTATTTTTGCATAAAAATTCCAAAAAACTCATTCTTTATCATTTTTGCCCGCACAATTGCAAATAAAAAACATTTGGAGGTGTTTGGGGGTAAAATTAGTCCTTTTTTGATAAATTGTTTTTAAAGATAATTTTTCCATCAGTTGAGTAAGTGCCAGCAATAAACTTCGATATCCAGTAACGAATTAATGAAGAATTCGATTTTCGGTACACGAAATAAATAAAGAAAATTTTGAAAGAGCATATAAAAATGGCAAGAAAGTTGATTTTTAGGGGTGCATTTTTGAATTTTTTGTGTTTTTCTTAGATATTTTTTTCAAAAATGTGCCAAACCCCGAAATATGTGCGATATGTTTTTATGTGCGAAACGCCAAAATATGTGTTTTTATGTTTTTATAAGTCGCTCTAAATCAAAAATTGTTCGGAGAAAATGCTATTTTTGGGCTTCTCTCGCCATAACTAAGCCGCAAAAAAAAAATGTTAAAACATAAAAATCCCAGCCCTAGTTATGAATCATCGTCTTTCCCACCTCCAAGTCGAAAAGACGCGCCTGGACAAGGGCCAAGAAAACATTGGGCAGCTTCGCAATTGGAATTTTCTGCAAACATCGACTGATCAGCCCCGAAATGTTATACTTTCTGGCTAAAAAAATTCAATGACTAAAAAAGGACAAAAAAATTACGAAATTAAAATTCAAAATAGGTGATATATCAATACATATATTATGTATTTTATTAGTTTTTGTTATCATATGTTTAATGCAGGGCTCCCAAGTTTTTTTTCAAGATAAGGACAAACAAGGTTAATACTAAGTGAGCCCAAGAATAGATTTTGGTTCTAGTCGGTTTTACGCGTCCCATGACACTTTACGCGTCCCATGACATTTTACGCGTCCCATAATATTTTACGCGTCAAAAAATGTTTTTCGAACCGTCAATCGGAAACTTTATACCTTCCGAATAGTCTAATTGTTCTTGTTTGTATACTTTGATCATCGAAATGTGCAAAAGCAACTCTAACAAATAAGCACACTTAATGATGTCAACAGAAATTCAACTAATATAAGAAAAAAATTTACAAAAGCCTAAGCTTAGGCCTAGTCTAACAATAAGCCATTGTTCGAGTTGCCTGTGTATAAGTTGTCATGATAACCTTAGGTTTAACAACGAAATTTATAGTTAAAAACTTTACTGAATACCTGACAAAAAAATAGTTTTTCTCTTAGTTATTAGGACAACTATAATACTATGAGACCAGGGATGGCACGGAATTCCGATTTCCGAAAATTTTTGGGGCCTCGGAATGCCATCCCTGCCATGGACACAAAATGTCTAAAAAAATTTGCGGCGCGCTTTTTACAAAAACTTTTTGGGAACAAAAGGGCCGGCGGTGCCGATAGGGGGTCAGGGCAAGTCATCCACGGGCAACTCACTCATCCACATTTCTTTCGGATAAAAATTAAAATTAAAGGGTTCAAATTGGCGATGAAAAATAAAATAAAATTGATGAAAATCTTCGCTTCGAGTTGGTGATGGCGCATGGATGTGCTATTTTCCAATTGTGACATGAGTCTATCATTAAATCAATTAGTTTTTGCGGACCATTGACAGTTCAACGCTTGGACAAGCTAAAGAACTTTGTTCCGAAATTTTTTTAAAAATTATTTTAGGGTTCATCCGGGTCGCTTTGGCTCAATTTCGAAACCAGGCCCAGATTAGAACGTTTAGAAGAATAAAAATTTTTTTGCGTATATTGCTAAAGCATTGACTATTTATAAAACTTATTAAATTCATTAAGACAAAAGCTCTGCCGGATTTTATCAATTTTATTTTATTTTTCATCGCCAATTTGAACCAGGGATGGGCCGAGGTTTCGCTTTTCGCATTTCGCCTTTCGCATTATTCGCATTTTTTGGCGTTTTGCATTTCGCTTTTCGCATTTCGCTTTTTGGCGCGAAAAGCGACTTTTACACCCCTAAGAATTGGATTAAATTGCCATAAAATTTTTCAAAATTTTACCTATAAATTGGCTAATTTTCAGTGAAAAACTGTTTATAAATGATCAAAATTTCCAATTTTTTCCCCGGCGGCGACTATCGGCACCGCCGCGCCCCCAAAACTCCTATTTTTTCTTAGAAAAAGGCCAAAAATCGCTAAATTTGGTAATTTGATGAAAAACTGTTCTCAGCGGCGCGCCAAAACTCTTATTTCTCATTAGAAAAATGATAAAAATCACAAAATTTGATCATTTTTTAGTGAAAATCTGTCAACAAATTTTAATCAAATTTTCAAAAATTTTCCCGGCGGCGCCTGCCGGCGCCGCCTCCCCCCTCTTCCCAAAATTGTTTTTTGGAAAAAGCGCGCCTCAAAAAAGCGTTTTATTGATTTTTAAATTTGGAATAAAATTTTAAAAAATGATTTTTGCTTTATGATTTTAACTATTAAAAAGTTGTAGAAAAAATTTCGCTTTTCGCATTTCGCATTTTCGCATATTTTGGCTTTTCGCATTTCGCTTTTTTTTTCATTTCGCATTTTTCAGTTTCGCAAATTTCGCTTTTCGCATTTCGCTTTTTATTTTTCAATTTGGCCCATCCCTGATTTGAACCCATTTAACTTTAATTTTTATCCGAGAGAAATGTGGATGAGTTGACTGTGGATGATAGAGACCGGAAATTTCAAATTTGCGGATCCCGCTGCGGGATTGGTACTGAAAATTTTTGCGGGAGCAGGTATAAATCCCGCATTTAAAATTTGCGGGATCCCGCGCGGGATTGCGGGATTTTGGAAATTTCGAAAAAATCGGCGGACAAATTGTTAATGGGGTCAATCCATAATTTTAACGATTTTATTTTTAAGTCGTTTTTGCTGTTTGCAGTTTTGATTTTGTTGTGTCTTTTGCTTGACCACAACACTTAGAAGGAATAAACTTTAATAAATAGAATAAGTCCACAAATAGATAAATAAAATAGAACAATAAATTGATGACAGAAAATAAATGCGAAATGAATGAGAGATGGCAAAAGACATGGACTGACCAAGACTCACTGTGTGTTCGGCTATTTATGAGGACGAACACAGGGAAGAGACGCATGAATAGTGAAGGAGAGAGACATGACAAAATAAGAGAGTGCAGCGGGAGAGAAATAGAGAAATGACTGAAAGGGAAATGAGCGAAGGGCAAATATTGATTGACTACCCAACATCTCCCCTTTTAAGATCAGACCCCGATCAGATATAATCATATCTGGCTTTTGAGGCATCCGGGTTCAAAATCTTCGGTGCCTTTCTTTCGCGTGTTGATCGTCTCAGTGTTGGTGGCGATTGTGCTCTCTCCAGTGGTTCGTTCAGTTCGTCCGCAAATCGTACACGACGTGGCGATCTGGGCTGAACTTCTTCTAGCTGATCATTTGGCGGTTGTTGCTGTGGGTGTTCGTCGGGCAACTGTTCATGGTGTTCTTTGTATGGGATGGGATAAATTTTTCTCATTTGATTGGAATGCCGTGTGACTACGGCATTCAACTTCGGTGCCTGAACTTTCCAAACTACACCATTGCCTGACTCGATTATGCCCTTCAACCAAGTTTTTGTGCCATGTTGGTAGTTGATGAACTGGACTTGGTCACCAATGCCAAACTTTCGTTCATGTGTGCCGTGGTGCTGATTGAATTGTTTGATCATCCGCTGCTTGTATTTGTCGTTGTTGCCTTCATTTTCCTGCTTGTTTTGGGGTTTAACAAGGGAAAGGATTGTTCGAACCGGACGGCCCAAAAACAACTCAGCGGGCGTTCGCCCGTTCAAACTTGCGTTCGGCGTGCTTCGGTAGGCCAAAAGCGAATTTTGCACCCAATTTACGTCGTCTCGGGCGCATTTCTTCATTTGGCGCTTCAATGTGTCGACGAATCGTTCGGCACGTCCGTTGCTCTGTGGATGAAATGGCGGTGAAAATGTCTGTTTGATGCCATGCTTTCTGCAAAATTGGGAAATGTCATTTGATTTGAATGGCGGACCGTTGTCCGTGACAATTTCCTTCGGATAGCCATACCGCGAGAACAACCAAACAAACTTTTCGATGAGCATGCTGGCGGTCGTCGTGGTCATTTTGATCACCTCTGGCCATTTGCTGTAGGAGTCAACCACAACAAGGTATTTGTTTCCGTCGGCACAAGGACCAGCGAAATCCATGTGCAGTCTTTCGTAGACTTCGGTTGATGATGGCCAAGGATTGAGCGGTACTTTTGACGGCGCTTTGGCTGCTGAACGACATTCCTCACAGTTTCTTACCCACCTTTCAATGTCCATGTCTATTTTTGGCCAATAGACAAATTGTTTCGCCAGGCCCTTCATTCTGACCATGCCGGGATGGGTGAAATGAAGTGCCTTCAAAATGCGAAAACGCAATGCAGATGGGATGATGACGCGATCGCCCATGAGCAGGCAGCCGTTGACTTCACTGATTCGCAGTCGGTGCGTATAAAATGCTGCCATGGTCGATTCGTTTGCTGTTTTTGGCCATCCATTCCTGCAATGTTCAATGACCTTTTTCATTTCTTCGTCACGTTCAATGTGTTCTGCGATTTCGTCGGCCGTGACTGGCAGTTGATCAATTGTTGTTTGAAACATGTAGTCGACTGCTGCGGCACAAAACTCAATGTTATCGTCCTCGGAATTGTCCAAATTTTGTGCCATCTGTGCAGAAGCAATGACTTTGTCCTCCTCTTGAAGTGTGTCGCGATGCTGTTTGATCAGTCGCGAGAGGACATCGGCCTGGCCAAAATTTTTTGTCGAGATGTACCTTATGCTGAAATCATAATTTGACAGAATTAATGCCCAGCGTTGGAGCCTAGACGCTGTGTAAATGGGGATCCCGTTTTTGGACCCAAAAATGCTGATTAACGGCTTATGGTCCGTTAAAAGGCTAAATTTTCGCCCATACAACATGCGATGAAACTTCTGTACGGCGAAGATGATGGCCAGCGCCTCCTTCTCAATTTGGGAGTAATTGCGCTCGGCTGGCGTCAATGATCGGGACGCATGTTCGACGACTTTTTCGCTGCCATCGGCGAATGTGTGACTGATCGTAGCGCCTAGTCCTTTGTTGCTGGCGTCCGCTGCGACGACGATTGGCTTGGCCGGGTCGTAACTCGTGAGCAGCAAATCTGAAGTGATGATTTTCTTTGCCCCTTCAAATGCCTGCTGTTGATCCGGTCCCCAGCGCCATTGAACATCCTTCTTAAGCAGTTCGTCCAGCGGTGCACGGATCTCGCGCATTTGGCTGACAAAACGGGAATAATAATTAATTGCGCCGAGAAAAGAGCGTAATGTTTGCTCATCCGTTGGTGCTGGCATCTCGTTGATCGTCCGCGATCGGTCGGGGTCCGGTCGAATGCCTTCCGCTGAGATGATGTGACCCAGGAACTTCAGTTCGGTGCAGAGAAATTTACACTTCTCGAATTTGACTCGCAATCCCCATTCCTGCAAACGACTGAAAAATTTGTAAAGGGTTTGCTGATGCTGATCCATGGAGTTTGTTGCCACGATGAAGTCGTCCAGGTAGACGAAAACTCCATGAATGCCTGTGATTAACTCGTCCATTAATTTCTGAAAAATGGACGGGGCAGATTTGACCCCAAATGGCAACCTCTGATATTGAAATAAACCGCGATGCGTATTCAAACCAACCAGCTGTTTCGATTGATCGTCCAACTCAACCTGAAGGTACGCGTCCTTGAAGTCGATTTGGCTGAAAATGGTTGCTCCTCGAATGCCATTGAAAATGTCGTCGGGCCGTGGCAACGGGTGTCGGTTGAGTTCAAGCGCGTCGTTGAGCCCTGTTGAGAAGTCAATGCAGACTCGGACGTCGCCCGACTTCTTTTTCACTGCCACAATCGGAGCTGCCCAACGGCTGTAATCAATTTGTTTAATGGCCCCAATCGCCAACAAACGATCCAATTCCGTGTCGATGGCATCGATGGCGCCATGCGGTACCGGACGAGGGCGGCAGAAAATCGGCTTCGCTTCCGGCTTTAAGTACAAATGCGCACGCATTTTGGTACAATGGCCAAGTTCTGAGCTGAAAACTTCGGGAAATTTTCGCTTGAGTTTGCTGGCCAGGTCTGCGGACGACGCCATGGCCATGAATGCTGGTTCTGGTTGGACAATTTGAAGTGTTGTGGCGATTGGACGTTGCAGTGCCAATTCAAATGCGCGAATCCACGGAAGACCAAAAAGATTGAGTGCTCCCGTTGGTGCCACAAAACATTCCAACTCCAATTTAATGCCTGCGAACTCAACTGTACAATCAAATGAACCAATTAATTCGAAATTATGCCCTGAATATGATTTTCCGAAAGTTTTGCCCGTTTTAAATTTGGGTTTTCCCAATTTCTCCCAAATGGGCGTTTGGATGATGGTTTTTCGGGCGGCTGTGTCTGCCACCAATGAAACCAGCCTGCCATTGATGAGGCAATCCACGGTGATCCATCCGTCAGTGTCGTCGGACACATTCATGACGGACATCGAGTCATTGCTGTTGGCCTGCTTTTTGCTTCGGCACTCGCGTGCGAAATGTCCGACTCGATTGCAGTTGAAGCACTTTTGCGATCGTTTGTTGTCACATTCGTTGTTGCGCTGACTTCCTCCACGTTTGTTTCTGCACTCGTTGTTCCAATGATTTCCTCCACAGGTTTTGCATGGAAAAGGCGGACGCGGCTTTGATGATTGGCGGCCATTTGCTGATTGACTGCGCGTCCGTCCTTCATTGAAATGCCCTGATTGCGAGGATGTGCTGAACTGTCGCTGTCGTCCTTGTCGCTCCTTCTCACGCTGCGGCTTAACTGAAATTGAATTGGCCTGCCACCCGTGACCAGGATGTTCGAGTGCAGCGGCGGCACTCCTGAGCGACAAAATGGAGCGGCATTCCTCGACGAGCCGCTCAAACTTGATGTCCGTGTTCTTGGCTCGGTCCTCTTCCATCATTTTGAGACAGCGCTCCCTCAAATCGCGGTCAGCTGAGCTCAGACCGCTGATGAACACGAGAGCTTTGATCTCCTCCTTGGTCAGTGTCATTTGTGCCCGTTCACATTGTGCGCTGACTTGTGCCGCGAAATCGATTGGACTCTGTGAAGGTGCTTTCTGCAACTGAAAACACTCAAATCGTTTAACAAAAATTGATTTGATGCCGCAAAATAGACTCTTTAACTTGCTTACTGTGACATTGTATGATAGGTCTGTTGGTTTTTGCGGGAGAATGCTCTCCGTGAACCGCGCGTATTCTTGCGCACCAAGCTTACCGACCAACAGACGTGTCTTCATTTCATCTGGCAATGATTGTCCATCTGTCTCGAGGAATGGCCCATAGCGCTCATGCCAAATCTCAAAAACCAAATCCGCCTCCGGGTTGTAGATGAATTCGGACAATTGGGAATTAATTGTAGCGAATAAATCGGAGTTTTGTTTGTTGGGATTTGCATTTTGATTTGCAATGTTTTTGAGGGTGTCTGTCAGCTGTTGAAACAGCAGTGCCATGTCCGCGAGATTTGCCATGATTATGAGTGAAATGAAAACAATGCAATGATCGAGTCCAAATGAGAGTCAAATGAATTGGGCGGCGTCAGCAATGGCTTTTGGTGTGAATGCTTATGAATTGGCCAGTCCGCAGGTCAAATATGATGATGAATGAAATAAAATGATTGGCGTTTAAACCGTCGGCTGTTTGTGGGAATGCGCAGTGAATGGAATACACATATGTTGGCTTCACTGTCCACCTCAATGTGTTCTCATTCACTTGAAACTGTGTGGGTGTTCACAGAGCTCGCAATGAGTTGGAATTCCACACAGAGTGTTACGTGGAGGGGGCCTCGGGTTTTTGCCAAAGATGAATGAAATGAGAGAGAAATGAAAGATGCCTGGGACTGCCAAAATTTTAAATGAAATGGATGTAAAATGCCTTATGCTGACTGCGCCAAAAATGTTGTGTCTTTTGCTTGACCACAACACTTAGAAGGAATAAACTTTAATAAATAGAATAAGTCCACAAATAGATAAATAAAATAGAACAATAAATTGATGACAGAAAATAAATGCGAAATGAATGAGAGATGGCAAAAGACATGGACTGACCAAGACTCACTGTGTGTTCGGCTATTTATGAGGACGAACACAGGGAAGAGACGCATGAATAGTGAAGGAGAGAGACATGACAAAATAAGAGAGTGCAGCGGGAGAGAAATAGAGAAATGACTGAAAGGGAAATGAGCGAAGGGCAAATATTGATTGACTACCCAACAGATTTAATCAAATTAGTAGGGATTCGAAATTGGTCGAAATAAAAATCAAATTCTTGTTTAGTGACCCCGAAAACCATAAGAAATATATTTTTATTTTATTGTCAAAAAGGGGGCCCTACCATCGGCAGTATTACGCCCTGTTTTGAACGAGAGACGAGAATTTGAAAATTTAATTCCGGCATTTTACGAAATCGAGTCCATAATCTAATTTTTCACCGGCGTAAAGCACTGCCATTGCATTTTCTCCGTTGAATTCGCTCAAATCGTCAGAGTAAATGAAGCTGAGCATCACTTTGAACGCTTCTGCTTCAACATCGGGCACCTCCACGGGATTGTCGGCAGAAGCTAATTTGATAAATTAAATTCAATACAAAAAATGGGTGTCCTTTCTTTGTTTTTTAGGGTTGCTCAAAAATCCCTTAATTTTTTTGTCTGCACATTTTTCATTTACCGTTTTCCGCTTTTCCATTTTGTGAGTCAAAACGGAACATTGCCTCAAAAACGTCGGAAGCGCACTCCAAAATGTTTTTGTGGGCCGACAAAAGCTTAAAAAAGCCAAATTAAAACTTTAAAATATATTAAAATATAAACTCGCCTCCTTTTCGTCTCCGTCCCCCACCAAAAAGTACGCATCCGCAAGTTTAGCCGTGCCCAACAAATGCTTCATCCGATCCGCCAAATTGTCCGACATTGAAGTCGTCATAGTAAAATATGTTCTTCAATTTCAATAAACAAAATTCTTGAATCTTAATTTCAAAACATATTTTTTAAATTAATCATTTCGACCAATTTCGGGTGGGTATTTATACAGTTTACAGGGTACTTTCCACATGAATTTTAATATATTTTTTTATGTTTTAGAAATTAATGAAAATAACTTTCTAGGGGTTTTCGAGGTCGCTGATCACGAAACCGGGCTCAGACCAGCGCTTACAAATTTTCGAATTACTCATTTTTGTTCGAATTCAGGTCAGAGGTTCGAAATAAGCAAAAATGGATGGTGTATTGATGATCAGCGACCTCGAAAACTCTTGAAACTTGTATAAGTACCAATTTCGAACCCGGGCCCGAATTCAAACAAAAAGTTGAAACTTCAATTTTTTTCGAGTTTCGCATTTTTTTGCTCGAGTTCGGGCCCAAGATAATAGTTGTTCGAAGTGGACGCCAGATTCGTGATCAGCGACTCAGATAAATTTTTTATGATTTTTGAAAATAAAAAATATTTTTCAAAAAGGAGGGGTACCATCGGTGGAAGTATTTCCAAAATCGCGTCTCGTGTGTCCCACCCCTGCCACATTTTGGCATGTAACAATATTCATGCTATTTTTTTTGTAGTTTATGTACCTATATACATATGTGTGTATTTCACCTCCTTTCTTCCTTTTTCAACTCTCTATTGATTCAAAAATTTAGCGAAAAATATTTGTTTACATAATTTTTAACCAAATGTCCGTGGTTTGTCGAAGGACAAAAAGTGCAAATTAACGGAAGGGTGCGGGGGGAATCGGTCGTTTTGGCGCCGCCGTTTTGGCGCCGCCGTTTTGGCGACGCCGTTTTGGCGCCGCCGTTTTGGCGACAGGGTCGTTTTGGCGCCGCCGTTTTGGCGACAGGGTCGTTTTGGCGCCAAAAAATCAGAGACGCAGAAATAAGCGGCAGACAAGCGCCTCTTCAATTTGGTGCAGAATTACATTCCGTGAACCCGAACAATGATAACGATCACAATTACCACATTAACCCAAATCAAAATCATCATATCATTTTGGAATTTCTTCGTGGCGTTTCGCGCAATTATCATATGAACCCATGAATTTTCTTATTTGTCTTCTTTTTGTTTGTTATTGTTAGGGCCCCGACTTTTAGTGACGAAAAATCCCAAAATAGTTAACTAAAATAGTGACGAAAAAGTGCCAAATAGTGACATAATTTTTAGCCAAAAATTGAGTAAAATTAATTTTTATTCACTGATTTCAGTTGCAAATGAGGTACATAAGTACTCAACATTTTTAAATCAAAATTTGCAAAGAAAAAAAAATTTTGGGGGAAAATTTTAAGAAAATTTTCCAATTCTTAGTGGATTTTTTGAAAAAAAATTTTAGGTCGATTCTTAAGGGTGTATTTTTTGTTTTTATTGCATTTTTGTTAAGGAATTTTGCCAAAAAATGTCGAAAAAGTGAAAAAATAGTGAAAAAAGCCAAAAAAGTGAATTTTCACTATTTTAAGTGACAAAACGCCAAAATAGTGATTTTTAGTGACGAAAAATGACGTCCAACTGAAAAATTTTTTACGCGGAAATGCGTTTTTTGAGCTCCTTTCTTCAAACTTTTTAAAACAAAAAAAAATTTCTTCCAAAAAATGGGGCCCACCATCTACAGTATTACCCAATTTTTGTTTTCAAAAGTCATGAACACATGTTTTCGATGTTTTCGCGGTCGCTGATCACGAAACCGGCACAAATTTCGACCAGTTCCGAATCCCAGACCCGGATTCAAAAAAAGTTGAAAGAAAACTCATATTTTTCGATTTTTCACTTTTGTCAACTTTGTTTAAATATACGGAAACGAACTGAAAGTCATCCGTGCTTCAATAAAACATCATTTAAACCATTTTTAGACAAAAAATTTTTGAAAAAAATTCAACAGTTTGTTCGAATTCGGGTCCGGAGTTTGAAATTGGTCGAAATGGATGTCAAATTCATGATCAACGACCCCGAAAACTCTTGGAAGAAAAATACAGATCCCTTCCGTTTTTCGTTCCAGAAAATTAATTTGATTTTTTAGCTGATAAGTACGGTATCAATGGATTGATCAGTCATTGTCTGCAAATTCCAATTCAAAATCTGTCCAATGTTTTCTTGGCCATTGCTCAGGCTCGTCTTTTCAATTTGGAGGTGGGAACAATGATTATTTTCTGTCTGGATATGGGCTTGGTTATTTTATTAAATTTTTTTTAATACTTTGATATGTATACTCCCCCCCCCTTTTTTTGCAAAAATTATTTTACAAAAATGAAAATATACTCCTTTCGGTTTTGTGAGGAAAATTCGTCGACCGCAAGAGGAAGGGCAGAAAAATTCCAAAATTTTTCCTTTGCATCGCCTATAAAAATCCTAAATTTTTCTTAAAAAAGTTGGCTTGAAATCGCAAAAAATCAACATTAACAAAACAATGTTATACTTTTTAGGATTTTGCTCACCAATGTTTGCGTTACATTTGTCAAAATGCGGAAACATTGTTCGAATCTGAGGAATTCTTGCAAATTGATCAGAATTTGCTGTGTGAAATTTTTAACCGCGATCAGTTGGTGATCAGCAGTGAATTTGAAATTTGGAAAACTGTAATTTGAATTTTTATTTTATTTTATTTTAATTGATTTGTTTGTTTTCTAATTAAGGCACTCCGTTGGGCCGACGAAAAGTGCCGTCAAAATGCCATCGAATGTTCCGCTGAGAATCGACGTGCTGCGCTTGGCCCGGCACTATTCTAAATTCGTTTTCCTCTCATACCAACAAGGGATTTTACCAGCAGCATCGGTAGCAATTTGTAAAATTGATAAAAATTAATTTTTTTTTTTTTTTTTGCAGTTACTTCTCGCGTTTTGACAACCTATGAAGCTATCTCCGTTTATCAGTTCCATTGTCATCCCAATCCTAGTGATCTTTTCCCATATCATTCCAAAAACATTGTCCCATCACCGTTTTGTCCTTTTTACAATTGTTAGATTATTTAATTTTTCACCAATACCTCCAAAAATTTGGCGGTGCCACCCCCAATTTGGCGATATGTTTGTCCCGTCATGAAACCACAATCGCTGGTGGTGACCGTCCCCGTCAGCCCAATTTCGTATTCCGTCAAATATGGGCTGTGTTGTGTTGTTGTGTGTGTCTCCAACCCAGCAAACACATTTCCTGTTCGCCAATGTTACCCTACCCCACCACCAAATTTTACAGCTGCTGTCACACAAATTCTTTGCCTCCCCCTAAGCGTAGCGTAATTTACTCCCCTCGGGGGGGGGGGGGAGGGGCGAAGTGCGGGAAATGGTCGCGCAAACTTCCATTCCACAATAAATTCCAAAATCCACACCACAATCATATCGTCCAGCATCTCAGAGAAATACTAGACGGCACTTGACCACAATTTTAAATGTGCAGGATTCCCCGTTTCGGTACCCGAATCGGGAAGTTACCGGATTTTGAGGTTTCAGTCACAGTCAGTTTGTGGGGTTGGCTATTTTTTAAGGGATATTTGCCGTATTTAGTCGCGATTGCCGGTAAAATATGTCACTAAGAATTCTGTTGATTTGACTTAACCGTAAAATTGGCTGCAATGCTTTTTTCGAATAAATTTTTTAGTGACATTTTCACAAAAATATTAATTAAAAACCAAGAATTTAAAGTCGATCATTTTCCAAATCACTCTCATTAGACAAACTTTGGAATGCTCTATATTATTTTCCCATTTACTCCGTGCGTTTCTCCCGTTCGTTCGTCAATAATGATCATTTCCGATCATTTTATTGCTCAATTACTTTAGCCATTTTCGAGATTTTGCTTAATTTTAATGCATTTTATTCCGTTCTGTTATGCCCACCCCCTATAAAAATGTTCCAGAAGAAGGATCATTTTTCTATGATAATTTGAGGCGCTATTCAATAATCTGACGTTAAAAAAAATCAAATTTACGGGATTTTGAAAATTTGTACAAATTCAACTGTGAAAAAAATCCCAAAATCCACATAAAGTAATTAAAGTTTGATCCAAATTTGCATTTTTGTTCGGATAGGCATATTTTAAAAGCAATTATAAATTTTAAAAATTTTTATTATTCACCCTTTTTCGTATTATAAGCATCAGAGAGCCTTATCAACATGTAAATAAATTTTGGTGCATTTCAGAGCACTTTCTGAAAAAATATTAATTTTTCATAAATAAATAAATAATGAAAAATCAGAATTTCTAAAAAAATTTTAAAACCAATAAGCATTTTCATTTTTTCAGGTTAGCCCTGTACCGGGGAGTATGCCTAGAGCTAGGTTCTAAAAAATAATTTGTCACTAACTGATATTAAGTCTGCCAATTTTCATTGAAAAAAATCCCAAAAAATCACTACAATTGTTGAACAATCAAAAAAGCTATAGTCCAAAAAACATTGTTCTGGCAAATCAGTGACAAATATCTCCTCTAAAAATGGACATTGAAGAGCATTTTGATCCCAACGTTTGCTCACTTGTATTTCTAAAAATAGTTTTAAAATTGATCGGCCCCTTCTAAATCTCCCGGCCTTCAAATTGCCTCTCATCCGCCAATTATGTCTTCTCCCCCAACGCCAAATGCCGCGCTCATTTTGGAGGCACAGGCCGATTTTGCGTTGAATTTGCTGCGTGAGGTGTCCACCGACGACCGTTCGTGCGTTGTTTCGCCGTTTTCTGTCGCCGTCACTTTGTCCATGGTTTACGCGGGCGCCGAGGAAAACACCGGCGAAGAAATGGGCCAACTGCTGGCAAAGGGTTGGGATTTTCGAAATTTCATCACATTTTTAGTGAAAAATTGTAAATTCGAGAAATTTGCAATTTCGGTTTTTTGTTCGAATTCGGACCCGCAATTCGAATTTGGCCGGGATAGATGCCAGATTCGTTATGAGCGACTCCGAAAATACACAGAAACATGTCCACTGCTTTTGTAAACAAAAATTGGTAATATGACTGGCCACCCCACCCCCTCAATTTTTCAAATGTTTTTTTCTTTAAAAAAACATGAAAACGTGCTTTCAAGACTTTTCGGGATTGCTGACGAATCCGCCATCCATTTCGACCAAATTCCAACTTGACCCGAACTCGAACAAAAAGCGAAAATCGAAATTTTTCAAATTTATCCTTTTTTCTCACTTTATTTACATACATGGAAACGAATGAAAGGCGTCAGTGCTTCAATTATTAAGCAATAATTAACCTTAATCATATACCCATTAACTCGCTAATTTTTTGTCGTTCATGGTGACCTGATTTTGTGGGTCCTTCTTTTTTAATTCATTTAGTGTAGAAATTTGGTGATCCACTGGCACAAAAAATAAACTTTTAAAAATGGGAGAAGCCTTCAAATTTTATTACAATTTTTCTTCTTGGATTTAAGTTTTGTTGTCCAATGGAAATAAAAACCACCAGTAATATATATAATAAGTGATTGATTAATTCCCCCCATCACTGAAATATTTTAATTCCGATTTAATATTTTTATTTTTCCTCCCTATTCCATCAGTCTATTGGGTGAAATATATAGGGGGACTGGATATATCCGGCGACGGATCATCTTCACCACAATTATCGTGTACATTGCGCGGCTGACACCAGCGAAATAAATCCACAAAAATTATGGCGGAATGACCCAAATTTTGTGGCGACAAAACATCGAAAAGTCAAGCCAAAGATGGAGAATAGCGTAATGCAAAATCAGTCAAAAAACAAAAGTTTTTTCATCGAAAAATTAAAGCAAAAAAAAAAAAAAAACTCAAAAATTTACAGTCATATTTTTAAGTTTTTTTATTTCTATAAAAAATATTCATCATAAATTCAAAAAACTTTTTCGTAAATTAAACTATAAAAAATTTGGGCAATTTCATTAAATCATTAAATCAATTAATTAATATAAATTTTTTTTTTCAAAATTTGAAAATAAAAAACAATTTTAGACAAAAAAAATTGTACTTCAAACCCATTTTATGGGAAAGGTCACATGTACAAACAATGCAATACAACACAATTCTCTTTATTGGAGTACAATGTGTCGTTTTTCTCTTCACTTCACTCATCACAAATCCGCGTTCATTTTCGTCACCAAATTATTTTCCTTTATTCGTCCAATTTGGTTGAGAATCTCGAAAAAACTGATCAATCGAATCATTACTCTAAACCATTTTAATTACTATTATTTTATTATATGAATCCAAATTTTTAAAACGGATTTTGGAATTTTATCGTTTCTAAGAATTTTGAGTTTTTGAGTAAAGCCAATGCCAAAAAAAATCAAAAATTAGCTAATTAATAAATTTACTATATTCAAAATTTATAAATAATTAATGCGCGAAAATTCCTCTCTCTGTTTTACCGAGAAATGATCCCACGGATTTGTACACTTATTTGGTGTAATTAAATGATCAAATTTAATTGCGCAGATTATTTCCTGAAAAAATACATTTTTTTATGACGTATATAAATTTTATTTACATAAAAAACACTTTCTAATTCAGCCTTTGGTTCTGCATACATTTATTCATATTCGAATTTAATTGTAAAAATGTCAGCGACCGTTGTTTTGCCATCAATGCCAGCAAAATGCCCTTTGCCGGTGCAAAGCATTCCTCGCGGCACTTCGGCATCCATTGAGGATCAAAATGGTACAAATTATAGAAAAATAAAATAATGGAAATGGTAATTTATTTGCTTACAATTAATTTGAACAACTATTAATTCAATCTTTCGATCGCTGACTGACTTATGCTTTCAACAGGAAAAGCGTCACTTAAATAAAAACAATTTTCAAAAGTCATGAAAACATGATTCCATAGCTTTCGGCGTCGCTGATCACGAATCCGGCATCCATTTCGACCGATTACGAACCCCGAACTCGAACAAAAAGTCAAAACTAAAATGTTCGAATTTCACATTTTTAGTCTAAAAGCCGTTTTAATGACCTTTTATTGAAGCCCATGAAAACATTTATATTGGCATTTATAATTCAATAAAAAATATGGGGAAAATTTGTGGGGGTTAAAACTTCATAAAATCTCATTTTGACCATAAACGACCAACGCTGACTTTTTTTAGCTGGAAATGATGCATTTGATGGCCAGCTTCATTTATTTCGAGGACACTCAGGTCGTTCCCACATTTTCATGCATTTTTCCTTTCACTTTTCTGATTGCTTGTACAGCTCCAACTGCTCGGCATGCCCTACAAAGGTGAAAAGGAGTTCATGTTTGTGCTGTTGCCTACGGAACGCTTTGGACTGGCCAAATTGTTGGCTCAATTGGACGGCAAAAAGGCTGGTGGAACTGATCAAAATGCGGGACAAACACACTGTGAGATGTCCATCCAAACCGTATGCATCTGCCAATGTATATCCAGGTAACTGTATTTTAATAATTTAGGTAAAAATAACTACAATTTTTAAATTATTTTTTATGAAAATTAATTGAGTAGGTCCATTATAATCCGGAACATCGCTACCCATTGGAACATTTGGTGGATTTGTTGGCCGAAACTGTGCTTGGCCGTTACAATTTTGAATTGCGCAAAAACTTGACAATCGATTTGTTCGATTCGGTATGTTAAAATCAAAATTTTTACTTTTATAAAATAAAATCATTGAAATTTAAAAAAAAAGTGTTATTTGTAGGGATGTAAAATTTTTGTACGAAAAATCGCGAAATATACAAAATTCCGGAATATCTATGAAATATATACAAAGTCCTCCCTAAATATTAAAATATGTAAATAGCAATGCCACAAAAAGAACTAAACTTATATAGATGATTTTTTTTTGACTTTTTAAAAAGGGATAACAATTTTTAAATTAAAGATTTTAGTGGTGCGATGTTATTTATTTTTTAAATTTTCATAAGAATTTTCTTTAATTCTAAAACCTCAAATACGTATTAAAAATATGTACAAAAATTTTCACACGCATAAGTAATATGAAAAATATCAGTTAATGTGTTTATATGAAAATTTATATCCCTATTGGCATTTTAATTATCCATTTTTTGAAAGGCTGCGAATGCGGCAATCCGTGACGGTGCCGGATTCATTGTGTCGGATCGGCATCGCTTTCAGCAGATCAGCGTTGGCGCAAAACAGGCACGAGCAGTGCTGGCACCGACAAACGGTGAAAATGAATTGAAATTAAATGATAGTATTAAAACAGATATTACAAATAGAAATTAATTTAAATTTTAGAAATATAATTGAAAAATAAATTACCTATTTTTGAAGATAAACCATTAGGAGAAGTTCTTATCGTTTGTTATCTTTTAGTTTCGTCGCAGCTGTAAAAAATCAAAGTTTCTTCATTTTTTAAAATTTATTTTTTTCATTTTGCATTTTATAAGTCACAAGCAAAATCAATGACTTTAAATTACAACTTTCACTTAAGCCATTAATTAATTTGTTCAAAATTGCACCTTATTTACCGCCAAAGTCGGAAAGTTAAAAAACAACGAAAACAAATTATTTATTCTTTTGGCAAATAATCGATTAGAAGAGACAAGCGTTGAATTAGTGATTTGATCATGCGTTTACAAATAAAGTGAAATTTCGAATTTGGTTTGTTAGGTTTTTAAAAATATTGTTTCAGAAGTTTTGATTTCGCTTGTTTCTGATGATCATTCGGAACTGCTCAAATACGATGCATCACTGAGCAACCATCAACGAGTGGACTTTTTGAATTTCTTAATTAGAGGTAATTAATTTTATTTAATAATTAAAGGTAATGAATAATAACATTAATATTAGCTCATTTCATTAAAATGAAAAATATTTTATTTACTCAAATTATTTAAAAATTGGATTTACAATTGAAAAAAACTGTCAGTGAAAAAAAGAAGAAACTAATGAAAATATTTAAAAAATATTTTAATAATGAAATTCTTTTATTAAATTAACCAAAATTAAGAATGTAAAAATGTGCTGGTGGCCCATTGGAGTCCTGCGAAATTGGCGGCTGACGCTAAAGAAAAAGGCACGAACAAAAAAAATTATTGGTCTTTTAAAAATAAAATAATAAATTTAAAAATGATTCATTTATTTTTCAGACAAAGAAAATGAAAAAGAATCAGAGGGAAAAGCTGAACAAAAAGGCGAAAAGGAAGAAGCCGTTAACACTGTGGCAGGATATTTGGTATTTTGAAAAATATATAAAATATTATTTAATAGAAATTCATAAATTTTTAGATTGGAATATTTATTAATTTTATTCCATTATCTAAATAAATTAATAATACTTTATTTTACAGATTGCTTCCTCTGAGCGCGTTCTGTGCCTTTATGCGGAAAACAGTAAAATTGCCGATTCTTTGTTGGCTGCTCACATTGACAGGAGCAATCAGAAGGGAACGGTAAAAATTTAAATATAATTTCCAATCATTTAATTAATTTCGCTTAAAATCAGAATGTATTTTTGTGAATTTGATCACAATGGCATAATTTTGTTCATAAATTTTTCAATTAAATACATAATTATTTTTTGTTTTAAATAAGCTTTTATTCATTTATTATTTAAATTATATTTTAAAACATTTATTACATTTGACTAATGCTTATATCATTCATTTTTTTGTTAAATATTTTTACTAAATATTTCTCATTATTTTTGATCAACTTTTGCTGCATTGCCTCCAAATGGGACCATTTGCGTGCGCTCGCCACCCTCCGCACGCGGCCCATTTACCGTCGGCACACGCGCGTGGTGCCGTCCAACATCAAATATGAGAAGCTGTTCGCCATGAATGTTGGCATCAACATTTTCTGAACATTGCGCAAAAAAAGAGGGTGATCGGAACAGCAGAGATTTGATTGAACAATGAAAAAATGGATTATTACATTATCAAATGAACAAAGTAAAGTGATCAGAAAAGTTTTTATTTTAAATTATAAATGGGTGGAACGCTTCAAATAATTTTTTGAAATGCAACATAAAATAAAGAGAGAAAGAGAGATAAATGCCAAGATAAACTGTTTTTATGAAATTTTAAGTGCTATTAAAAAAATTGAAAACATAAAATTAAAATTGTAATTCGAAATTAATTATTACATTTCTTAATCTTTTAAAATTTAAAATAGTGGAAGTTATGTAATTTGTAATTTTTTCAACTGGCTCGGACCAGACGCTGATTCGGTATCGAAATTGCCTGGAATTCCTGGATTTTCAGGATTAATCAACTGAAAATATTAGGAAAGAAATTTTCCTTGGATATTTCAACCTGATAATTCTCATAAAATTATTAATATTTAACCTTTAATATAGAACATGTAAAAAAAGGGAAAAAATTAAATCAAATATTTTTATTCAAAACACGTATAATTTTATTAGAATTATGAAATTAGCTGATTTATTCACAGATGAGCACCAAAGCGAGGCTGGCGAAGAAAAAAGAACGCATTTTGGGAGTTTCAACGCTTAAAAATTTGAAAATTTGAATGCTTTTAGAGTTTTCAATGATTAAAATTGAATTTCTATTTAATTTAATTTATCAAATTCAAAATAAAAGGTTGCGCCTATCGGCCCCGGTAATAAGAGTGTTCTGCTGAATTTGAGGGCCCCCCCCCCTTCTCTTGGGCGTACCCCCTCCGATTCCCAGCTGTTGAACACAGGGGATTAAGAGTCTGGTGCTCTCGTCACGGAATTGAGCTAACCGGGCAACTTTAGTTTTACCTTTTTGGGAGACTCCCGAACTCCTAATTTGCTTATTTATCTCCTTTTTCTGCCTTTTGCTTACCGTGCCTTTTTCTTCCTTTCTCTTTTTGCCTGCAGTACTTTTTCCCTCTGCTTACCGTACCCTCTTTTTTATTTTTTGCTTATTGTACCCGCCTTTTTTCCAATTATGTCCGCCATAATTCGCCAACAACTCCAACCTTTGTTGTTGGACATTTTGGCGGATGTTGCCCAGGGGCCACCACTTGAGGCTTTGCCCAATGAGCCTTGCTCATTGGACGCCATAGGCTCAACGAGCGAAAATCTCGCTCGTACCTTGGCGGTGACAAAGGAGCTTTTGAAAGAGTGGACGTATGTCCTAGAAGAATGAATGAATGATAATTTAAAATTATTTGTATTTCAAATGGTAATAATTGATTGTGTTTTTGAATAAAATATAAGCAAATAAATCAGCTAATTTCATAATTCTAATAAAATTATACGTGTTTTGAATAAAAATATTTGATTTAATTTTTTCCCTTTTTTACATAAAAAGTATTGGCTTTTTTATGTTCTATATTAAAGGTTAAATATTAATAATTTTATGAGAATTATCAGGTTGAAATATCCAAGGAAAATTTCTTTCCTAATATTTTCAGTTGATTAATCCTGAAAATCCAGGAATTCCAGGCAATTTCGATACCGAATCAGCGTCTGGTCCGAGCCAGTTGAAAAAATTACAAATTACATAACTTCCACTATTTTAAATTTTAAAAGATTAAGAAATGTAATAATTAATTTCGAATTACAATTTTAATTTTATGTTTTCAATTTTTTTAATAGCACTTAAAATTTCATAAAAACAGTTTATCTTGGCATTTATCTCTCTTTCTCTCTTTATTTTATGTTGCATTTCAAAAAATTATTTGAAGCGTTCCACCCATTTATAATTTAAAATAAAAACTTTTCTGATCACTTTACTTTGTTCATTTGATAATGTAATAATCCATTTTTTCATTGTTCAATCAAATCTCTGCTGTTCAGATGACCCTCTTTTTTTGCGCAATGTTCAGAAAATGTTGATGCCAACATTCATGGCGAACAGCTTCTCATATTTGATGTTGGACGGCACCACGCGCGTGTGCCGACGGTAAATGGGCCGCGTGCGGAGGGTGCCGAGCGCACGCAAATGGTCCCATTTGGAGGCAATGCAGCAAAAGTTGATCAAAAATAATGAGAAATATTTAGAAAAAATATTTAACAAAAAAATGAATGATATAAGCATTAGTCAAATGTAATAAATGTTTTAAAATATAATTTAAATAATAAATGAATAAAAGCTTATTTAAAACAAAAAATAATTATGTATTTAATTGAAAAATTTATGAACAAAATTATGCCATTGTGATCAAATTCACAAAAATACATTCTGATTTTAAGCGAAATTAATTAAATGATTGGAAATTATATTTAAATTTTTACCGTTCCCTTCTGATTGCTCCTGTCAATGTGAGCAGCCAACAAAGAATCGGCAATTTTACTGTTTTCCGCATAAAGGCACAGAACGCGCTCAGAGGAAGCAATCTGTAAAAAAGTTTTAGATAAGGCATAAAATTAATAAATATTCCAATCCAAAAATTTATGAATTTCTATTAAATAATCTTTTGCATATTTTTTCAATTACCAAATATCCTGCCACAGTGTTAACGGCTTCTTCCTTTTCGCCTTTTTGTTCAGCTTTTCCCTCTGATTCTTTTTCATTTTCTTTGTCTGAAAATAAATGAATCATTTTTAAATTTATTATTTTATTTTTAAAAGACCAATAATTTTTTTTGTTCGTGCCTTTTTCTTTAGCGTCAGCCGCCAATTTCGCAGGACTCCAATGCGGTGGTGGGAAATTTTAGAGCTGAATCAGTTGGTTAATTTATTAAAACGGTGGAGTATTTAAAAGAAATGCATTGGAAAGGCCTAAGGTATTCAGATGGGGCAACAACAAAGGAACCAAAAATTCTTTTGGAATAGGGAATTTTTGGCGATTTTTTGGGGGATCCCGAGAAATTTTCCCCGGTCTTTTCCGCATTGACACTTTTTTGGGCACTTTTTGGAGGCGAAATGGATGGTTTTTGCCCCCCGTTGCCCCAGTCCCCCAATTAGGCCCTCCCATGGCCTGCGGAGCAGTCGTTCAGGCCGAAAAGCCGGACGAACTGGTGAAGCGGCTGTGGGCCTAGAGTCCATCGGGATTGGCGATCCTCTGGACCCAAATGATGAAGCATTGGCTACCGCCCTTTTTCGGGACTCAATTAAATTTGAAGATGGCCGTTACAAATCACCAAGTCCATGGCGTCCTGGGGCAATCGAGCGTTGGGCAAAAGAATAAATAATGTGTTTTCGTTGTTTTTGACTTACGACTTTTGCGATAAATAAAATGCAATTTTGAACAATTAATTAATGACTTAGTGAAAAATTTGAACTTTAAGTCATCGATTTTGATTTTGACTTGAAAATGGAAAAAATAATCAAAATTAAAAAATCATTTCATAAGATGATAACTTCTCCTAATGGTTTATCTTCAAAAATAGGTAAATTATTTTTCAATTATATTTCTAAAATTTAAATTAATTTATATTTGCAATTGTTTTAATACTATCATTTAATTTCAATTCATTTTCACCGTTTGTCGGTGCCAGCACTGCTCGTGCCTGTTTTGCGCCAACGCTGATCTGCTGAAAGCGATGCCGATCCCGAGAAGTGGCCCCGGTTCTCTGGCGGATTGCCGCATTCGCAGCCTTTCAAAAAATGGATAATTAAAATGCCAATAGGGATATAAATTTTCATATAAACACATTAACTGATATTTTTCATATTACTTATGCGTGTGAAAATTTTTGTACATATTTTTAATACGTATGCCTGGAACACAATTTTTACGAAAATTCTTATGAAAATTTATAAAAATAAATAACATTGCACCACTAAAATCTTTAATTTAAAAATTGTTATTCCTTTTTAAAAGTCAAAAAAAAATCATCTATATAAGTTTAGTTTTTTTTGTGGCATTGCTATTTACATATTTTTATATATAGGGAGGACTTTGTATATATTTCATAGATATTCCGGTATTTTAGTATATTTCGCGATTTTTCGTACAAAAATTTTACATCCCTACAAATAACACTTTTTTTTTAAATTTCAATGATTTTATTTTATAAAAGTAAAAATTTTGATTTTAACATACCGAATCGAACAAATCGATTGTCAAGTTTTTGCGCAATTCAAAATTGTAACGGCCAAGCACAGTTTCGGCCAACAAATCCACCAAATGTTCCAATGGGTAGCGATGTTCCGGATTATAATGGACCTACTCAATTAATTTTCATAAAAAATAATTTAAAAATTGTAGTTATTTTTACCTAAATTATTAAAATACAGTTACCTGGATATACATTGGCAGATGCATACGGTTTGGATGGACATCCTGTAAATATTTTTAGTTGTTAAAATAAAGAACAATATTTTTATAATATTTCGCTCTAGCCGACATCAACCAATGAAATTTGTGGCATGCCAATATTACCAAGTAAATTAGCACATTTTGTAATTACCGTACGTCTCTTTTTGACTCCAATTAGCGTTAATTGTTTTCCACTCACCAAAATAGTGCTGATTTTTAGGTCAAACGGTTTGTCCATGTCCGGCACACATAATGTGACCGCTTTTGGTGCCACAATAGCGTCCATTTGTTGGACAATCAGATACGCTTGTCCCTTGGTGCATTGGACCAACACACAATGGGCCACCAATTTGCCTGGAAAAATGTAATTTAAAAGTTTGAATCAATTTTAATTATTTATGTAACCATTAATTAATAATTGGAATTAATTTTTAATTTTATTAAATAGTAATTATGGCCAATTTAGAAAATCGACTACCAATATAATTTATTTTTTATTATCAAAAAGCCGAGAAAATGCTTTAGTGGAAATTTTGTTTTAATTCTGTGATTTTCACCGTAAAAACGATTTTAACTTTGCAAATATTTAAGTGACGCTTTTCCTGTTGAAAGCATAAGTCAGTCAGCGATCGAAAGATTGAATTAATAGTTGTTCAAATTAATTGTAAGCAAATAAATTACCATTTCCATTATTTTATTTTTCTATAATTTGTACCATTTTGATCCTCAATGGATGCCGAAGTGCCGCGAGGAATGCTTTGCACCGGCAAAGGGCATTTTGCTGGCATTGATGGCAAAACAACGGTCGCTGACATTTTTACAATTAAATTCAAATATGAATAAATGTATGCAGAACCAAAGGCTGAATTAGAAAGTGTTTTTTATGTAAATAAAATTTATATACGTCATAAAAAAATGTATTTTTTCAGGAAATAATCCGTGCAATAAAATTTAATCATTTAATTACACCAAATAAGTGTACAAATCCGTGGGATCATTTCTCGGTAAAACAGAGAGAGGAATTTTTGCGCATTAATTATTTATAAATTTTTAATGTAGTAAATTTATTAATTAGCTAATTTTCATTTTTTTGGGATTGGCTTTACTCAAAAACTCACTTAAAAACGATAAAATTCCAAAATCCGTTTTAAAAATTTGGATTCATATAATAAAATGATAATTAAAATGGTTTAGAGTAATGATTTTGATTGATCAGTTTTTTCGAGATTCTCAACCAAATTGGACGAATAAAGGAAAAGAATTTGGTGACGAAAATGAACGCGGATTTGTGATGAGTGAAGTGAAGAGAAAAACGACACATTGTACTCCAATAAAGAGAATTGTGTTGTATTGCATTGTTTGTACATGTGACCTTTCCCATAAAATGGGTTTGAAGTACAATTTTTTTTGTCTAAAATTGTTTTTTTTCAAATTTTGAAAAAAAAATTTAAATTAATTAATTGATTTAATGATTTAATGAAATTGCCCAAATTTTTATAGTCTAATTTACGTATTATTTATTCTATGATTTGTACTATGAATGAGATTGGTTATAATTTCATTTTAGTAAATCGAAATTAAAATGTTTAATAATTGAATTTTAAATTATTTTTGGGATAAAAAATAAATGAAAAAAATAAACAATTAAAAAAATTTAAATATGCTATTCTCCATCTTTGGCTTGACTTTTCGATGTTTTGTCGCCACAAAATTTGGGTCATTCCGCCATAATTTTTGTGGATTTATTTCGCTGGTGTCAGCCGCGCAATGTACACGATAATTGTGGTGAAGATGATCCGTCGCCGGATATATCCAGTCCCCCTATATATTTCACCCAATAGACTGATGGAATAGGGAGGAAAAATAAAAAAATTAAATCGGAATTAAAATATTTCAGTGATGGGGCGAATTAATCAATCACTTATTATATATATTACTGGTGGTTTTTATTTCCATTGGACAACAAAACTTAAATCCAAGAAGAAAATTTGTAATAAAATTTGAAGGCTTCTCCCATTTTTAAAAGTTTATTTTTTGTGCCAGTGGATCACCAAATTTCTACACTAAATGAATTAAAAAAGAAGGACCCACAAAATCAGGTCACCATGAACGACAAAAAATTAGCGAGTTAATGGGTATATGATTAAGGTTAATTATTGCTTAAACGAGCACGTTCTTTTTAAAAAATTGTCTAAAGTTGATTAATGTGCCCCATTTCTCCTGAAGGCAAAGATAATCCCAAATAATTGTGGAGGAATCACAAAAATTGTGACTTTGCTGACCGCCGGCGGTCGGTCAGTCATCAGAGAAGGGCGTACGCCTGCGCGAAATCCGGCTTTCCCCCGGCCCGCCCCCGCCCAATCGCCATTTCCTATGATTGTCCTGTGAAAATCGGCTAACGTCCGTCCTCCGGCGCGAAAGCCGCCACCACAATTAGGAGCGCCACCGCCTCGTCGGCGGCATTCATTGGAGTTGTTCCAGTTCTGGTACCTGGTTGTTGTGTTGTTGTTCTTGTTGATTTTGTTGCTGTCCTCCTCCGCGGCGCTATGCCGGTTGTAGTGGACAGAGCTTGTCAAAATGACGGACGCCCCCGCGGGGGCGCCCGCAAGGCGACAACGACCATCGCGCGGAGGAACTCGCGCGAGACAGATCAAGGTCGCGCCACGCCTCCCCCCCCCCCTCCGCACCGGCGCGACCTTATTCACCTTGTGGTACACCCAATTCATCCCACTTTCGTTATGGGGGGGGGGATTGGGCGCGGATATGTCATCCATTTCGGGAGGCAGTCAGTGGTGGATTTTGGGATGAAAGAATGAAATCATCCGGGAGATTTAGAAGGGGCCGATCAATTTTAAAACTATTTTTAGAAATACAAGTGAGCAAACGTTGGGATCAAAATGCTCTTCAATGTCCATTTTTAGAGGAGATATTTGTCACTGATTTGGGGGTCAAGCCTCTATTCTGGATAACTGTATTACCTTGACATTTTGAATTGATTTGATTTTTTGGGATTTTTTTCAATGAAAATTGGCAGACTTAATATCAGTTAGTGACAAATTATTTTTTAGAACCTAGCTCTAGGCATACTCCCCGGTACAGGGCTAACCTGAAAAAATGAAAATGCTTATTGGTTTTAAAATTTTTTTAGAAATTCTGATTTTTCATTATTTATTTATTTATGAAAAATTAATATTTTTTCAGAAAGTGCTCTGAAATGCACCAAAATTTATTTACATGTTGATAAGGCTCTCTGATGCTTATAATACGAAAAAGGGTGAATAATAAAAATTTTTAAAATTTATAATTGCTTTTAAAATATGCCTATCCGTTTAGGCTTAAATTTTAAAAAGTTTCATCGAATGTTTTAAAAATTTTTAGTTTCATAAAATTTTTCAAATATAGAATATTTTCTTCAAGAAACGGATTGAAAAAAAATAAATTTAAATCCACTTAAATAAAGCAATAACATTTTTAATGACCCTGAAATATTAATAAATAAAACGCTCTTACCAATTTAATTGATTAGAAAAGAAATAATCAGAGCAACATTTTTAATTAAGGATTATAAAAGAAACACCAATTGAGCAATAAAATGATCGGAAATGATCATTATTGACGAACGAACGGGAGAAACGCACGGAGTAAATGGGAAAATAATATAGAGCATTCCAAAGTTTGTCTAATGAGAGTGATTTGGAAAATGATCGACTTTAAATTCTTGGCTTTTGGTCCCGTAATTTGTGACCGGAGTCGGTGTCAGTTTCGTACGTTAAGTTTAAAGCGCCACAACGGTTTTCTTCTCGATTCTATCTATAATTCTTAGTGACATATTTTACCGGCAATCGCGACTAAATACGGCAAATATCCCTTAAAAAATAGCCAACCCCACAAACTGACTGTGACTGAAACCTCAAAATCCGGTAACTTCCCGATTCGGGTACCGAAACGGGGAATCCTGCACATTTAAAATTGTGGTCAAGTGCCGTCTAGTATTTCTCTGAGATGCTGGACGATATGATTGTGGTGTGGATTTCGGGGGAATCATTTGGCAGTGTTGAATGTGCCGACGGCACAGCATGGGTAACCCGATGCATGCCGGGCGGATACCTAAACTCAGTGGTCCTCCCCTAGGGGGAGGCAAAGAATTTGTGTGACAGCAGCTGTAAAATTTGGTGGTGGGGTAGGGTAACATTGGCGAACAGGAAATGTGTTTGCTGGGTTGGAGACACACACAACAACACAACACAGCCCATATTTGACGGAATACGAAATTGGGCTGACGGGGACGGTCACCACCAGCGATTGTGGTTTCATGACGGGACAAACATATCGCCAAATTGGGGGTGGCACCGCCAAATTTTTGGAGGTATTGGTGAAAAATTAAATAATCTAACAATTGTAAAAAGGACAAAACGGGTCGGCATTTATTTGTAAATTATATGGATTAACATATTTTTTCTGCGCATATGCTATGAAGAAAGGGGCTTAAAAATAGCATTTCTGCGTTAAAATTTTTGATTTGGTGAAGGTTTTTAGTCCATATAAATCCATATTTTGGGGGTTTTCGGGAATAAATCCATATTTCGCCATTTTTGGGTTTTTAGTCCATATTTTGGCCATTTTTTGGAAATTTTCACAAGAAAAATGAAAAAAAAACGAAAAATACACCCCTAAAGATCAACTTTTTGGAAATTTTTAAAAATTACACCCCACAAAACACGAAAAATTTGAGTTTTCGTCGTCATTTTGGCATTTTCAATAAATATTTTCGTCATTTTTTTGCGAACATTTCTTTTTTTTAATGAGAATTTTTTCGAAATTTGGCAAACTTGGAGGTGTTTTTGATACAACGAACAACAATAAAAAATATGCATTTTTAAGTTTTAAACCCCATTTTTTGGTTGTTTATTGTACTTTTTAGGTTTATTTAAGCAAATATTAAATATGCACACCTTTTTTGGGATTTTTGGGGGTTTACAACATATATTTTGGCATTTTTTATCCATATTTTGGTCCATATTTGGCCATTTTTGGCCTTTTTAGTCCATATTTCGGGCTTTTTTAGTCCATATTTAATGTCCATATTTCGCGTTTTTTAGTCCATATAATTTACAACCCTAGTGATGGGACAATGTTTTTGGAATGATATGGGAAAAGATGTTGAAGCTTATATATAGTAAATGGTTTATAAAATTATGGTGCTATAAATTATTTAAACGGCATTTGCGCGAACCCAGAACTAAGCCTTTGTAAGTGACCGTGTCATTAATAACACAATGACATTGGCCATTGATGTCACTGTAAAATAAGCAAAAACGGAGGACAAAATAAAAATTGTGCATTTCAAAATCTTATTGTGGAAATAGCATTTTTTAGTAAATTTAGGCTCACATATGGCCGATTTCGCACTTTTTGGAAAATTTTGAAAAGCAGAGACCAATTTGAGTGTCTGGCAGTGAGACAATTGCCGTTACCGGGGTTTCTAAATTTTAACATTTTATCATTTTTTACACAATCTTGAAAAAATCTGATTTTTTATTTTTGCACTTTTTTGAAGCGCCCAAATTTGCACTTTTTGTAAATCTTTTGCCCGCGAATCCTTCCATCTGTTGCCCACCCCGCGCCCGGCCCGGCCCACCAATCAACTCTTTCTGCCCACCGCAAATCGCCTATATACTGTGCCCCGCCCACCCCGATGGACGCTGCTATTTAAGAAGGATGTGCCAATGACTGCTCTCTCGCTTTTTTTCTCACTTTTTCTCCGCTGATCACCAACGACGAATTTTCTCACCCAATTTTGCCGAATTCATTTAAAATAAAACAAAAACAAAAAAAACCTTTTCTCTCATTTGTTCACATTGTCCCTTGTTTTCTCTCTCTCACAATTTGACCAATTTAAATATTGTGAGGAGTTCTGCTGATGATGGTGTCCTTTCTCGCCTTGCGTTGACCAATCTTGGACGTTAGTCAAAAACCGCCAAATGAGACCCTTTATTTTTTCTCATGTCTTTTACTGATTATTTTGATAGGTACCCTCAAATTCAGGAAAAATCTGAAAAATCAGTAGACTTGGTAGCCCTGCAGAAGAAGCAAAAAAAATTCCTTTAAATCTCCCAAAAATTCAATAAATATTAAAGAGCATTTTTCTGTTAATAAAAATGTAAATAAACCGAAAATTTTTCTTCGGTTTCGGTTTTTTAACCGAAACGGGCGTACCCCCTCCGATTCCCAGCTGTTGAACACACCAAATGGTGAGTTCGTCGTCGATTCGACCGACCCTCTTGTCCGGTCTCTAGTTTAACAAATTTTGACCAATTTGCAAAAATTCTTCTGATTCGAATAAAGTTTCGGCATTTTGGTCAATGTAATCCAAGAAGCGACGAGAGAAATCCTTAAAATGAATCAATAAAAAGTGAAATAAGAAAAAAAAATTGGAGGGGGTCTGAAAACCTATGGTACCTAAAATTTATTGTTAAAAATAGGGAAAAACTTCATTATTAGCCAGATTCTGACATGTTCGTTGAGAAGACGAGCTTCGACAAAAGCAAGGAAAACATTTGGCAATTCATTAATCGGAACATCCAACAAGGCTTTGACCAGCAGAGAAACGTTATATTTATTGGCTAAAAATGTTTAAATATAATTATTTATTTATTTTTTAAATTTTTCACCTGCGTAAAGCACTGCCATGGCATTTTGTCCGTTCAATTCGCTCAAATCTTCCGCATAAATGAAGCTCAACATCACTTTGAACGCTTCTGCTTCAACATCGGTCACTTCAATTACGTGAGGACAGTCGGCAGAGGCTAAAAAATGATGAAAAAAAAAAAATTTTTAAAAAATATTTCGATTTTTTTAACTTTTTATCTTTGCGTTTTTGTCATCAAAACGGAACATCGACTCAAACACAGCAGAAGCGAACATCATCACGCATTTGTGTGCTTTCAAAAGCTAAATAAAAAACTCGGAATAGAAATGGAAGGAATTATTTAATTTTAAGTTTTAAACCCGGGATTCACATATAAATTTGAAAAGAATTACCAATTTTAAAGGTTTTGATAAAATTTAAAAAGACCTGCTGATGGAAAAAATTGAAATTTTTTTGGCAAAAAGGGCGGCAATCATGCATTTTATCGGAACCCGTCAGTTCGGCCCAGCCAATTTTTTGACTATAATTTTTTTTTCTTTGTCATCCAAATCAAACATTGTTGGTATCATTCGAAAGCTGTAAATGTTCTCTATTAACCTACAAAATTTTGAAAAATTTCGTTATAGTTCAAAAAACCCTTTTTTCTCCTTCTCTCACCCCCTCTCTCTCTCTCTCTTTCTCTGTCTCTCTCTCCCGCTGTCTATCTCTCTCTACCTCGCTCTCTCTTTTCCTTCTCTGCTTCTGCTTTTTCTCAGGCGATGAAAATTTTAAAAAAAACATTAGCAAATTCAGACTAAATAACCCATCTGTAATTTTTTCTGGTTATGGACTTGTTGAGAACTATGGATTAATCAAGTTTGATGGGCTCAATTCACCTCCTTTTCCTTCCCAACCAAAAAGTGAATGTCCGCCCCTTCGCCAGTGCTCAACATCAGCTTCATCCGATCCACCAAACTGCTCGACATGTTAATTTTTTAAGAAGAAATCCAAAACTCCCTCTCTCTCTCTTTTCCTCTGTTCTCTCCTCTCTCCCTCTCTTTTCCTCTGTTCTCTCCTCTCTCTCTCTCTTTATCCTCCTCCCTCTCTCTTTTCCTATATTTTCTCCTCTCTCTCTAAATCTCATTTTTATCATTTTCGCCCGCGCAATTGCAAATCAAATACATTTCAAGGTGTTCTAGGGTAAAATTGTTTTTGTAAATTGAAAATTCCAGCAGAGAACTTCGAAATCCAATGACGAATTAATGAATTCGATTTGGTTAACTTCGGCATTCGAAGTAAATAAAAATTTTTGAAAATGTTTTAAGAAATGACAAAAATGCGATATGTTTTTATGGGCGGAGTTGTTATTTAAAAAACCATCATTATGTTTGATGAAACATTATTTATAACCTAGCTTAAAAGCGTGCTGGGACGTTTCGTAAAATCCGCCATTTTAGCGACTTTTTCGACAAAACATGTCATAACTTTGCTTAAGAGCAATCTTTCCTTTCTCCCTCTTCCTCTCTCTCCTCTCACTGTCTCCCCTTCATCCCTCTTTAATTTTAAAAAAATTTGGTCTACTTTTTCTAAAGTTGTATGAAAATACCTCTGTTCTCTCCTCTCTCTCTCTCTAAATTTGATAATTTTGTTTTAAATTTTGCAGGCTAATAGAGGAAAAGCTTGGCTACCGAATGGTACCAAGAATGTAAAATTTGGTTGATTTTAAGCAAAGTTATGCCATGTTTTGTCGAAAAAATTGCAAAAATGGCGGATTTTACGAAACGCCCAAGGTGGCGGATTTTACGAAACGACCTAGCACCGCTTAAAAGCAACCAAATTTTTATTTCTTCATATCATTCGATACCTCTTGCTCTCTCTCTATCTCTCTCTTATGCAACGTACGTAGCAAGGATAGCACAAAAATCCGATTTCCGAAATTTTGTAACAAAAAAAGACAGAAATTTTCAAATTTTTTTTTGAATTTTAGCCTTTTTGTACAATTTCAACTGAAATAAAAAAGGTGAACAAAATAATCCCTTTCTCAAAAATGTTCTAAAACAATATAAAATAACATGAAAAAAGGTTTTGCTGAAAATCACTGAATTTTTTTTCAACCTGATATACCAAAAGCATTTTTGAAACATCTTTTACTTGGTTAAGAATTTTAAAATTTCCTATTAAAATGTTTAAAATTTTTTGTTATATTTTATATATTTTAAAAAATTTCCAACTTAACTTCAGATTTCCTATGTTTTTGGGATCGGAATTCGATTTACGAAAAATTTTTGACCCCAGGAAGTATGGACTTCCAAAAATTTTTGGGGCCCATCCCTGGTTCTTTAAATTTTAAAAGTCATTTAACGTTTTTGACTCCGATTTCTAATCGAGCAAAAGTCGAGTTTAAATTTACGAACCTGGCATTTTTCGTACAAAAGGGCTTAAATAATACTTTATTCCTTTTTGGAAAAAAAAAACGAAATTTGAAAAATCGAATTCATGTTAAAATTGATCAAATTAAATGTCAGACTCATGTTCAACATGCCAGAAAATCCCATTGAAACATTTTTTGATTTTTAAACTTCAAAAAATTTGAAAAAAAGGAGGTAGATTTAGATATTCCCAAAATTGGTAAGGAAAAAAATCAAAGAAATGAAAAAATACAAAAATACAAAATATTTTAAAATGCATGTAAAAATAACAAATCAAAAAGTTTGTAACCATTGAATAAAGTAAACAAAAACAATAAGCAAATGGAGTAAAATTAGTAAAAAGCATTGGAAAGAATGGGAGAAAAAAGGTCGGGTCAAAAAATTCTTGAAAAATTTAGACATATTTTCTTCTCTTCCGAAATACCAAAAGGTTCTAAATTTTCACCAATTTTCACAAAATCCCGCGAAGGAGAGTTTATATAATTGACGATAATTAAATAAATCAGCATTTTTTAAGGTTCTATTTTTTGGTAGTTTTTAGTGCATTTTTCAATAAAATTAAGAAATAAAATTATTCAAAATCTTTCAAAAATGTAAGCAAAAATCATAAATAAAAAATTTTGCATTCATTGAAAATGGTAAACAAAATCAATGAGCACTGCTGGAGGGAAAGCAGTAAACAAACACCCTCGGGGAGAAGAATGGAAGGGAAAAGAAATCGCGTCGAAAAATTCTTTGTTTTGAACGGTGGGCGGGGCTAACTGCCGATTAATATAATAGATGTAAACAAATATTTTTCGCTAAATTTTTGAATCCATAGAGAGTTGAAAAAGGAAGAAAGGAGGTGAAATACACACATATGTATATATGTAGGTACATAAACTACAAAAAAAATAGCATGAATTGGGTGTCGTCCACTACGGTCAATGGATCGCGTCAAAAACATTTATGTCAGTTTCTTACGTCGGTGGATCAATTTTTCAAAAAATTATTGTTACATGCCAAAATGTGGCAGGGGTGGGACACACGAGACGCGATTTTGGTCTTGCCATAAACGATGGTATTTTTGGGATCGCTTATCACGAATACGGCATCCAATTCGGCCAATTCCGAACCCCGGACCCGAATTCGAACAAAAAGTTGAAAATTCAAATTGTCGAATTCTTTGAGCTGAAACTCCTAAGTTTTTATACAAAAAATTGAAAAATTTTTACAAAGGAAATATTTTAGCATGATTTTTAAGCTTTTGCTAGCCCACAAATTGATTCTGAAGTCGGCTTCCGATGTATTTGAGGCAATGTTTCACATTGAAACCAAAAATGGAGAGATGAAAAATGGTAAAAACCATTCAACAAAAACCAATTTTCGATTAATTTTTAAATTTCGCTCTTTCCGCCGAACTGTCAAATCCCGTGGAGGTGCTCGATGTTGAAGCAGAAGCGTTCAAAGTGATGTTGAGCTTCATTTACGCGGATGATTTAAGCGAATTGAACGGAGAGAATGCCATGGCAGTGCTTTACGCGGGTGAAAACATTTAATGGGATTAATTAATTAATATTAGAGATCGACTTAACCTGGATCCAGGCCTGGATTTTTCCTGGATCCAGGTCTAGGCCATTTTTCGGCAACCTGGATTTTTCCTGGACCTGGATTTTTGTCCAGGAAATCAAGGTCCAGGTCCAACATGGAATCCAGGTCCAGGCTTTTTTCAAAAAGTCGATCTCTAATTAATATACATATTTTTAAATTTAAATGTTTTAGCATGGGTTATGTTTCCCATCATTAGACGAGAATACAGCAGATCCTTCACCATTTTTGTTTTTTCTTTATCCATCTTTTAACATTTCAGCCAAAAAATTCGGCGTCCATGGGCTGATCGGTCAATGTTTGCAGGAAATTCCGATTCCAAATTTGTCCAATGTTTTGTTGGCTTATGCCCAGGCGCGTCTTATGGACTTGAAGGTGGAAAATACGGCTATTAAATATCCTTTTCAGCCACTTATTAATATGAAAGTGATGCTCAGCTTCATTTACGCGGACGATTTGAGCGAATTGAACTGTGACAATGCCATGGCAGTGCTTGTCGCCGGTGAAAAATCTAAATATGGATCCTATTTCGTAAATGCCGGAATTAAATTTTAAAATTCTCGTCTCGTTCAAAACAGAGCGTAATACTGCCGATGGTAGGGCCCCCTTTTTGACAATAAAATAAAAATATATTTCATATGGTTTTCGGGGTCACTAAACAAGAATTTGATTTTTATTTCGACCAATTTCGAATCCCTACTAATTTGTAGTGATGTTCGAGAGTCTCGGTCTCGACTCGAGAAAAGTCTCGGTTTTTTTTTGGTCTTGGTCTCGAGTCTCGGTCTCGGGTTTTCTGTCTCGGTCTTTGAGACTTTCGAGACCGAGACTTTTTTACACCCCTAATGATCGGCTTTTTGTAAGTTAGAATTTAAGTGAATCTAATCAAATTAAAATCATAAAATATTGTCATTTTTAGTACAAAATTTGTTCACAAATTGCACTCAAATTTTAAAAATTTTCCCCGGCGGCGCCTATCGGCACCGCCGGAGCTCCAAAATACCCTTTATTTTTTTAAATTGACACAAAAACTGCGAAAAAAACAAACTAATTTTTTGCTTTGTGCTTTTTTGAAATGATAAATATTGTACCAAATTGATTTTCGGTCTCGAACATCACTACTAATTTGATTAAATCAAAACTGCAAACAGCAAAAACGACTTAAAAATAAAATCTGTAAAATTATGGATTGACCCCATTAACAATTTGTCCGCTGATCTCTCTCCAACCCTCTGACCCTTAAAAATCTTGATCAACCCCTTTTCACGTATACCACCAGCCTCTAAAAAATTTCTTTTTTTAAATGGCCAGATATATTTAGTTTTTTAGAGATTTCAAAATTTAATTCCAAATTTTTTCGAAATTTCCAAAATCCCGCAATCCCGCAGCGAGATCCGCAAATTTGAAATTTCCGGTCTCTATCATCCACAGTCAACTCATCCACATTTCTCTCGGATAAAAATTAAAGTTAAATGGGTTCAAATTGGCGATGAAAAATAAAATAAAATTGATAAAATCCGGCAGAGCTTTTGTCTTAATGAATTTAATAAGTTTTATAAATAGTCAATGCTTTAGCAATATACGCAAAAAATTTTTTATTTTCAATGTGAGAGAGACGGCGGAAAGAAATTCAGAAATTTCTTACAATATTTACAAAAATTCCTCATTTGTACTACTATAATTTGCTTAAATTCACCAATTCGAAAAACATTTTTTGACGTATTACTTTATATGGGACGCGTAAAATGTTAAACAAATCGTAAAGTGTCATGGGACGCGTAAAGTGTCATGGGACGCGTAAAACCGACTAGAACCAAAATCTTATTCTTGGGCTCACTTAGTTTTAACCTTGTTTGTCCTTATCTTGAAAAAAAAACTTGGGAGCCATGCATTAAACATATGATAACAAAAACTAATAAAATACATAATATATGTATTGATATATCACCTATTTTGAATTTTAATTTCGTAATTTTTTTGTCCTTTTTTAGTCATTGAATTTTTTTAGCCAGAAAGTATAACATTTCGGGGCTGATCAGTCGATGTTTGCAGAAAATTCCAATTGCGAAGCTGCCCAATGTTTTCTTGGCCCTTGTCCAGGCGCGTCTTTTCGACTTGGAGGTGGGAAAGACGATGATTCATAACTAGGGCTGGGATTTTTATGTTTTAACATTTTTTTTTGCGGCTTAGTTATGGCGAGAGAAGCCCAAAAATAGCATTTTCTCCGAACAATTTTTGATTTAGAGCGACTTATAAAAACATAAAAACACATATTTTGGCGTTTTCGCACATAAAATATGTTAGCACATATTTCGGGGTTTGGCACATTTTTGAAAAAAATATCTAAGAAAAACACAAAAAATTCAAAAATGCACCCCTAAAAATCAACTTTCTTGCCATTTTTATAGGCTCTTTCAAAATTTTCTTTATTTATTTCGTGTACCGAAAATCGAATTCTTCATTAATTCGTTACTGGATATCGAAGTTTCTTGCTGGCACTTACTCAACTGATGGAAAAATTATCTTTAAAAACAATTTATCAAAAAAGGACTAATTTTACCCCCAAACACCTCCAAATGTTTTTTATTTGCAATTGTGCGGGCAAAAATGATAAAGAATGAGTTTTTTGGAATTTTTATGCAAAAATACCATTGGTTTTTCCAATTTTTAGCACATATTTAGGCCTTTTTTTGGTTTTTAGCACATATTTTGGGTTTTTTTAGCACATATTTTATTACATATTTCAGGATTTTTAGCACATAAAAATCCCAGCCCTATTCATAACTTATTTTGCTATTTTGATTCTAAATTTAATGAAATCTGCAGTAAGTCCGGCTGAGACTGTAGGCGTGGGATGAACTCTGAATTTGAGTATTATATTATATAACACATTGTTAGGATTTTGCCCACCAGTGTTTGCATTACATTTGTCAAAATGCGGGCGAATTGTTTGAATCTGAGGAATTTTTACAAATTGATCAGAAATTGCTGTGTGAATTATTCGACCGTGATCAATTGGTGGTCAGCAATGAATTTGAAATTTGGCAAGCTGTAATTTTTAACTTTTAATTTTTTGTATTTAAATTGATTTGTTTGTTTTTCCTTTAGGCACTCCGTTGGGCCGACGAAAAGTGCCGTCAAAACTCCGCTGAAAATCGACGTGCTTCGCTTGGCCCAGCACTGTTCAAAATTCGTTTTCCTTTAATTCCAATAGAGGATTTTAGCAAAAGCATCGGTCGAACGAATTCTTTGAAAAATGGATAGAAAATAATTCTTGTTTTTGTTTTGCAGTTCCTTCCGATGTTCTGACCATTGACGAAATGTTCGGCATTTATCAGTTCCGTTGCCACCCCAATCTCCATGATTTGCCCGGACTTAAACCGTTGAAATTTCCATGGCATGGACGGATTTTTGATTGGAACACAGCCAAAGGCGACAGAGGGACCTTGGTGATGGAAATTGTGAAATTTTCTGTATTTGCATGTGAGAATTTTGGGAGTGAGCGGAACAGCAAAGTTGTGCAAATAAAGGGATTTGATTGGAAAATATTGGCAGAAATAAAAACGAAGGGACCAAACACAGAGAAATGGCTCGGATTTTACCTTTTGTGCACCGCTTCTAAAGATTGTAAATATAAATTCAAAAAATTAATTTGCATTAATTTTGATGCCCAAAGTTGCAAATTGGAGTTGCAAATGTTCGGCAACCCTTCGAATTGTCTCACAAAAGAGCGGAGCAGAGGATTTGACGAAAAGATATGACAGAGTTTTCAATAACAACTCGAACACCAAGGGGTTCCATTTTATTACGTTTCCGGTGAGTGGCAGTCAAACACATTTTATTGTTTAATAAAATTGAAAATTAAGGAATTGATGGACCCGAGCAAAGGATTTTACGACAAGGACAAGGACAAAGTGATATTGGCAATTGATTTTACTGTGGGAGAAGAAAGAATGACAAAAAAGCGGAAATTGACCGGCCGATAAGTCCACCCAATCACTCACGTTCTGTTGATTTGATTTTTGGAAATTTTTACAATAAAATTCAGAACCATTTTCCGGTGCCTTGCCTGTAACCGACTGGCACGAGAGTTCTAAGTCTGAGAAAGTACAAATGTTCTAGTTTATCTGATTTCTGATTTTGGGCTAGTGGCTAAAGTTCGTTCTGTTTCTTAAAATTTCTCATAAATTTTGAAATTTTATGGAGAATTAAATATTTATACAGCAATATTTTAAAGTTTGACTCGAAATTAAAAAGAGCCATAAAAACTTGTTTCCGATTTTTTGATCACGTTTGCACTGAAATACACAATTTGCTTATTCCCTCCCCAAAAGACAAACAAATTTATTTGAAAATTTTATTCCTTTTTCTTAGATTCTTAGCAAAATGCCGACCCCAAAACTCGGGCCCGGCACATGTCCGATCTCTATCTAAAACTCGCCTCTTTTTCGTCTCCGTCCCCCACCAAAAAGTGCACATCCGCATAATCACCAGTGCTCAGAATCAGCTTCATCCGATCAATTAACGATTTTGACATAATAAGCAATGCCGAAATCGTTATGCTCTATTTGAGTTAATTTTAAAAATTGTTTGACATTTTGTTTTGTTCTTTTTAATTTTTGTTTGTGATTTTGTTAGGATTCGACAGTCTTTTTCTATTAAAGTTTGAACAACAAGAAAATTTGGTTTTAATTTGGGGAGAGTCACAATATTTATGACTTTTATTGGATAAATATTTAACAAATGAAAAATTGTACAATAAAAAACAATTATTTCTATTTCAAATTCAGCAAAAATTGGTTATCTTCGCGTTTAAATTCATAAATTATGTGCCACTAATTTTTAACTAATATTGAAATAATAAATAAATGATTATTTGAAAGAAATGACTTAAAAAAATGAGCATTCAGTTGATGTTAGTTCACTTTGAGGGCGGCAAAATAATATGGCAAAATAATGACCTTAAAAGCGGGGAGGGGGAGAAGAGATGAAATGAAATGGATTTGATTTAATTAAGGGTATACTTTCTCAAAATTTCTTCAAATTCGCTAAATGTAAAATAAAACGTTCAAAAATAGTAAATAAGGCAGGGTTCCCATCGTCCATGTTCCGTTTCCAAGGACGGGTAAATTAATTTCCAATGACACAACGGGAAATTTTCATAAAATCCAAGGACATTAAAAATATTTACTATATGCAATGAAAATGATTAAATTTTATCCAAATGGCTTGCATTTTTCACCGGAATGGATTTTTTCCAACATTTTTTTGTTTTCACTGATCATTTTCCTTATTTGCGACGACTTTTTTCTGCTGCGCGCTTTTTCCAAAAATTTTGTGGAAGGGGGGGGGGGGTCCGGCGGGAAAAATTTGTAATTTTTAATTACAGATTTTTGTCCAAAGATGACCAAAATTTGCGATTTTGGGCTAATTTTTTATATTAATATAATTTTAGGAGAATAAACTAGAGACCGGACAAGAGGGTCGGTCGGTCGGTTTCGGTATAAAAACCGAAAAAAACCGAAACCGAAAAAAAAACCGAAAAACTCAAAAAATTTTCGGTCGGTCGGTTTCGGTTAAAAAACCGAAACCGAAAAAACCGAAGCAAAATTTTCGGTATACCGTTTCGGTTTCGGTTTTTTTGAATTTTTTCTCTGAGTAAAATTGTAGAGCTATTGAAGCTCTATCAATGGTGTATAAGTTGGGAAAATAATTGAAAAGGGCAGCCAAAAAACGTTTGTTAGCTTCCTGATTCTTCTTATAAACTAGGGTTGCTCCCCGTAGAGACGGGCGAAAATTCGGCTTCGAAAACTTAGGGTTTTTTGAGCTTCGAGCTTCGCCTAATTTACCGGAAGTTTCGGGAAAAATACACCTTCTAAGGATCGAGTTTTTAAAGTAAAAGAATACACCCAGTGAAAAAAAAATTGTAAAAAACGACCAGTCAATTGATTTTAATTAACCAAACAAATTATTTCATGCTTCATTAATAGGGCTGCGATTTTTAGGCAAATGCACGGCATTTTAGGTAGAAAACACTTAAAAATAAAAATTTCAAGTAAATGAAATATTAAATATTTTAGTTTTTTTGGAATAAGGACAAATTTTTAAACCAAAAATTTTGTTAAGAAAAAATTTTTAATTTTGGGGATCAATTTTTGGGGAATTTTTTCAATTTTTAGGGGTGTATTTCTGAAAAATTTTCGGGCCTTTTCTTAGGGGTGTATTTTTCGTTTTTATTGCATTTTGTTAAGGATTTTTTCGAACATACTGAAAATAGGCACAAAAACCTTGAAATAGGCGAAGTAGGCATTATAAAAGTCATCGCAGACGCCCCAAACCAAGCGGAAAACGCGTTTTTTGTGCTTATCTGAGCATATCAAGTGCTCAAAATTTTAGGCATTTGCCTAAAAAACGAAGCCCTAATAATGAGTGACAGACAAAAGAACAACAACAGTGATCATCAGAAGAATTGAATGAATTAATTGAGAAATTATATGAAGAAGAACCGCAAATTTATGTACACGTAAATAAATCAGACTTATAAAATTAAAATGGTAATTTATGCAAAACCTAAGAAGTTGGACAAAATACGCCTTAAAATTGGGTTTTAATCGCCTCTCACCGATACCTTGATATTTGGCACTAAATATAACCCTAATTATGATCTTTCTTACTTAATTAATTCATTTCTTCTGTTGATCACTGTTGTTGTTATGTTCGTCTCTAATCATTAGGGCTGGTAAAAATATGGACATAAAATATGGACCAAAAATTGCAAAATATGGACATAAAATGGCAAAAATATGGACATAAAATATGGACCAAAAATTGCAAAATATGGACATAAAATGGCAAAAATATGGACATAAAATGGCAAAAATATGGACATAAATTTTTCCAAATTGAGGTACAATTTCTAAAAATTTCTTCAAATTGGTTAAATGCAAAGTAAAGCTTTCAAAAATGGTTAAATATGGTATTATAAATCATTTTAAAAGAAAAAACACGATACAGCTTAAAATTTACTCATTTTAGCGAAAAATCAAGCGAAATTTTCGTTTTTTTGAATATTTTTAATATAAATTAACCATTTTTAAGAAAATTTAAATTTAATCAATATTTTCGACAAAATTTTCTTTTTTTAGTAAATTTTTCGGTCTTTAGTGGTTAAAAATGCCAATTTACCTGATGGGGCCGTTCTAATAGGGGTTTTTTGGAAAAATGCTAAATATAGACATAAAATATGGAAATACTGGATTGGATTAAATCATAGATTAAATGTTGTATCAGCGCAATTGTAAATGCAAAAAGACGTTGTCCTTTTTCTTGCCATGTTTTTTACCATAACAAATTCGCATGGGATGTCCGCCAGCATACTGTACCACCAATTTCCAAGTCGGAAAGAATGTTGACATTTGTAACACTTTCTTTTGTTGTTTTTTTTGATTTTTCATATGCCAATGCCATGCAATGTATTATTTGTATCCTTACAAGGCTCAGTCGGCTGAAGATTTCAAATTTTATACGTTTAAATCGAATTAGACGGGTCTTGAAATTTAGAGTCCAAATAGCCCTGTATAGAGTTTAGAGCCGAAACTAGTAAACATCTGACACCACGTTTCTTGCTTTGGTCAGTGTCAGCTTTTCGTTGGTTCTTTCGTTCACCAATTCAAATTGAACAACTGCTGATGTTGGCATCGCATCAAGAGTAAAATATGAGCTACCATACACATCCAGCCCTGATTAATATGAAATGTTGTTTTATTTTGAGATTTTAACTTAATTAGTCGATAGAAAACTCAAGAAGGAATAATTGCAATAACTTATTTGCTCCATGCTTGCCTCACAAATTCTTAATCTTTGGTGTAATATAGGCATTCATGATAGTTGCTGCTAACAGCTTTGGCATTATATATGCCTTGTAAATTTCATAGAAAATCTTAGTTCTGGTAAACACCTTTAAAATGGTTCAGTTTAAAATGATTTTAGAGGAAAAAACATGAATTAATACCGAAAATTTGGTTAAATTTGACACAAATTGACTAATAATTTAAGAATGGCATTCTGTTAATTTTAGTTTTGAAAGTATAATCAAGAAAAATTAATAAATAAAAAAACAGGTTCATCATAGGATGGAGGATATTCAATGGCATTTTTCCCCAAATCATATTGGGCATTTATGTTTCGTAGTCCGTTTTTGCTTCTTTCACTGTGACATCAATGGCCAATGTCACCCGATTTTTTGTTAAGATAATAACATTTTTGGGATTAGTTTTTTGGCACTTTTTTCCATTTTTTCTAAACATTGCTAATCTGGGCCAGGCCCAAACATTCCCTCCCAAATTAATCCCACAGAAAAATGTATCAGCGAAATGACACGAATTGTTCAATGTTTTGGCCCGCGACTCCTTCCATCTGTTGACCACCCCACGCTTGGCCCGGCCCGAATTGTTCAATGCTTTTGCCCGCGACTCCTTCCATCTGTTGCCCACCCCGCGCCCGGCCCGGCCCACCAATCAACTCTTTCCGCCCACCGCAAATCGCCTATATACTGTGCCCCGCCCACCCCGATGGACGCTGCTATTTAAGAAGGATGTGCCAATGACTTCTCTCTCGCCTTTTTTCTCACTTTTTCTCCGCTGATCACCAACGACGAATTTTCTCACCCAATTTTGCCGGATTCATTTAAAATAAAACAAAAACAAAAAAAAACTTTTCTCTCATTTGTTCACATTGTCCCTTGTTTTCCCTTGCTTACAATTTGACCAATTTTGGCGCTCCGCCATTTGGCATGGCTATCTCTTTTTTTGATAAATTTTATACACATACAAATGCTCTCGAGCATGAGACGGAGGGCTGTGCACAATCGCCATTTCCAATTTTGGCGTTCAGCCATTTGGCCATCCCTTTGCTTTCTCGCCTTTGCTTCGTCCAACCCTTTGGCACTTTCGCCCTCGGCATTTGCCTGCTTTTTCTCACCTTTACGTCGGCCGACCGCTTGGCTTTTCCCTTAGGTCGCCCTTTTCCTATCCCTTTCCCCTGGTTAGCACTCACTGCCTCGGGAAACGGAAGCTTTTTTTGGCGCTTATTTGTTTTGAGTGTTCTGCTGAATTTGAGGGCCCCCCTTCTCTTGGGCGTACCCCCTCCGATTCCCAGCTGTTGAACACAGGGGATTAAGAGTCTGGTGCTCTTGTCACGAAATTGAGCTAACCGAGCAACTTTAGTTTTACGGAGGGCGGTGCGCAATAACTCCTAATTTGCTTATTTATCTCCTTTTTCTGCCTTTTGCTTTCCGTGCCTTTTTCTTCCTTTCTCTTTTTGCCTGCAGTACTTTTTCCCTTTGCTTACCGTACCCTCTTTTTTATTTTTTGCTTATTGTACCCGCCTTTTTTCCAATTATGTCCGCCATAATTCGCCAACAACTCCAACCTTTGTTGTTGGACATTTTGGCGGATGTTGCCCAGGGGCCACCACTTGAGGCTTTGCCCAATGAGCCTTGCTCATTGGACGCCATAGGCTCAACGAGCGAAAATCTCGCTCGTACCTTGGCGGTGACAAAGGAGCTTTTGAAAGAGTGGACGTATGTCCTAGCCTCCCCGAACCCGGAAATTCGGGATGAGGAAAATGCTTTGTTTTCCAATTTTTTGGTGGGAGGGAAATCCCCCGGGGAGATCATCGCCAAGGGCCATGGGGTTCAGACGAAATTGGACATCAAAATTGACCGAATTCGTTCTTTGGCTCCCCCACCGCCCCCCACTCAAGGGTCCTTTCCTGCGCCAGCAATTCGCCCCCAAATTAACCTTCCTGCGCTTCAGCTACCTGACTTTGATGGGCACGAAGGCAACTGGCCCTCATTCTGGGCCGCTTTTTCCCATACCATTCACGATAATGCCTCTCTGACGGGCGCGCAAAAACTCACCTATTTAGTGGGTCGCCTAAGGGGTAACGCCCGCACTTTGGTGGATGGGTTCGCACTAACCGACCCCAATTATCTGATCGTCGTTGACCTTTTAAAAGGGCGGTATGGCGACGATGATAAAAGGGCGGACCGCCTAAGGAGTGAGCTCTTCCACTTAGCTAAGCCAACAGGGCATTCCTCATCATTAAGAGCCTTTTCTGAGAATGTTGACCGAATTTGCCGACAATTGGAAAGTCTGGGCAATAACTTAGATGACAACCCCTTCCTAACTGTGGCCATAAAGGAAAAATTGCCTACGGAAATAAAGGCACAGCTTTTTGACAAGGAAATGGAAGAGGGAGGACCTTGGACATCAAAAACATGGAGGGAACGCTTAGCACGGGTAGTTAAGCTTAAGGAGGCCGTCCACGCCCCGTGGGACAACAATCCTGGACCCACCCAACCTCATCCCCCGAGGGCACCACCACGTTTTGTTGAGCCCATCCGACGCTCTTTTCCGGTGGTTGGGGAAACCCGAAATGGAAATGGACACCGGGAATGTTCCCTTTGCCTCTCCGATGGACATAAACCCTCAAATTGCGGGTTGTACCGAACGGTGGACCAAAGAAGAGCCCGCCTCGCAGAACAAGGGCGTTGTTCTCTCTGCGCTCGTGAGGGGCACCGCCACGACCATTGCTCCTCTAAATCACTCTGTTTCCGCTGCGGGGGGAAACATCATCTGCTCGTCTGTCCAAACCCAGAAAAGACCCCGGCCAGGGGAGGGAATTCGGTCCCCTTGGGCCCCAGATTTCAAACGGCACCCAATTTCAGTGGGTCTCAAAAAGGCGTGACTCCCACTTCCTTGGTACCGAGTACGGGCGAAAACCCAAACGTTGTGTCCTCAATTTCGCACAATGAAAATCCATTTATTCTTTCCCCTGAGGCACAACCCCGACCAAGGGCTTATTTGATGATTAAGGAAATTTTTGTTTTCAACAATAATAGCCCATGTCCTACGGTAGTCCCCGTCTTTTTTGACCCCGGTTCCCAGCCGGGTTTCATCGCCACTGATCTCGTTTCTCTGATCGGTCCCAGTCTAATCACAGAGGAAAATATGTCTGTGGGGGGATTTTTGGGTAATGGTCCATCTCAACCAATGCAGTTCAAATCGCCCCGTTTTTCGGTTCGCCTCCGGCGAAGAGACGGTGGGTGGGAAACGGTAGAGCTGAATCAGACCGACAAAATCATCCCACCGGTGGAGTATTTAAAAGAAATGCATTGGAAAGGCCCTAAGGTATTCAGATTGGGGGCAACAACAAAGGAACCAAAAATTCTTTTGGGAATACGGGAATTTTGGCGATTTTTTGGGGGATCCCGAGAAATTTTCCCCGGTCTTTTCCGCATTGACACTGTTTTTGGGCCACTTTTTGGAGGCGAAATGGATGGTTTTTGCCCCCCGTTGGCCCCAGTCCCCCAATTAGGCCCTCCCATGGCCTGCGGAGCAGTCGTTCAGGCCGAAAAGCCGGACGAACTGGTGAAGCGGCTGTGGAGCCTAGAGTCCATCGGGATTGGCGATCCTCTGGACCCAAATGATGAAGCATTGGCTACCGCCCTTTTTCGGGACTCAATTAAATTTGAAGATGGCCGTTATGAAGTGGGATGGCCATGGCGTCCTGGGGGCAAGGACCGGTTGGGCAGCAATTTCTCTCTCGCCTTTTCGAGACTATCGGCCTTATCCCAAAAATTACGAAATAATCAAGAATTTCGGGAGAAATACCAGGCCATTATTACTGAGCAATTGGAAAGGGGCATAATTGAGCCAGCAATTCGCACTGGGGGCCAAGAGCATTTCATTCCCCACCATGCAGTGGTAAACCCGAAAAAGTTGCGCGTTGTTTACGACGCTTCCGCGCATGAACGGGGAAAGGCTTCCTTGAATGAACTGCTGCTCCCTGGGCCAAATTTGGTCCCGGAATTGGCTGGGGTTTTACTTCGTTTCCGGGCCACGGTTCACCCTGTCCTGGGGGACATTGAAAAGGCGTTCTTGGCCGTTGGCCTTAAGAACGAGGACCGAGAAGTGGCCAAATTTCTCTGGCTTAAGGACCCCTCCCAACCCCCGAACAATGACAATTTAGTGATCTACCGCTTCAAAAGGATCGCTTTTGGAGTGAATTCTTCACCGTTTCTTCTGGCCTCGGTCTTGCGCTACCATTTGGCCTCTTTGGGGAACCCCTTGGGCCTGGAACACAATTTTTACGTCGATAATTTGCTCCTTTGTAGCGAATCGGTCGAAGAAGCAGCCCAAGCCGTTCAAACTGCCCGAGAAGTGATGAGCAAGGCCGGCATGCGTCTACACGAATTTGTAGCCGCTGTTCCATCCGTTTTTCATGGCATCCCTCCTGACGAAGTGTTGGTGGGCGAAGAACAAAGGGTTTTGGGCATTTTGTGGAATTTGGCCAAGGACCAAATAAATTTCGAATTCCCCCGGACCAGCGACTTCCCCCCAACCCGCCGAGGGATCCTTAGCGCAATCGCATCATTGTTCGACCCATTGGGCCTGTGCAGTCCCTGCCTCGTTAAAGCAAAAATTTTCTTCCAATCACTTTGGGACCTAGGCAAAGGATGGGACGAACCGATTGGGGAGCAATTTTTAAAAGCATGGGACGCAATCATTTCTGAGTGGAGCGGCCCCTCCCTAACATTTGCACGGCAAACCCCCAGCAGCCAGGCCACCCTTCAGCTGCATGTGTTTTCGGACGCCGGGCCAAATTCTTTTGCCGCAGCGGTTTACTTAAGGGCACAAAGGGGAGACCAGGTCCACATTTCCTTAGTCTTTGCCAAGTCGCGTCTTCGTCCCAAAAAGTTCAAAAATGATGGCCTAACCATCCCCAAACTTGAACTGCTTGGGCTGATCACAGCGATTCGGGCCAAAAATTTCGTGGCCACTAATTTTGAACGGGCTTTTGACCAGGTGTTTTTTTGGGCAGACTCTCAAATTGTTTTGTCCTGGCTCTCCGGCAACAGCCCCCAACCCGTTTTTATTGCCAACCGTTTGGCCGAAATAAGAAAAGAAAAAAGTGCTATTTTTCGGTATGTTCGGTCCTCTGATAACCCCGCTGACTTGGGGACGAGGGGGGCATCACCCAAGGAGCTCTGTAACAACGGATTGTGGCACTTTGGCCCCGACTGGCTCAAATTACCGGAAAATAAATGGCCCAATGAGTTTAGGGACGTTGTTTTCCCGCCGGATGAGCTCCAAACCCAAGGACCGGAACACCCCGATTTAATCATTGCCTCCGTTTTTGAACCCCCCGCCGATCCCATCCTCTTAAATCCGCGGCGCTTTAGCAGCTGGTCTAAGCTGCTGGCCACGACCTCTTTTGTCCTTTATTTTTTGTTTAAATTTTTGGGGAACAGTGAAAAATCTAGAAATAAGTGGCCGTTCTTCGGGGAGCTTGAAGGGGCCGAGCCGTCGTCTTGGGCGTCTAAGAATGTGGCCCGAAAATGGCTCCTAAAAAGGGAACAGATGGAAATGTCCACGGGGGGCGAAGCTCTCATGGGGCCTGACGGCTTAATTCGTCTAAAAACCCGCCTCGTTCACGGCACTCAATCAGCTGATTTTAAAAACCCAGTCGTTCTTTCCCGGGAGTCATGGATCACCCGTTTGCTCATTTTGTCCGCCCACAGTTCCCTGGCACACGCGGGCGTGGACTATACATTGGCCAATTTTTTAAGCCAATTTTGGTGCCCCCGGGCACGTCGCTTAATTAAGAGCGTTTTAAGGGAATGCCTAATTTGTAAAAAGGACAAGGCTATTAAATTCGCTCTCCCAGCAATGCCACCCCTTCCCCCGTCAAGAACAATTCCAAGTTCGCCATTTTCCTTTGTTGGGCTCGACTATTTAGGTCCCACTCTTTTTAAATCCGAGGAAGGGCAAAAAAAGGCTTGGATTTTGCTTTTCACCTGCCTAAGCTGTAGGGCGGTCCATTTGGAAATGGTGGAATCATTAAGTGCCGCTGATTTTCTTTCGGCATTTCGACGGTTCGTCGCCCGGAGGGGGATTCCAAAGCGGATTTGGTCAGATAATGGGACCCAATTGGTACTGGGGAGACAACTTTTGAGGCTTTATTATGACTTTCCCGTGGAATGGAAACTGATCCCACCACACAGCCCATGGGCAGGAGGGGTTTATGAAAGGATGGTGGGGTTAGTAAAAACCGCTTTTCGTCGGAGTTTGGGAAGGGCAACTCCCACCCGGGTCCATCTCCATACCCTTACCTGCGAGATTGAGGCAATTTTAAACAGCCGACCAATCACATTTGTTTCTGACCTGGAAGATGGTCCTTTGCCTCTCCGCCCGTTGGACTTTTTGGCCCCCCTTTCCCAAAATGAGGTGGTCGAACCCGAGGAACCGGACCCAGCTTTCCAACCCTCCTCGTCTGAAAAATTGGCGCACTTGTGGCACGTGACGAATGAGTCACTTCGTCGTTTTTGGAAAATTTGGAGTCGGGAATACCTTTTAATCTTGAGGGGCAGGACCCAAGACACCCATGCTGGTCCCCGACTTTTTGCCCCCGGCCCGCCTAAAATTGGGGACATTGTGCTAATTCAACAGGAGGAAATTCCCCGAAATCATTGGCCTCTCGGGCGAATTGTGGCTCTAATTCCTCCCGATAAGCCAAGAAGCGCAAAAGTGGCAATGGGAAGGGGAAGAGAATTGGAGAGATCTGTGAATCAGCTGGTCCCCTTGGAAGGCACTGGAAATTGGTCGGAAACACCGCCCGAGGCTATTTCCGCCGGCGACAGTACCGAAGGCATTACAGTATTAAAAGGAAAAAAGACTGAGAGAAGGAAGGGAAATGCCAACACTCATTTCACTTGGGCTGACCGCCCACCACTCCCCAAAGATCAGCCCCACGTGGAGGGATCAAAGAGGCCGCCCCGTTTAAATTGGGCTCGCCGCGCCCCCCTTACGGTTACTCTGTTGGCCCTTTTTGCCTTTGCTAATTGTGTGGATGCCGCCCCCAGGGTCATTACTTGTGATGAGCAAGGGATTTGGGTGTTTTTAAACCCTAAGGCGGAAAACGCAATCGTTTGCTGCGAGGGCATTTGTAGCAGCAGGCGGCACTTAGAGCCTTATTTGCTCCCTCTTCCCCCGGACTTATTGGCCAGCGGCTTCGAGTGCCACATTTCGTATTCCATCATAGGCGAGAAAATATCCTCCCAGACCCAATGTGAACCCGTGGAAGGATGCGATATAATTAAATGTTACTTATGTTGGGAAAGGCTCCTAAATCCCCACTGTTCTCCTTTTCTTCTTCCGTTTGCCATCGGTATCATTGCAGGATCCATCGGGGTGGTTCTGATTATTGGCTTTTGCCTTTTATGGTCGCTTCGAAGACACGGCATACGATGCCGTTGGGCGGGTTTTTCAGGGCTTTTCCAGAGGGGCGGAAGGCAACCCAGAGATGAGCCGAGAGTCGAATGGAGACGGGGCCCAATCATCAGTGAAATGGAAGAGGATAGGGAGAGCGAAGCAGTAATCCGCCATAGGGAATTGGCCGGCCGATTAAGCCCAGCCCACCAAATGGAAGGTCCCCGTCCTGAGGATTCATCCCAAATTTCACCCCGGGGAACACTTAAGGCCAACCGCTTAACTCGCTTAGGTTACGCTTTAGCGCCACACTTTTTCGGGCTACTCACCTTTTTACTTCTTTTCTCATTGATTTCCTCCGCCAACGCTGGCCTTGAGGTCATTTCAGTGTCAGCGGACACTGAGGAATGCACGGTCAATCCCAAGGGAACCAAATGCCGATTTAATAGTGTCACTTCCCTCACTTTATTACCAATTGGCCAAAAAGTGGAAAGTCTAAATTTTTGTCGAGAGGCCTCAGGATTTATTCGTAGGGGCTGCGTTTCGCCGGCTTACGCGTGCCTTTTCTATCGAATCTATGCTGAACCCATTTCGAATTTCGTTTACGAGGTTTTCGAATGCCCCATTTGGCAATTCCATTTAAGGCTGGGGCTCAATCTCGAACTTAAGGGCTCCACTCTTACCGAAGAATTGATTTTATTGCCGGGAATTACCCACCATTGGCCTACGGCTAATCTGTCCTTAACTTTTTCTCCCGGTGGTCTGCCACCACTGCCATTTTTGGGTGGGACATTCATTGCCAACAATTCGCATGCGGAATTAGTCACTAAATGGCAAAAAATGTACAATCACCCCGGGCCGCCTGCTCGGGTGTCACAGTTGCAGGACAGGCGGACGGTTTAATTTTTCTTGTGCTTCCTACCCGGGGGAATCATTTGGCAGTGTTGAATGTGCCGACGGCACAGCATGGGTAACCCGATGCATGCCGGGCGGATACCTAAACTCAGTGGTCCTCCCCTGGTCACACCCCGAAGTGAACACTCTTTGTGAAATTGACTGCCTCGGGGAAAAAACAGTTTTTAATTTGAAGGGGGTCCTAATGTTTTTCATGGCAAGGGAAAATGACTATTCCCCCCTCAGTTCGACTAAAGGGAAGAAGGGCACATATACGGGAGGCATAACATTTCCCCAAATTCAATTGGCACTTTTCCGGTCGGTGGGCTCCCTCCCGCAGGCTCTCTTCGCTGTGACAATCTGTGTCTTATTGATCTGCCTGTTCCTAATTGCCATCCGTTATTGCCCTTTGTCAGCATTTATGGTGTGTTGTTGCCCTCAAGCGGCGGCTGCTGGAGCGGCGGTGTCCCAAAAAGGGAGAAACGAATCAAGCAATCGCTTCCGTACGATATGATTGTACCTCCCTTCTCTCCCCTCCCTTTACCCCTCTGCTTCCGATCGCTTAACAACTTGACCAATTAAAATGCTTTTCCCTTTCCTGTCAGCATCTCTTTATCCCTCATGCTCAATTTCAGGAAATCCAAAAATTTAAATAAAATGAATCACTCCGCTCCTTCCTACAACCCTTACAACAACGCGGTTGCTCCGTTCCCGTCTCAACCCTTTGTTTTGCCCCAGCCGCAAAACGGCTTTTATTTGATGGCCCCACAGCCCGCCGGCTCTCACCAAGTTCAACCAATGGCTCCTCCGTCTGCGCGGAATGTCGTCCCTGCTCTTCAACCGGCCAACGACATCAACCCATCCGAATTGAACCGCCGCCTCCTGGTGTCGATCAACAAGACCTTGATGGACCTAACGAGCACGGCACAAGCCCAACGGGGTTTGTTGGAACGACTTGTTGTGCAAATGACGGCCAACCAGATTGGCCGGCAGGTGGGCGGACCAGTTAGAGGAGGGGGTGATAAGCGCCAACGTCGGCGTAACAACCAGAATTCCGGACGCCGCCCCGTTCCGTTGAGGGACATTCAAGGGGGGCCCCCGGGGTCACATTTTCAGGAAGGACAGGCTCCGCTCCCGCCAGTGGGTGTTGTGAACAACCCGGTCATCGCGGATGCACCAGCGGGTGAAAATGCTCCAATCGAGGCTGCGGACAATTTGGTGGCGGCATCTTCTTCCGGGGCTTCTTCGACTTCACGCGCTACATCAGTTTAAAGGGGGGCGGGAGGCTGTCTTCGCCATATTTAAATTAAGTTATAAATAAATATTATTTTTGGTGTTTTTTGGGGATTTGGCGACCCCGATTTTTTGTTAAGATAATAACATTTTTGGGATTAGTTTTTTGGCACTTTTTTCCATTTTTTCTAAACATTGCTAATCTGGGCCAGGCCCAAACATTCCCTCCCAAATTAATCCCACAGAAAAATGTATCAGCGAAATGACACGAATTGTTCAATGTTTTGGCCCGCGACTCCTTCCATCTGTTGACCACCCCACGCTTGGCCCGGCCCGAATTGTTCAATGCTTTTGCCCGCGACTCCTTCCATCTGTTGCCCACCCCGCGCCCGGCCCGGCCCCCCACCAGCATTTCAATCACTGGGACTCAACCCACCAGCATTTCAATCACTGGGACTCAACCCACCAGCATTTCAATCACTGGGACTCAACCCACCAGCTCTCGCCTTTTTTCTCACTTTTTCTCCGCTGATCACCAACGACGAATTTTCTCACCCAATTTTGCCGAATTCATTTAAAATAAAACAAAAACAAAAAAACTTTTCTCTCATTTGTTCACATTGTCCCTTGTTTTCCCTTGCTTACAATTTGACCAATTTTGGCGCTCCGCCATTTGGCCCCCTTGCTTTTCTCCTTTCTCGCCTTGCTTTGACCAATTTTGGCATTTGCCATTTGGCCATTCTTCGCTTTTCCATTTGCGTTGACCAATTTTGGCGTTCAGCCATTTGGCCATCCCTTTGCTTTCTCGCCTTTTCGTCCAACCCTTTGGCACTTTCGCCCTCGGCATTTGCCTGCTTTTTCTCACCTTTACGTCGGCCGACCGCTTGGCTTTTCCCTTAGGTCGCCCTTTCCCTATCCCTTTCCCCTGGTTAGCACTCACTGCCTCGGGAAACGGAAGCTTTTTTTGGCGCTTATTTGTTTTGAGTGTTCTGCTGAATTTGAGGGCCCCCCCTTCTCTTGGGCGTACCCCCTCCGATTCCCAGCTGACGGGCACTCAATTCTCCTGCATTTCAATCACTGGGACTCAACCCAACGGAAAAAGGGGGAAAAATAGAATGTTATAACAATATGCAAAATATTCATATAAAACTCAAACCCAGAAGCGTGAAACTAAAGTAGCTATATTTTCGAACGATCACAATGATGATGTTGGGGATAAATGATAATTCAGCCTTAAATCATTGTTTGGCAAAACTTTACTGATAGACCAAAGCAAACTTGACTGTTTCCCCAAAGGGAAAAGTGATAAATTAGACCTTATACTTGTTGGCATTTTCTTGAAAAAAAATTTTTTGTATTGACTGCTTTCCCCTAAGAGAACAGAATAAAAAATAGTTTAAGTAATGACAAAAAGCTTTCGGACCAAAATTCTGGTATGTAGAAGGGAAGAATTTAAATCTCGGAGCTAATATGAAATAATCAGGCATTTTCAATCAAATAATAGTTTATGGCCAGCATTTCAATCACTGGGACTCAAATCTCAGGCATTACAATCACTGGGACTCAACCCAACAGCATTTCAATCACTGGGACTCAACCCACCAGCATTTCAATCACTGGGACTCAACCCACCAGCATTTCAATCACTGGGACTCAACCCACCAGCATTTCAATCACTGGGACTCAACCCACCAGCATTTCAATCACCGGGACTCAACCCACCAGCATTTCAATCACTGGGACTCAACCCACCAGCATTTCAATCACTGGGACTCAAACCCACCAGCATTTCAATCACTGGGACTCAACCCACCAGCATTTCAATCACTGGGACTCAACCCACCAGCATTTCAATCACTGGGACTCAACCCACCAGCATTTCAATCACTGGGACTCAACCCACCAGCATTTCAATCACTGGGACTCAACCCACCAGCATTTCAATCACTGGACTCAACCCACCAGCATTTCAATCACTGGGACTCAACCCACCAGCATTTCAATCACTGGGACTCAACCCACCAGCATTTCAATCACTGGGACTCAAATCTCAGGCATTTCAATCACTGGGACTCAAACCCACCAGCATTTCAATCACTGGGACTCAACCCACCAGCATTTCAATCACTGGGACTCAACCCACCAGCATTTCAATCACTGGGACTCAACCCACCAGCATTTCAATCACTGGGACTCAACCCACCAGCATTTCAATCACTGGGACTCAAATCTCAGGCATTTCAATCACTGGGACTCAACCCACCAGCATTTCAATCACTGGGACTCAACCCACCAGCATTTCAATCACTGGGACTCAACCCACCAGCATTTCAATCACTGGGACCAATTTAAGATAGTCCCAAAAATTGAAGAATTAGACTAAAGTCTGAATAAAAATAATTCTCTAATAAAGAAATATTGAATTTTTTTTACCATTTCTTGACAAATAACCCTAGGGCCGCAATTTAGTTAAATAAATATTTAAAAAGATACAGGACTGAATATGTAAGAGAGACTTAGAATGTTAGCCTTTTTGCTAAAATAAATAAAATGCCTCAAAAATCTCAAAAATAACAATAAAATTATATTGGCAAATTTTTGTAATTAATAATTGCTTTTGCATTTTAATTTGAAAGGCTGAGAAAATTTCAGAAAATCATTCCAATCACTGGGACTCAACCCACCAGCATTTCAATCACTGGCACTCAATTCTCCTGCATTTCAATCACTGGGACTCAACCCAACGGCATTTCAATCACTGGGACTCAACCCACCAGCATTCCAATCACTGGCACTCAATTCTCCTGCATTTCAATCACTGGGACTCAACCCACCAACATTTCAATCACTGGGACTCAACCCACCAGCATTTCAATCACTGGGACTCAATTCTCCTGCATTTCAATCACTGGGACTCAAACCCAACGGCATTTCAATCACTGGGACTCAACCCACCAGCATTTCAATCACTGGGACATAATTTTGACTGAGCATAACATTAGGCGGCTCTGAATGCCTTTTCCTCAATATAAATTTTAAAAAAAAATAGCCGGGAGCGCTTTGAGTTTGCTGTTAAATTATGGGGAGCAGCACAGAAAGTAAATCATCCTTTCGCTTAATTATTTCCGGAGCAACAGTCGCGCAGGGCAAAGTTCATCAAAAATTCCAAATACTAGGGCAAAGATTTTTATGTAAGAGAAAAAAACGCTAATTACAATTATTAAATAAATTATACATTAAAATTGCCAAAGTACCAGTTTTAAAAAAAAAGTGTATTAACATATAAATCTTTGCCCTCTTAATATGCTCAAACAAAAATTAACCAATCGGCGCAATCATCAAATCTGTGGCTTCAACTGATAAATAAATTGGGCCTGTCCTCAAAATTTATAAATTTATTTGGCCATTGAGCGCGCGGCAATTCATAAAAGTTATTTAGGCCTAAAAGGTCTTTTCACGGCACTTCACAAAATTTTGGCCATTAAAAAATTGGACCGGTCCTTGACAGAACTCCCGAAGGAGCGGCGCGCCTCATTCCGTTCTCGTTCCCCTACACACGCAAATTCCCGCTCGTCCTCCTGGGGATGGATTGCCAGCGGCGTGCCAGCAACCATCCGGTGCTACCAGTGAAGGTGCTGATGTCCAGCCCAGAATATGAGGAAGGGACGAGGGAAATTGGGGATTGGATTTGGGGGAAAAAGGAATAAGCCAAAATCCGGGCCCTGGATAAATTACCTCCCCAAATTGGTAATCCCATGGGCGCCTATTAGATCTAATACGCGTGCGGGGATGGGCGAGAAGGAGTAAAATAATAATATAAATATTGGCCAATTACATTAATAATAATTCCGCCGCGTTCTGCTCTCGGCTCTCGCTCGCCGATTAACTGCCCGCTCAACTGACTCCTTATCGAGATAATGCTCCCGATTAAATAGTTGGACTTATGGAACGGAATAAAGATGGTGAAACGCGGGGATAAATGGCGTGAGAAAGTGATTGAACGGATGTGATAAATTATGCCTTACAATATAATTATTAATTAAATTGCAAACGAAAAATATTAAAAAATAGTTTTGATGAATTTAAATTTAGTTGTTTCCTCATGAGTGGCTTTGCGTGCGTCAAAATGCCACACCGAAGGAGATCAACGAAAACTACAGGAAGCTTGTCCGTGTCATGGAAAAAAACAAACAATGCAGCGACAAAATTGTTTATGGTAAGAGCAATTTTAAACAATGGGAATTACGGTATTACAAACGGATTAATAATTTCCAAAATAACAACGAACATTCCCCGGTCTTTGCTCATCACGAATGCCAAAGATGAGCTTCTTGGTCGCCCCGGAAGCAGCAGTATGGCGATGGTAATTTTAAATTCTCAAATTTTGAACGGTTTAAACTGCTCTCACCCGCTTAAATATTTTTTCTCAATAATACCAAATGCCAAAATAAAAAAAAATGATTCAGAATATTTTGTGTATTTCTCATCAAATTTCACTGTTTTACTGTACAGGAGCACTACGACCAATACATGGACATGGACAATGTCAAGTTCGCCCCGTTCAGCGAGGTTCTAAAAAAGCGCGAAACAATTAAACAAATCATCAATCACTGGGACTCAACCCACCAGCATTCCAATCAAGTTTTATTCATATCCAGCAGATTATATCAAAAATAGAGGCTGACGGGATTGGAATCCCGTCCGAATTTTCTCGTGGTCCACATCCCGTCCTTTTGAAAAATGGCAGGATCACTATCCGGCAAAAGCGGGATTTGAATCCATCAGTTGACGCGATTAAGATCCCGATAAAACCGGGAGTTGAATTCCGTTAATATTATCCAGCCTAATTCCCAATGATCTAGACTTGTTCAAAAGATTAAACTCTTTAAAGATACCAATATTTAAAAATATAAGTCTACAAATACATAATATATACATAATATAATTAGAAAATGTTAGGCGACTTCTCTTTGTTGAACTACGCAATTGAAATTGCTGATGAGAATTATGCGCTGGGTCAAATGATGTTGGCCTACAAAAAGGTGCAGCACTCTTTTTACCGTACTTTCTCAAGAATTATCGATTTTCTCTTCCATTAATACAGTAAGAATATTAGTTTAGCTAAATAAATATTCTTCAATTATTTTCAAGGCATTGGAGTCGAAGTTCGTCTGCAGAAAGTGTAAAAAGCAAATGCATTTGGACCGTACCAGGTCTCAACCACCAGCATTTCAATCACTTTTAAATTAATTTTCGACATATTTATTGTACACATGAATTTATATGAATATACAATTTGCATATACAAAACTTATAATTGAAGTAATATCATCACCTGAGAAGCATTTTGATTAAAGAAAAATTTCTAGCAAAATTGTAAAAAGAACCGAAACATATTTTCCAAAAATCATTAATTTCAAAAATTTATTTATAAAATTCCCTTTTATTGCGCAACATGGGTTCTTATTTTTGATTATTTATTTGAGTTTGGTACAAAAATTACAAAACATTGTAATTTTTGCCTAAAATTTACAAAATTGATTTTTGTTGCAAAATCCAATAACAAATCCCATAAAATTTCCAAAAATCTTGCCGACAGGCGCCGGACCCAAAATTCTACTAAAACAGCGGTGCCGATAGGCGCCGCCGGGGAATTTTGAAAAATTGAGTGTAATTTGTTGACAAATTTTCACCAAACGGTGCTATTTTTGCGACTTTAAGTCAAGTTTTTTAGGAAAAATAAGGCTTTTTATAGGCGACGCAAGGGAAATTTTTTTTGGAATTCTTTAAAAAATAGGCAAAATTTTGGGGTTTTTTTTACCCCCTCTCCTCTTACGATCGACAATTTTCCTCACAAATCGGAATTAGTCTATCGTAAAAATTTGGAATTTTTAATGAATTTGTTAAAAAAATAAGGCAATTTTTCTTTATAAAATTTCTTTTTTCACATTAACGATCGACTTTTTCGTGGACTTTTTTTCTCTCACTCCTTTTTCTTTCACCAGCATTTCAATCACTGGGACTCAACCCACCAGCATTTCAATCACTGGGACTCAAATCACAGGCATTTCAATCACTGGGACTCAACCCACCAGCATTTCAATCACTGGGACTCAACCCACCAGCATTTCAATCACTGGGACTCAACCCACCAGCATTTCAATCACTGGGACTCAACCCACCAGCATTTCAATCACTGGGACTCAACCCACCAGCATTTCAATCACTGGGACTCAAATCTCAGGCATTTCAATCACTGGGACTCAACCCACCAGCATTTCAATCACTGGGACTCAACCCCAGCATTTCAACCAGCCCTGCCGACCATTGACAATGAACATTTAAAGATCCTAGTGAACTATTATCGTAAATTCACGAGGGTATGAACAACGGTGCTGTAAACGCAGTCGGAGAAAATTTTTGATATTTTATATGCGATTCATTAGCCAGAATTTTTACAAAAATGACAAATCTCGACAGTCTGAGTTGGCCAAGTACGAATTTGGTTTTTACTAGAGATCGGACACGGGTCCGTAACCCGTGTTAGTGCCAAGACCATAGCACATGCCCGCGTATGTGAAAAATCTCATTTAAAAATTTCTATTTTTTAGCAAAAATTCCCAAAACAAATTTTTCTTTGTGCAATTTTTCATGACGTCATCAAAACCGGGCATTTTGGCGGATCGGATGAAGCATTTGTTGGGCACGGCTAAATTTGCGGATGCGCACTTTTTAGTGGGGGACGGAGACGGAAAGGAGGCGAGTTTATATTTCCGAGTTTTTTCAATTTGATTATTTAAACTTTTTTGTTTTTTAAGCTTTTATCGGCTCACAAAAATATTTTGGTGTCCGCTTCTGAAGTTTTTGAGGCAATGTTCCGTTTTGACTCACAAAATGGAAAAGCGGAAAACAGTGAGTAAAGTGCGCAAAAAAAACAAAATTAAGGGCTTTTCCTTAGCATGAAATCGTCTAAAGCTAGCTATCTCAAGCACATGTATTTTCTGAAAAGATTTTTGGATTCCGCCCTAAAAGGCAGCGACGGTCCTACGATTTTATTCGATTTCTCTCACCAAGAGGAACCAAATGTTTCCATATTTAGAATATTCATGAAAAATTAAGGTTGGAAGTATTCTTACATTTTTCTGTTCCGGAATACCCGGAATAAAACTGGCATTTTTCAAGAGAAATGTTCAATAAATGCTAGACCTCGGGCATCCAAATTGCTACCCCTGAGTTTTTCTGCTAGGGAATAAGAATACAAATGAGTGTCAAAATAATTAATTTTATTTATTTTTTGGTTTTGCATCTGTCGACAATCCCGTGGAGGTGCCCGACATTGAAGCAGCAGCATTCAAAGTGATGCTCAGCTTCATTTACGCGGACGATTTAAGCGAATTGAAAGGAGACAATGCCATGGCAGTGCTTTACGCCGGTGAAATATTTTAATTTTTATGGAAATTATTAGGGTTATTTTTAAGTAGAAATACCAATTCCTTCCGATTTTCGTTTTAATAATAAACTATAAAAATTGGCTCAAAATCGCAAAATTTGTGATTAACGCCGCAAAAAAAAGTGATATGAAAAGTAAAAGGAAAAAAAGGTCGCCGCCCGGGGGAGGTACCCCCCGCCCCCAAGCGGATATCCTGAGACTGTCCCTGTTTCATTTCTGAAAATTTACATTTTTTAGCTAAAAAGTACGGCATCGATGGATTGATCAGTCGGTGTCTGCAAATTCCAATTCAAAATCTGCCCAATGTTTTCTTAGCCCATTCCTTGGCTTGTCTTTTCGACTTGGAGGTAAAAAAAAGTGATTATTTTCTGATTAATTCAGGCCCGTATCCAAGGGGAGGGGGCATGTGCCCCCTCCCCCGACTTTTTTTAAATTAAATTTTAGGTCCATTTTAATTTTTCAAAAAATATTAATTGTTATACTTTTAGGATTTTGCTCACCAATGTTTGCGTTACATTTGTCAAAATGCGGAAACATTGTTTAAATCGGAGGAATTTTTACAAATTGACCAGAATCTTCTTTATGAAATATTGGAACGTGATCAATTGATGATCAGCAGTGAATTTGAACTTTGGCAAGCTGTAATTCTAATTTTTTGTATTTAAATTGATTTGTTATTTTTCCTTTAGGCACTTCGTTGGGCCGACGAAAAGTGCCGTCAAAATGCCATCGAATGTTCCGCTGAGAATCGACGTGATGCGCTTGGCCCGGCACTGTTTAAAATTCGTTTTCCTCTCATATTAACGAAAGATTTTACCAAAAGCATCGGTAGAAATTTGTAAAATTGATAAAAGTTAATTTTTTTGTTTTGTAGTTCCTTCTGATGTTCTGACCATTGAAGAAATGTTCGGCATTTATCAGTTCCATTGCAGCCCCAATCTCCGTGATATGCCCGGGCTTTACCAACTGAAATTTCCATGGCATGGACGAATTTCCGAATTTTTTTTTTGGTTTTTTGTAGGTCTAATAGGGCTTCTGAAGGGCTTTATGCAATCTTCCACAAATATACCAACAAAAATCTGAACAGTGAAATGTTTTTTGGGCAAATTAAGGGGTTCCTAAAAAGTTATGAGCTGATGAAATTTGTCTTTCTTTTTCTCTCGTTTTGGTGTACTATTTTTGTGTCTCTAAGATCATGAAAAAAATTTTAATCAAAATTTTAGCGAAGAAATTTTGTTTTTTTACCTAATTATTACCAAATAAATGTCTCTGCCGTCATCGGAATCAGCGAATTTGTCGGATCGGATGAAAGTGTTGCTGAGCACGGCCAATGGGGCGGACATTCACTTTTTGGTGGGAGAGGAAAAAAAGGCAAGAAAATTAGAAAAAAAGAAAATTCATACAGTCAAAATCAGAGTTGCGATCGAAGTATTGAAAAAACTCAGTTTAGTACAGAAAACTCATTCGTTTTACACCCAAAAATGTTTAGCAGTCATAATTTCTTTCCCCAATGATTTTGGGTGAAATTTTGCAAATTCAAAGGGGTATTTTGAAGTTGTGCCGCCGTATGATACGACCAAAAACAATAAAAAACTCATCGACCAGTCGAAAAAACAACCCAGTCCAAACACCTTTTTCATGAAATAAATTGTAGTTTAAGGAATTGATGGATCCGGACGAGGGATTTTACGACAAAAATGAGGACAAAGTCACTTTGGCCATTGATTTTACGGTGGAATAAGAAAAGTGACAAAAAAGCGGAAATTTACCGATGAATAAGCCCATCCAATCACTATTTTCTGTTGATTTGATCTTTTGGAAATTTATACAATAAAGCAAAGTTTTTTCGTAATTATTTATTAAGGAAATTTTCTCATAAATATTAATAAATATATTGCTTTATTCGTTTTCGAAATATTAGATTTGGTGCTTTTCCATCATTCCGCCCTCACCACCATAAAAATATGATTTACGATAAACTACAACAAACTTTTCTAGGTAATTTGATGCGCTAATTAAGAATGACGTCAAAAATTTAAGATATCTACGGTTTTTTCAAAAATAAAAGCTCTAATTTGTAAGGGGAGAAAGATGTCCCAACCGCTGCTTTCACCGTTAATTTCTTTACAAAAAACAAAAATTCGTTCATAACTAAGGCTAATAATTTTATGTAGGGTTCGGACCCCGCCCCCGTCACCCCCGCCCCCGCCGGGGGCGGGACAGGTTTTTTGGCCTCACCCCCGCCCCCGCGGCTTTACAATATATTTGTGTTTACTGGTTAGTGCTTCAACACTGACAGTATTTCTTGTAGAGTTCGACACCGGTTGACGTTTTCATTTGAATTTATTTTTATCTGATTAATGCAGGGTTTCTTTATGTTCTTATTTCTAAGAAATGTTCTGATTTAGGGCGTATTTTCATCCAAAAGAATGAAATTTCTGAAAAATTTGGCTAATTTCTAACAAAATTCATAAAAAAAATTTCCCCCGGCGGCGCCTATCGGCACCACCGGCTCCCAAAAAACCTATTTTTTCTTAAAAAATTAGAATACATCAATAAATTTGGTCATTCTTTAGACAAAATCTGTGTAATTTATGCCAAAAGGAATTGAATCGAGGCGATACATTGACTAAAGGAATGTGGAGCCAACACATCATTCATAAAAATTAATTTTTTTTGTGAGATTTTTTCAATCTAATTTTGTACAAAAATGACCAATTTAGTAGTGACTTAGAGCCATTTTTTAACACTGTTGTTATGGGGCCATCTTTCCTTCATTTTGGCCCCTGTTGCTTTTTACTCCCACAGCACTTTGAGCTCCCACAGCTACTATTTTCGATCAGTCATTACACATATCTCGATTCTCGGGAGCTTTTCGGTTTCGAGCATCGCTAGTAATTAGGAACAATTTGGCGAAATTGCTTGTTGCATTAATTAATTATTTCTGTTTGATGAAGGCACTCGCCGCTCGTGCCGTGGACAAAATCAACCGACAGACGAACAATGCCTTCCTGTGTATCCCTGTGAAAGTGCTCAGTGCCAAAGCAATACCCGTAGCTGGAGTAAGATATGAACTGCGCATTTTGGTCGGAAAGTCAAAATGCTTGAAAAAGGTAAGTGCAAAATGGGGAGAAATTGGCACAAAAATGGGCAAGTCGGCACTGTAATTTTTAAGAAGGCGTATAATTTTAAGAGGGGGATATAATTTTTGGGGGAAATCGGGATCACCAAAGTCGGATAAGCCGAGCTCAGCAGTAGACCCTGGACTGACAGTTTAAATCGGATTTGTATCGGGATTACTTTTTTTTCTCAAAAGTCGGATTGGAATTATTGGGAGGGATAAATGTGAAATTTAAAAAAAAGAATAAAATTTAAAACTCCAATGAAAAGCAAAGTAAAAAGTGAAACAAAGCATGTATACAATTTTAATTTAAAAAAGTGATGTTTTTAAAGCAGCCAAAGGCAAAGCGCACAAACTGTGCAACGGAAACTGTTCCGGCAGAGCGAAAGGCATCGATTTCTTATTTAATTATCTGCTAATTAGCCTAATTATCTATTCTTTAGGTCTTTGAAGTGAGTGTGTTCCAACAAAGTTGGAAAAATGTTGAGGACATTACATTCGTACCCGAAGAACACATGGGCAATTCGACAAAAAATTGTGAATAAAATGATAAGCAATAATCGTGGGTGAATACAAATGTTTAATTTGGTGCAATTTTTAATTAATAAATTTGTGTAATTGGCTTAAATCCGCAAAGATAATTTTTATTTGAAATAACTGTTGTTCTTCGTCTATTGTTTTCTTGATTTTTAAAATTTCAACCAGCAGAGCCTGTCTTTAAAAGCAAAAAAAAATGGTCACTTTATATGCCCCCGGGCGCCACAGCTGGTGAAGAAAAAGGCTCTATTGCAGTTCATACGACCATAAATTTTTTTGTTGCAACTTTAATGCACCATAACTTTTTTCAAAAACATTCAAATTAAATATTCTTATATATCATTCGATAGCCCTTGGTATTCTCTATTATCCTGCAAAATTTCGAAAAAATTCGTTATGTTTCAAAAAAGTTATGGGTAAAATATTTAGAAAACCAGTTTTTTTTTTAAATTTCTACGTATAACTTTTTTGAAACATAACAAATTTTTTCGAAATTTTTTACAGGATAATAGAGAATGCCAAGGGCTATCGAATGATACCAAGATTGTCCAATTTGGTTGGCAAAAACCTTGAAAAATAATTTCCGAAAATCGTCATTTTAATTTTTGGACAAAAATAGATAAAAATTCATGTAGCCCAACGGACTCGAACCTCACCCCCTCCTCCTCACTGTGTCCCTTTACTTTCTTACAAAAACCATTTCGCCACACATGTAAAGCTCTTAATTGATAACTCAAAATTGAAACGATGTGTAATAAAACAGAAAATTAATTCTGTGTGTTGTCTGTCCTTCCCTTTTTTTGTTTGATTTGCCCAATGAAAAATTCACAAAATGATAATAAAATAAATAAGGAATTGAATTGAAAATATGCTTTTCTGAATTAATTATAGCAATTAGTAACTGAGAAGGAAAGAAATAATGATGAATTCGAAAGCTATAAAAGTTGGCGCCAAATTTTAAGATTTTCCATTCATTTTCTTGATCCAAAAATTTATAAAATAAATTTCAATTAAACAACTTTATAAATGTTTGAAATTTTCGTTTTATTCAACGCTTTTTTGCTGATCAATTTGGCAATAACTGATGAACATGTAATTAATTGTGTAAAGACTGGATGGGAAGTGGAGTACAATCCGTATAAGGTAAAAAGTAATTAAAGGCTATTCTCGAGAGTCTCAGTTTCGAATCGAGAAAAAAAAATTGGCCCAAAAGCGCTTTATTTGGATCTGTTACAAATTGTCTTAAAAACGATCTAGCGGCACTAGGGATAGCATTCCGAGGCCCCAAACATTTTCGAAAATCGGAATTCCGAGACCCAAAAATGTCAGAATCGGAATTTCATGTCATCCCTGATCGGCACCGCCTTCCGAATAATTTGGTTAGTTTCATTAATTATTTCTGTTTGATTAAGGCACTCGTCGCTCGTGTGATTGACAAAATGAACAGAGAGTCCACCAAACCGTTTCTGTATATGCCTGTCAACAAGATACTCACCGTAAACACAATGTTTGGACATAACTATGTAATGAAAATGTTGGTCGGAGAGTCAAAATGCGTAAAAAAAGTAAGTGCAACAATGGACTGAAATTGGCACAAAAATGGGCAAAGTCGGCACAAATACTAAAATACTCAAAAAATTTTCCCGGCAGCACCTATCGGCACCGCCGGACCACTATTTTACCATATTTTTGAAAAATGGAGACCAAAACGGCAATAAATAGTAATTTTTGGCGAAAAACGGCAAAAAATTTTGTAAAATACACCCCCCCCCCCTAATTTGGGATTTCAAAAAAACGAAAAAACACCCCCTAAAAATCGACTGAAAAAAGAAAAATACACCCCTAAAAATCGAATTTTTGATAAAATAATGCTAATTTTTAAAGGAGTCGCTGCAGCCGCCGCCAAAGATTGACTACACAAACTGTGAAGCGAAAGCTGACCCGGCGGCGCTGAAACGGGCATTAATTAATTCATAATAATTATTTATTAATTAGCCTAAGCCCTAATTAATTACTCTTCAGGATTACAATTACACCGAGTGTGTGTGTGTGGCAAACTTTGGTGAATTTTGAGTCGATTGAATTCGATAAAAAAACATTGGTAAATTTAATAAATTGTTACGAAAGGATGTATGGGAGGGATAAAGTGATCACCAAATTGTCAAAATGAGCATATTAAAATGCCACCCTGTTGAATAAAACGATCATCCTTAATTATGACTCACCGTCACAATTACTGTAAATTGAAATTTGTATTTTAAAAAATTTCAAATCCAAAAAAATTTGGGAAATTTTTTGATGATTTGTTCACAAATCGTGTACCCCTGCTACTGTTTTCACGCAAATTAAGAAATAGAAATAATTATACAAATCGGGGCTTTATTTTAAATTCAGCGAGGGAATGGAAGCAATTGCCCACCGTACCGCTCCCTGAATTTTTGACGCAAATTCAAAAACCAAAAAGGGGCAGGGCTTTTACTCGCTTAATATATAGTAAAAAGTGATTTTTGGGAATTTTTAGGACCTAAAGCCTACCCCTATTTTGGCTATTTTTAGAGCCTAAAAATGTAAGCACTATTAATGAGCACGACAATACATCAATAACAACTGTTCGGTTCTAGTCGGTTTTATGCGTCCCATGACAGATTATGCGTCCCATGAATGACCATACCCAGTTTCTTAGGCCATAACTTTTTTCTTACTTGGTCAATACCCATATTCTTGGTACCAAGCGAAAGACAAAAGTCTCGAGATTTTATAAATGCAAGAAAAGAGCAAATACTGGCATTAAAAAAGAAATTACAATGAAAAAATACCAAATTCAACTTTTCCGAGTATAATTTTTTGTCTATTGCCTTTAGCTAAAAATAAAGTTATACAAAAGCTTCTATAGACCTTAAGCTTTTGTTTAATACCAAGAATATAGGTATTGACCAAGTAAGAAAAGTTATGGCCTAAGAAACGGTATGGTCATTCATGGGACGCATAAAACCGACTAGAACCAACTGTTCTTATCGGCATACCGGACTTCTAAAATCATTACTTAAACATTCTTAAAGCTAGTTACAGTTTCAGAAAATCACTAAATTTATCCTAAATGCATACACATAACACAAATAAAAGTTGATCACCGCAACAAAAAGAACACTATTATATATAATTCAAATGGGCTCAAATTCATTCTCCAACACCGCAATTCAAATTGATCGGTTCGATCACTTCTCAGCAAATCATTCATTCACTTCTCCTGATCACTTGGGCCCATCATTGCGTGAAACGTCTAAAAAAGCAACAATTTCGCATTTTTTAATAAGCATTTGACCCATCTTACGCTCATTATTAATTTGAATGTCGATTATGTTCCATTGGTGATTAAATTGCCAGTCAATCGCTTCCCCCTCCCATTTTGCCCATTTGTCCGTGTCGCGCACAATTGGACAACGGACCAACAGAAGACGATAGCAATAGTCAGTTCTTTTCACGAGAGCCGGCTTTTTTCGCCGCGGCCAGTTCGCCGCGGCCGTTTCGCCGCCCATAGCAACATTTAAAAATTTTTTCGAGATTTTTTAATTCTGGCGGCGAAAAGAACATTTTTCTAATGGCGGCGAACCGGCCGCAGCGAAAAATTCCGCGGCGAAAAAACCGGCGGCGAAAAACCCGCGGCGAAGTGGCCGCGGCGAACCGACCCCGACCCGTTGTTGAAGCAGTACAAATATGTACATATATATGTGCCAAAAAACCCTCAAAATATGTGCTAAAAACCCAAAAAAGGCCAAAATATGTGCCAAAAAATGAAGAAAAACTGGCCAAAAATGAGGTATTTCTCAAAAAAGTCTCATTTTTTATCAATTTTGCTAGCACAATGCTTTTTTGGCATAAATTTTTTCTCGATCTCAGCGGTTTACTTATTTTCAGGAAGTGAACAGCCATTTGGCAAATACCTGTCCTTAAAGCGAAAAAAGTCATGAAAAAGGTCAAAAAATAAAATTTTTTTTTTGGCATTTGCATTAGAATTTGAATGCCAAAAAAGATATTTTAGAATTGAAACAAAGAATTGTCGCAAACGGTAGAAAATTCTGGCATACAAATGCATGGCACAAATGCTTTTCGCGATCATTGGCCAAAATTTGCGCAGAATGAACTCCAAAGTGCGGTCACCACCCGTGTAGATGGCCAAATTAATTGGACGGGAGGTGAAAAGTTGACGAAAACGGTGGAGAAAAGCGATGGCATTTTGGTCGATGTATCTGTGAAAATTAAGGAATCGTTTTACAAACAGAAAACAAAAAATTAATCATTCATTTCACTTGATTGAAATGTCCTTGAATCCGACGATTTTCTTTGGCAACGCTTTTTGTGGAATTGGCAAAGGCTTTCCAGCGCAATTGACAATTTCCCATCCATTTGTGCCATCCGCTTCAAATTTGGCTTTAATTTCCATGGCTTTGAGCGCCCAGCGCCGCGTCTTGAAGTGTTCGTCGACGTAAAAGTCAAAACGGTGGCTGACAAGTGCAATTCCAAGGCCCAATTGAGAAGGCTCAAGCAAATCGAACACACAAAGCCAACCGTCGCCGGAGATGAAACTGAAAAAAAGGAAAATAAAATTTAAAATTGAAATTGAAAATTGGCATTTTAATTTTACATTGCTTTTGCCATTTTTTATTCGGCTTCTTTTCGGTTGTCTGACATTTTGTTGCAGCAAATTATTAAGACAGTTTTCGGCACTTTTTCAGTTAAATAGGCTTTATTTTCTTAGAAATTCATATGAAAAATGCAATCAAAGAAAAAAGAGGAGACCTTCATCTAAGTACATAAAACAATCACGAGAAAACATACATTTTATTAACGTATACCGAAATCTTTTTTGAAGCTATTGTCAGGGAGAAAAATCCGAGGCTCTATTATGGTTTGTCCCCAATAAATTTTTCGAATTTTTCTATGTTCAAAAGTCATAAACATGTTTCTAGGGTTTTCGAGGTCGCAGACCACGAATCCGGCATCTATTTCGACCATTCCGAATCCCGGACCATTTTTAGACCAAAAATGCGAAATTCGCAAAATTTGAAGTTTCTACTTATTGTTCGATTTCGGGTCCGGTATTCGGAATTGGTCGTAATGGATACTGTATTCGTGATCAGCGACCCAGAAAACCTAAGAAAAATGTTTTACCCGACTTTTTGTAATTTTTTCAAAAAATTTATGGGGGACAAAACATAATAGCGCCAAATCCGAAGAAAGAGTCGAAAACAAATTTGGCGAATGGAAAGTAATGAAAAGTGGCGTTTTGCTCGCCCTGTCACCATTCCTTTATAATTTTTTCCATTAGTCGCTACCATTAAAATGCAATTCGGCAGTAAATTTTGTGCTCTTCCAATGAGCTTATTCAAAATTACCATGGAAATTTTCCCGCGCCCTAAGAATTTTTTTCGAAAATTTCCCAGATTTTCAACGTATTTTTTGTCCCATCACTATGAAGGAGTGATCTGATTTTTTAGTCTGTACAGCGTGCCAATGTTTGTCGGCCCCCTTTTTTTTTGGAAAATATATTGGGACTGATCAGGATCAAGAGAAAAAAGCATTAATTATTTGAGATTTTAAATGTACTATAAGGTGGTTTTCCATGTTTGAGTCAAGACTTTTTCCCATCTCCGGCGACGGTTGGCTTTGTGTGTTCGATTTGCTTGAGCCTTCTCAATTGGGCCTTGGAATTGCACTTGTCAGCCACCGTTTTGACTTTTACGTCGACGAACACTTCAAGACGCGGCGTTGGGCGCTCAAAGCCATGGAAATTAAAGCCAAATTTGAAGCGGACGGCACAAAAGAAATGGAAATTGTCAATTGCGATGGAAATCCGTTGCCAATTCCACAAAAAGCATTGCCAAAGAAAGTCGTCGGAAAAATTTTCGTTGTTCGACAAAAAGTTCGATTTAGGGTTATGGTGTACGGAATTAGTTGAAATTTACGCCAGATTCTTAATCAGCGATGTTGAAAACCCCCGGAACTATTTTACATGAATTTAGACAAAAAAAATTTATGTCGGGTAAAGTGCATTAGTAGTACACGAAAATGGGCAATTGTGAAGATTATTGGTCCCACAAAAAAAAGGAATAAAAGACCAAAAAACATGTTTTTAGGGGTTATTTGATGCGTTGAGCACGAATATGACATCCATTTCGACCAATTTCGAAGAGGACCCGAATTCGAACAAAAAGTCGAAAACTCAAATTTTCGAATTAGCACTTTTATTCTAAAATTAATTAAAACTAGCAGAAAATAAATCACAGGCAATTTTAACAGCAAAATGAGTCATTCTATGCAGATTCAAACATACATAAAGAAAAATCAAAAAATTTAAATTTTCGACTTTGTTCGAAATCTGGTCTGGAGTTCGAAATTGGTCGAAATGGATATCTTATTCGTGATCTGCGACCTTGAAAACCTCAGGAAACATTGGGTTGGTAAATAAGTCCTGTCCGTTTTTTACATTTTCATTTAAATTACTGTTCTTACAAATCGAAGAATTTTGCTAATATTTTGATATATAGCCTCAAATGTGCTCTACAAAATTGCATTAAAAGATTTTGGCCGACTTTCAAAATTGACGAGAAAATTTTTTTGAACCGGTTTGGTCAAAAATGGCCAGTACCGGTTTTTCCGGTCTTGAACCGTTTTAATACAAAAAATTGTTAGTTTTGTAATACCGCGCGTATAGCTCTGTATTTTGTGTACAAAATGCAAAAAACCGCGTCCGAATTCATCAGCTCTTCAATTTTTTAGGAATTTTTTTAAAAAATTCAACATAACCTAATTTCATTTGTAAATCCCACGGATACCTGGGGACCTTCCTTTGTAAGCTCTTTTTGGAAAAAATTGACCCGTAAATGTCCCGTTTCATTTGATCCGCTAACTCACCCCTCCCCCATACTCAAAAATGAACATGTTTTGTTAGGTTAATCCTACAAATTTCGAAACATTCTCGAAAAGGCAAAAGAATTTATAAAAATTTTGAATTTTTTTTAACTTTTGCCAAAATTTTATTAAATAAAGTAAAATTTACTATGTTTAGTCATATGTAGAGCCCGGACATGCACGAAAAATGTGAAAAAAGGCATAAAAAAATAACAATAACATCAAAAAAGGCACGAAAAATTGGAAAAAGGCAGCAAAAATCAACATTTTCTAGCAAAAAATCTTTCAAGAAACCTTTTTTTTTGCTCTTCGGGCCTAATTTTTTTTTTCTCATGTTATATCAACAATTTCAGCACCGGAGCGAAAAAAAAGATTTTTAATAAATGGGGTCCGGCGGTGCCGATAGGCGCCGCTGGGAATTTTTTTTTGGAAATTGTAAGAAATGTGATTTTTAATTGTAAAAAAAATTTAAGAAAAAGGCATATGTTTCAAAATCCAGGCTTAGTCATATGGATTGTGGTGTAGTGGTTAGTGCATCAACACTTACATTCCTTTCTGTCATTAGTTCGATACCGTTTGACGTTTGCTTTTTAATTAATTTTTTTTTGAATAGCTAATAGGATTTTTTAAACAAAAATGCCCATAAAAACGATCATCCTTGGAATAATTTGTTGACAAATTGAATTTCAAAAAATTTTCTTTTCGTTTTCCTCGACGAAATTATGAAATGTTTAGACAGACCACCTTTTTTGCGGACGTCGCGCTTTCACCTAAAAATATCGAAGAAATTTTTTTATCGGAATTCATAAATATTGAAAAAAATACTCCAAATTTTCAAAAAAATTTTCCCGGCGGTGCCTATCGGCACCCACCGCCGGACCCCGTATTCCTAAAAAACTCGAGACCGAGACCAAAAAAACCCGAGACTTTTCTCGAGTCGAGACTCGAGACCAAGACTCTCGAGCATCACTACTACTTACCCTGAAATATTCGTTTGAACGCCCCAAAGTCACTTGGGTAACCTATCCTTTGTTAGGAACACCTTTTCGGTGACTTTGAAAATTAAAATTTTTCAGAAACCATCTGCAGAATTACCCAAAAAAAAATTTCATTTCAATTGCGGTGAGTGCCAATTCAAATAAATAATGGCCAATTAAATAAAAGAATCATAATTAAGCAATTGATGGACCCGAGCAAAAAAGCTTTCTACAACAAAAATGAGGACAAAGTGACGTTGGCCATCGATTTCACTGTAAATGAAGTAAAAACGGACCCAATATGATCTTGTAAAGACCTCATCGTTGAATTACCATCACATGGACCTGTATTTTTTGTAATATTTTTTATTGTTTACATTTTTAAAAAACTCATAGTCAAGAGACCAAATCAAATTTTACATGCTAACAATTCGTGTTAGGTCGTTTCCTAAAAACCGCCAAGTGGTAGGAAAACAAAAAAAAGTGTAAGACATAAATTCATAACTTGGTCCATTTTCAACCAAATTAATAATTCTTGGTATAATTCAATAGCTTTAAATTGAATAATACCATGAAATATTATTTGATTTAATTTAAGCCAAGTTAAGACTAGGGATGGGATTTTTAGGCTCTAAAAACTGCCAAAATAGGTAGGCTCTAGGCTAAAAAACCCCAAAAATAGGCACTAAAAAACCTCATTTTTAGGGGTGTAAATGACAAAATGTTTTTGATAAATGGGTCCCCGTGAATAACAAAAAGTCAGAAATAAATTTAATTTCCCATATTAATGGTAATTAGGGTAATTAGGTCCCTCTAATTATTAGGATAGGCCGGCTCCGGGTATTTTGGCAAATACCGAGTCCGGGTATAATATAGTTCAGATTTTGAAATTTCGGGTACAAGTATTTCAACCGGGTCGGGGTCCAACCGGGTCTTGAAAAAATTCAAAAAAAAAAAATTTTTTTTTTTAATTAAGTTGCGGCGCCTATAATTAATTTTTTGTGTAAATGTTTTAAAACCCAAATTTTACATTTTCGTTGAGAAGAAGAGCCTGGAAATAGGCAAAGAACACATTTGGCAATTCATTAATTGGGAATTCCTTATGTTCTTTGACCAGTCTCCATTAAATTGTTAAAAATGATCATGGGAGGTGAAAAAATATAATATTTGATACATTTTTGATTGAATAAATTGTAAAAATAACTGATTTGAAGCAATTTTGCGAAATGTTCTTATTTTTGACTCTAAAATCTCATTTTTTGGCCTTGATGTTCTTATTTTGAAAAATTTTCGATCCGATCCCTGTTCTTAAGGTTGTATTTTTCGTTTTTATTGCATTTTTTAATAAAGTTTCGGCAAAACGCCAAAATAGGCAAAAATAGGCTTTTTCAAAATTTTTTAGGCTTTTTAGGCGCTAAAAATAAAAGCCTAGAAAATAGGCACTAATAACTCGAAAAGTAGCTTAACAACAACCCAAAAAAACACGTTTTTCGTGCGTTTCAGACCACGGGGAGCTCAGAAAAAAAGGTTTTTGTCTAAAAATCCCATCCCTAGTTATGAATTTATGTGTTATACATTTTTTGTTTTTCTACCCCTTGGCGGTTTTGAGAAAACGCCCATTTGGCGGTTTTTAGGAAACGACCTAGTACCCTTACAATTAGCAATGCTATTGAATTTTCTGGACTAGAATCACCGTGCTCAGATATTCGTTTTAGCGGAAGGAGCTAAAAATTAATTAAAAATATTTGAAAAACATTTAAACTTTTCTAAATTTTTACTTTCAGTCTTTGGTTTTTTGTCATCAAAACGGAACATCGATTCGAACACATTCGAAGCAGTCATCATAATGCATTTGTGCGCTTTCAAAAGCTAAGAAAATGCAAAATAAAATTGGGAAATAAATGAAAATTCCTTAACAAAAAATACAATAAAAGAAAAATCTAAAATTTCAAAATAAATTTTTCAAAAATTCGTCACCTAAAATTTGTTTGTTTTTCTCGAAAAGTGCTAAGCTGAGCTTCCTAGTGCCAAACCCATCAAAGGATCGCCGCCACTTCCACCAGCCGGAGAAGCGCGCATTGACCAAAGCGGAATTTTTATGACTATTTATATTTCTATTTTGCTGTTTTTTTGTGCTATTTTACATTATATCTATTTTGAAATTTTCTGTGCCTAAAATCATTTTCCTAATAATTATTAATTATTTTATTTTGGAGTTTATAAAAATTCTTTTGTGGGCCAACTCGCCTCCTTTTCTTCTCCTTGGCCAACTAAAAATTGAATGTCCGCCCCGTTGCCCGTGCTCAACATCAGCTTCAACCGATCCACCAAATTATCCGCCATATGAATGTTTTTAAGAAATGATTTCTTTCTCGTGAATTAATTATGCATGCCTCAATAAATGAAAATCGTTTGTTATTTTGTCTGTTATCCAAATGTTTTTTTCTTGTCTCGGTCTCGACTTATTCTTCGAAGTCAATGTCAGGATTCGGTCCGTAGTTTGGAATTGACACAAAATCGCCCTAATTTTAAAATTGTTCTGAGGAAAATGTAATTTTGGCTTTCTCGTGCGATGCGATATATTCGCATAAAAATTTTAACATTATTATAATATTAAACAAAAATGCATCGGATGTATCGGAGAAGACGGAACAGGACAACAAAAGTTGGAGAAAAAACTTTGAAAGAGAAGAAAGTTGGTAAGTGTTACGTTTTGCAATTTTTATTTATTGATTGACCTAATTGCAATTGTTAATTGATGTGAGTCACTAAATTATTTAAATGAGCGTGTGTAAAAAGTTATTGCTTATTGCCGGGCCAAAAAAATAATAATATGACCGTAAAATGCATTATGAACAGGCCCAGGCCCGGATTTATACATGCCAAAAAATCCACAAATATTTGTTAAAAACCACAAAAAGGCCAAAAATAATAAGTTTTTATGATCCAAAAGTCCAAAATATTTTTATGCACTAAAAAATCGCGCTGATTGATAAGAAACCCGGATAAAATGCTCTTTTTAAGCTTTTCTGCAATAGAATATTCGCAAAAAAAAATGTGTAAAACATATAAAGCCGGGCCCTGATGATTAAGTATGCTTTAGTTTTATGAATTTGGTAATCTTCAAGTTTTATTATATTTTTAATGCTTCCAAAAAGTGAATTAAGACACTTCAGAATCTGCTTTTTTTATATGTACAATCATTTGAAGCAAACTCTGATCATGATCATAATTAGGGAACGGATTTTTAAGCGCGAAAAAGTCCAAAATAAGTGCTTAAATAAGGGCGAAAAAAGCGCGAAATAAGTGCGAAAATAAGCATGAAAAAATTCCAAATGTAGTCTCTCGCTTTCTCTCCGCTCTCTCTCTCTCCCTCCCTCCCTCTCTCTTCTCTCTCTCTCGCTTTCTCTCCGCTCTCTCTCTCTCCCTCCCTCCTCTCTCTTCTCTCTCTCTCGCTTTCTCTCTCTCTCTCTCTCTCCCTCCCTCCCTCTCTTTTGGGTCGATTCTTAGGAGTGTATTTTTTGAAAATTTTTAGGTCAATTCTCAGGGGTGTATTTTTCCGAAATTTTTTTGGCCGATTCTTAGGGGTGTATTTATCATTTTTATTGCATTTTTGTTAATAAATTTCCCAAAAATCGCGAAATAAGAACGAAAATAAGCATAAAACGCTAAAATAAGTACAAAAACTTATTTTAAGGGCGAACCTCTAAAATAAGCATTTTTAAGCACGAAACGCCAAAATAAGCATTTCTAAGTTCGAATAAGTGCGTTAAAACACAAAATTTTCGAACAAAAAATGTGTTTTTCGTGCATTTCTCGTCGAATTAAAGCCGCAGAAAAAATAAGCAAAAACTTAGAAATCCGTTCCCTAATCATAATTGACACAAAATATTCCAATGGAATTCCATTAACTTTCAAGTTTCAATCACTTCAAACTTGCTCAAATTTTTGAGTACAGTCCAGCAGGAGATATTTCTATAGAAAAGTGATATCAATAAGTCTTCTGACAAAAATAATCATACAATTTTTATTTATCATTTATTTAAATATAAATTTTGTTTGTAAATCGTATATTAAAAATTAATTGCACATTAATATTAGAGACCGGCGGGATCGGGACTCCCGCGGGAGTTTACGGCAGTCCCGCTCCCGACTACCGTACTTTTTTGCCCAGCGGGATTTTTACGGGATTCCCGTTCGGGACTCCCGCTCCGGGAATTTTACCCAAAAAACGGGACTAAAGATGCACTGGTATGAATTGAGTTTTTTGATAAAATTCATAATTTTTTATTGCGAATCAGTTAAATATATAGCCAAAATTTTAAAAAATTTCGGCGGCGCCTATCGGCACCGCCGGACCCTTAAAATCCTTAATTTTCTTTTTAAAAAATGGCTGAAATTTGCAAAAAAGTTTTTTTTCAAAAATGCGCCGCAAAAAAAGTTTTAAAATTAATAAAGGGAGTCGAAAATAAAATCCCGGGACTCCCGTTAAAAATGGACGGGATCTTAACGGGAGCGGGATTTTTACGGGATTCCCGTTCGGGACTCCTGTCCCGGAAAATTTTAACTCCCGATCCCGCTCCTGAAATTTTTTTATCGGTCTCTAATTAATATATAGAAAATTAATTTAAAAATTACAGTCGAAATCAACTACTTTCCAAAAAATTTACTTTATCATATTCCATTAAAATTCCAAAAATTTTAATTATAGAGCAAAAGTGAAGTGAAATGACCAATTTTGCAAATTAAACAATTCAAGAGAACATTAAAAAAATTTTTGCACCGAAAAAATTTCGGAAATTTGAAAAGAAATTCACCACTTCCGACATCCAAGTTGCGACATTTTTGTTCTGATTATTTTATTTTTCTAAATTAAAGACAAACATTTTATTTTTATTAGAGGAAAAGAAATGCAAAATTTTCATCATCCCTTAACTTTAAAATAGGATAGAAATTCATTAAATCCTTATAGAACATTCGATGCAAAATTTTTTTGTCTATCGATTTGGAAAATTTAAAGAAAATCTGTAAGGCGAAAAAAAAGTTCTATAGAGCGAAGTGAATGTTGTTTTTTACATGATTAAAACCGGAGAGATAGTACGCCAAAGTGAGAGAAATTACAAAGAAAAAGAAAACGACGAGATAGTACTAGGCTTTTCTCTGCACAGTGGAGTTGACCCATAGTGATGCTGGACAATGAATTAATCGATTACATTAATTGCCCACTGAATTTTCTAAAAGACGCAACCTTCAATTATATTTCACCGGCCATTGATGGCATTGAACTTTTATGATTTAATGAATTATTTCTAGCAAATTCGGTACTCATGGAGTTTGGGTCCACATTTTTTGTCAAATTTTTTCAAAATTTTTTTTTTCTTTTTTATTGTCGTAATTGCTTTATATACCAAATAAAGGAGATTTATGTGCTTATTGGATACAATTCCGCGATTTGGGTCCACAAATTAAAAAAAATGTCCGGTCCTCCAAATTGCCTACGCCACAAAAAATCGGAAATGTATGTGGAAAAAAGTGATCTTTGCGTGCCAAATCTCGTTTTGATTTGGTATATAAAGCAATTACGACAATAAAAAAGAAAAAAAAAATTTTGAAAAAATTTGACAAAAAATGTGGACCCAAACTCCATGAGTACCGCAAATTCAAGGGGATAGGGCCCAGCGGCGCCGTAAGCGCGACCCGAGAAATTTTTTGAGATTTTATTCGATTCGTGGCAGAACCTTTTTCGCCTCATTTAAAATTTTCTTGTTTTTCAGTAAAAAATTAATTTTTCTTTTACAATTTTTACATGGCGTCGTCAAAATCGGGCATTTTGGCGGATCGGATGAAGCATTTGTTGGGCACGGCTAAACTTGCGGATGCGTACTTTTTGGTGGGGGACGGAAAGGAGGCGAGTTTTTATTTCAATTTTTATATATTTCTAAGTTTTATTTTTGATTTTTTAAGCTTTTGTCGGCCCATAAAGGCATTTTGGTGTCCGCTTCCGACGTTTTTGAGGCAATGTTCCGTTTTGACTCGCAAAATGGAAAAGCGGAAAAGGGTAAAAGAAAGATGTTGCACATTCATTCTCTCATCGGGAGGATCTAATTAAACAAATGAAAATGAAAGTTGCTTATATTCTTCAATTTTTATAGTTCCGGAATACCCGGAATAAAATCCGGCATTTTCCCGAGCAACGTTATTATAAATTCTAGAGACGAGACCTTAGACAAAATGGCAAGGGTTCCTTCTCCCTCTGCTAAGGAATAAGAAAGAATTGCTAAAAGTAGGAATAAAAATAATTTAGGCCTTGCATCTGTCGACAATCCCGTGGAAGTGCCCGACGTTGAACCAACGGCGTTTAAAGTGATGCTCAGTTTCATTTACGCGGACGATTTGAGCGAATTGGACGGAGACAACGCAATGGCAGTGCTTTACGCGGGTCAAATATTTTAATTTATATGGAAATTTTAGGACTATTTTTAGTAAAAATACCGTTTCCGTCCCTTTTATTTTGATAATAATTGTTTTTAAGCTAGAAAGTACGGCATCGATGCATTGATCAGTCATTGTGTGCAAATTCCAATTCAAAATCTGCCCAATGTTTTCTTGGCCATTGCCCATGCTCGTCTTTTAGACTTTGAGGTGGGAAAAGATTTTACGATGTAGAAGAAAAATTATCTTTTTTGGGAGATGGTAACTAAAAAATTTAAGTGTCCATTTTACTGAATGAAAAATTTGTTATACTTTTTTAGTGCGCAGGATTCGGTCCTGCTCAGATCTACAAATTATATTTTATTTTAAGGAATTCTCTCGTCGCTGCTTGGATTACATTGACCAAAATGCCGAAACTTTATTTGAATCAGAGGAATTTTTACAAATTGATCAAAATTTGTTGTGCGAAATTTTCGGGCGTGACCAATTGAAAATCGACGACGAACTCACCATTTGGAATGCTGTACTAATTAATTAATTATTCGATTAAAAATGCTAACTTTTATTAAAAAATTATTTTTTCAGGCACTCCGTTGGGCTGACGAACGCTGTGCTCAAATGCTCATTGATTGTTCCGCTGAGAATCGTCGTTCTGCGCTTGGCACGGCACTGTTCAAAATTCGCTTTCCTCTCATCTCGACGGAATATTTTACCAAAAGCATCGGTATCAATTGAATTTTTAAGCTAATAAAATTAGTTTTCCGGTTTATCTCAGTTGGGCCCCGGCACGTTTGGGCCAAGCGGGGTTTTGGCTATAACTTTTTTCTTCGCCAACCAAATCCAACAATCTTGGTATCATTCGATAGCCCTAAGTGTCCTATATTAGCCTGAAAAATTTTGAAAGATTTCGCTAAGGTTCAAAAAAGAATGATACCAAGTTTGTTGGATTTGTTTGGCAAAGAAAAAAATTATAGCAAAAACCCCGCTGGGGCCCAACTGAGCGAGTCCGATTAGTTTCATATATTATTTTTGCAGTTCCTTCTGGCGTTTTGACAACCGATGAATTTCTCTCCGTTTATCAGTTCCATTGTCACCCCAATCTCCGTGGTGTGCCCGGCCTTAAACCGTTGGAATTTCCATGGCATGGACGAATTTCCGATTGGAACAGAATCAGGGGAAAAAGAGGGACCCTGGCGATAGAAATTGAGAAATTTTCTGAATTTACGAAAGAGGAAGTGGGGAGCAGTCGAAACAGTGAAATCGAAGTGTTCATAAGGGGACGTTCGTGGAAAATGTCGGCAGAAATAAAAATTGATGAAAAAAGCAATGAAAAATGGCTGGGATTTTACCTTTTGTTCACCGCTCCAAAAGAAGGTGGACGACACACATAAATGTTAAATTTAATAACTTTTTTTATTTATTCAGCTAAAAATTGGAGTTACAAATGTTCTGCCACTTTTCGAATTGTTTCACACCTATTTTTTTTTTGCAAAAAATATGCCCCAAAACCAACAAATTGGAGTTTTCTGTAAAAATGTGTAATAACTTTTCTTATCAGCAAAAAAATTTAAGTAATTCCCAGGAGCCCGTGGAGTTTTAGAATGAGGTGGGCAGTATAGGTTTTAAGCAGTGTTTATTTATTACTGAATGAGGACGAGTGCCAAGTTATGGATGCGTGCCAAAGGCTCAGCTAATTGTTGTCGGAATTGCTCCACCACCCACAAAAGTCCTTCCAAAACTCCACCGGGTGAAGTGACGAAAGATTTCTTGCTGTTACAATTTTGAATCGGATCATATGCAGGCTTTTTAAACTTCGATTAAATTTAAAAAATACAGTAAAATTTTCGCTCGCAACTTTTTAAAAATAGTTTGAAATCGCAAAATTTGGTCATTTTTAGGGGGACAAAACCTGCCTGTAACAACTTGCACTAAAAACTTTCGAAATTTACTGGGCGACGCCTAGTCCCGTTTTTTGCGTCTCGGTTTCGCATCTCGGGAATTTTTCTGTCTTGAGCAGCACTAAAATTAAGGAATTGATGGACCCGAGCAAAGGATTTTACGACAAAATTGAAGATAAAGTGACTTTGGCCATTGATTTTACGTTGGAAGAAGAATAAGGAACAAAGCGCAAATTGACCGATGAATAATCAATCACATCCAATCACTCATCTTCTGCTGATTAATTGTTGTGAGCCCCTGAATAAATTTTAAATATTCTAAGGTACTGTAATTTTATGCGCTGAACACGAATAGGACTTTTGTTTTTTAGCTCTTATACGTATTATGTGAGTTTCGTAAAAAAAATTTTGACCAGCAGTAAATTAATGTATTGTCGTATAAATGTGTTTTGCCCCCCCCCCCATTTTTCGGATAAAATTCTTTACCATTGCCCATTCTGTATATATATGTAGCTTCTAACATGAAGGTAAATTTCGAAAATGTGAATTTTCGACTTTTTTGTTCGAGTTCGGGTTCGAAATTCGCCAAAACTGAACTTAGATAGATTCATGATCAGCGCATTAAATCACCCTAGAAAAAATTATCAGAAAATTTTTCTGGGAGGGTCAGAAAAAGGGGCAATGGTATAGATTATTAAAATTTTCAGGACCAATAATCTATACCATTGCCATTAATTGTTTGATGCTTCTTCGTAATTTTTCTTTTTTTTTTTGTATTTTCATAAAAAACTTTTCTATTCCTTCAATGAGAATTTCGTCTTATCAACGAAGAACCGTCTTTGTCTCTCCCCGTCTTTGTCTGTCTCTCTCTCTCTCCGTCTTTGTCTCTCTCCTTATCTCTATCTCTCTGCTCTCCGTCTCTCTATCCCTCTCTATTTGCACTGGGCTATGATTATTTTTAATCGACTAAATATTTTTGGGCAATTTGCAACGCCTAAAAGTGGGTCACTTTGGGATTGGCTCTAAGCAAAAAAGCGAGTTGGATTAAACAAAATTGGAGTTTATAAGATGAAATTCGCTGGACGAATTGTCACTTTTCTTTTTCTAACCCTTCCTTCCCTAATTCCCACATTTACTTTGACTGATTGATCCGATCTTTTAGCAAAATTATAATTTAAATTTCGGAATGAATTCCTCAATAATGAATTCGAATGAACGGATGAAACATTTGCTGAGCTCGGGCGAGGACGCGGATGTGCACTTTTTGGTGGACGGAGACAAAAAAGAGGCGACTTTTATTTAATTTCTATTTTGGTAATCTAGCAAATAATTGATTTTTTCAAGCATTTGTTTGCTTTTTAAAACAAATTTCAAAAAATCCAGGTCCAGGCCTGGATCCAGGTCTCGAGGAGCCTGGATTTTTGTCCAGGAAATCCAGGTCCAACATGGAATCCAGGTCCAACATGGAATCCAGGTCCAGGCTTTTTTCAAAATACCGATCTCTAGTAATGACAATAATGTCTGCCGCTGAACGCCTATTTTTGTAAGTATTTATCCAAATCTGGCGCATTGGTCTTCCTTCATCTGACTCTCTTTGCTTTATAAACTCAGTGACCTGACGAAGGGGCCGATTCAAAATTTTCAGCGAATGTTCATCCAAATTCTCGAAAAACGTCTAAGATTTATTTCGAATTTAAAAGTTTTGATATTTTTAAAATTTCTTAGGGAAAATGATGCTTTTTGAAATTCGTAGAATTTCGCGTCTTATGAGGTGTCTCACCTCACAAATTTTTCATATGCACTGGCCAAGTGAGCGCCACGGTGCTCTACGTTCCTCCCCCCACCGTTTCTCCAATCAGTTCCCCCGCATCGTTTCTGCCCGGAAAAAAATTAAAAAATTCTCAAATCTAGAAAATTTTCTTTAATTTGGTCTCGAAAATAATAAATATTAGACAATTATTTTAAAAAAATAAACTATTTAATAAGCGAATTTTAGAAAATTTTTTAAGTAGAAAAAAAACAAATCTACTAACTTTTGAAAAAAATTCTGAAAAAATTTTCTAAAAATTTTTTTTCTTGAATCGTTTTACCATAAATTTTCATTTATCCCTATTCTTTTCCACTAATGTTAAAATTCAAAATTATTCTGCATTTATTAATGGTAGGAAAGCTGCCATTTATTCTGAGTAAATATTTGAAGAAAAAACCATTGAAGAAAAGTTGAACCTCGAAATACATTATTGTTATTTGAAAATTTTTAAAATTATTATTAATATTCAATTAAAAAAAATTGCTTTAAAATAATAAATTTAAATATTTTTATTGACACTGAGATTATTTTCGGTTCAACCATACTGATTGTAGACTATTTTCTGTTTGACCTTTCACCGCCAAATGATCTTTTCACATCGAAAGATATTATCGTGAAATAGGCGCTATACTTTTTCGTCAGTAAACATTTTCGTCAGTGTACTATTTTTATTTATTTCACTGTTTTCCATTTTTTTCGTCAGTGTTCCAATTCGGCAGTGAATATTTTCGTCAGTGGCTATTTATATTTCAGTCTCATTTTTTTATATATAATTTTCTTTGTGTAATTTTATTTTAATAGTTGAGAATTTGTTTTATTCAAAAATGGGCTTAAGCACCATAAAATGATATGATTTAATTTTCATCACAAAAAAAACGAAATATTTAAACGCCTATTTAATTTCAAACAAATTCGACAGTGGACGATTTCGTCAGTGAATTCGTTTTTTTCAAATGCTTAATTCAATTTAAAAGTGCAAATGGTAAGGACAGGCCCGAAGATATTCAAGCGGATCACGGTTTCCAATGTCCTGTAAAAGAGCATTTAAATTGTTTGTCTTGCTGCGTGTGGCCCCATTATTCCATCAGCAGGCGCAATCTGATAATCAATAATTCGCTGGGACCACATATCATCTTCTTCAATCATTTTCCGGACAAAACCGCTGAGTCGCTGATTTCCTTTAAGATGGGCATTCCAAATTGCATGCCAGCCTTCAAGGCTGTTATTCGTGCGTGAAAGTCTAAGTGCCAAATGCATTGTAAAAACTAGATAAGGACTAAGCAAATATGCAAATAGGCACTCGAGAACGCATGGGAACGATGGCGAGCCAACTGATTCGAATGGTCATCATTTTCATGGGCATAATATAATTTTTTATGATTTTGAAAACTTTTGACTGCCATTTTGACATAATTAAAAACAAAATTTAAAAAATTTTGGGAATAGAAAAAATAAATTTTTATATTTAAAAGAAAAAAAATCACATTTGCAGGTGCATATGTGATCGTGACCGGAAAATGCGTCATTGATACAAATATTTTAAAATAAAGTTCTGTAGCTTTTTGTAAAAGTATAATTCTATAAGAACATTGTTCTAATTTCTGAACCACGGACCAAAATTTGAATAAAAAATCAAAAAAGTCCAAATTTTCGAATTTAGCATTTTTGGTTCAAAGTCGTTTGTGATGCCAGAAGGAACGGATTGTGGGAGAAAGTGGGATAAAGGACCTGAGAGAACCGCTAAAAAAGGCGCCCGTAGCTCAGTTGGTTAGAGCACGGCACGGATTGCTGGGGTCGTGGGTTCGAGTCCCACTGGGCGAGTTACCTTTTATTTTCTACACGTTTTAAATACACAGAAACAAACTGAAAGGTTCGATCCAATATGCCGGCAATTATTTTACCGATTTTTTCATAAATTGTTAAAAATCTGATTTATTTAACGCGAATATTTGGGTTTGATGTTCTTTTTTTGAAAAATTTTCAATCACACACACATGTACTAGAGCCATTATATGCTTTTCCACCTATGTACTAGGATCTCCATCCAATCTATCAGTTTGAGTATACAATTTTAAAGTTTTATGTTTCTTAATTATGAATGAAATGAGTTCAAAAAATTTTCAGTTTTTTAGTTTCGTTTCGTACGAAAAACGATTATTTTTTCGTTTTCGTGTTTCGTTCGCCAAAATTTTTTCAATGTCATCCATGGTGAACGACGCCTACGTTCCGCAATCAACGTGGTTTCCGCTCATCACATCCCATCCGGTCGCATTCCCTGAATTTGACCCGCTTTTTCCGAACAAAAAACCAAATCCAAACAAACATGATTTCTTCCATCTTTAAAGGCCAAAAACCGCCAGGAGTACAGGTTTTAAAAATGTACAAATTTATGATTATTTTAAAAAATGACAATTCTTTTCCGCATATTTAGAAAACTCTGATTTTTGAAAGTATTTCGAAATTTATAATTTTAAAATTGACCAAATACAGTTAAAAAGGTGCTAACCATTTGAAAACCATTCCCAAAAATCCGGTCGGGGTCGTTTTCGCGTGGCCGTTTTCGCGTGGCCATTTTCGCGTGGGGACGTTTTCGCGTGGCTGGGGTACGTTTTCGCGTGGCCGTTTTCGCGTGGGGTACGTTTTCGCGTGAGTACCTGTTTAGGACTGAAATTGGTCGGATTTGTGCAAAACATCCATGTTTCGAATCCCGAACCCGAATTCGGACAAATTTCTTGACTTTTTAATTTTTTTATTTCTTGCGGCTAGTATCTTCTACAATAATTTGTCAGTTTGGTCGGATGTGCATCAAACGGAAAAAATAATTAAAATTTTTTGGGGGAGGTTGTCTGACGGGCCATGAAACTCACATCGCCAAAATTTCTTAAGCCCATCTGCGCTCAATTGGTCGAAAACATAGAGTGCGCCGTCATGTTCTAACTTAACTTTGTTTCGTTTTGTTTTAATTTTTTGCTGCTGGTCCATATTATATAATTTAAATAGCCTTAATTTAGTTTATAAACTCATTAAATTATAAAATAAAAACTCGTTAGAAAAAAGAGTGAAACAAATTTTGGTAAAATATAATGTGAGTTATGAATTCTCTTTTATATGCAACCACGCGAAAACGGCCACGCGAAAACGTACCCCACGCGAAAACGGCCACGCGAAAACGTACCCCACGCGAAAACGGCCACGCGAAAACGTACCCCACGCGAAAACGGCCACGCGAAAACGTACCCCACGCGAAAACGGCCACGCGAAAACGGCCACGCGAAAATGGGACTTTGCCTGAACCGCGCGAAAACGGCCACGCGAAAACGTACCCCACGCGAAAACGGCCACGCGAAAACGGCCACGCGAAAATGGCCACGCGAAAATGGCCACGCGAAAACGGCCACGCGAAAACGTCCTGGCCCGCCAAAAATCGGGGTGATAAAAACGGTGCTGTTAGTTTTAGACAGTGATTGGTTTCGACAGTAAAATCTGTTTTCAAAAAAAAAACTTGTTCTAATAGTATAAGTATTGTTAATTTTGAAAAATTAAAATAATAAGCACATTTCTCTTTACAATGAAGAGGCATTTGTATTTTTCGAATTCTGCTAAAGAGCCTGCAGATTGCATCTTGGCACTCAAATAAGGCATTTGTTAGCATATTTTTTCGCACACGATTTGTAAAAAATTTATTGTATTTTTGACTCATTCCAGCAAGAGATATTTGTATAGAAAAAGTGAAAGCGATAAATTTTTGACAAAAAATCAATATAAATCTTTTTTTTTTATTACTTACTTCAATTATAAATTTTGTGTATGCAAAATATTTTAATATTAATTCATGTATACAATAAATTATGTAGAAAATTAATTAAAAAGTACTGTCGAAACCAATCATTGTCCTGGTACGATAAAAATAATTGGGGTAATAAAGCGAATCATGTCAAAACGAAAAATTGAGACAAATCTAGTGAAATAAAAACAAAAAATGCAAAAGTTTTGTTATAGATTAGAACTTGTTGTATATTTTCAATAAAAAATTTTTTGTATAAACTAATCCTCAATTCGTATCTGATGGAATTCATGCGCAAAAAAACTCAAAAAAGCTATTGAAAGTATAAAGTATATGCTCTAGTAGGTGTGTTCGAAAATCTAAATAAAAATTGCTTTTCTTTTTTTTATTCATATGGATATATTTTCAAAACAAATTTTTTTTATTTTTCACAAAAAAATTCTATAAATTCTCAAAAATACTCAAAATATGTAAAAAAAAATATGAAAATATGGACGAAAAATTACGAAATATGTACGAAAAAGTCTATGTATTAATATGTACATATGTAATATGTAGAAAAATCCGAAAATATGTAAATAAAAGTCCCAACTTTTGTTCGCAAACACAAAAAAGAAAATGTTTTTCCTACTAATTGGACTATGGAGAATACAGGAAAAAAATGTATTTACATAAAAAAAACTATCCCTATCTATCATATTCAATGGTATATTTTGAATAAAATTAAACAATAGGTAGTATAATTTAAAAATTGTAAAATTTTAATGCTTATTCAAATGCTCATCAATTTCAATGACGTCCTTGCCATTCAAAGACGAACCCGAACGCTTGTTCTAAGAGAATAGCGTAACAAGTGAAATATGACGAAAGCATTTAATTATGCAATGAAAATGATTGATTTTATTCAAATGGTTTGTAGTTTTCGCTGGATAAATTTATTACAATAATTTTATTTCTATTTATCATTTTCATCATTTCACCGCATGTGTACTTTTTTGCGTTGTGCTTTAAAAATGTTTTTTTCGCAAGAAATGAGAGGGGAATATTTGTAAATGGGGATAAGATTGGGTGCGAATTAGAAGCGATCTTTTGAAATTTTTTTGTAAGTTCAATTCTTAGGGGTTTCTTCATTTTGAGCCAAAATCTTTCTTAATCCATCAACAAAGAAAAAACCACCGACCTATGCTTTACAAAATTCAGGAAATAGTGCACTCTCTCCCACAGTGCGCTGCTTTCTTACCTCCATGGACTACACTATTTGATTGCCAAATTTTTTAACTTTTTTTCAAAAAAAATTTGATTGTCACCATGAAATACCAAGTTTTATATCAAAAAATGATGATATCTATTAATTATACGCCATTATAAAATCATTAAACGTGTTTTTACTTTACCCCTTAAGTCTAGCCCACTATTTTAATGCCGAAAATTAATTAAATGCATTTTCCAATTTTATAGAGAAAATTTATTTAGAATAATTTTTCTATGAATAAACCTCTAAATATAACAAGCAAAAAAAAAAAACAGATGAGAAAGACTTGCAAGACTTAATTAAGACAAATTAAGTGATTAACGATTGTGCGTTTATTCGATCGAAACTTTTCGCTTCGTCCCCTTTTGCTCTTCCGTATTAACATCGATGACCAAAGTCACTATGTCCTCGTCTTTGTCATATAATCCCTTCTCCGTGTCCATTAAATGCTTAATTTTGAACTTTTTTTAAAAGCCTTTTTAATTGGGCCATTCACCTCAAAAGTAATGAAATCAGAGAATCCCCAGCTGACAGATTTGTTGTTAAAAGATTGGTCAATTTTTTTCGTCACATCTTTCACGCCGCTTTTTTGTGAAACTATTCGAAGTGTTGCCGTGCATTTGCAACTCCAATTTTCATCTTTTAGTTGTAAAAATGAAAATAATTATTTATTTTATATTTAAATTGGACTTTTATTCCCACCTTTTGGAGCGGTGCACCAAAGGTGAAAGCCCAGCCATTTTTCGGTGCTGTCTTTCTTCGTATTTATTCGTGCCCATATTTTCCACGGCAATCCTTTTATGTAAATGCCTTCGCTGTAACGGCTGCTGTTCACTCCTTCTCGCGCAAATTCCGACAATTTCTCAATTTCCATCGCAAATGTCACTTTTTTTTGATCAGAAAAGCGTCCATGGCACGGAAATTCCATTGGGTACTGTCCGTGCCAACCGCGGAGATTCGGGTGGCAATGGAATTGGAAGACGGCGAGCAGTTCTTCCATTGTCAGAACGCAGGAGGGCACTGCGGGGAAATGCGGGAACAGAGATCAATGCCATGTAGAGACTGATTCAACACAAACATTAAAAAGTAGGGGAAGGGTTCGACTACCTTAATACAAATCAGGGGAGGTTCCGCGACTCAAACAAAAAAAAAAATTCCAGAATTCCGGCTCATAAAAAATTTCCAGAATGCAGTTTTTTATTTTTCGAAATTTTTGAAGAGTGGAGCCCCCGGCGGTGGGATACCAACGATTAGGGAGGAAAGAGCGGTCCGTTACTGCTTGTTTATGAAAAGGCATTTAAAAAAAGAAATTTATTTCGAAGTATCTTAAGAAATTTTAAAATGTGGCACATAAATGCATTCAATTAAGTTAAAAAAATCTCAAAATAGCTAAATGTGGTAGGGAAAATTATTTAGAAGAAAAATACAAAAAAAAATCAAAACTAATTTTTTTAAAAGAAAATTGTATAAATTTTTTTTTGATTTTTGGAGTTATTTTAGAAAAAATTTCAATTTTTTAGAGAGTTAAATTTTTTTAAGATTAGCGAGAAACTTCTCATAAATTGAGTAAAATGTATAAAACCTATGAAAGCTTTGAGATTCTAAAGTATTCATAAAAAATACTTATTCATCCCAAAAATAAGCTTTTTCTATAAAACAGTGGAAAATAAATTTTCTAATTATGCGAGAAATTAAATTTACCAATAATTTTCGAGAAATCTCTTTTTGTTATCAGTGCGAAACGTATTTTGAAAAGTGCCGGGCCGAGTACATCGCGACGATTTTTAGCGGAGCAATCAATGAGAATTTGAGCACAGCGTTCGTCAGCCCAACGAATGGCCTAATAGGCAATCAATTAATTAATTATCTAATTTGAAAAATGGGAAATGAAGTTAGAAAATGAATGCTATGAAATTCAGGATTAAATCTTAAAATCTTATTGTAAGCAGATTCAGAACCAGCCAAACTGTGAGAAGGATTTCGGGAAAGGATCAAGCGGTATTGGGTATCGACAAGCGCCGGTGGAGGGATTATATTTTAATTTTGTAAAGGAACCCAAAAATCGGGGAACGGGCGTAATGAGAAAGAGACCAAGATTAATTTGATGGCATTAAAATAGTGCTTTAACGAAATTCTCGGCAAAATTGTCGACGGGCTAACCAACTAAGAAGGATTAAAATTAATTATTACAGCATTCCAAATGGTGAGTTCGTCGTCGATTTTCAATTGGTCACGTCCAAAAATTTCGCACAACATATTCTGATCAATTTGTAAAAATTGCTCAGATTGTAACAAAGTTTCAGCGTTTTGGTCAATGTAATCCAAGCAGCGACGAGAGAAATCCTTAAAACAAAAGTTAAATAAAAATCGTCGCAAATTTTTTGTGAAATCCAACCCTCTTCAATTTTAAAATTAATTTTAACCAAATTTTATACATTTTCGTTGAGAAGGCGAGCCTGGTCATGTGCGAAGAATACATTTGACAGTTCATTAATTGGGAATTCCAAACAAGCTTTGACCAGCGAAGAGACATTGTATTTATTTGCTAAAATATTTTAAAATTAAAAATAATTATTATTCAAAATGTATTTATTTGCTAAAATATTTTAAAGTAAAAAATAATCATTTAAAAATTATTTTTACCCGCGTAAAGCACTGCCATGGCATTTTCTCCGTTCAATTCACTCAAATCTTCAGCATAAATGAAACTGAGCATCACTTTGAAAGCATTCGCACTAATGTCAGGAATTTCTACCGAACTATCCGTTTTAGCGGAAGGAGCTAAAAATTAATTTAAAATATTTGAAAAACATTTAAACTTTTCTAAATTTTTACTTTCAGTCTTTGGTTTTTTGTCATCAAAACGGAACATCGATTCGAACACATTCGAAGCAGTCATCATAATGCATTTGTGCGCTTTCAAAAGCTAAGAAAATGCAAATAAAATTGGGGAATAAATGTTTAAAAAAATACCGAATTATTATTATTATTTTAAATTTTAGTAATTTTATCAAATTCTTTTGTGGGCCAACTCGCCTCCTTTTCTTCTCCTTGGCCAACTAAAAATTGAATGTCCGCCCCGTTGCCCGTGCTCAACATCAGCTTCAACCGATCCACCAAATTGCTCGCCATACAAATATTTATGAATAAATTCCTTTTTACTGAATATTTTATTAAAAAAGCAGGCTTAATAATTTTATTAGTAAAAATACAATCGGAGAATGGAAGAGGAAAGGGCAAAAAATGTTGCATGAGCATAATGCGTGGTAAATATGGTTAGTTAGTTAACCAATTAAACGTTATTGATTGACGCATTTTATGGCGTGCACCAAATGATGGGGCTGTGAGCGAGTGTAATTAAAACAGTCATTTTTTATGGGTGAAGAAATTTTGAAAACTTATTTGCTTACGGAATTTTTAAAAATAAAATTTTTAGGAATTGATCAGTGTTGGGAAGTGAATATTAAATGAATAACAAGGATGTTGCGAGACTAAAATAAAAGCTCAAAAATCTCGAGCCAAAATGATTTCGGCTATAACCTTTTAAAATTTAATGAAATTTCGAAATTTAAAAAAATGTTGAAATTTAGATTAATAACTTTGGCTCAATTTTATTTTAAATAAGTTGAAATTTTTATCAACTAAAAATATATGTGTGATACAATAATGCTTTTTATTTTTTCTCAGTACTAATTAAGAAACAAATTTCGACCTAGGTCGAACCCCGAACCTGGTTTCGACCAAAAAGTCGAAAATTTAAATTTTCCAATTTCTCATTAACAGATGTCATATTCGTAATCAGCAACATTTAAAAGCCCCGGAAACATGCTTTCATACAACAAAAAATTTTTAGAAAAATGAAAATACTTAGGGTGTAACATAAGTTTCCGCACAACTTTTTTTAAAGAATTTTTTTATGAATATAAATTTAAAAAACCATAATCATGATCCGAAATATCTGACATTATTATTGAGAATGAGTTTGCTATTTATCGGGCAAGGGATAAATCCCATTAGAAAGTATTTAAGGAGTTAGAGTTGATAATGTAAAATGGTCATTTTCGAGGTATGTATTTTTGATGGGTGATTTAAAGAAAATGAAAAGAGATACAGAGGCAGAGAAAACGTGAGTAAATAGAGCAAAGTTAGGACTATAAAAAATTATAAGAAAAAAATTTTATTACTTAAAAAATGAATTATTGGAGGGCCGAGTCTAAAAATGGTCTCCAAAAACGGCATTTTTCAAGACCATCAAATAACAAAATGTTTTAAAGTGGTTTTGGAAATTCCGAATTTAATTAAACTAAGTAAATTGACCACGCTGAGTCCGAATATGGCCTTAGATTTGGTCTCTGGGTTCTCAACAAACCTGTACAGCTCCAACTTCATGCATGGAGTTGGAGCAGTACAAGCTCAGGGTTAAAAGATAGGTCAGACTTAAGGCCATATTCGGATTCTACTGGTCTAATTTGTACAGAAAACCTTCTTTTTTGTTATATCAGGTTACTTTTTTGACCATAAAAAATTCGAGAAAAATTAGTGGGCCAATTTTCAATTTTTGCATGGTCGGGAAAAAATACTAAAAAATTGAATAAGCAAATAAAAAACGAAACAATGGCATGAAATGAAAGAAGACTTTCTGACGAACAAAATAAAAAAAGAATTATTAAAATAACTGCAGAAATTACGGAGTTATGAATTTTTGAATTTGTCAAAAAAAAATTGTGCGGAAACTTATGTTACACCCTAAGTATTTAGAAAATCCCGAATTTTCTAAATTTTTTTAAAACAATCATAAAATTTGTACAATTTGAACTCGTACTCCTAGAGGTTTTTGGCCTTTTAAGATGGAAGGAATCATGTTAGGTAGTTTGGTTTTTTGTTCGGGTTTTTTGGAAAGAAGAAAATGTCTTTGCCAAATATATAACACTACATATCTTCATATTTCCTTTCTCTGTTATGAGTAGAGACAAAATGCTGAAATAGGTACAAATTATAAAAAAATGTCCGGTCCTCCAAATTGCTTACGCCCAGAAATGTATGTGGAAAAAAAAAACTTAAAAAACATTGTTAGTGAATTTTTTTTGCCACCGCTCGGCCGAGAATTTAATTATTTGTTGTCGTAATTGGTTTATATGTTTGACCAAAAAAAGCATGGTTCAATTCCCTGCATTTTAATTTATTTTTATTTTTAAACCTAAAAATAAGCATTCACGAGCAAAACAAATTTCATAATAGGGTTGCACCCCCGAACGTCGGGGTTAGAAAAGTCGGGGTTCGGGGTTGTCGGGGTCAGCAAGTTTGGGGTCGGGGTCGGGGTTAACAAAATCGTTCGGGGTCGGGGTCGACCAAATTGTTCGGGTCGGGGTTCGGGGTTTTTAAATTTTTACCTTATGCCATATAGTCAACATTTTTTATAATTTCCATAATAAAGTTTTATTTGTTTATATTTATTTATTTATTTTTTATCATAAATATTTTTGTATGCTTTAATATCTTGAAAATTTTAAAATTTTTTATTTTGTCGGCAACATTATGTCTTTTTGGCGGCGACATTTCTGGTGCATCGAATTTCTATATTAATAAATGAAATTTTGCCGGTTTTTACAAATATTAACATGTGAAAATTTAAATTTTTCCCAATCCGGAAACCGGTTTCGGATCCGGCAATTTGAAAAAAGTGAATCTTATTCAAAAAATGATCAAAAATTTCTGATTACTTTTTTCTTTTTCAAACCATCTTTTTTTCTCGGCGCGCTTTTTCTAAAGACTTTTCAGGAGAAAGGGGTCCGGCGGTGCCGATAGGCGCCGCCGGGAAAATTTTTGAAAATTTGCATGGGTCTGTTAACAGATTTTGCCCAAAAAGTGCTGAATATTTTCGATTTTGAGCCAATTTTTTTAATAAGATTTACGAATTTTTGGACTCGGCCAAGCGAATTTTGAAATTTAATTGTTTCGATATTTTGTCAATATTTTGAAATATATTGTTTTCATGATTTATTTAGTCATGAAAATTGAATTTTAAATTTCAACGAAAGTAAATTTTTGAAAATTTGGGTTTAATCTGTTAACAATTATGCCAAGAATGGTCTATTATTGATAATTTTGTTTAAAAAATGTATTAATTAGAGATCGGTATTTTGAGAAAATACGGATAAGGACCAAGAGTACGGACCAGGGCTGGACGCAAGTGGATTTACAATTACGGAAATCCGCAATCCGCAATTGCGGCGATTTTCTCAGTTGCGGAAATCCGCAATCCGCAATTACGGGTGTCCAAAAACCCCGCAATTTCCGTAATCCGCAATCCGCAATTAAAAAAATTTTTTTTTTTTAATAATTTTAAATTTTATTTTAAAAAATCCTATAAATCTTTTAAAGCAATTTAAAAGCATATTAAAAAGCAAATTTATAAAAGCAAAATCATTCAATTGAAAATCCGGTTAGAAGCAAGTTATGGTGAAGAAACAAAAGCTTTGCCAGATTTTCCGCCTGTAAACTCTTTCTCAAGTCATCTGAAATCAGGCCGGCGCGGTCCGTCCGTACCAGGGCTGCGGTGCCGATAAGCGCCGCCTAGGAAAAATTTTCAGAAATTTTAACGAATAATATATGTCATAATTGAAAGCAAATTTTCTTTATTTAATAAAAATTTGGCAAAATGGTTCAAAAATTCAAAACTTGTTTAAATTTTCTTGACTTTCTCTCACAAAAATGCCATTCTTAGGGGTGTATATTTAACCCCGACCCCGAGTCGGGGTTAAGGGTCGGGGTTCGGGGTTGTCGGGGTTGGAAGCGTCGGGGTTCGGGTCGGGGTTAACCCCGAAAAATGGCCAAAAATGTCGGGGGTCGAATCAGGAGCAGCAGCTCGTCCGTTTCTACCCCAAATAATTTTTAAAAATTTGTCAAACTTACAATTAAAGAATTTTTCTTAAAAAGCTTAAAAAAATTTTCTCAAATATCAAGGAAAAACTTTGAAAACTTTTTCATCGTTTTTTCTTCAAAATCTTCTTGATGAATTATTGCTTTTTAAAAAAAATTAAATTATTCTGCGACCCTCCGAATCAGTCCCTTCCCTCCGCATGGTCCGCCCCCTCCCCCCGCCCAATTGAGAAAATTTTTTGGTTCTTTTTTGAAAGTTATATTTTTGAAAATTTAAAAAAATAAAAAAATTTTATTTTCCAGAAAATAGCTCTAAGAAGTTTGAAAATTGAATTTTATTTTTTCGGGTAGAAGAAATGATATACATGAAAAAGGGGGAGAGAACGCCCCTGGGTCGGGCGGGGTCGGGGGTGCAACCCTATTTCATAATTAAATTTTGTTTTTTTAAATATCACACCTTTCTCCCTTCAACCGGTTGGGTGGATGAGACGGCGGTTTCATCATTTGCCACTGTTTGACCCGTTGTTTTTGTTGTGATTGAGGCGTCCGCGTTCGAATGCACACTTCAGCGAGGGCAAAAAGTTGGAACATGGTGACGTGGAACAGACGAGCAAATCTTCAAACGAATTTTTACCAAGAAAGTTCAAATGAGTTTTTTCAATGCAAATGCATGTTTTCAAGAATGGGAAAACACAAAACAACCGCACTTTGAACTTCAGTTTGGCGTCGAATGTGCCGGCAATGCGTCCATCATCCGGCATTTTGAGCAGCACATAAGTGGTGCAAGGCAGGCCAAAGGGCAACTGGACCAACGGGCGAACACTTTGCACATGCCAAAGTCTCATTTTTTATCCATTTGGCTAGCACAATACTAATCAAAAACATTATAATGCTTTTTGCGTAAATTTTTTCCCGCTCTCATAGATTTACTTATTTTCCGGAATTTATTTCGCTAACATTCAAATTTTGTCTTAAAAGCGAAAAAAGTCATGGAAAAGGTCAAATTAATGCAAAGAAAAAAAAATTGAATATTTTTGTGGGACATTTTGCCAAGAATTTGATTGACAAAAAAGGAACTTTTGTAAAAAAATTCAAAATTTCTCAAGAAATCGCCAAAATATGTGCCAAAAACTACCGAAACCCCAAAATATGTTTTTATTCGCCAAAAGCCCAAAATATGTTTTATATGTGCTAAAAACTCGCGCTGATTAAAAGGAAAACAGGTAAAAATGCTATTTTGAGCTTTTCATGCGATAGCATATGCGCAAAAAAATATATGTAAAAACATATAAATCCGTTCCCAGACAATTAGGGATGCCAAAAATATGCAAAAATATTTTTTCCTGGATTCTACATAGCCTAATTAGTAGTGCTGTTCGAGACCAAAAGTTTTCCGAGACTCGAGACTAGAGATCGGTATTTTGTAAAAAGCATGTACCTGTACCTGTATTTCCCGATTGGCCTGTACCTATATTTTCTGTACAAAAATACAGGAAAATACAGGTACAGGAAAAATACAGGCCACTCGAGGCCTGCATCCAGGCCTGTACCTGTATTTTTTAATTTTTTTTAATAAAAAACCTTTTTAATTAATAAAATAACGTAAAAATACCTAAAAGTATTTATTATTAATTAAACAATAAATATTGCTTAATAATAATATATTTAAACTTTTTTTCGTACATATTTCATTTTTTTAAATAAAATTTGCAATTTTTAAAGCAGTTTGTTAACAGATTTTTTCAAAAAAAAAGAGACACATTTTTGCGATTTTAACCAATTTTTTATAAGGATTTTCGGGGCTACTTGAAACTGTAGCTTTTACAAATCGGAATTTTGATCAAAAAATTTGTGCTCATAAGAACATTAGAATTTTATTAAAGCATGCGCCAAATTGACATGTGACGGGCCTTCGAATGCTACCAAGATCATTAGATTTTGTTGAAAATAAAAAAAGGTATAGCACAATGGGCTGGCGCCAAAACGACCAAGTCCACCTTGAACTATTTATGACATTTCGCCAAAACATTATTAATTTTTCAAATTTGAGTTTCACTGAATAAAATGATATTTTTTGAATTTTTCCTAATTTTTTCATACATTTCGCCAAAAAATAGTGATTAAAAATTAATACAGGAAATACAGGTTTTTAAGGCCTGTACCTGTACCTGTATTTCAAAAATGGCCTGTACCTGTATTTTCTGTACAAAAGTACAGGAAAATACAGGTACAGGAAAAATACAGGCCTGGATCCAGGTACAGGCCGATCTCTACTCGAGACCTATTCCGAGACTTGACCCCGAGGCTCGAGACCGATTCCGAGACTTGACCCCGAGACTCGATACCGAGACCCAAAAAACCCGAGACTTTTCTCGAGTCGAGACTCGAGACTTTTTCCAAAAATTTTTCTTTTTCACTTAAAAATCGATTAAAGCATATAAGAAATTTAAAAAATCAATCTTTGGGGGTTTTTTATAAAATTTTTTTTGCCTTTTTTCCTTATTTAAGCTATAGTCAGTTTTTCCTTTTCATATGTATGACTTTTTACACCATTTTTTTGCTGCGCTCTTTTTAAAAAGAACTTCGGGAATAGGGGTACGGCGGTGCCGTTAGGCGCCGACGGGGAAAATTTAGAAAATTTGACTGTAATTTTGTTAACAGATTTTCACCAAAAAATTACCAAATTTATCATCTTCAGCTAATTTTTTAAGAAGAAAATTAATGATTTTAGGCGTCGCCTGGTAAAAAGTGCAAATTTTAGCCCTATTTATTTAAATAAACCATAATTATCATTAGGAATTACATTTTTATTTATCTCAATACTGATTTGGCTTAATTTTGTTACCTTGGATAAAATTTATGATTTTACACCCCTAAAAATGGGTTTTTTAGAGCCTATTTTGTATTTTTAGTGCCTATTTTTGTGTTTTTAGAGCCTAAAAATGTAATCTCTAATTATCATAATATGAATTTTTTATACTTGATTTAAATTTAAAAAAGCACTAACAGAATATTAAATTTATTTTGAATTTTCCATTGAAAAATGGGTGCCGGCGGTGTCGATAGGCGCCTATGGAGAAAGGTTTGAATTTTTAGTGCACTTTGTGAACAAATTTAGTACAAAAATGACAATATTTTATGATTTTAATCGTTAAACTTGTTATTGAATTCCTATAGGAAAAGGAATAATTTTGAAAATTAGAAAAAAATAACTACTTGAAGGGGAACTGATCCAACGCAAAAATGCAGAACAAAACCAAGTGGACAATCCACTGGACCACATATTTGACTACGAAAAATGAAGCAAAAGGTATATTAATTTTAAGTTAACAAAGAGTCAATCATTAGGGGTGTAAAAAAGTCTCGGTCTCGAAAGTCTCAAAGACCGAGACCGAGACTGAAAACCAGAGACCGAGACCGAAAAAAACCGAGACTTTTCTCGAGTCGAGACCGAGAGTCTCGAACAGCACTACTAATTAGTAGGAAAAACATCGTCTTTTTGGTATTTGCGTATAAAAGTTGGGAGTTTTATTTGCATATTTTGACTTTTATTTGCATATTTCATGCATATTTTGCCATTTTTTGTGCATATTTTCCGATTTTTTGCATATTTTGCCATTTTCGTCAAAATTTTCCGATTTGAATATCCCTTAAGAAAAATTTTTAATTATGCCTAAAATTATTTCCAAATCTGAATGGATGCGCGAATGGGTCAACAGTAAGCTTCACTGCCGAAAACCTTGAGAAAATTTTGATCTGAAATTGCAAAAACAACCGATAGAATTTATGAGGAATAATATTTTAAATTAATTTTACACCTCTAATTTTCAATTTTTTTTTTCTGCATATTTGGTGCATATTTTGCGATTTTGTGCATATTTGGTGCATATTTCACGACTTTATTTGCATATTTATGCGCATATTTTGGCCACTTTTCGTGCATATTTTTGGCATCCCTACTGATAATTATCCATAAAAAGTTATTGCCGTTTTTTTTTCTTTTTTTAACGTCCATTACCTAGTAAATTCAAATCCTTTTTTGCGTAGTGGCAGAAATTTTCAACTTCATCTTCTTAACACACCGAGTCAAAAAACGAGACATGTGTCAATAAAGAGAGAGTGCAGAGAAAAAAACATCTCTCTTTTTGGCGTACTATTTCTTTATCTGTGTTAATAGAGAAAAACTGAATTTACTTCGTGACGTTTAACTTTTTTTCCTAACGTTAAATCCGCTTCAAATTTTGCATAAAGACAGAGAAAAATATTCTGCATCTAATGATAGGTCAGGTTAATATTAAAATGGGTCAAATAGGAAAGTTATAAGAAAAACAAAATTTTAAAGCCTCATAACTTTTCTCTGGTACACCAAATCGCTTAGCATTTGCTTAGAAAAAGCTTCTCATTATCAAGAGCTTTTGAAAGATACCAAGATTATCCAATTTGGTTGGGAAAAACCTTCAAAAATAATTCCCAAAATTCGTCATTTTTTAATATTTTGGACAAAAATAAATAAAAATATTCATGTTGCACAACGGACTCGAACCACCACCCTTTGTCCCTTTACTATCTTACAAAAACCACTTCGCCACATATGCATTTACTTTTTGAACTAGGGGCTCAAAATTGACTCGGTGTGTTAATTAATGACTCATTAAATATTAAATCTACACAGTTATTTTTTTTAATTGACACACATTTTATCATTTTTTAAAGAAAATCCGCACAAATTGACTCTAGTAATCTCAAAAACCAGCCCTTTTTGTTGAAAATCTGTCAACAAATCACACTCAAATTTTCAAAATTTCCTCCGGCGGCGCCTACCGGCACTGCCTGACCCCCTTCTTCCCGAAAAGTTTTTTGGAAAAAGCGCGCCGAAAAAAAGTGATGTGAAAAGCAAATCTGAATTTGTAATAATATTCGATCATTAGTTCAAAAATGATTATTGTTTTAAAAAATTGATATAAATTTGTTTGAAATATTGATTAAATATATTGTAATTTAATTTTGCGTTAACTTTTGTGTTTTTAAAATAAAAAACCAAACAAAAAATGAATTGTTAATATTTTCACTTGAAATAAATTAAAAAATTATTTAAAGTTTTTATTTGGATGGCAATGGAATTGATAAACACCGATAAATTCATCATTGGACAGCACACCAGAAGGAAGTGTAAAAAAGGGCAAAGCTCGAAAAAAAACAGTTAAATTCGGGTCCGTATCGTTTTGGCGCCGACGTTTTGGCGCCAGCCCAAGTTTTTGGGTTATAACTTTTTTTGTTGTTAACCAAATCCAGCAATCTTGGTATCAATCGAAAGCTTAACATGTTTAGAAGATATTTCTAAGCTATTGCTTCGCGATTAGACAATTACCAAAAAAGTTATAACATGAAATTCCAAAAAAGTCGAAATTTTTGAGTTTTTTTCTTAATAACTTTTTTAGAAGCTAAAATTTTTGTTTGTTTTTTGTAAGGCTAATAGAGCTTGTGAAGGGCTTTCGAATGATACCAAGATTGTTAGATTTGGTCAACAAGAAAAAAAGTTATAATAAAAAAACTGAGGCTGGCGCCAAAACGTCGGCGCCAAAACGACCCAGTCCCTTAAATTCCAATGCGAGTGTCCCTCTGTTCCCCCTGGCTAGTTCCAATCGGAAATTCATCCATGCCGTGAAATTGTGGAAACAAACGAATTAATTAAACTATTGAAAATTAAAATTACAGTTTCCAAATTCATTGCTATATTCGAACGTGATCAGTTGGTGATCACCAACTGATCACGTTCGAATATTTCACACAGCAAATTCTGACCAATTTGAAAAATTCATCCAATTTGAATAATTTTTCCAGTATTTGGACAAATGTAGCGCAAACATTGGAGGGCGAAATACTAATCTATTAAAGCACCTCAAAATTAACTTAGAAAAATGTTTTGGTTTGTCGGGACTTTCACATTTTTGGGGGTGCGGCTTAACGGAAAAGTGCAAAATTTCTTATTTTCTCCCCGGTGGCGCCTTTTTTATATCAACGGCTCCTGCAAAAATTTTTTGAAAAATAACAGAAAAAAAGCAAAAACCAACCGTTGAAGATAATTAAGTGTTTGTCACCTCCAAGTCTAAAAGACGCGCGCCTTCTGGGTGCTGAGCCATAAAAAAACCATCAAATGGAAATTTTCGACAAAAAAAATTTGTTTTAGTGTTGTTTAGAGAAAAATAGTTTTTAAAGTGATGGAGAAAAAAAAATTTGTTAAGTAAAATTTTATGCAAAATTTTCAACAACTATTTTTTTTTGTATGGCTCTGTTAGTCTGTTTGACCCCGCCCCTTCCTATTTTGTTCACCCGCGAAAAGCACTGCCATTGCGTTGTCTCCGTCCAATTCGCTCAAATCATCGGCATAGATGAAGCTGAGCATCACTCTGAACGCTGCTGCTTCAACATCGGGCACTCCACGGGATTTGACTGTTCAGCTAAAGTGACTAAAAATTGGGGAAAAAAAAGAAAATTTAAGCGTCTCCACTATCGGTTTTTCGCATTTTCGGCATCATAACGGAACATCGCTTCAAACACTTCCGAAGCCAACATCATAATGTACTTGTACAAAAAATAAAAAGGATAATCAATTTTTTTGTTTCGGCTCGCCTCCTTTTCCTCTCCCAACAAAAAGTGAATGTCCGCCCCATTGGCAGTTTCATCCGATCCGACAAATTTGCCGACTTTGATTGTGATGTTATTAGTTAATTACCTTATAATTGTATGCTAAGGAATAGAAAATTTAAGAAATTTTCTAATTAACTCGTACTTGGCAATGACATGCCATTTTGATCTGGGTACGCAAAACATTTCACATAAATAACCAACAAAAAATTATTAAAGCGGAAGGAACAAAATAACAAAAATAAATTTGAATTTGTGCGTGTTGTAAAACGTTGGAATTTGCCGAATCATCCACGAAATCCTTTCCTCGCAAATTTTCGAGTCTTAACCTCCTGCAAAACACATTAGGGTACAGGGATTTGTTTTTTAATTAAATCAATAAATGTGGTTAATTTTCAAATTATGGTTTAGCTCAAATTTCATTTCAATGCTTCCAAATGCCCAATTTTTGTACCGGTGCAAGTAATACATCGGTAACATGGACTGAAAGAAAATCTATCAAATTAAGCCGCCCTGATTGTCAATTTGCGCGGCCCCGGCTGGACCTGGTCACCAGCCACATTGGGCGAATTGCCAATCACCAGCAGACCACTTTCGGCAAATTCCCCAACACCATTGGCCAATGTTGCGGGGTTCATGTGAACAGGCCGCCCTTGCCATTGGCACAAACTGGTAAAACATTCCCTGATTGAGATGAATTAATGAAATCTGACATTCTAATATTTTCTTAGCAAAACTTGATATTTTTAAATCAAAAATTTTGTCAAAAAATTGGAGATGAATTTTTGAGAACATTACCGAAATCTCTTTTCAAAAATCAGCAAAAATACTTATTCAAAATTTATAAAAATATTTTTAGACAAAAGTTTAAAATGTTTAAGGTCCTCTTCCCTCCTGGATTTTTTATGCGAATAACTAAATGACAAAACAAATAGAAATGTGTTTTTCATGCTTATTAACACGCCCCGAGTTAGCAAAAAAATCTGCAAATGATTCATTAATGAGGAACAATTTTTATTTTGTTTGAGTCCGGATTCAAATTTCAGAATAGGCTAAAAATAGATTCAGATTCTAGCACGAAAACCCTTAAAAATCTCACGAAAATTTTGTAAATTTTTTTCAAAAGCCAGCAGCTTATTTTATCCTTTGAAAAACACCCAAATATCGGTTAATTTCGCTTGGAGCGAATAATTTTGACACTCAAATATCGGTTTATATGCGTTTAACAACTTTGTCTTGAATTTGAGGCCAAATTTTTCTGGCCGTTGCCAAGGTGTCGGCCAATGTCAATTTTGGCATCCTCACCATGGTGCCCGTGGATCGTCGGTACTACGAGCACGCGTGGGGTGGCGTCTTTTGCGCGTACAGGCACGCCATGTGGCTCATGGAAGTTGTTGCCGGCAGCGACTTCTTGAACAAATTTGGAGGGTTGCGGCGGAAAACGGAAGCTGTGCGCGACGCAAGCCTGGGACGCCTCCTGATGGCGGAGGTGAACACAGTCGAATGGAATGCGCTATCGGCTGTTATGAAGGGTGGGGTGGAGCCGATATTCGTGGCGGACATCTCGAACCCCTTATTTTTTGCTTATCGGGCGACCCAGGATTGGCAGGTTTTAAGCAGGGCATGGTTTTTTGGGTTGGGTCGACCGGACAGGACTGCACTGATCAAGGGAAACAATAATGAAAGAACTAAAGTGTGCTAACAATTTAAAATAAGATTTTAAAAAATATAAGAATGATTTTAGCTTTAATTGGTTATGGTCTGCACTCTGTGTCGTAAAATACAACTATCATAAATTTTGGGAGGTGGACAATTTTTTAATTTTGGGCTAATTTCGGTGATACGAAAATCTATTTTGTCCCTTTACTACTTCCAAAAACTGAGCCATATATCCAAATATTTTTGGTGCATGTTTTTGGGAAGGTTTGTCTAGCATCCTTTGGTTAACCACACTTCGTTGGAACGGATGTTATTTGATTGTCATTTGAGGCGAAGCGTACGTGCTCATCACCAAAGAGATCGTCAATGTGCAGCCTGAGGCCCTGACCGTGTTTGGAAGAAACTACTCCATGGAAGCATGGGATGGATTCTTTGCCGCTTATATCCATGCTAACACGCTGGCGACCGTTGCCGGAGTGCGTTCATTGACGCCAAAATTACGCTCCAACTCCACCCGCGAGACAACCGGCTCTTCGGAAGGCCTTCAAAGGTGCTTATTTATTTTGCTTATCGGGCGACCCGGGGTTGGCTGGTTTTAATAAGGGCATTGTTTTTTGGGATGGGTCGACCGTCCAGGGCAGCAATAAACAAGGTCAATAATAATGGAAGATAAAGGGAGCTAAAGAATTTAAACAAAAAATTTGACAACTGTTGAAAAGCAAAATATTTTAGAATCTCTCTTTTAAACAAGTAAATTTTTTGAAAAATTAAATCACTGATTTATTTCTGGAAACAAATCCCTTTTGTGCATCCCTGGTTATTTTTGCAGATATAAGAGTACTATTTATGCGCTTTTGACGTGAAGAAAAGAAATTCATAAATTTTCGAAGGGGCATCATTTGTGTTATAGTGTCCCAAAATCAATAGCAAAATTATATCATTTAGGCGAAGCCTTCTTAGACATCGCCAAATCGACGCGACGCATGGGACGGTTTCTTCGCAGCGTACGTCTATGCGAACATGTTTGCGACCTTCGCATGAAGGAGGTGAATGAATATCGATGTCTTGTTTGATCAGTCCATGTTATTTATTTTGTTGAAATTTTCATTACAAAAAAGTTTAATATTACATTATACTTCTCGTCGGCGACCAAAAACCTTTATTTTTCTTTTAAATAGACGCTCAAAAATCGCAAAATTTTCTCATTTTTGCCTTTATGAAACACCCCCCCCCCCACCCACCCCTCAGATGACAAAATTTTTACGAAAAACGTTCAATTTTTTTATGACGAACTTTTAAGAGAGACATTTAAACGGTGGCGAAGGGGTTGAAAACATGGTGATCTGAAGCGAAAAAAGATTGTGGATTTCCAAGAAAGGGTCGTTTTCAGTCCGAGTAAATCATTTGAATAATTTATTTATTATTTTTTTAAATATTAGTCGAAATTGACTTTAAACAATTTTTAAAGTGCATTAAACCCCAAACCCAAATTCACCTTTCACACTTCATTCAGTTACACTTTTATTTTATTGTTAAGTGGACCGGGAACCGGACGCGGCCTGTAAGAAAGCCTATGAAATGCTGTAAAAAGCGATTGATAATGAGAAAAGTTGTTGGAAACGGCGGCGAAGTGGGCGGTTCCCTCCCGGATAGGAATTTTGGTCTGAATCCGAATTGTTTAGATCCAAGGATTTTTAGCTCGGGTGAAACTTTTTGCAAAGAATGCCGAAAGAAATGAAAGTTTGACGATTTTGGGATAAATTTTCTAAAATTTTAACAAGTGAGTTTCGTATTAATGAAAAAAGCTGATAAATTTAGATTTTGGCAAAAACCTGAATTTCAAGAGTCAAAAAGTAGTCATCTTATTTTCTTGCTTTGCTTTGCTTCAGTTACCAAATTAAAGGGCTCCCGGACAATCCGACAGTGGACAATCCGACAGTGGACAATCCGACAGTTGGACAATCCGACAGTGAGGACAATCCGACAGAAGTGGACAATCCGACAGTGGACAATCCGACAGTAAAATTCTATTTTAAAAAATATTTTCAAGTCATTAGAACGGATTATTTCCTAAAAATATCTCAATCAAATCAATTTAGCTTAAATTTGTTACCAAATTAAAAAAAGTTAGTTTGGTATGCTGGTAACAAAAGTACAATAAAATAAAAAATAATTAAAGATAAGTGATCCATACAACCATAAATAAATAAATATGCAAAAGTAAATGTGGAGTGACCCATAAAACCAAAGTGATGAGAAATGAGAGCATTTTTGCTGATAAAAATGTTTGCCAAAGTCTTGACCATTCCGTTTTCCTCTTCAAATCATTCATTCATTTTATTTTATTTACGTGTTAAAGGCCCTCTTAGGCGTATATTATGAAAAATGGTGAAGAATAAAAATTTTTAATTCCTTTTTAAACAGGCAAAAAAGTTTAGGCTTAACTTTTTTTTCAGAAACTTATCAGAAGCGCCCCAAACTTTGCAGGGATACTGAAAGGAAAAGAATTAACCTGTTTTATCACATTAGCTTGTCATCAGTTTTTATAAAAAATTTTCAAAATTCTGAGTCTTCTATTATTTTTTTTTTCAAAATTTTGAAGGCGGGGGTGGGGACGGGGCCGAAGGCCCCGCGGGGGGCCGAAGGCCCCCCACGAGGCCGCGAAGCGGCCGAGTGAGTACCTTGGGCGCAGGAAAATTATTAAGGAGGAGGGTTCATTATTTAGTTCAAATTTTTTGAAATTTTTTTAAGTGCAAAAGTGATGGGTGTCTGCAAAAAATTTTCACCGGGTTTAAAAAATCTAGGAAAATTAGTAAGCATTTGTAGTGTTCCTATACTTATCCCTGCAAAATTTGGTGAGCCCCTGATCAATTACAAATTATTTATGGACGATCAAATTTTTAGAAATTTTTATTTATTTTTGCAAAATTAATTCATAATTTTTTTTCAGAAACTGCTCTGAAACGCACCAAAATTTATTTACAAGTTGAATAAGGCACTCTGACTCTTATATTGTCAAAAAGGGAGATGAATAAATATTTTAAAAATTTTTAATTCCTTTTTAAACAGGCCAAAATGTTTAGGCTTAACTTTTTTTCAGAAACTGATCAGAAGCGCACCAAACTTTGCAGGGACATTTAAAGGACGCGAAATAACCTATTTTAATTAGTAACTAGTCATTTCCTTTTAATAATTTTTTTTGATTGAGATATTTTTAGGAAATAATCCGTTCTAATGACTTGAAAATATTTTTTAAAATAGAAATTTACTGTCGGATTGTCCACTGTCGGATTGTCCACTTCTGTCGGATTGTCCTCACTGTCGGATTGTCCAACTGTCGGATTGTCCACTGTCGGATTGTCCAGTCACGAATTAAAGTAAGTTTCTATTTCCGATTAATCCTAATTATTAGCTATCCAATTCCTAAATTATTCAAGAACCAAACCATTGTTATGAAAAAGTTGCCCATTGGAATTTCCGTGTGTTTTAAAATGAAACAGAATTAATTGAAAAAAATTGGAGGGTAATTAAAACAAAAATAATTTTGGTGATTTTTCGTGCCCAATTCCCAAAGAAAATATTATTTTAGCAATAAATATTATTTTTTATGAATACAAATAAATATATTGAATTTATTACTAGCAAAATCTTTCTCGGTCGGTAGGTCCAAGCCAGGGCTGCTGGACGTAATTATGGATTACGGGTACATAAATTATGGCGTGACGGTTGGACCCCCGTAATGACGGATTTCGATTAGGGATTTGGGTAATTAAAAAGCAGTTACGTCCAGCCCTAGTGCCTTGTTGCTTTATTCATCCGACAATTTGCGCTTCGTCCCTTTTTGTTCTTTCACTGCGACTTCGATGGACATTGTCACTTTGTCCTCATCTTTGTCATAAAACCCTTTGTCCGGGTCCATTAAATGCTTAATGTTCGGTTATTTTTTAAATGAATTACTTGGGCTTAAATGGAAGAAATTCACCTCACAAGTGGTGAAAAAGGGGAAACCCTCAAGTCTTGATTTGTTGTTAAAAACACAATCGTCCAATTTTCCAATTAAATCCTCCGTCACACTGTTTCGTGAGATAATTCGAAGAGTTGCCGAACATTTACAGTTCCAATGCTCATCTTGATGAAAATTAAATTATTGATTTAAAATTTTTTTCATATTTCCGTACGATATCTGTCAGCACATCATAAAATTATCATTAAAAAGTTCAGAAATAAAGCAAAGATAAGCACGAAAAACTCGTTTTCCGCTTGGTTTGAGGTGTCTACGATGACTTTTATAATGCCTATTTTTGCCTATTTCGTGGTTTTTGTGCCTAAAGTGCCTATTTTAGGGTTTTTGAAAAAATCCTTAACAAAAATGCAATAAAAACGAAAAACACACCCCTAAGAAATGACCCAAAAAAAATTTCAGAAAATACACCCTTAAGAATTGAAAAAATTTTTCAAAAAATTGTTCCCAAAATTAAATATTTTTTCTTAATAAAAATTTTTTGGTTTAAAAATTTGTTCATATTCGAAAAAAAACTTTAAAATATTTTATAATTTCATTTACAATTGAAATATTTAAGTTTTAACGTGTTTTGTTACCTAAAAACGTTAATACAAAATTTTATTTGCCTATTTTAATGCCTATTTCGCGATTTTTTGTGCCTAAAAAAGGAAGCCCTATTTATCAATAAATAAAAAGTTTATAATAAAATGAAAATTTTTTGAAACCCTAATTATTGTCATAGTGTGAATAAATAATTCATAATTTAAAATTTTAATTTAATTAAATATTTCATAATCAGGGAACGATTTATATGTGCTAAAAAACGCCAAATATGTACATATATATATGTGCCAAAAAAACCCTCAAAATATGTCCTAAAAACCCCAAAAAGGCCAAAATATGTGCCAAAACATGAAGAAAAACTGGTCAAAAAATAAGTTAATTTCTCAAAAAAGTCTCGTTTTTTATCAATTTCGCTAGCACAATGCTAAAACACGCTCTGTTTGAAAGGAAAACAGGTAAAAATGCTATTTTTGAGCTTTTCATGCGATAGCATATGCGCAAAAAAATATGTAAAAACATATAAATCCGTTCCCTGTTCATAATTTCACATTTCAATCCGACCTTGTTTTGGACCAATGCACCATAGGAAAAAGTCCATCCATTTTTCAGTGCTTTCAATTTGCGTATTTATTTTTGCCATTATTATCCACGGGAGTCCCCCAATGTACACATAGTCCTCGAGGAATCGCTTGCAACTCCCAGCAGATAATTGCGCAAATTCAGAAAATTTTTCAATGTCCAACATAAGTCGCCCTTTCTTCCGGTCAGAAATGCGCCCACGGCTTGAAAATTGAAGCGGATAAAGCCCGGAAACGCCGGAAAAGTTTGGATGGCAATGGAACTGATAAATTCCGACAAATTCCTCCATTGTCAAAACGCCAGAAGGAACTGTAAATCATTTAGCATAAGAATTTTTTAGGTAATTAATTTTTTATGAGAATTGGTAACACCAAAAAGGTATGAAAATTTTCACTTGGTTTGGGGCTTCATAATAAGTTTTTTCGGAGGTCTTAGCAAATTTGGATAGATAAAATAGCAAATCAAATATGTTTTTTAGACTGGAAAATTTACCAATATTTTGAGAAAATTCTCTCCGTGAGATGAGCGGAAAACGAATTTTGAACAGTGCCGGGCCAAGCGCAGAACGACGATTCTCAGCGGAACATTCGATGGCATTTTGACGGCATTTTTCGTCGGCCCAACGGAGTGCCTAAATTAAAAAAACTAAAATTAAATAACAAATGCTAATTTAAAATTACAGCTTTCCAAAGTTGAAATTCGTTGATGATCACCAGCATATTATGGTCGAATATTTCACACAGTAAATTCTGATCAATTTGCAAAAATGAATCTGATTTGATCAATGTTTCCACATTTTGTTCAATGTAATCCATGCAGCGGCGAGCGAAATTCTAAAAAGAAGCCAATTTAATTAAAATAAACAAAAGCTATTAGCGCTCTCATACAAAAGATTTATGAAATTTTAATAAATTAAATACTTAAAAATCATTAATACTTTTTTGTTGAGAAGGCGAGCTTGCTTATAAGCGAGGAATACGTCAGACAGTTCATTAATCGGAAAGTCCAAACAAGCCTTGACCAACAAAGAGATGTTGTATTTATTGGCTTAAATATTTTAATTTAAAACAAATTAAAATTCAATTAATTTAATTCACCAGCGAAAAGCACTGCCATTACGTTGTCTCCGTTTAATTCGCTCAGATCTTCCGCGTAAATGAAGCTGAGCATCACTTTGAATGCTTGTGCTTCAATATCGGGGATCACCACGAGACTTTCGGCAGAGACTAATTTAAATAAACCACTAATTACTATCATTAATTTATTGAGTTTTTACTATTTTCTGTTTTTTCTTTCTTCGCATCAAAACGGAACATTGCCCCAAACACGTCCGAAGCACGCTTCAAAATGACTTTATGGGCTTGTATGAGCTTAAAATCAATTCACAATTAAAAATGGTAAAGCCCCACTCCATCGGAGCTGGAAAATCCGACACTGAAAAAACCGACACCATACCACCTTTAAATTTCAAATAATTTTTGATTGTTTGACTTAGTGAATGTTTAAAATACTTGCAATAAAAGTTACATACTTAAGTTCTTTAAAATAAATATTTTATTGCCATAAAACCTATTTAAGGTAGGCATATAATTATTATATTTATTTCTATGCCCTTTTTGATCATCTCAAAAAATTTGTAAACAATCCGGCAATATCCCATCGAATGGCGCAACCAATTTGTTTTTTTTAATTCAATTCGAAACTTGATAAAAACAATCAAAATATTTTTTAAATTTAAAGTTGGTGTAGTGTTGGATTTTCCTAGCGCCCCCCCCCCCCATCGGCTTCATTAATTTTTGTTTTTCCAACACGCCCACAAATGTAATTAAAATAAAAATCCATTGAAACAAACAATGAAAAGTAAAACAAAAAATTTAAATTTTGAAGTCAATTTCGGTGCAAGGGGAGGGGGTTTCAAATTAGATAGAATTCATTTTTTCATACATTTTTTCCGAACTCGCCTCATTTGCGTCTTCTTGCCCCACCAAAAAGTGCACATCCGCGTCCTCGCCCGTGCTCAACATCAGCTTCATCCGATCAGCCAAACTGCTCGACATTTATATTTAATGAATAATTTGCGTAATAATCAGAATTTTTCTGCAAAAATTTAAAATGAAAATTTTAAAATGTTAAAGAAAAACTTAAAATAATTTTTGCATAAAAATGAATAAAAGTATAATTTAGAAAATGAAAGCTTTTCCACCCAAGGACCGATGGGGACGGAAAGGTGGAAAAAGCGGAGAGAGGAGGGGAAGCACACATTCACAAATTGATCGACACATAAAATTGATTTGAGTCACCAACAAATGGCCCATTCATTCTCAATCATTTGTTCGTTTTGCTTTGATCAGCTGGGGACTCTATCCACAATTCAATCAGAGATCAGAGTTTTAATGGTTAAATCCAATTGTTTTAGCCGTTAGAATTTATGTTGAAACATAAAGATTAATTGGCAAAAACACGGTCAAAAATTGTGAACATTTTCAAAAAGCATAAATATTTGGCAAAACACAGAAATATGGCACATTTAAATTTATTCGGAAGCAAACAAAAATAGTGAACTATTTCTATAAGTAGAGTAAAAAAATTATTCATACTAAAAAATTAAATAAGGACATAAAATATTGATTAAAAAAGCACGAAATATCGAATTGCCAAATATGGTTCAAAATATGGAAGTTTTAAACCTTCGAAAATTCCAAAAAAGTTTATAGGAATATGTATTCAATATTTGTTTACAAAAATTTAAAAATACACTAAACTAACAAAGAAAATGGATTTAGAGTTAAACCTTAACAAATGTCATATCTTTTGCAATTTCAAACCAAATACATCTCAACATTTTTGGTAATTATCTCATTCTATTGTCAACGAAAATTTTCGGAGGCAAATAAAATACCTAAAAAAATTTTACCAAAATTTCGAAAAAATTCTCTTTTTTGGTTCCATAACCTCGATCTAATCCTAATTATAAGGGGAAAACTTGACCAAGATTTAAAATAATTTATTAATTATTTTTCAATTTTTTATAAATTATTTTTTAATTCTCGTAATATTTTTGGCTTTGGGGGGTGGGGGGTTTCATGAAAATGAATGAACAAATTCTTCGACATTGTCTCGATAAATCATGGAATAGAAAAAAATTGGGAATTTGCGCACTGTTGCAAAATATTATCAGGAAAAAAACACAGAATCAGATGTTCTCCATATCCGTTTTATTTATTTACTCCTCTGACATCTTTCGCCGTGGAGCCCGCCATTTTCCATTTAAAGTTAATTTTGTCCGATAATCGTACGAATTTCAATCCCCAAAATTAGGAAATATTCTTATAATTGTAATTTCAATCAGTGATAAAAGTTTCCCAGCAAATCATTCACTGCATTTAAATTTGTGGTCCAAAAGTTCAGTTTATGCGCCCAATCAACTTTTTTATGTTAATTCAAATCTATAAACAAAAACAAAAAAAATGCATTTAATCGGTGCTGTTAGTTTTCGACAGTGTTGATTTCGACAGTGTTGAGCTTATTTTTAAAAAATTTGTTCTATATGGCATAAGTCTCGTTAAATTTTGACAATTAAAATGATAAGAACATGGCTCTTATACTTGCAGATGGGTTCGAGATTTTCGAATTCTTGCTTAAGAGCCTTCAGATTTGAATTTTGGCACTCAAACCCGGCATTAGTTAGCAGATTTTCCCACACGATTTGAGAATCTTATCTAAGAAATTTGTTGTATTTTTGACTCATTCCAGCAAGAGATATTTGTATAGAAAAAGTGAAAGCGATAAATTTTTGACAAAAAAATCATACGTCTTATTTTTTATTACTTACTTCAATTATAAATTTTGTATTTGCAAAGTGTATATTAATATTAATTCAAATATACAATAAATCATGTAGAAATTAATTAAAAAGTACTGTCGAAATCAATCACTGTCGAAAACACCTGGTACGATTTAATCCACCTTGAGAAACTCAGCATCAAAACGTTAGGAGTGTAAAATGACAAAATTTATTCAAAAAAGTAAAAAAAAATTAGGCCACCCCGCCCCCCCAAAAAAAAAAAAAAAAATTAATTTTCGTGCGTTTTAGGCCACTGTGAGCTCAGGAAAAAATAGGTAAAAGGCTAAAAATCGTATCCCGTTTAACACCTTATTTTGAGGGCAAATTTAAGCCCCTTTTTTGAAGAAAAATCTCCCATTTTTTCGAGATAAAACCATTTTAGAATTTTCAGGATCGGGGAACCCAAATTCGGATCCTTAGTTTATGAAGTCTCAACGCTTGGCGGTCAAATAATTTTTTTTTTCTCTATCGGAAAGAATTCATTAAAATTAATGAGCAAAAATAAGCATCAACAAGGACCAGCAGATCAATTTGTCCATTCAATCATCTCGAAAATGGTCGATCATTTCTCAAGGGTAAACTTCCGCACAATTCGACGATGGGGACAATGGCCTAAATTAAGTGCAATTTGAATCCGATTAACACTTTTGAAAAAGAAAATGAGTCAGTGGATTTAAAAAATGATTAAAACATTTCGAGTTTTTGTTAAACTTCGGATCGAGTTTTAAATGTTTTTTAAAAAATTCTCTTCTGTTTTAAATACTCACCCAATGCATTTTTCGTCGCCACACAATTCAAATCTGACTTTGTTCAAATTGTTCCAATTTTCTTCCTCCCATTGAACAGTTTTCCCAATTTGCCATCGCTTCATCTCCCAACCACTTTCTTTGCTCAATGTCAACTTTTCATTGGTTCGATTGTTCACCAATTCAAATGGCACAATTAGCGGCTGTAACTTGCGAATATTAAATCGAATTGTGTAACAGGCAGAAGAAGTGGTGATGGCACGGAGAAATGCCTAAACAATGGGAAAACTGTACACATCAAAAGCAAATGGCATTAAATGCCGCCAAATTAAATGTTGAAATTTAAGTGCCGAAAATGAAAATGCGAGAAAAGAAGGAAGGACCTCCTTGAAACTGTTGACCCATTCATAAGTTGCTGAACCCCTAACATCAAAGCAAAACAATCGCTTGGGTTGGCCATCTTTTCTCGGAGTGTGCAACCATTTGGAGAGCATTTGGCCAGCAGTTGGAGTTGCATTTGGCCCATCAAAATCACCAGGCACATCGGGCAACAGATTGCCGGATTCGATTAAACTCAGGTTGAGATCGGATAGGATTGTTGGTGAGATGAGACGACACAAATTGTTAAAATAAGCACCAGTGGGCAAGGCCAAACGGCGAATCTTTGTCGCAAAAATCGGCCAAATTTCCCGGGCCAAAACATCCCAAATCGGCTGTACATTATTGCTTTTGTACGACCAAACGGACAAAGTGAACATGGTGCCTCTTCCATCGAAGATTTGTTTGTTTGAGTGGATAAATTCGATGACGGAGTGATCAATGTATCTGAAAATCGGATGCTTTTCAGTTTACAATGCTTTGAATTTAAATTACGAAATTTGAAGGAAAGAAATGCGAATTTTGTTGGGCATCGTAAAGTCGGACAATGGCAAATGCACAGAATTGGCATTGTTGGTAAACACACAACGTTCAGTTGATTCTGATTCACTGTCCTTGCGAATTTCGACTTTTCCCTGAATTGTCAATTCGCTTTTGCCTTCGAAATGTTTGTCCACTAAAACATCAAAACGTGGCGAAAGCATTGCCAATTCGAGGCCGAGTTTGGCATGGTCAAAAAATGGGAGAGTGTCCATCCAAACATCGGTACAAATCCAACTGAAAAGCGGGAAAAATATGTATTTTAAGCGGACTTAAAATGAAATTCATAACTCTTTAACCGAAAAAATTCTCACATTTTCCTCAAAATTCGATTATTCATTTGTTCTTGTTCACCAATTGCGGTGTGAAGAAATAAGTCGGCGGTTGTCGGAAGAAAACTTTTTTCGTTTTGACGGGCAGTGCGTTAGAAAATAATTTTGCTAAATTAAATTTTGGCCCGGACCCGAATTAAAACAAAACAAAAAAAGTGTAATTCAAATTTTCAAAATTCACTTTTATGTACGTATCTTTACAAAATGACCATTTTTTGATGTTGCAGTGGTTTTTGTTGATAAGAGAAGCACGAAAATCATGATATCATTCGATAAAGCTAAGTGCCCTCTATTAGCTTGAAAAATTTCGGAAAAATTCCATTAGAATGTTTAATTTGGTTGGCAAAGGAAAAAGTTATAGCCAAAAAGGTAAAATTGCCGAATACGGTATCGGCTCAAAATCGCACAAAAACACTTTTATAGGTTTTCTTAGGTGCTGAGAACGATAGAAAAGCTTAAAATTGGGCGCGGAAAAGCATTTAAACCGGTTTTTGAACCGGTTTAAAACTCGAAAATTTGAATGAAAAAGAGGGCTCCTGACCTTTTAAAACGCTCAAATTCGGACAAATTTGGTATCATTCGAAAGCTCTTGATGAGCTAAGTCTAAAAAACAAGGTATAAACTCGAACCAATGCCATCTAAGCACTGGGACAACTGAGTCCCAGAGAAAATGGACACTTCAGTACCAAAATAAATAACCATTTAAAAGCAAAAATTTCGCAAAAGGGAGCATGCGAAGACGGAGCAAGTAGTGGGGCGAGACGGAGGGCGGAGGAAGACGTCTGACGAGCGCCACAGGCGGTTGACTGCGGGGGCCCGAAGGGCCCCCGCCAATCAGTCAACCGCCTGCGGATCACGCGCGGACTTCTTCCGTAGCCCGTAGTCTCGCCCCACCTACTGGCCGCCGTAGTCGAGTGTGCGGCGGTTTTTTAGCGCAATAACCAAAATGACCTATTTGCACCAGTTTCACTGCATTACATTTTGTACTGGTGTCCATTTTCACTGGGACTCAGTTGTCCCAATGCTCAGATGGCGTCGGTTCGACTTGATTCTTTGATTTTTAGAATTTTTAGACTTAGCTCGTCAAGAGCTTTCGAATGATACCAAATTTGTCCGAATTTGACCGTTTTAAAAGGTCAGGAGCCCTCTTTTTCATTCAAATTTTCGAGTTTTAAACCGGTTCAAAAACCAGTTTAAATGCTTTTCCGCGCCCAATTTTAAGCTTTTCTATCGTTCCCAGCACCTAAGAAAACCTATAAAAGTGTTTTTGTGCGATTTTGAGCCGATACCGTATTCGGCAATTTTTCCGCCAAAAACTTGTGCTCGTACGAAAACGACCCCGGCCCACTTTTTAGCACCTAAATCACCTGTTTTAGTACTATTTCAACATTTTTAGCACCTAAAATTCTAGCTCTAGTATGAACATTTAAAGATTTTAGTGAATTATTGTTAATTCAGGGGTATAGGGCAGGGTGCGTATCTGTCCTTATTTATAAGATTTGTCCTTATTTGGAGGGTCCAAATCTTACAAAATAAAAATGTCCTTATTTGTAAGATTTGTCCTTATTTCGGGCTATTGTTCTTATTTCTTAAATATATTCAAAATTTTGAAATTTTATGGCAGAATGTCACTATTTTATCAAGAAAATATAAGGTTTGCGCAAAATTTGGTTATTTTTTGACAAAAAACTGTTAGCAAATCGCATTAAAAATTACAAAATTTTTCCCGGCGGCGCCTATCGGCGCCGCCGGACCATCTCCCCCCTTGTTCCCCAAAAGTTTTTGAAAAAACGCACCGCAAAAAAAAGTATTTTTAAAGGCAAAAAAAGTCGTCGCTTGGCTTTTAATACAAACATTGGCCTTTTTTGGTTTTCCAGACTTATAACTCGGGCAATAATAAGCCAAATATAATAATTTTATATTCATTTTAAAGAGAAAATTCTGGAGAATATTGTAAGTTTTATTTGATTTGGCTTTAAATAGCGCACTTGGCTAAAAAAGAGTTAAATTTATTGAAATTTTTACTAGGGTCAAAAAAATTTTCCTCGGGTCAGATTTTCTTAAAATTTTGCATAGGCCCATATTTTGACCCCCTCTATCGAATCACAGTTTATTTTTTAGCTGTCTAGTTTTTAACTCGAGATCGGCTCTTGTGTTTTTACAAGGGAAAATCCCCTAAAAAATTTAAGTATCGCAAAATTTTGGCGTTCTGATTACAAAATAAATTATAAACTTACCTATTTGCACTGGGAGCCCAAAATTGAATCGCCGTGTATATTTTTTTAAATTTATGGCGTATGACCCCAAAACAGGAAAGTACCGAAAACCTTAAAGCCTCATTTTGCAATTTTACTCTCATATTGGCCTAACCTCATTTAAAAATTCCGGCTCTAATGCACTTTATGAGTCCAATCGACTTTTATGAGTCCAATCGACCTTTATGAGTCCAATCAATTGACAATCCCGCGTTTTTATACAATAACTTTGTTCATGTTCGAACAAACCCTATCTTTTTGGTATCATTCGAAAGCGCAAAGTCTGAATAATGTAATAATACGAGAAAACAAGAGAATTCTAACATTTCAAGAAAGTTACAAACGAAAATAATCAGCAATTACTCAATTAATCAAATCTTTTTTGGTAATTGCCTGAACACTGCGGTTTTATATATTTTAGCTTAGTTAGACTTTGTGCTTTCGAATGATACCAAAAAGATAGGGTTTGTTCGAACATGAACAAAGTTATTGTATAAAAACCCGGGATTGTCAATTGATTGGACTCATAAAGGTCGATTGGACTCATAAAAGTCGATTGGACTCATAAAGTGCATTAGAGCCAAAATTCCTATGTTTTTAGCATTTTACATGGCGTTGTCAAAATTGGGAAATTTGACGGATCGGATGAAGCATTTGTTGGGCACGGCTAAACTTGCGGATGCGTACTTTTTGGTGGGGGACGGAGACGGAAAGGAGGCGAGTTTATGTTTCAATTTTTGATTTTTTTAAACCTTTTTTTGTTTCTTTAAGCTTTTGTCGGCCCATAAACTCATTTTGGTGTCCGCTTCCGACGTTTTTGAGGCGATGTTCCGTTTTGACTCACAAAATGGAAAACCGGAAAAGGGTAAAGGAAAAATGCGTTGTGTTTAAAATTTTTTTGATTTTTCAATGTTTTTAGCCTCTGTCGACAATCCCGTGGAAGTGCCCGACGTTGAACCAACAGCGTTTAAAGTGATGCTCAGCTTCATTTACGCGGACGATTTGAGCGAATTGAACGGAGACAACGCAATGGCAGTGCTTTGCGCGGGTGAAAACAATTTTTGATAATACTATATATGGTGGGCCCCCTTTTTGGAAGAAAATTTTTTTTTGTTAGAAAAAGTCGCGAAAAGATGTTATTGGGGGTTTTCTGTTTCGGGGATGGTCAAAATGAATGTAGGATTCGGATTCTCCGACCCAGAAAACCCCCAATAAACATTTTTTCACGACTTTTTAAAACAAAAAAAAATTTCTTCCAAAAAATGGGGCCCACCATCTACAGTATTACCCAATTTTTGTTTTCAAAAGTCATGAACACATGTTTTCGATGTTTTCGCGGTCGCTGATCACGAAACCGGCACAAATTTCGACCAGTTCCGAATCCCAGACCCGGATTCAAAAAAAGTTGAAAGAAAACTCATATTTTTCGATTTTTCACTTTTGTCAACTTTGTTTAAATATACGGAAACGAACTGAAAGTCATCCGTGCTTCAATAAAACATCATTTAAACCATTTTTAGACAAAAAATTTTTGAAAAAAATTCAACAGTTTGTTCGAATTCGGGTCCGGAGTTTGAAATTGGTCGAAATGGATGTCAAATTCATGATCAACGACCCCGAAAACTCTTGGAAGAAAAATACAGATCCCTTCCGTTTTTCGTTCCAGAAAATTAATTTGATTTTTTAGCTGATAAGTACGGTATCAATGGATTGATCAGTCATTGTCTGCAAATTCCAATTCAAAATCTGTCCAATGTTTTCTTGGCCATTGCTCAGGCTCGTCTTTTCAATTTGGAGGTGGGAACAATGATTATTTTCTGTCTGGATATGGGCTTGGTTATTTTATTAAATTTTTTTTAATACTTTGATATGTATACTCCCCCCCCCTTTTTTTGCAAAAATTATTTTACAAAAATGAAAATATACTCCTTTCGGTTTTGTGAGGAAAATTCGTCGACCGCAAGAGGAAGGGCAGAAAAATTCCAAAATTTTTCGCTTGCATCGCCTATAAAAATCCTAAATTTTTCTTAAAAAAGTTGGCTTGAAATCGCAAAAAATCAACATTAACAAAACAATGTTATACTTTTTAGGATTTTGCTCACCAATGTTTGCGTTACATTTGTCAAAATGCGGAAACATTGTTCGAATCTGAGGAATTCTTGCAAATTGATCAGAATTTGCTGTGTGAAATTTTTAACCGCGATCAGTTGGTGATCAGCAGTGAATTTGAAATTTGGAAAACTGTAATTTGAATTTTTATTTTATTTTATTTTAATTGATTTGTTTGTTTTCTAATTAAGGCACTCCGTTGGGCCGACGAAAAGTGCCGTCAAAATGCCATCGAATGTTCCGCTGAGAATCGACGTGCTGCGCTTGGCCCGGCACTATTCAAAATTCGTTTTCCTCTCATACCAACAAGGGATTTTACCAGCAGCATCGGTAGCAATTTGTAAAATTGATAAAAATTAATTTTTTTTTTTTTTTTTGCAGTTACTTCTCGCGTTTTGACAACCTATGAAGCTATCTCCGTTTATCAGTTCCATTGTCATCCCAATCCTAGTGATGTGCCCGTACTTAACCCATTGGAATTTCCATGGCATGGACGAATTTCCGATTGGAACATAGCCAAGGGAAACAGAGTGACACTCGCGATGGAAATTGAGAAATTTTCTGAATTTGCACAAAAGGAAGTGGGGAGTAAACGCTTTAGTGATTATGCAATTCGAATAAATGGATTTGGATGGAAAATATTGGCAGAAATAAGGACGAAAAGCACAGATAAATGTTTGGGCTTTTACCTTTTGTGCTCCGCGCCGAAAAATGGTGATAAATAGGAGAATTTTTAATTGCATTAATTAATTTTGATTGCCAAAGATGGAAATTGGAGCTGCGAATGTTCTGCAACCCTACGAATTGTTTCACAAAAGAACGGAACGGAGGATTTGACTTTCAAATATGACCATGTTTTTAACAAGGAATGGGCCGGCTGGGGATTTCCTCATTTCATTACTTTTACAGTGAGTGGCTTTAAAACACTTTTATTCGCTTAATAAATTGTAAAAATTAAGAAATTGATGGACCCGAGCAACGGATTTTACGACAAAAATGAGGACAAAGTGACGTTGGCCATTGATTTGACGGTGGAAGAAGAAAAAGGCGAATTGGCCGATGAATAATCACATCCAATCACTCATTTCTGTTGATTTGACTTAACCGTAAAATTGGCTGCAATGCTTTTTTCGAATAAATTTTTTAGTGACATTTTCTCAAGAATATTAATTAAAAATAGGGTTGGTCGGGACCGGGATTTTTGGACAAAACCGGGACTTTTTGGCTGGGAAAACCGGGAATTTCCCGGTCAAAACCGGGACTTCAGTACTCAGTTGTCCGTGTTTTGGTCACAGTCCCGCTCAACTCTAATTAAAAACATACTTTAGCCATTTTCGAGATTTTGCTTAATTTTAATGCATTTTATTCCGTTCTGTTATGCCCACCCCCTATAAAAATGTTCCAGAAGAAGGATCATTTTTCTATGATAATTTGAGGCGCTATTCAATAATCTGACGTTAAAAAAAATCAAATTTACGGGATTTTGAAAATTTGTACAAATTCAACTGTGAAAAAAATCCCAAAATCCACATAAAGTAATTAAAGTTTGATCCAAATTTGCATTTTTGTTGAAATTCTCTTAAAATGAATGTACTTATTGTTAGTAAATAAATTTGCCCACCTGCCCCCTAAGATCTTTATTAAAAAATTGGCTCAGAAAACCATCTTTTGTCATTTTTTTGGACAAAATCTGTTAACAAATTGCACCAATCTTGGTATCATTCCTAAACCTTTCACACGTTCTATTACAAAAAGTATAAATTCTCTAGCAACCATTAAGAAAAAACTTAATATTTTCTACTTTTTGTCAATTTTCATGTTATAACTTTTTTGCTAATTATCTAATCGCTAAGCATTAACATAGAAAGAGCTTCCAAACAAGATAAGCTTTTGAATGATACTACAATTGTTGAACAATCAAAAAAGCTATAGTCCAAAAAACATTGTTCTGGCGCCGAAACGACCCCTCCCCACTCGAGTAAAAATTGTATGGGTTTTGTGCTCTCTGATATTGTTTATATTTATTTATTTATTTTTAGCGTTTATCTCATTTTCGTCTTAATCTCTTCGATTTCCTTCAAATTGCCTCTCATCCGCCAATTATGTCTTCTCCCCCAACGCCAAATGCCGCGCTCATTTTGGAGGCACAGGCCGATTTTGCGTTGAATTTGCTGCGTGAGGTGTCCACCGACGACCGTTCGTGCGTTGTTTCGCCGTTTTCTGTCGCCGTCACTTTGTCCATGGTTTACGCGGGCGCCGAGGAAAACACCGGCGAAGAAATGGGCCAACTGCTGGCAAAGGGTTGGGATTTTCGAAATTTCATCACATTTTTAGTGAAAAATTGTAAATTCGAGAAATTTGCAATTTCGGTTTTTTGTTCGAATTCGGACCCGCAATTCGAATTTGGCCGGGATAGATGCCAGATTCGTTATGAGCGACTCCGAAAATACACAGAAACATGTCCACTGCTTTTGTAAACAAAAATTGGTAATATGACTGGCCACCCCACCCCCTCAATTTTTCAAATGTTTTTTTCTTTAAAAAAACATGAAAACGTGCTTTCAAGACTTTTCGGGATTGCTGACGAATCCGCCATCCATTTCGACCAAATTCCAACTTGACCCGAACTCGAACAAAAAGCGAAAATCGAAATTTTTCAAATTTATCCTTTTTTCTTCACTTTATTTACATACATGGAAACGAATGAAAGGCGTCAGTGCTTCAATTAAACATGACTTAAACTATTTTTAGACTAAAAGTAGAAATTCAAAAATTTAATTTTTTTTTTGTTCAAATTCGGGCCCGGGATTCGGAATTGGTCGAAATGGATGCCGATTCGTGATCAGCGAACTCTTGTGAGCATATTTCAACAATGAGGAGGGATAAATAACTATCCCCTCCTCCCCCTATTGTTAATTTTCACTTTAATTAATTGCCCCTCCCACCTCTATTGCTAATTACCCCCTCCCTCTTTTAATTGCTCCCTCTCTTTTTGTTAAGGGGCGCCCGAGTCGGAAGTGCACCAATATTTTGGCACTTTGCTTAAATCGATGAAGCTGAAGAGTAACAAAGCCAACACTTTGGAGGCGGCCAACAAAGTGTACTTGAAGGAAGGCATCAAATTGAAGGACCAATTCAGAGCGAAAATGACGACAAATTACAGAGGACGGATGGAGACGGTGGACTTTGAGGACAGCGAAGGGACGGCGGAGGTGGGAAAAGTTATTGGCGTAATGCAAAATCAGTCAAAAAACAAAAGTTTTTTCATCGAAAAATTAAAGCAAAAAAAAAAAAAAACTCAAAAATTTACAGTCATATTTTTAAGTTTTTTTATTTCTATAAAAAATATTCATCATAAATTCAAAAAACTTTTTGACTTTTTCTTGAAATTCTTTAGAAAAAAATTTTTGCTTTACTTATAAGCGCCCGTTTTTGAGATTTATTCAAAACCAGAAATTATCAGTTAGTTTTCCAAAAAATTTTAATGAATTACTAAGTTTTTTCGAAAAAATTCCAAAAAATCCCTGAAAGTTTTCCATTTTTTCTTGGAATTTCTTTTAAAAAATCTATGGGGAAAATGATGCTGGGTTCAAATCTCTGACCCGAACCCAAATAAAAATCAAAATTATTTTCTACTATTTTTTTGCTTTCAGAAAATCAACAGTTTCGTGAAAAAAGCGACACACGAGACGATCAATGAGCTGGTCACGCCCGACGCTTTTGACGCAGACACTCGGTAAAGAAAATCTAATCTTAATTAACATTCTAAATTGTTTTTGTCTTTACGAACTCGCCTCTCTTTTGCCCCTTAAAAAATGTTTTTTTATAAAAAGCTATTTGATGCAAATAATACAAATGTTTGGGCATTGCCTTTCTTTCAGTTTGGTGCTGATCAACGCGCTTTACTTCAAGGGCACATGGGCGGACAAATTCAACGCAACATTGACCAAAAAGGCGCAATTTCACATGGATGCGAAAAACTTCAAAGAGGTGGCGGACAATTACTAGGACAATTTTAAATTAAAATGCCAATTAAAAAGTTATCAAAGCATTTGCTCACGAATCTGGCATCCATTTCGAACCACTGTATCAGAATAGAACAAAAGTCAATTCTTTAAAAAATTCATTTTTCAAATTACAAATTAAGCGTGAAATTTGTGATGAATAAGAAGGATAACAGCTGATTATGGGACTCATTCACTATCAGTCAAAATGGGTGCCGAATTTATGATCAGTGGCCATGAAAACGGCAATCGCTTAGATCAGGTCCCAAAAAAGGACTTTGTCTCTCTCACTCATTTTTCAAAAAAAAAAACAATTTTCAAAAGTCATGAAAACATGATTCCATAGCTTTTCGGCGTCGCTGATCACGAATCCGGCATCCATTTCGACCGATTACGAACCCCGAACTCGAACAAAAAGTCAAAACTAAAATGTTCGAATTTCACATTTTTAGTCTAAAAGCCGTTTTAATGACCTTTTATTGAAGCCCATGAAAACATTTATATTGGCATTTATAATTCAATAAAAAATATGGGGAAAATTTGTGGGGGTTAAAACTTCATAAAATCTCATTTTGACCATAAACGACCAACGCTGACTTTTTTTAGCTGGAAATGATGCATTTGATGGCCAGCTTCATTTATTTCGAGGACACTCAGGTCGTTCCCACATTTTCATGCATTTTTCCTTTCACTTTTCTGATTGCTTGTACAGCTCCAACTGCTCGGCATGCCCTACAAAGGTGAAAAGGAGTTCATGTTTGTGCTGTTGCCTACGGAACGCTTTGGACTGGCCAAATTGTTGGCTCAATTGGACGGCAAAAAGCTGGTGGAACTGATCAAAATGCGGGACAAACACACTGTGACGGTAAGAAAAATCACAAAAAAAAACATTTATTCATGGCATTGTCTAATTTTGGAGTTTGGTTGTGGGCATGCCTAAATAAACGAACTGTCCTAACACAGTGCCCATGTGCCATCGTTTCTTAGATCGTTGACCCCAAACATCGAAAGATTGCGACCTGTGGGGTGACCGAACTAAACCATAGCACATGGGCATTGATTGTTGACATTGTATTACGATTATTCGTTTAGGCAAGCATACCCACGAAAACTTAAAAGTATATATTTTTTTTCTTAGTCGGTGAAAAAATATGGGGAAAAACAGTTTTTTTTGGGGGGGGGTGTGAAGAAAACGGTGGTGGTCAACTGGGCGAGTTTATAGATTTTTTTTGCGCTTCTTAGTAATTCACCAAAAAAATTTTTTTTTTCTTGAAAAATTCTGTTTTGAAAATAAAAAAAAAATTCTCGGGGGGGGGACGTAATGCACCCGTGTCCATATCGCCCAATTGTCCTTTCCGGGAGAGAACGATAAATGGAGAAATAAATGAGTTGTATCACAGCCGAACCCCTTCTTTTCCAGGTGGATTTGCCCAAGTTCACGTTGGAGGTCACGCACGAACTGAATAAACCGTTGACCAACATGGGCATGGCCACCGCGTTCACCAACAACGCCAATTTTGAGGGCATTTCCGACAAGAAACCTTTGTACATTGGCCAAGTGGTGCAGAAGGCGTTCATTGAGGTGCGGTGTTTGTAACCAATTTAAGCTGGGATTTTTTTGTGATTTTAACACTTATTTAGCCATTTTTTAGTGCTTATTTAGTGGGCAGGTCGTTTCCCCCTCTCCCGCGCATCGTTTTTACCCCCGAAATTTTTTTAAAATTCCCAAACTTAAAAATTTTTCAAAAATCCTTGAAAAATTTTTTGTAAGACCATTAAAAAATTGTTTTTTATTTTTTGATGTCGGGACGGCGGGGGGAAATAAAGTGCACCCCTTATTTAGCTACGTAAAAATCAGGGTAATGGTGAGCACTGATCAGCGACCGCAAAACTCCCAAAAATTATGCAAAAATGCTTATAATTGTTTTTTCGGGCAGAAAAGGAATCCTCTTAATTTATAAAACGAAATTTAGGTAAACGAGGAGGGCACGACTGCCAGGGCAGTCACCGGCATATGTTACCAAGCGGCGGCCAGAGAACTGCGCTTTGTCGCCGACCATCCGTTCTGTGCCTTTCTGATTCGCGATGACACTGTGCTTTTCAGTGCGATTTTCCGCAAATGATTCATTCCATTTATATTAAATGTTTTTGATTTGGAAATAAAATTGTATGCTTTGTCAAATCTCTTTTTTTTTGTGTGTGTTTTTTTTTTGGTTTTGGTTACGATTTTTAATTTCGCCTTTATTTCCGATTCTCTGTGTATGAAAAGGGATGGGAGTTATTATACATATATAAGAAAAATCGCAAAATATATGCATATTCTCCTTTTTTCCCAAAATTACCGTCCCCGCCCAATTCAAATTAAAATACATAAATTGTTCCCTTAATTATTGTTGAGAAGGCGAGCTTGGAACAGAAACAATTTATAATTAAAATTAATGAATTTACGCAAAATTCGTTTTATTCTATAAATTTTCAAACGGTCAAATCAACACGAAATGAGTGATTGATTGGATGAGAGCGCTTATTCTTCAGGCAATTCGTTAAAATCAATGGCCAGGGTCACTTTGTCCTTATTTTTGTCGTAAAATCCTTTGTCCGTGTCCATCAATTCCTTAATTTTTAAAATTTATTAAACGATGAAAAGGCTTGGTATTTCTTTCGTAAAATCCTCCGTTTCGCTGTTTTGTGAAACAATTCGAAAGGTTACCGAACATTTGCAGATCATATCGAAAGTGTGCCTTCTTTTTGATCAGAAATGCGTCCATGGCACGGAAATGCCATTGGGTATTGTCCGGGCGCACCGCGGAGATTCGGGTGGCAATGGAATTGGAAGACGGCGAGCAGTTCTTCCATTGTCAGGACGGAGGAGGTCACTGCGGGGAAATGAAATAATTTTTGTTTACACGATTCTCTTGTCGTTAAACTTTAAATAAGTCTTGAGACCAACCAACAACCGATCAGATTAACACAAAAAACTACCAATATTTAGCGAAAATTCCCTTTTTGTGATCAGTGGGAAACGAATTTTGAACAGTGCCGGGCCAAGCGCAGAACGACGATTTTCAGCGGAACATTCGACGGCATTTTGACGGCACTTTTCGTCTGCCCAACGAATGGCCTGAAAAAACAAATGAAATTAGTTATTTTTAATCGAATAATTGATTAATTAGTACAGCATTCCAAATGTCTTCGCCATATTTAAATTAAGTTATAAATAAATATTATTTTTGGTGTTTTTTGGGGATTTGGCGACCCCGATTTTTTGTTAAGATAATAACATTTTGGGGATTAGTTTTTTGGCACTTTTTTCCATTTTTTCTAAACATTGCTAATCTGGGCCAGGCCCAAACATTCCCTCCCAAATTAATCCCACAGAAAAATGTATCAGCGAAATGACACGAATTGTTCAATGTTTTGGCCCGCGACGCCTTCCATCTGTTGACCACCCCACGCTTGGCCCGGCCCGAATTGTTCAATGCTTTTGCCCGCGACTCCTTCCATCTGTTGCCCACCCCGCGCCCGGCCCGGCCCACCAATCAACTCTTTCCGCCCACCGCAAATCGCCTATATACTGTGCCCCGCCCACCCCGATGGACGCTGCTATTTAAGAAGGATGTGCCAATGACTGCTCTCTCGCTTTTTTTCTCACTTTTTCTCCGCTGATCACCAACGACGAATTTTCTCACCCAATTTTGCCGAATTCATTTAAAATAAAACAAAAACAAAAAAAAACTTTTCTCTCATTTGTTCACATTGTCCCTTGTTTTCCCTTGCTTACAATTTGACCAATTTTGGCGCTCCGCCATTTGGCCCACTTGCTTTTCTCCTTTCTCGCCTTGCGTTGACCAATTTTGGCGTTCAGCCATTTGGCCATCCCTTTGCCTTCTCGCCTTTGCTTCGTCCAACCCTTTGGCACTTTCGCCCTCGGCATTTGCCTGCTTTTTCTCACCTTTACGTCGGCCGACCGCTTGGCTTTTCCCTTAGGTCGCCCTTTTCCTATCCCTTTCCCCTGGTTAGCACTCACTGCCTCGGGAAACGGAAGCTTTTTTTGGCGCTTATTTGTTTTGAGTGTTCTGCTGAATTTGAGGGCCCCCCCCCCTTCTCTTGGGCGTACCCCCTCCGATTCCCAGCTGTTGAACACAGGGGATTAAGAGTCTGGTGCTCTCGTCACGGAATTGAGCTAACCGGGCAACTTTAGTTTTACCTTTTTGGGAGACTCCCGAACTCCTAATTTGCTTATTTATCTCCTTTTTCTGCCTTTTGCTTACCGTGCCTTTTTCTTCCTTTCTCTTTTTGCCTGCAGTACTTTTTCCCTTTGCTTACCGTACCCTCTTTTTTATTTTTTGCTTATTGTACCCGCCTTTTTTCCAATTATGTCCGCCATAATTCGCCAACAACTCCAACCTTTGTTGTTGGACATTTTGGCGGATGTTGCCCAGGGGCCACCACTTGAGGCTTTGCCCAATGAGCCTTGCTCATTGGACGCCATAGGCTCAACGAGCGAAAATCTCGCTCGTACCTTGGCGGTGACAAAGGAGCTTTTGAAAGAGTGGACGTATGTCCTAGCCTCCCCGAACCCGGAAATTCGGGATGAGGAAAATGCTTTGTTTTCCAATTTTTTGGTGGGAGGGAAATCCCCCGGGGAGATCATCGCCAAGGGCCATGGGGTTCAGACGAAATTGGACATCAAAATTGACCGAATTCGTTCTTTGGCTCCCCCACCGCCCCCCACTCAAGGGTCCTCTCCTGCGCCAGCAATTCGCCCCCAAATTAACCTTCCCGCGCTTCAGCTACCTGACTTTGATGGGCACGAAGGCAACTGGCCCTCATTCTGGGCCGCTTTTTCCCATACCATTCACGATAATGCCTCTCTGACGGGCGCGCAAAAACTCACCTATTTAGTGGGTCGCCTAAGGGGTAACGCCCGCACTTTGGTGGATGGGTTCGCACTAACCGACCCCAATTATCTGATCGTCGTTGACCTTTTAAAAGGGCGGTATGGCGACGATGATAACGCTTTTCAATTCTATAGTGAATTAAAAAATAAATTGATAAAAAGCTCAATTTTAAATTAATTTTAATGTCCGTTTTTCATCTTCTGGACTTATTCTGCACAAACTAGTCAAATTTATAAATCATTAGAGTTTTTGTGAATTTATCCCAAAAATAAAATAATTTAATTTATAAAATGAAGGATTAACAAATGGACATATTTCTGTGGCGGGGAGCCAAGTTTAAAATTCCGATCACTTTCGCTCTGATCACTTCCATTCTATTTATTCCGGTGGGAATACTTCGGGCTCGGGATCCTTCGTCATTTTGCTGCAGTTAACATCCGGCATCTGTGTCAGCGTCATTTTGTCGCCATATTTGACCAAAAGGTCCAACACAGCGCCATGGGAAACCCGAAATGGAAATGGACACCGGGAATGTTCCCTTTGCCTCTCCGATGGACATAAACCCTCAAATTGCGGGTTGTACCGAACGGTGGACCAAAGAAGAGCCCGCTTCGCAGAACAAGGGCGTTGTTCTCTCTGCGCTCGTGAGGGGCACCGCCACGACCATTGCTCCTCTAAATCACTCTGTTTCCGCTGCGCGGGGAAACATCATCTGCTCGTCTGTCCAAACCCAGAAAAGACCCCGGCCGGGGGAGGGAATTCGGTCCCCTTGGGCCCCAGATTTCAAACGGCACCCAATTTCAGTGGGTCTCAAAAAGGCGTGACTCCCACTTCCTTGGTACCGAGTACGGGCGAAAACCCAAACGTTGTGTCCTCAATTTCGCACAATGAAAATCCATTTATTCTTTCCCCTGAGGCACAACCCCGACCAAGGGCTTATTTGATGATTAAGGAAATTTTGACATTTTCACGTAAAAGTGTCTTTAGCATTTGATGCTTCTAAGACGTGCTGGGTCGTTTCCTAAAAACCGCCATCTGGTAGGAAAACAAAAAATGTAAGACATATAAATTCATAACTTGGTCCATTTTCAACCAAATTAATAATTCTTGGTATCATTCAATAGCTCTAGGTGTTTTCTATCAGAATATAATTTTATTAAATTTTTTACTTAAGTATATAAAAGATATGGTAATTAAATTCCACAAAACCTTAAGTCGGAATTTTTTGTCCAGAACTTTTTTGAACCTCAATGAAATTTTTTGAAATTAGAAAGATAAATAGAATAAATAGAGTACTTGAAATTCTAAAAAGAAAATTTAATCTATTTGCTTCTGAAAAAAGGTGTCTTTAGCTTGATTTGATGCTTCTAAGATACCTTTTCAATATTTTTCTGTATTTGAGACTTTTGTCCATATTTATATGTTTTAAATTTTGGAAAAAATGAAATGTGCAAAAAAATGTTCATGCGCAAAATTAAGCGTGAAAAAATTAAAAAATTAACTAAATTTTGTACTAGAGTCCATCGGGATTGGCGATCCTCTGGACCCAAATGATGAAGCATTGGCTACCGCCCTTTTTCGGGACTCAATTAAATTTGAAGATGGCCGTTATGAAGTGGGATGGCCATGGCGTTTTTGAGTTTTTCGGTTTTTTCGGGTTTTTAACCGAAACCCTTTTCGAGACTATCGGCCTTATCCCAAAAATTACGAAATAATCAAGAATTTCGGGAGAAATACCAGGCCATTATTACTGAGCAATTGGAAAGGGGCATAATTGAGCCAGCAATTCGCACTGGGGGCCAAGAGCATTTCATTCCCCACCATGCAGTGGTAAACCCGAAAAAGTTGCGCGTTGTTTACGACGCTTCCGCGCATGAACGGGGAAAGGCTTCCTTGAATGAACTGCTGCTCCCTGGGCCAAATTTGGCCCCGGAATTGGCTGGGGTTTTACTTCGTTTCCGGGCCACGGTTCACCCTGTCCTGGGGGACATTGAAAAGGCGTTCTTGGCCGTTGGCCTTAAGAACGAGGACCGAGAAGTGGCCAAATTTCTCTGGCTTAAGGACCCCTCCCAACCCCCGAACAATGACAATTTAGTGATCTACCGCTTCAAAAGGATCGCTTTTGGAGTGAATTCTTCACCGTTTCTTCTGGCCTCGGTCTTGCGCTACCATTTGGCCTCTTTGGGGAACCCCTTGGGCCTGGAACACAATTTTTACGTCGATAATTTGCTCCTTTGTAGCGAATCGGTCGAAGAAGCAGCCCAAGCCGTTCAAACTGCCCGAGAAGTGATGAGCAAGGCCGGCATGCGTCTACACGAATTTGTAGCCGCTGTTCCATCCGTTTTTCATGGCATCCCTCCTGACGAAGTGTTGGTGGGCGAAGAACAAAGGGTTTTGGGCATTTTGTGGAATTTGGCCAAGGACCAAATAAATTTCGAATTCCCCCGGACCAGCGACTTCCCCCCAACCCGCCGAGGGATCCTTAGCGCAATCGCATCATTGTTCGACCCATTGGGCCTGTGCAGTCCCTGCCTCGTTAAAGCAAAAATTTTCTTCCAATCACTTTGGGACCTAGGCAAAGGATGGGACGAACCGATTGGGGAGCAATTTTTAAAAGCATGGGACGCAATCATTTCTGAGTGGAGCGGCCCCTCCCTAACATTTGCACGGCAAACCCCCAGCAGCCAGGCCACCCTTCAGCTGCATGTGTTTTCGGACGCCGGGCCAAATTCTTTTGCCGCAGCGGTTTACTTAAGGGCACAAAGGGGAGACCAGGTCCACATTTCCTTAGTCTTTGCCAAGTCGCGTCTTCGTCCCAAAAAGTTCAAAAATGATGGCCTAACCATCCCCAAACTTGAACTGCTTGGGCTGATCACAGCGATTCGGGCCAAAAATTTCGTGGCCACTAATTTTGAACGGGCTTTTGACCAGGTGTTTTTTTGGGCAGACTCTCAAATTGTTTTGTCCTGGCTCTCCGGCAACAGCCCCCAACCCGTTTTTATTGCCAACCGTTTGGCCGAAATAAGAAAAGAAAAAAGTGCTATTTTTCGGTATGTTCGGTCCTCTGATAACCCCGCTGACTTGGGGACGAGGGGGGCATCACCCAAGGAGCTCTGTAACAACGGATTGTGGCACTTTGGCCCCGACTGGCTCAAATTACCGGAAAATAAATGGCCCAATGAGTTTAGGGACGTTGTTTTCCCGCCGGATGAGCTCCAAACCCAAGGACCGGAACACCCCGATTTAATCATTGCCTCCGTTTTTGAACCCCCCGCCGATCCCATCCTCTTAAATCCGCGGCGCTTTAGCAGCTGGTCTAAGCTGCTGGCCACGACCTCTTTTGTCCTTTATTTTTTGTTTAAATTTTTGGGGAAAAGTGAAAAATCTAGAAATAAGTGGCCGTTCTTCGGGGAGCTTGAAGGGGCCGAGCCGTCGTCTTGGGCGTCTAAGAATGTGGCACGAAAATGGCTCCTAAAAAGGGAACAGATGGAAATGTCCACGGGGGGCGAAGCTCTCATGGGGCCTGACGGCTTAATTCGTCTAAAAACCCGCCTCGTTCACGGCACTCAATCAGCTGATTTTAGAAACCCAGTCGTTCTTTCCCGGGAGTCATGGATCACCCGTTTGCTCATTTTGTCCGCCCACAGTTCCCTGGCACACGCGGGCGTGGACTATACATTGGCCAATTTTTTAAGCCAATTTTGGTGCCCCCGGGCACGTCGCTTAATTAAGAGCGTTTTAAGGGAATGCCTAATTTGTAAAAAGGACAAGGCTATTAAATTCGCTCTCCCAGCAATGCCACCCCTTCCCCCGTCAAGAACAATTCCAAGTTCGCCATTTTCCTTTGTTGGGCTCGACTATTTAGGTCCCACTCTTTTTAAATCCGAGGAAGGGCAAAAAAAGGCTTGGATTTTGCTTTTCACCTGCCTAAGCTGTAGGGCGGTCCATTTGGAAATGGTGGAATCATTAAGTGCCGCTGATTTTCTTTCGGCATTTCGACGGTTCGTCGCCCGGAGGGGGATTCCAAAGCGGATTTGGTCAGATAATGGGACCCAATTGGTACTGGGGAGACAACTTTTGAGGCTTTATTATGACTTTCCCGTGGAATGGAAACTGATCCCACCACACAGCCCATGGGCAGGAGGGGTTTATGAAAGGATGGTGGGGTTAGTAAAAACCGCTTTTCGTCGGAGTTTGGGAAGGGCAACTCCCACCCGGGTCCATCTCCATACCCTTACCTGCGAGATTGAGGCAATTTTAAACAGCCGACCAATCACATTTGTTTCTGACCTGGAAGATGGTCCTTTGCCTCTCCGCCCGTTGGACTTTTTGGCCCCCCTTTCCCAAAATGAGGTGGTCGAACCCGAGGAACCGGACCCAGCTTTCCAACCCTCCTCGTCTGAAAAATTGGCGCACTTGTGGCACGTGACGAATGAGTCACTTCGTCGTTTTTGGAAAATTTGGAGTCGGGAATACCTTTTAATCTTGAGGGGCAGGACCCAAGACACCCATGCTGGTCCCCGACTTTTTGCCCCCGGCCCGCCTAAAATTGGGGACATTGTGCTAATTCAACAGGAGGAAATTCCCCGAAATCATTGGCCTCTCGGGCGAATTGTGGCTCTAATTCCTCCCGATAAGCCAAGAAGCGCAAAAGTGGCAATGGGAAGGGGAAGAGAATTGGAGAGGTCTGTGAATCAGCTGGTCCCCTTGGAAGGCACTGGAAATTGGTCGGAAACACCGCCCGAGGCTATTTCCGCCGGCGACAGTACCGAAGGCATTACAGTATTAAAAGGAAAAAAGACTGAGAGAAGGAAGGGAAATGCCAACACTCATTTCACTTGGGCTGACCGCCCACCACTCCCCAAAAATCAGCCCCACGTGGAGGGATCAAAGAGGCCGCCCCGTTTCAATTGGGCTCGCCGCGCCCCCCTTACGGTTACTCTGTTGGCCCTTTTTGCCTTTGCTAATTGTGTGGATGCCGCCCCCAGGGTCATTACTTGTGATGAGCAAGGGATTTGGGTGTTTTTAAACCCTAAGGCGGAAAACGCAATCGTTTGCTGCGAGGGCATTTGTAGCAGCAGGCGGCACTTAGAGCCTTATTTGCTCCCTCTTCCCCCGGACTTATTGGCCAGCGGCTTCGAGTGCCACATTTCGTATTCCATCATAGGCGAAAAAATATCCTCCCAGACCCAATGTGAACCCGTGGAAGGATGCAATTTAATTAAATGTTACATGTGTTGGGAAAGGGTCCTAAATCCCCATTGTTCTCCTTTTCTTATTCCGTTTGCCATCGGTATCATTGCAGGATCCATCGGGGTGGTTCTGATTATTGGCTTTTGCCTTTTATGGTCGCTTCGAAGACACGGCATACGATGCCGTTGGGCGGGTTTTTCAGGGCTTTTCCGGAGGGGCGGAAGGCAACCCAGAGATGAGCCGAGAGTCGAATGGAGACGGGGCCCAATCATCAGTGAAATGGAAGAGGATAGGGAGAGCGAAGCAGTAATCCGCCATAGGGAATTGGCCGGCCGATTAAGCCCAACCCACCAAATGGAAGGCCCCCGTCCTGAGGATTCATCCCAAATTTCACCCCGGGGAACACTTAATGCCAACCGCTTAACTCGCTTAGGTTACGCTTTAGCGCCACACTTTTTCGGGCTACTCACCGTTTTACTTCTTTTCTCATTGATTTCCTCCGCCAACGCTGGCCTTGAGGTCATTTCAGTGTCAGCGGACACTGAGGAATGCACGGTCAATCCCAAGGGAACCAAATGCCGATTTAATAGTGTCACTTCCCTCACTTTATTACCAATTGGCCAAAAAGTGGAAATGGTGTTCCATACCCCCCACATCGAACCCATGGGAAGCCTATTTTTTGAACTGAGAGGCTTGTCCTTACAGTGCATTAGGGAAAGTCGCGCATGGACGCGCTCCTACCACATTAACATTTCGTCCATTTTGCGCTGCCCCGCGGCTGGGTCTTGCTCTGGGTCCTTCTGCACTAATTTGGATCCTGACCAGTCGGTTCCCGAATTAAGCGAAAAATTCCCGGGTCTAAATTTTTGTCGAGAGGCCTCAGGATTTATTCGTAGGGGCTGCGTTTCGCCGGCTTACGCGTGCCTTTTCTATCGAATCTATGCTGAACCCATTTCGAATTTCGTTTACGAGGTTTTCGAATCCCCATTTGGCAATTCCATTTAAGGCTGGGGCTCACTCTCGAACTTAAGGGCTCCACTCTTACCGAAGAATTGATTTTATTGCCGGGAATTACCCACCATTGGCCTACGGCTAATCTGTCCTTAACTTTTTCTTCCGGTGGTCTGCCACCACTGCCATTTTTGGGTGGGACATTCATTGCCAACAATTCGCATGCGGCCTTAGTCACTAAATGGCAATTGGACCTGGAATGCGCATCCAAAAAATTGGCTGAGCAATTAAAGTGTTCACTTTCCCCAGAGGTCTGCCCGATTTGCTATACCCACCACGAGGACGCAGTGACAAAATGTCAATGCCGGACCAAGCACAATTTGGAGAAAATTATGGGCAACCCCTCTTCAGGCTTCCCAATTCATTTGGTCATTTGCAAGTGGGCTACAGTAATGGCCAAATTTGGAGTGTCTTTCCCTATTCTCCGATTAATTTGATTGTTAAAATGGACGGTACCCACTTAGCCGTTAGGCATTCCTCCTCAAAATGTACAATCACCCCGGGCCGCCTGCTCGGGTGTCACAGTTGCAGGACAGGCGGACGGTTTAATTTTTCTTGTGCTTCCTATCCGGGGGAATCATTTGGCAGTGTTGAATGTGCCGACGGCACAGCATGGGTAACCCGATGCATGCCGGGCGGATACCTAAACTCAGTGGTCCTCCCCTGGTCACACCCCGAAGTGAACACTCTTTGTGAAATTGACTGCCTCGGGGAAAAAACAGTTTTTAATTTGAAGGGGGTCCTAATGTTTTTCATGGCAAGGGAAAATGACTATTCCCCCCTCAGTTCGACTAAAGGGAAGAAGGGCACATATACGGGAGGCATAACATTTCCCCAAATTCAATTGGCACTTTTCCGGTCGGTGGGCTCCCTCCCGCAGGCTCTCTTCGCTGTGACAATCTGCGTCTTATTGATTTGCCTGTTCCTAATTGCCATCCGTTATTGCCCTTTGTCGGCATTTATGGTGTGTTGTTGCCCTCAAGCGGCGGCTGCTGGAGCGGCGGTGTCCCAAAAAGGGAGAAACAAATCAAGCAATCGCTTCCGTACGATATGATTGTACCTCCCTTCTCTCCCCTCCCTTTACCCCTCTGCTTCCGATCGCTTAACAACTTGACCAATTAAAATGCTTTTTCCTTTCCTGTCAGCATCTCTTTATCCCTCATGCTCAATTTCAGGAAATCCAAAAATTTAAATAAAATGAATCACTCCGCTCCTTCCTACAACCCTTACAACAACGCGGTTGCTCCGTTCCCGTCCCAACCCTTTGTTTTGCCCCAGCCGCAAAACGGCTTTTATTTGATGGCCCCACAGCCCGCCGGCTCTCACCAAGTTCAACCAATGGCTCCTCCGTCTGCGCGGAATGTCGTCCCTGCTCTTCAACCGGCCAACGACATCAACCCATCCGAATTGAACCGCCGCCTCCTGGTGTCGATCAACAAGACCTTGATGGACCTAACGAGCACGGCACAAGCCCAACGGGGTTTGTTGGAACGACTTGTTGTGCAAATGACGGCCAACCAGATTGGCCGGCAGGTGGGCGGACCAGTTAGAGGAGGGGGAGATAAGCGCCAACGTCGGCGTAACAACCAGAATTCCGGACGCCGCCCCGTTCCGTTGAGGGACATTCAAGGGGGGCCCCCGGGGTCACATTTTCAGGAAGGACAGGCTCCGCTCCCGCCAGTGGGTGTTGTGAACAACCCGGTCGTCGCGGATGCACCAGCGGGTGAAAATGCTCCAATCGAGGCTGCGGACAATTTGGTGGCGGCATCTTCTTCCGGGGCTTCTTCGACTTCACACGCTGCATCAGTTTAAAGGGGGGCGGGAGGCTGTCTTCGCCATATTTAAATTAAGTTATAAATAAATATTATTTTTGGTGTTTTTTGGGGATTTGGCGACCCCGATTTTTTGTTAAGATAATAACATTTTGGGGATTAGTTTTTTGGCACTTTTTTCCATTTTTTCTAAACATTGCTAATCTGGGCCAGGCCCAAACATTCCCTCCCAAATTAATCCCACAGAAAAATGTATCAGCGAAATGACACGAATTGTTCAATGTTTTGGCCCGCGACGCCTTCCATCTGTTGACCACCCCACGCTTGGCCCGGCCCGAATTGTTCAATGCTTTTGCCCGCGACTCCTTCCATCTGTTGCCCACCCCGCGCCCGGCCCGGCCCACCAATCAACTCTTTCTGCCCACCGCAAATCGCCTATATACTGTGCCCCGCCCACCCCGATGGACGCTGCTATTTAAGAAGGATGTGCCAATGACTGCTCTCTCGCTTTTTTTCTCACTTTTTCTCCGCTGATCACCAACGACGAATTTTCTCACCCAATTTTGCCGAATTCATTTAAAATAAAACAAAAACAAAAAAAAACTTTTCTCTCATTTGTTCACATTGTCCCTTGTTTTCCCTTGCTTACAATTTGACCAATTTTGGCGCTCCGCCATTTGGCCCACTTGCTTTTCTCCTTTCTCGCCTTGCGTTGACCAATTTTGGCGTTCAGCCATTTGGCCATCCCTTTGCCTTCTCGCCTTTGCTTCGTCCAACCCTTTGGCACTTTCGCCCTCGGCATTTGCCTGCTTTTTCTCACCTTTACGTCGGCCGACCGCTTGGCTTTTCCCTTAGGTCGCCCTTTTCCTATCCCTTTCCCCTGGTTAGCACTCACTGCCTCGGGAAACGGAAGCCTTTTTTTGGCGCTTATTTGTTTTGAGTGTTCTGCTGAATTTGAGGGCCCCCCCCCTTCTCTTGGGCGTACCCCCTCCGATTCCCAGCTGTTGAACACACCAAATGGTGAGTTCGTCGTCGATTTTCAATTGGTCACGTCCGAAAATTTTGCACAACAAATTTTGACCAATTTGCAAAAATTCTTCTGATTCGAATAAAGTTTCGGCATTTTGGTCAATGTAATCCAAGAAGCGACGAGAGAAATCCTTAAAATGAATCAATAAAAAGTGAAATAAGAAAAAAAAATTGGAGGGGGTCTGAAAACCTATGGTACCTAAAATTTATTGTTAAAAATAGGGAAAAACTTCATTATTAGCCAGATTCTGACATGTTCGTTGAGAAGACGAGCTTCGACAAAAGCAAGGAAAACATTTGGCAATTCATTAATCGGAACATCCAACAAGGCTTTGACCAGCAGAGAAACGTTATATTTATTGGCTAAAAATGTTTAAATATAATTATTTATTTATTTTTTAAATTTTTCACCTGCGTAAAGCACTGCCATGGCATTTTGTCCGTTCAATTCGCTCAAATCTTCCGCATAAATGAAGCTCAACATCACTTTGAACGCTTCTGCTTCAACATCGGTCACTTCAATTACGTGAGGACAGTCGGCAGAGGCTAAAAAATGATGAAAAAAAAAAATTTTTTAAAAAATATTTCGATTTTTTTAACTTTTTATCTTTGCGTTTTTGTCATCAAAACGGAACATCGACTCAAACACAGCAGAAGCGAACATCATCACGCATTTGTGTGCTTTCAAAAGCTAAATAAAAAACTCGGAATAGAAATGGAAGGAATTATTTAATTTTAAGTTTTAAACCCGGGATTCACATATAAATTTGAAAAGAATTACCAATTTTAAAGGTTTTGATAAAATTTAAAAAGACCTGCTGATGGAAAAAATTGAAATTTTTTTGGCAAAAAGGGCGGCAATCATGCATTTTATCGGAACCCGTCAGTTCGGCCCAGCCAATTTTTTGACTATAATTTTTTTTTCTTTGTCATCCAAATCAAACATTGTTGGTATCATTCGAAAGCTGTAAATGTTCTCTATTAACCTACAAAATTTTGAAAAATTTCGTTATAGTTCAAAAAATTAATTACGACCAGAAGAACTCAAAAAACTATATTTTCTAACTTTTTTGGCCATAACTTTGCTCAAAATTGACGAAATTTTTTGGAAATTTGCAGGCTAATAGCTTCTGCTTTTTCTCAGGCGATGAAAATTTTAAAAAAAACATTAGCAAATTCAGACTAAATAACCCATCTGTAATTTTTTCTGGTTATGGACTTGTTGAGAACTATGGATTAATCAAGTTTGATGGGCTCAATTCACCTCCTTTTCCTTCCCAACCAAAAAGTGAATGTCCGCCCCTTCGCCAGTGCTCAACATCAGCTTCATCCGATCCACCAAACTGCTCGACATGTTAATTTTTTAAGAAGAAATCCAAAAAAAAAAAGAAGCTGAATACGGAAATTATAATGTGCTAAAAACTTCAAAAAATGCCAAAATATGTGCTAAAATGTGTGTTAAAAATTGGAAACAACAAGAGTATTTTTGCATAAAATTTCAAAAAATCTCATTTTTATCATTTTCGCCCGCGCAATTGCAAATCAAATACATTTCAAGGTGTTCTAGGGTAAAATTGTTTTTGTAAATTGAAAATTCCAGCAGAGAACTTCGAAATCCAATGACGAATTAATGAATTCGATTTGGTTAACTTCGGCATTCGAAGTAAATAAAAATTTTTGAAAATGTTTTAAGAAATGACAAAAATGCGATATGTTTTTATGGGCGGAGTTGTTATTTAAAAAACCATCATTATGTTTGATGAAACATTATTTATAACCTAGCTTAAAAGCGTGCTGGGACGTTTCGTAAAATCCGCCATTTTAGCGACTTTTTCGACAAAACATGTCATAACTTTGCTTAAGAGCAACCAACTTTTACATTCTTGGTACCATTCGATAGCCAAGCTTTTTCTCTATTAGCATACCAAATTTAAAAAAATTTGGTCTACTTTTTCTAAAGTTGTATGAAAATAAGTACTGTTTTTGCCATAACTTAGTTTAAATTTGATAATTTTGTTTTAAATTTTGCAGGCTAATAGAGGAAAAGCTTGGCTACCGAATGGTACCAAGAATGTAAAATTTGGTTGATTTTAAGCAAAGTTATGCCATGTTTTGTCGAAAAAATTGCAAAAATGGCGGATTTTACGAAACGCCCAAGGTGGCGGATTTTACGAAACGACCTAGCACCGCTTAAAAGCAACCAAATTTTTATTTCTTCATATCATTCGATACCCCTAAGTATGCTCTACCAGTCTACGAAATTTCAGAAAATTAAATTAAGTTTAAAAAAGTTATGGCTAGATTAACTCAAAAAATCTTGTTTTTCGAGTATTTTTCGAACATCTTTGGCCCTAAAATTTTCGAAACTTGACTGAATTTTCTGAAATTTTGTAGACTGGTAGAGCATACTTAGGGCTATCGAATGATATGAAGAAATAAAAATTTTGTTGCTTTTAAGCTAAGTTATAAATAATTTTCATCAAATCATAATGATGGTTTTTTAAATAACGACCTACACCGTTTTTATGTACCAAAATGCCAAAATATGTGTTTTTATGTTTTTATAAGTCGCTCTAAATCGAAAATTGTACGGAGAAAATGCTTTTTTATGATTCTCTCGTCATAACGAAGCTGCAGAAAAAATATAAAAACATAAAAATCCCATCCCATTAATAAATAACCCAAAAAAAAATTAACATAGAATTGTAATGGTAAAATGAAAATTTAACGTTTTTGACTCCGATTTCTAAAGATCGAAAGGGGTGGAGGGAAAAAGTGAAACGGCGGGCCGAAACGCACCGACGGGAAAATCTTCACAAATTTTGAATGAAATTTGCGATAAAAATGGGTCGGGTCACTTCGGCGCCGCAAATTTTGAAATGCTATAACTTTTTTATTTGTCAGTTAACTTTAGCCAATCTGGCATCATTTGGAAGCTCTATGTGTGCTCTATATTTATATGTCAAAATAGAAATGAATGATTCAAAAATAAAAAAGTTATGGCACGCGGCGCCGAAAAAGCAGGCTAATAGAGAATCTCAAGACTGTGAAACTTTGCGAAATGGGAGGGGTCCGGCGAAGTCGAAGGCGCCGCTAGAAAAATTTTAGAAAATTTTGGTCACTTTCTTAACCAGATTTTGTTCAAACACTGACCAAATGTCGCTTTTGATTCAATTTTTGTCAACGTAATAAGGTGGAGGCGGTCCGGCGGGTCGAAAGGACCGAAGGAAAAATTTTCACAAAATTTGCGATGAAAAGTGACTTTGATTTAATAATTGAATTTATTAATTTGGAAAATATTTGGCATTCTGTCTTTGAAATTTCAAAAAATGTAAGTAGGATCCTGCGGAATCCCGACAAATTAGCGGATCACGCTGCGGGATTGGAACTCAGGATTTTCTGCGGGATGGAATCCCGCAACTATAATCTCCGCTATCCCTACGCAAAAACTTTCCTCATTTTAGTTTTTATCGTTTTTTAATGTTTTATTCATTCCAACAATTTGTTTAATATTATTGATTGAACAATTAATTTTCACATGATCTCGTCTAAAATGGGCAATTTGCCGGATCGGATGAAGCATTTGTTGAGCTCGGGAGAAGACGCGGATGTGCACTTTTTGGTGGGGGACGGAGACGGAAAGGAGGTGGGTTTTTATGGAGAAGGACAAAACGTCGCCGGACGAATTCTTGGACCATATCTTTATTCTTCCTCAATTAAACATTCTTGGTATTGTTTGAAAGCATTTGTTTTTTTCATGTACAGAAAATAAGGGCAAAAAAAGGAAATTCTGTAGTTTGTCGCCCTCTTTTTGGAAAAAAAAATTTTCAAAGAATTTCTTGCCATAAAATTCAGGCTTTTTGGGATCGCTTATCACGAATACGGCATCCAATTCGGCCAATTCCGAACCCCGGACCCGAATTCGAACAAAAAGTTGAAAATTCAAATTGTCGAATTCTTTGAGCTGAAACTCCTAAGTTTTTATACAAAAAATTGAAAAATTTTTACAAAGGAAATATTTTAGCATGATTTTTAAGCTTTTGCTAGCCCACAAATTGATTCTGAAGTCGGCTTCCGATGTATTTGAGGCAATGTTTCACATTGAAACCAAAAATGGAGAGATGAAAAATGGTAAAAACCATTCAACAAAAACCAATTTTCGATTAATTTTTAAATTTCGCTCTTTCCGCCGAACTGTCAAATCCCGTGGAGGTGCTCGATGTTGAAGCAGAAGCGTTCAAAGTGATGTTGAGCTTCATTTACGCGGATGATTTAAGCGAATTGAACGGAGAGAATGCCATGGCAGTGCTTTACGCGGGTGAAAACATTTAATGGGATTAATTAATTAATATTAGAGATCGACTTAACCTGGATCCAGGCCTGGATTTTTCCTGGATCCAGGTCTAGGCCATTTTTCGGCAACCTGGATTTTTCCTGGACCTGGATTTTTGTCCAGGAAATCAAGGTCCAGGTCCAACATGGAATCCAGGTCCAGGCTTTTTTCAAAAAGTCGATCTCTAATTAATATACATATTTTTAAATTTAAATGTTTTAGCATGGGTTATGTTTCCCATCATTAGACGAGAATACAGCAGATCCTTCACCATTTTTGTTTTTTCTTTATCCATCTTTTAACATTTCAGCCAAAAAATTCGGCGTCCATGGGCTGATCGGTCAATGTTTGCAGAAAATTCCGATTCCAAATTTGTCCAATGTTTTGTTGGCTTATGCCCAGGCGCGTCTTATGGACTTGAAGGTGGAAAATACGGCTATTAAATATCCTTTTCAGCCACTTATTAATATGTATTTGTACATTGTTGGCACCCCCCCCCCCCCTCCCTTTTCTGGGCGTTGTAAATGATGGAAAGAAATTTTTGTCAATTTTCAGACTTACTAAAAAAATTTCCTATTTCCTGACGCCGTCCATTAAAGGAAATACTAGTTCATGGTCACTTGAAAAACATATGCCGTCGTAAATAAATGAGCACGGTAGTATGTATAATGCCGTACCCAGGGGAACACATTCCCTTATCTGCTATAAAAAATTCGGTAAAGTAAAAAAAATTCTCCCCCCCCCCCCTCCGAAACGACAAAAACAAACATCCAAAAATATGATACATTAACATTTAAAGGCCGTTGCTCACCAATGTTTGCGCTACATTTGTCAAAATGCCGAAACATTGTTCAAATCGGGTGAATTCTTGCAAATTGATCAGAATTTGCTGTGTGAAATTTTGGACCGTGATCAGTTGGTGATCAGCAATGAATTTGCAATTTGGAAAGCTGTAAAATTTATATCAATTAACGATAGGCACTTACTTACCTGTTGTGCAGCCCCTCCTCATTAAAATGCTTAATTTCAACTAACTTAAAACACTGTACGCTAACAAATAAATACGAATCTCGCGGCAGAAACAAATAGATTTTCTCGTGATTTCGCAATAAAATCAATATATTTTTTTATGCATTGATTCTGAAATATGGCAAAATGTGTACTTTTTAATTAATGATAAATGTTGTAAAAACTTAAATTTCATGATTTTTGACGAGAGATCGTAATTAGCGGCCAAAACATGACATTTTTAAGGAGGGGAGGCACAAAAGGAAAGAGCTAAACATCAATTAATGTCAAAACATTTTATATTATAATTTATTTTAAGGCACTCCGTTGGGCCGACGAAAAGTGCCGTCAAAATGCCATCGAATGTTCCGCCGAGAATCTTCGTTCTGTCCTTGGTCCGGCACTGTTTAAAATTCGCTTTCCTCTTATCTCAAAGGAGGAATTCTCAAAAAACATTGGTAATAATTAGGGCCGGCAATTTAATTTATTTATTTTTTTTGTTTGCGGCTTTCATTCAATGAAAACCCACGAAAATAAATTTTTAGCCCGAATATTCCTCATTTTAACGTCATTTGGATTTTTCGTAACTAAAAAAGTAACGTCACTATTTTGGCTTTATAATAATTTAAAAATGTTTTCAATGTGAGAGAGACGGCGGAAAGAAATTCAGAAATTTCTTACAATATTTACAAAAATTCCTCATTTGTACTACTATAATTTGCTTAAATTCACCAAAAAAAAGTAATTAAATAATTTTATTACTTTATGGTGCAAAATTTTATTTTTAAACAAATTATTTTATTTAATTATGTATAAATTCAAAATGGAATTAAAAAGTTTTTGTTATTTTTATTTTGCAGTTGTTTCTGGCATTTTGACAATCGATGAATTTGTCGCCGTTTACCAATTCCATTGCCACCCGAATATCCGTTGTGTGCCCGGGTTCAGCCTGCTCAAATTCCCCACTCAAACTCGGATTTCCGACTGGAACAAGCCCAAAGGCAACGGAGGGACAATCGCTTTAGAAATTGAGAAATTTTCTGAATTTGCCCGAGAGGAAAATAACAGCAAACGGACCAGCGAAGCCATGCACATTAAGGGACTTAATTGGCAAATAGTGGCACAAATAATGCCACAAGAAATGACGAAGGATAACAGCACGGAAAAATGCATGGGCTTTTTTCTCGACTGCGCCGCTCCGGCGAAAGGTGGGATAAAAATGCCAATTTTAATAAACGGCTCTTAAATCAGACTGAATTTGTGGTTTTGAGGAGTTTTATTTATTTGGGGTATTTTTTCTTGGAGATTTTTTGGATGCCCAGTCAAAACGACACTTTGCGTCGCCATTATATGCGGCACGCCAATTAAGACGCGGACAATGCGGCGCCGTCAACACCTCAAATGTCACCGAAATTTTTAGGGTAGAAAATGTCTGCGTCGCAGTATCGCTTTGACTGGGCGCTGAGTTTTTTTTCAAAAATTTCAAGAATTGTCATATCGTGTCCTCGAAAAATCTATATTTATGCCAAATTTTTTCCAAGGTTTTGGATTAAGAGCTTGTGCTATTTATGTTGTACTATGACTGTTTTAAATAAGATGTGAAATGGCGATGCATTTGCTCGGCAACCTTTCGAATTGTTTCGCAAAAGCATGGGACGGAGAATTTGATCGCAAATATCCACGACAGTTTTGTTAACGATAGAGCAACTTGGTTGGGATATTTCAATCCAATTACCTTTACGGTGCGCGGAAATTCAAACAAAAATCTTTTTTAAACATTTTAAATTAAGGAATTGATGGACCCGAGCAGAGGATTTTATGACAAAAATGAGGACAAAGTGACGCTGGCCATTGATTTTTCAGTGGAAGACGAAAATTCACTAAAATTCGATTCGGACCCTAACAAATCCAACGCCATAATTTTGATGGAAATCAAAAAATTCTCTGATTTTTCGCGAGAGATTTTTGGGAGTGAACGGAGCAGCGAAACCGTACACATTAAGGGAATTCCAATGAAAATAGAGGCAGAAATAAGAACGATGAGAGACAGCGATGAAAAGCATTTGCGTATTTCGCTTAAGCACACTGCGCAAGGAGAAGGTGGTGGTCACAAAGCTAATTGCTGATAATTAGCTTCAAAATTATACAATTTATAATATTATTTTTCCTTGACTGATGGGGTCTGAAGCGCACGAAAAATGTTTTTTGCTTGGTTGAAGCATCTAAAACAAAATCCTCGGTCTTTGTGGCATTTTTTCAAAAAATTCTCTTGGAATGACTCCATAAGCGTAATTGATCTCTTTTGAACCCCTAAAATTGGAAAAATAATATTTGGCGATTTCTAAAATAAGCTAAAAATGTAAAAAAGTTTTGACAACGATTACGCTTATTTTAAAAATTTATATATTAAAAAATAATAAATAATTATTTTTTAAATAAGATGGAAAATGGGACTTCGTTTGGTCGGCAACCCTTCGAATTGTTTCACAAAAGAGCGGAGCGGAGCATTTGACAATAACATGCAATAGCCGAGTGTTTAACAGCAGATCGTTCAGTTACTGGCCTTTTTTGAATTCCATTACTTTTGCGGTGAGCGAAAAGTTGGACTTTTTGTCGCCTTATGCGAACGAAACTCATTTGTCGGCAGAGGGAACCCGAAAAATAGCGAAATCGCACAAAATGCAATAAATGCTTTTCACGGCGGCAACTGTAACCAAAAAATTGCAAAACTTTTGCCCTAATAATAAATTGAATTGGGGTCGGATAGCGATTTTTTAACATCTTTTTTAAAGGACCAGTTCTTGTTAATAACAAGATGGACATAAAGTAAATTTGACTAATTTGTTAAAAATGACGTTTATATAAGTATTTATTGTTGAATGTCCATTTGGTTGGCCTAATTATTCAAAACGAAAGAGTTGCTTAGAAAATTTTATTCGTGAATTAATTAACAATTTTCCTGACAGAACCTGACGGCACTTTTTATATTAACAAAAATTAAGGAATTGATGGACCCGAGCAAAGGATTTTACGACACAAATGAGGACAAAGTGACATTGGCCATTGATATTAAAGTGGAAGAAGCAAAACCGATGAAACCGCAACAATATTCCGAATAAAATCGATTTGTCTGTCCTCTGGCTTTGCTTCAACATGTTCTTTCAATTCTTGTTCTTTTTTACTTACAATATTAAAATTTCAAACAAAAAAATTCGGCGACGCTTCTCGGCATCAGTGATGGGCGCAATTTTTATTGTTCTTGAGAGTCAGATATAGGTCAAAAAGCTTATGAGAAGAATAGGGTTAACCCGGGGCCGGACCGGGATGCGCCGATACTCCCACCTGTATGGGAAGCGAGAAAAATCTGTTTTTTCTTAACTTTAATCTCCATTGGAGGGGGAACTGATCCAACACAAAAAAAAGAACCAAACCAAGAGCACGGACCACTGAACCACGCATATAAGTAAGTAAATTAAGCAAAAAGATACCAAAAAATATATTATTTGCAAAAAGCCAATCATTAGGAGTGTAAAAAAGTCTCGAGTCTCAAAGACCGAGACCAAGACTGAAAACCCGAGACCAAAAAAAACCGAGACTTTTCTCGAGTCGAGACCGAGAGTCTCGAACAGCACTACTCGCTATAGTGATTTTTTCTCCGAATAATGAAATCTTTTGAATATATTATTTTTGAGTAGAAAACAATTTATCGGTAATTTCCATGTAATCTTTATTATTCTGTTGGCTGCATTTATTGCAATGAACATGCTTGTGATGATTAGCGACTAATCGCACAATGTTATTATTAGGCAGGGATGTGATCTGAAAATTTTCAAAATCAGAATATCGGGCCCAAAAAATAGGATTTTGGGTCGAAAATCAGAAATCCAATCAGGACAAATCTGATAAATCAGGACAGATCACATCCCTGTTATTAGGGTGTAAAATTATATGGATATAAAACCACGAAATATGGCCATAAAATATGGACAACAAATCGCAAAATATGGACATAAAAAAGCAAAATATGGAGATAAATTTTCTAAAATTAAGGGTATACTTTCTCAAAATTTCTTCAAATTCGCTAAATGTAAAATAAAACGTTCAAAAATAGTAAATAAGGCAGGGTTCCCATCGTCCATGTTCCGTTTCCAAGGACGGGTAAATTAATTTCCAATGACACAACGGGAAATTTTCATAAAATCCAAGGACATTAAAAATATTTACTATATGCAATGAAAATGATTAAATTTTATCCAAATGGCTTGCATTTTTCACCGGAATGGATTTTTTCCAACATTTTTTTGTTTTCACTGATCATTTTCCTTATTTGCGACGACTTTTTTCTGCTGCGCGCTTTTTCCAAAAATTTTGTGGAAGGGGGGGGGGGGTCCGGCGGGAAAAATTTGTAATTTTTAATTACAGATTTTTGTCCAAAGATGACCAAAATTTGCGATTTTGGGCTAATTTTTTATATTAATATAATTTTAGGAGAATAAACTAGAGACCGGACAAGAGGGTCGGTCGGTCGGTTTCGGTATAAAAACCGAAAAAAACCGAAACCGAAAAAAAAACCGAAAAACTCAAAAAATTTTCGGTCGGTCGGTTTCGGTTAAAAAACCGAAACCGAAAAAAACCGAAGCAAAATTTTCGGTATACCGTTTCGGTTTCGGTTTTTTTGAATTTTTTCTCTGAGTAAAATTGTAGAGCTATTGAAGCTCTATCAATGGTGTATAAGTTGGGAAAATAATTGAAAAGGGCAGCCAAAAAACGTTTGTTAGCTTCCTGATTCTTCTTATAAACTAGGGTTGCTCCCCGTCCCCTCGGGGGGCAAAATGTCGGGGGCCGGGGACCTCGGGGGCGACATGTCGGGGGCGGGGGGGGGGGAACGCAAATGTCGGGGGTCGGGGACCCCGATCGAGTAGTGTGATCAACACTTTTTTAACAAAAAAAAGACCAAATTTTCTCTTTAAATGCTCGAAATCTTCCTTTTTTCACTTTAATCATCTGATTCAAATTCATTCGTTGGCGTCAGTAAAAGTGCGTCCAATTTGGCATTTTATAAAAGGCATCCCAGGCCCCAAAAATTTTCAGAAATCGAATTCCGAGGCTCAATTTTAACCTAAAAAATTTGATAATACATATTAGTGGTGCGCTTTTCAAAACTTTTAAACCCCCAAAATAGGTGCTAAAAATGGAAATGAGATAAATATTTTAAAAATCAAAAATGTAGTCAAGTAAATAAATTTTGAATATGAATTTTTGATAAAATTTTCCATTTCTCAGGGGTGTATTTTTCGTTTTTATTGCATTTTTGTTAATAATTTTTTTCAAAATAGCAGAAAATATTTTACAAAAAATTCTTCAAAATGAAAAAGAGCACAAAAAAGCAATAAATTTATTATTATTAACAGCAGGGTTGTTCCGGGTCGAGAAAAATCATCGGGTCGGGTTTCGGGTCGAGAAAAAGGCCGGGTTTCGGGTATCGGGTCAATTGAGAAATTTTTAATTTGTTTAAAAATCAAATGGCACTGCAATATTTGCAGCGAATTGCGCCATTTATAGGACGATGGAAATAAAACCAAATGGAATCAGGTTTTTCAGCCATTTGCTTTGCTTAAATTCAAGAAATTCATACAAAATATCTTTAGAAAAAGGATAATAATGAATAGGGATGTCAAAAATATGTACAAAAATTGGTCAAAATATGTACATAAATATGTAAAAAAAATCCCTAAATATGTAAGAAATATGTATAAAAACCCAAAATATGTACGAAAATATGTAAATAAAATTTGTTTAAATGGTTATTTTTTGGAAAAAAATTCTTCGTAAAAAGTGAAATAGGCACAAAATGCCATAAAAATGACCAAAATAGGCTTAGAATCACATTTGAACATTTTACAAATTAATTTTTGATATATCATTTTTTGAAAAAAATCGATTTTTTTGGATACATTTTCAAAAAAAAATTTTAAATTTTTTACAAAAAATTTCTATAAATTCTCAAAAATCCTCAAAATATGTAAAAAACTGTGAGTGACAATAAACTTTCCTTAATTGACCCAATTATGAACAATTAAGGAACTGATGGATCCGAGCAAAGGCTTTTACGACAAAAACGAGGACAAAGTGACATTGGCCATTGATGTCAGTGTGAAATAAGCATAAATGGAGAATAAATCATAAATTATTCATATGCTCTGGGAAATCTCGTCCTTGAATTATCATCCTGTGGACTTTTTTTATCATATTTCTTACTGTTTAAATTTTTTTGATTTTATAAAACTGGATTGGATTAAATCATAGATTAAATGTTGTATCAGCGCAATTGTAAATGCAAAAAGACGTTGTCCTTTTTCTTGCCATGTTTTTTACCATAACAAATTCGCATGGGATGTCCGCCAGCATACTGTACCCACCAATTTCCAAGTCGGAAAGAATGTTGACATTTGTAACACTTTCTTTTGTTGTTTTTTTTTGATTTTTCATATGCCAATGCCATGCAATGTATTATTTGTATCCTTACAAGGCTCAGTCGGCTGAAGATTTCAAATTTTATACGTTTAAATCGAATTAGACGGGTCTTGAAATTTAGAGTCCAAATAGCCCTGTATAGAGTTTAGAGCCGAAACTAGTAAACATCTGACACCACGTTTAAACAGATGTACAATTGACTAAATAATAAAATTGTCACTTTTCCATATTTTAATTTTTAATTTTGTAGTAAATATAAATTTTTAAGCGCAGCTTGGATTATTAAAGAATGAAATCATAGCGTAATTAGTAATAGTTTTTCAATTTTTAATTTAATAAGCCCAAACTTCCCGGTTCCCAAATTTCTGGTCCCAAAAAATTCTGCTTAAATAAAAGGAAAAAATGATCAGTCAATTAGGAATGGTTTCAATTTAAAAAAAAAGTTTAAAAAAATGTTTACGTAAATCCTAACAAAATTAATGCAATAAATCCAAGTCCAAAAATTGTAAACATTGACCTAAAATGGTAAAATTTGAATTGGGTTTATGACTTAAAATGTTTATCATTGAAATTCGGTACTCAAAAATGAGAGTCTGCTAAAACAGCTCCGACAATTAATTAATTCATATATCAGCAGTTTTGAAAGTATAATCAAGAAAAATTAATAAATAAAAAAACAGGTTCATCATAGGATGGAGGATATTCAATGGCATTTTTCCCCAAATCATATTGGGCATTTATGTTTCGTCCTCCGTTTTTGCTTCTTTCACTGTGACATCAATGGCCAATGTCACTTTGTCCTCGCTTTGGTCGTAAAAGCCTTTGCTGGGGTCCATCAGTTGCTTAATTACCCCATAATTGGTCAATTAAGGGAATGTTTAATTGTCACTTACAGCAATTGAAATAAAATTAAAGTATCCCCTGTTGTTCCCTTTATTGTCAAAAACATCGTAAATATGTAAGAAATATGTATAAAAACCCAAAATATGTACGAAAATATGTAAATAAAATTTGTTTAAATGGTTATTTTTTGGGAAAAAACCTTCGTAAAGTGTTAAATAGGCGTAAAATGGCATAAAAATGACCTAAATATGTTTAATTACCTTGTAACATTTAAAAAATTATTTTTGGAGGGGTACATTTAAAAAAAGTTTTTTTTAAAATTTTTTCACTAGAAATTTCTAAAAATTTTCAAAAATTCTCAAAATATGTATAAAAAAAAAATGGCTATCTCTTTTTTTGATAAATTTTATACACATACAAATGCTCTCGAGCATGATAGGGAGAGCGGTGCGCAATCGACCTTTTATTTTTGAGGGAATTTTTAAATTTATACTCTATCCCAGAAAAATGGCTATCTCTTTTTTTGATAAATTTTATACACATACAAATGCTCTCGAGCATGAGACGGAGGGCTGTGCACAATCGCCATTTTATTTCACAGAGGATTTTTATATTTAGAGGTTATCCCAGAAAAATGGCTATCTCTTTTTTTGAGAAATTTTATACCTCACAAAAGCGCTTGCGTATGAGACGGAGGGCTGTGCACAATCGCCATTTTATTTCACAGAGGATTTTTATATTTAGAGGTTATCCCAGAAAAATGGCTATCTCTTTTTTTGATAAATTTTATACACATACAAATGCTCTCGAGCATGATAGGGAGGGCGGTGCGCAATAGACCTTTTATTTTTGAGGGAATTTTTAAATTTATACTCTATCCCAGAAAAATGGCTATCTCTTTTTTTGATAAATTTTATACACATACAAATGCTCTCGAGCATGATAGGGAGGGCGGTGCGCAATAGACCTTTTATTTTTGAGGGAATTTTTAAATTTATACTCTATCCCAGAAAAATGGCTATCTCTTTTTTTGATAAATTTTATACACATACAAATGCTCTCGAGCATGAGACGGAGGGCTGTGCACAATCGCCATTTTATTTCACAGAGGATTTTTATATTTAGAGGTTATCCCAGAAAAATGGCTATCTCTTTTTTTGATAAATTTTATACACATACAAATGCTCTCGAGCATGATAGGGAGGGCGGTGCGCAATAGACCTTTTATTTTTGAGGGAATTTTTAAATTTATACTCTATCCCAGAAAAATGGCTATCTCTTTTTTTGATAAATTTTATACACATACAAATGCTCTCGAGCATGATAGGGAGGGCGGTGCGCAATAGACCTTTTATTTTTGAGGGAATTTTTAAATTTATACTCTATCCCAGAAAAATGGCTATCTCTTTTTTTGAGAAATTTTATACCTCTACGGTTAAATGATCTGTTTTTAGAAAATTTTTGACTGTTTGTTTGTTTCCCCTATGTATAAGCCATTTTTAGACTAAAAGTGCGAAATTCGAAAATTTGAATTTTCGACTGTTTGTTCCAACCTTGATTCGGGGTTGGACATACAGATTCGGATTCTCCGCCCCTTAAAACCCCTAATACAAACTTTTCTTCATCCCAGAAAAATGGCTATCTCTTTTTTTGATAAATTTTATACACATACAAATGCTCTCGAGCATGATAGGGAGGGCGGTGCGCAATAGACCTTTTATTTTTGAGGGAATTTTTAAATTTATACTCTATCCCAGAAAAATGGCTATCTCTTTTTTTGAGAAATTTTATACACATACAAATGCTCTTTTTCTTGGATAGGGAGGGCGGTGCGCAATAGACCTTTTATTTTTGAGGGAATTTTTAAATTTATACTCTATCCCAGAAAAATGGCTATCTCTTTTTTTGATAAATTTTATACACATACAAATGCTCTCGAGCATGAAAAAAATCGGTGGTGAAATTTTGTCCCTTCTCCGTCCAAAATTGCATTTCCTTATGCAAAAATCAATGAATATTTTGAATCGATAAACAATTTTATACACATACAAATGCTCTCGAGCATGATAGGGAGGGCGGTGCGCAATAGACCTTTTATTTTTGAGGGAATTTTTAAATTTATACTCTATCCCAGAAAAATGGCTATCTCTTTTTTTGATAAATTTTATACACATACAAATGCTCTCGAGCATGATAGGGAGGGCGGTGCGCAATAGACCTTTTATTTTTGAGGGAATTTTTAAATTTATACTCTATCCCAGAAAAATGGCTATCTCTTTTTTTGATAAATTTTATACACATACAAATGCTCTCGAGCATGAGACGGAGGGCTGTGCACAATCGCCATTTTATTTCACAGAGGATTTTTATATTTAGAGGTTATCCCAGAAAAATGGCTATCTCTTTTTTTGAGAAATTTTATACCTCACAAAAGCGCTTGCGTATGAGACGGAGGGCTGTGCACAATCGCCATTTTATTTCACAGAGGATTTTTATATTTAGAGGTTATCCCAGAAAAATGGCTATCTCTTTTTTTGATAAATTTTATACACATACAAATGCTCTCGAGCATGATAGGGAGGGCGGTGCGCAATAGACCTTTTATTTTTGAGGGAATTTTTAAATTTATACTCTATCCCAGAAAAATGGCTATCTCTTTTTTTGATAAATTTTATACACATACAAATGCTCTCGAGCATGATAGGGAGGGCGGTGCGCAATAGACCTTTTATTTTTGAGGGAATTTTTAAATTTATACTCTATCCCAGAAAAATGTCTATCTCTTTTTTTGAGAAATTTTATACCTCACAAAAGCGAACGACATCAAAATTTTTAAGGTTTATGGGTTTGGGCCAGTAGGGCTGTAACGGCGGATGACATAAAGTCGGAATTCGGCTCCAATAAAGTCCGACACTTGCTGTTTAAGCACTCCGAGAAACCATAGATGAGACGGAGGGCTGTGCACAATCGCCATTTTATTTCACAGAGGATTTTTATATTTAGAGGTTATCCCAGAAAAATGGCTATCTCTTTTTTTGAGAAATTTTATACCTCACAAAAGCGCTTGCGTATGAGACGGAGTGACATCAGCGCAAATTACCTTTGGTTCAGGTGGAATTTATACTCTATCCCAGAAAAATGGCTATCTCTTTTTTTGAGAAATTTTATACACATACAAATGCTCTCGAGCATGATAGGGAGGGCGGTGCACAATAGACCTTTTATTTTTGAGGGAATTTTTAAATTTATACTCTATCCCAGAAAAATGGCTATCTCTTTTTTTGATAAATTTTATACACATACAAATGCTCTCGAGCATGATAGGGAGGGCGGTGCGCAATAGACCTTTTATTTTTGAGGGAATTTTTAAATTTATACTCTATCCCAGAAAAATGGCTATCTCTTTTTTTGATAAATTTTATACACATACAAATGCTCTCGAGCATGATAGGGAGGGCGGTGCGCAATAGACCTTTTATTTTTGAGGGAATTTTTAAATTTATACTCTATCCCAGAAAAATGGCTATCTCTTTTTTTGATAAATTTTATACACATACAAATGCTCTCGAGCATGATAGGGAGGGCTGTGCACAATCGCCATTTTATTTCACAGAGGATTTTTATATTTAGAGGTTATCCCAGAAAAATGGCTATCTCTTTTTTTGAGAAATTTTATACCTCACAAAAGCGCTTGCGTATGAGACGGAGGGCTGTGCACAATCGCCATTTTATTTCACAGAGGATTTTTATATTTAGAGGTTATCCCAGAAAAATGGCTATCTCTTTTTTTGAGAAATTTTATACACATACAAATGCTCTCGAGCATGATAGGGAGGGCGGTGCACAATAGACCTTTTATTTTTGAGGGAATTTTTAAATTTATACTCTATCCCAGAAAAATGGCTATCTCTTTTTTTGATAAATTTTATACACATACAAATGCTCTCGAGCATGATAGGGAGGGCGGTGCGCAATAGACCTTTTATTTTTGAGGGAATTTTTAAATTTTATACTCTATCCCAGAAAAATGGCTATCTCTTTTTTTGATAAATTTTATACACATACAAATGCTCTTGAGCATGATAGGGAGGGCGGTGCGCAATAGACCTTTTATTTTAATTTTAATAAATTTAGTTATATGCTAAAATATCTAAGACAGAATTAGCAAAACTAAATTTAATTGGTACTACAGTAGGCGCTTGCGTATGAGACGGAGGGCTGTGCACAATCGCCATTTTATTTCACAGAGGATTTTTATATTTAGAGGTTATCCCAGAAAAATGGCTATCTCTTTTTTTGATAAATTTTATACACATACAAATGCTCTCGAGCATGATAGGGAGGGCGGTGCGCAATAGACCTTTTATTTTTGAGGGAATTTTTAAATTTATACTCTATCCCAGAAAAATGGCTATCTCTTTTTTTGATAAATTTTATACACATACAAATGCTCTTGAGCATGATAGGGAGGGCGGTGCGCAATAGACCTTTTATTTTTGAGGGAATTTTTAAATTTATACTCTATCCCAGAAAAATGGCTATCTCTTTTTTTGATAAATTTTATACACATACAAATGCTCTCGAGCATGAGACGGAGGGCTGTGCACAATCGCCATTTTATTTCACAGAGGATTTTTATATTTAGAGGTTATCCCAGAAAAATGGCTATCTCTTTTTTTGAGAAATTTTATACACATACAAATGCTCTCGAGCATGATAGGGAGGGCGGTGCACAATAGACCTTTTATTTTTGAGGGAATTTTTAAATTTATACTCTATCCCAGAAAAATGGCTATCTCTTTTTTTGATAAATTTTATACACATACAAATGCTCTCGAGCATGATAGGGAGGGCGGTGCGCAATAGACCTTTTATTTTTGAGGGAATTTTTAAATTTATACTCTATCCCAGAAAAATGGCTATCTCTTTTTTTGATAAATTTTATACACATACAAATGCTCTTGAGCATGATAGGGAGGGCGGTGCGCAATAGACCTTTTATTTTTGAGGGAATTTTTAAATTTATACTCTATCCCAGAAAAATGGCTATCTCTTTTTTTGATAAATTTTATACACATACAAATGCTCTCGAGCATGATAGGGAGGGCGTAATAGACCTTTTAATAGTCATTTTTGAGGGAATTTTTAAATTTATACTCTATCCCAGAAAAATGGCTATCTCTTTTTTTGATAAATTTTATACACATACAAATGCTCTCGAGCATGATAGGGAGGGCGGTGCGCAATAGACCTTTTATTTTTGAGGGAATTTTTAAATTTATACTCTATCCCAGAAAAATGGCTATCTCTTTTTTTGATAAATTTTATACACATACAAATGCTCTCGAGCATGATAGGGAGGGCGGTGCGCAATCGCCATTTTATTTTTGAGGGAATTTTTAAATTTATACTCTATCCCAGAAAAATGGCTATCTCTTTTTTTGATAAATTTTATACACATACAAATGCTCTCGAGCATGATAGGGAGGGCGGTGCACAATCATAAAAGTTATAAATTAGGCACCACAATTCTGCACCATTTGCTAGCAAAAATGGCCGCGCCAAAAAAGCTCGCGCCAAAAAAACCTCGCGCCAAAATACCCGCGCCAAAGTGGCTGCGCCAAAATGGCCGCGTTTGAGGGAATTTTTATATTTATGGTTATCCCAGAAAAATGGCTATCTCTTTTTTTGATAAATTTTATACACATACAAATGCTCTCGAGCATGATAGGGAGGGCGGTGCGCAATAGACCTTTTATTTTTGAGGGAATTTTTAAATTTATACTCTATCCCAGAAAAATGGCTATCTCTTTTTTTGATAAATTTTATACACATACAAATGCTCTCGAGCATGATAGGGAGACACAAATGTTGGCAAAGAATTTTTTGGAAAGGAATTTTTAAATTTATACTCTATCCCAGAAAAATGGCTATCTCTTTTTTTGATAAATTTTATACACATACAAATGCTCTCGAGCATGATAGGGAGGGCGGTGCGCAATAGACCTTTTATTTTTGAGGGAATTTTTAAATTTATACTCTATCCCAGAAAAATGGCTATCTCTTTTTTTGATAAATTTTATACACATACAAATGCTCTCGAGCATGAGACGGAGGGCTGTGCACAATCGCCATTTTATTTCACAGAGGATTTTTATATTTAGAGGTTATCCCAGAAAAATGGCTATCTCTTTTTTTGATAAATTTTATACACATACAAATGCTCTCGAAAACTTAGAAAATTCAACATAACTCTGCCTAAAAGACATATTTCTGTTCGCAAAATAAACAGAAATGTGAAAAAAGATTTATTCTTTCTTATTTAGTTTGTTTTATCTGTTTATTTTTGGTAGTTGTTGAGATTTTGTTCGTTTTTATCAAGTGTCTCTATTTTAAATTAACACCCCATTTTTTGAAAAAAAATCGTAAAATTTTTTTCCATCGTCATTTCGCCTTCTCCTTTTTAGAATCTTAATATTTTCAGAATGCGCAATAGACCTTTTATTTTTGAGGGAATTTTTAAATTTATACTCTATCCCAGAAAAATGGCTATCTCTTTTTTTGATAAATTTTATACACATACAAATGCTCTCGAGCATGATAGGGAGGGCGGTGCGCAATAGACCTTTTATTTTTGAGGGAATTTTTAAATTTATACTCTATCCCAGAAAAATGGCTATCTCTTTTTTTGATAAATTTTATACACATACAAATGCTCTGTCCCGGTATCGGTTAAGCCCAAAATTCCCGGTCCCGCTCTACTCTAATAAAATCCATCTCCCTTTTTGTTCCCCGTCTTGAACTAGCCGACGATGGAAATGAATTGGAACGGTTGGAAGCCGAGCGAAAAGCAATTGACGCAAAAAATTGCAGCGGAATTGGCACGAAGGCAAATGATAATGGAGGGCACCGAAACTATGCCAAATGCCAAGGGCAATTTCGAAGCATTGGCAAACAATGGGATGGGGGGGGGGTAATTAAAATTAATTAATAATGATTTTAAATGTAATATATTTAGACTCTATCCCAGAAAAATGGCTATCTCTTTTTTTGAGAAATTTTATACACATACAAATGCTCTCGAGCATGATAGGGAGGGCGGTGCGCAATAGACCTTTTATTTTTGAGGGAATTTTTAAATTTATACTCTATCCCAGAAAAATGGCTATCTCTTTTTTTGATAAATTTTATACACATACAAATGCTCTCGAGCATGATAGGGAGGGCGGTGCGCAATAGACCTTTTATTTTTGAGGGAATTTTTAAATTTATACTCTAATTTCTCTACGGTTTTAAATTGAATTCCGATTTCCAACATATTTTTTGACGGTGAATTTACGGTTTTCTTCATATTCGGTCCCAAAATGGTGTGGCAAAAAAAATCACACCGTTTTCCTGGGAATTCCTAATGGTTACGGTCTGTAAGGAGGGGAAGTGGAAATGGAAAATTGGCAAATCGATTAACACAAATGAAAGGGAAGTGAGGGATCAAATAAAGGCAGCGAAGAAGCAGGGAGAGAGATATTATTAACAATCAAATGTCGGAGCTGTAAATTTGGACAAAATCATTCAAAAAAAGTGGACCAATATTGGTAAATACAACTGAAAGAAAATCACCCACATAAAAATAAATAAGAACATTAAACTTAGAGGTTGAAACATAATCTCCCATGTGGCATAAAAAGAGCATATACGATAAGCAACATTTATTTAAGAATTTGTCGAATTAAATAAAAATATAGTACGGTAGGAAAATTAGCTCAAATAAAATTAAAGGAAAATTTTGTGAATGATTTTTTAGTCATCATTTTTCTGTATTTCCAACAATGGGGGATGAGTCAAAATTGGTGAATTGATTAAACCCCCAAAGAATGGAGGGCGGCGGACCAAGTGGTCGCAAAAAAAAGAAAGCAAAGGAAAGGATGGCGTGGATAAGGGTAAAGTTACCCTCAGCTGCGCGTAAGATTCTTACCCTGGGTAGGACCAGGGTAGGCATGTGACCATGTTTTCTAATAAATTATTAAAAATTAAAAAAGGATGATATTAAAAAAATTCCTTTTGCTAAGTTGTACTATAAAGTCTGCTCTACCCAATGATATAATTTTTTGTTGAAAAATTTTTATGTTTCATTGAGCTAGAGATTATCCAAAATTTTGAAAAATGTTTAGAGTTTAACGGCAGCGCCTATCGGCACCGCCGGAATCTTAAAATCCTTAATTTTCTTAAAAAATGCCTCAAATTTTCAAAAATTGGCTATTTTTGGACAGAATCTGACACTGTATTGTATTCAAATATCAATTTTTTCTCGGCGGCGCCTATCGGCACCGCCGGCTCCCTCTTCCTCCCTGGTCACCAAAAAGTTTTTTCAAAAAATAAGCCGCAAAAAATTAATAAAGGGAGTCAACAAATAAATTATTAAAAAATTTTATTTGAAGCAATTTGAAAAAATACTGATTTTCGACCCATAAATGTGATTTTTTTATTTCAAATTTCTCCTTTATAAATTTTTTTATCTATTTTTTCTTTAATAAAAGGATTTTCCTTCAAATTTGTGCATTAAAAATATTTTTGTTAGTTTTTAATTAAATTTTCGAATTACTCCCGCTCCCGCCCGGGACTCCCGTAAAATTTCTGCGGGATTTTAACGGGAGCGGGATTTTCACGGGATTCCCGATCCCGCTCCCGCTCCCGGAAAATTTTGAACTCCCGATCCCGCTCCCGCTCCCGGAAATTTTTTTTTACCGGACTCTAATTGAAACCCATAATTGACATCCGTAAAAAAATCTTTCAAATCCTTTTCAAAGTTCAAAACAAATTCTCGAACCAAAACTTGATCTAACTAAGATCTCATTGAGTTTGCCATACATAATCAAAAAGTCAATTCTCACAACATTTAATTCAGACTAATCAAATCAATTCCAATTCAATAAAAGAGGAATTCATTTACAAAAACATTTTCTTTTTCTTTACAAAAGTGTTAAGAGCATTCATTTCCAAATGAATATTTTTAATAGCAAAAACAAATTACTTTTACTTAACAAATGCAATATTAAGCAAAAAACACACAAAATCTATTTTGTCATTAAAAAGGAAAAACAGAAAAAACATTTTTTAAAAGACTATTTTGCAAAAAATAACAAAACGAAAATGAAAAAAGCAAAACCAAACATTTCCATTTTTCAAATCATTTTTTAACGCAAAACAATACAAAACGCCACGCCACATTCAAACAATGACACATACACACAGACACTCAACTTTAATATACTAGCGGGGTCAGCGCCTTCGGCGTGCTAATTCGTAACAGGTACAACCAAATAAAAATTAAGTAAATAATTGTAAATTAATTTAATAAACTTCGCGCCCTCGTCACTGCTAGACTAATAATATTTCCGGCTGACACTTACTTGCACAACAAATAAAAATTAATAGATATTATCTCATATTTAATTTAACGGATATACATACATAATCATATGACAATCACTGGGACTCAACCCACCAACATTTCAATCACTGGGACTCAACCCACCAGCATTTCAAGAAACGGGACTCAACCCACCAGCAACGCCATCACTGGGACTCAACCCACCAGCGCACCGGCAATTTGCCAAACATTTGGCAAGATTTCAATCACTGGCACTCAATTCTCATGGACTGAAGGAAATGCAAAAAGGAACAGTGTCAACGACAGCCCAAGGGCATAAAAATATTAGCGAATGTTCAAATTCAGCGGTGGGCGCATTTTTATGTCACAGTGTTTTTTTATTGCTTTTCCCTTTTCCGTGCCACAGAATGAAAATGGATTTCAATCACTGGGACTCAACCCACCAGCATTTCAATCACTGGGACTCAACCCACCAGCATTTCAATCACTGGGACTCAACCCACCAGCATTTCAATCACCGGGACTCAACCCACCAGCATTTCAATCACTGGGACTCAACCCACCAGCATTTCAATCACTGGGACTCAACCCACCAGCATTTCAATCACTGGGACTCAACCCACCAGCATTTCAATCACTGGGACTCAACCCACCAGCATTTCAATCACTGGGACTCAACCCACCAGCATTTCAATCACTGGGACTCAACCCACCAGCATTTCAATCACTGGGACTCAACCCACCAGCATTTCAATCACTGGGACTCAACCCACCAGCATTTCAATCACTGGGACTCAACCCACCAGCATTTCAATCACTGGGACTCAACCCACCAGCATTCCAATCACTGGGACTCAACCCACCAGCATTTCAATCACTGGCACTCAATTCTCATGCGTCTTTGTGGCTGTTAGAAGAGTTAAAAGAATGGCAGAAATTCGACTCAACCCACCAGCATTTCAATCACTGGGACTCAACCCACCAGCATTTCAATCACTGGGACTCAACCCACCAGCATTTCAATCACTGGGACTCAACCCACCAGCATTTCAATCACCGGGACTCAACCCACCAGCATTTCAATCACTGGGACTCAACCCACCAGCATTTCAATCACCGGGACTATTTATCTAGGAACTTTCACAATTATTATAAAATTAATCAGTCCTTAGTTTTCTGTTTTCCTTTTGCTCCCACCCTTTTTTAGGTCATTATTTTGCCGTTTTTCTAATTGCTGTGCCCCTCTCCGCCCAATTCACAAATATGAGAACTAACAGCAACAGAGTGAATGCCCATGTATTCTTTACTGTCTTTCCATTTAGTTGATTTTGGCTACATTTAATGGAAAAACTAATAAAGAGAGTTTTAATTGTTAATGTATGTCAATATTACTAAGAAACTGAGGAAGTGCTGCGATATACGGTAATTATTGGAACTTCAATCACTGGGACTCAACCCACCAGCATTTCAATCACTGGGACTCAACCCACCAGCATTTCAATCACTGGGACTCAACCCACCAGCATTTCAATCACTGGGACTCAACCCACCAGCATTTCAATCACTGGGACTCAACCCACCAGCATTTCAATCACTGGGACTCAACCCAAATGGGGCGGACATTCACTTTTTGGTGGGGGAGAAAAAAGAGGTAAGAAAAATTTGAAAAAGAGAAAAAGCATTTTTATTTAGCTGTTTCGAGCTCACAAATGCATTTTGATGTTGGCTTCGGATGTATTTAAAGCGATGTTCCGTTTTGATGAGAAAAATGCGACGGATAAAGGCAAAATTGAAAATAGAAAGTTATAATTTTATCGAATTTGCATTTCAATCACTGGGACTCAACCCACCAGCATTTCAATCACTGGGACTCAACCCACCAGCATTTCAATCACTGGGACTCAACCCACCAGCATTTCAATCACTGGGACTCAACCCACCAGCATTTCAATCACCGGGACTCAACCCACCAGCATTTCAATCACTGGTGGAATTTAGGGACTTTAATAAATAACTGCAAGCGTGGAAATGCGGTGCTTATTTATTTTAATTATCTCAAATAAAATAAACTATTGATCAAAATAAAGTATCGTTGAATAAGTGAAAAATATAAAAATTGGATGATCAAAATTATAAAAACAATATTCTGAGTGAAACGAATAAAATTATGTCAAAGTCAAACTGGGGTTAACAGCAGAGTTGTTCCGGGCCGAGAAAAATGGCGGGTTTCAGAATTCGGGTGACCCGGAACAACTCCGGTCGACAATATTTGTTTTATTCATGTTTTTCCGGTCTGTCTTATTACCCTAATTTGTAAGATAAGTTTTGTTTTAAATTGATTTAATAAATTATTTTATTACTTCTTTAACGAGTTGATTCCACAAATTTGCTGCTCTTCTAATGCTTATATTATTGTTGGGAAAGGTTTGAATTTTTTGAGAAGCTCATTTATTGGAGGAAATTGTGTGGCTCCTTTAGTAAATTTACATCTTTGGAAGGGTTCAAACAGGCAAATGGCTGTAAAAATATAATATTTCAAAAACATTAACAGTGTAATGGAGTCGAACCTATTACCTCTCACAAACCCCAAATTAAACCGGCGGAAACACTGTTCACAAATTAAGAAATTTATTAAGGAATTTTAATTTTTGTAACTCTTTCCTTCTTATAATTTTGAAATGATATTTTAATATTTTAGCTAAAAAGTACAACATTTCTGGACTGATCGGCCAGTGTTTGCATAAAATTCCCATCCCAAATTTGCCAAATGTTTTTCTGGCTCATATTTCAATCACTGGGACTCAACCCACCAGCATTTCAATCACTGGGACTCAACCCACCAGCATTTCAATCACTGGGACTCAACCCACCTGCATTTCAATCACTGGGACTCAACCCACCAGCATTCCAATCACTGGGACTCAACCCACCAGCATTTCAATCACTGGCACTCAACTCTCTTTACTGTGTGAATTATTCGAACGTGATCAGTGCATTTCAATCACTGGATTTGAACTTTGTCAAGCTGTACTTTTTACTTATAAATTCTCCTGATCTAAATAGATTTGTTTGTTTTCCATCATTATTTCCTCCGTTGGGCCGACGACCACCAGCATTTCAATCACTTGGACTCAATTCTCGCAAATCGCCGTTCTGCGCTTGGCCCGGCACTGTTCAAAATTCGTTTCCCTCTCATCGCATTGTTGAAATTTGAGAAGGAAATTGGTTGAAAATACAAATTTAATGATTTGATAAAATTATTACAATTTTCAGCTCCTCTTGGCCTTCTGTCAATGCAAGAAGTGCAAAGTGTGGTCCATTTCCATGCCAATTTTCGTGATTTGCCCGGACAATTCCCATTGAAGTTTCCACGCCATGTGCGGTGTTCTGATTGGAACATTTCCAGGGAGATGGAAGAGGGACAGTCACGCTAGAAATTTAGAAATTTTCTGAATTTGCGCGAGAGGAAATTTGGACAAGCCGTGAAAGTGAAGTCAAAGTGTACCTAAAGGAACTTCCGTGGAAAATATTGGCAGAAATAAAAATGAATGACCAAAGCAACGAAAAATGTTTGGCCTTTTCCCTTTTGTGCGCCGCTCCATTAGGTGGTCATTAGCGCATAATTAGGGCTACAATTTTAGGATTTATTTATGTATTTGTCCTGAGAATTTTCCTTAAAATCCTAAGGTTTTAATAGATAAATTTTAGCATATTTCAATCACTGGGACTCAACCCACCAGCATTTCAATCACTGGGACTCAACCCACTTTTAAATTGGAACCTACTCATAACATGTAAATTATTTAATGCTTAATTCCATTAAGACAAAAGTTGGAGTTGCATTTGTTCGGCAACATTTCGAATTGTTTCACAAAAGAGCGGAACGGAGGATTTAAAAGCAAAAATAAGTGCCAACATTTTCTACAATAATTCGATCGGACGTGAATTCCCGAATTTCATTTCTGTTGAAGTGAGTGGAAAATGAAATGACTTTTCACAATAAACTGCACATAATTAAGGAATTGATGGACCCGAGCAGTGGATTGTATGACAAAAATGAGGACAAAGTCACTCTGGCCATTGATGCCATTGTGGATGAGCGAAAAACGGAGACAATCAAATCGAAGCCAAACAAATCTAACGGGACAATTGAGATGCAAATTGACAAATTGTCGGAATTTGTGCGAGAAAATTTTGGTAGTGAGCGGAGCAGCGAAACCGTACAAATGAAAGGATTGTCATGGAAAATAGCGGCACGAATAGGGCCGAGAGGGTGCTAGGTCGTTTCCTAAAAACCGCCAGAATATAATTTTATTAAATTTTTTACTTAAGTATATAAAAAGATATGGTAATTAAATTCCACAAAACCTTAAGTCAGAATTTTTTGTCCAGAACTTTTTTGAAACTCAATGAAATTTTTTGAAATTTTGCAAGCTAATAGAGAATTTTTAGGTCTATCGAATATATAAATTCATTTTGACTTAATTGCATTTTAATGACTTGAAAATTTAAATGTTTATAATTACATTTGCATGACCATGGAGCATTTCAATCACTGGGACTCAACCCACCAGCATTTCAATCACTGGGACTCAACCCACCAGCATTTCAATCACTGGGACTCAACCCACCAGCATTTCAATCACTGGGACTCAACCCACCAGCATTTCAATCACCGGGACTCAACCCACCAGCATTTCAATCACTGGGACTCAACCCACCAGCATTTCAATCACTGGGACTCAACCCACCAGCATTTCAATCACTGGGACTCAACCCACCAGCATTTCAATCACTGGGACTCAACCCACCAGCATTTCAATCACTGGGACTCAACCCACCAGCATTTCAATCACTGGGACTCAACCCACCAGCATTCCAATCACTGGGACTCAACCCACCAGCATTTCAATTTAGGAAACGCCCTGGCGGATTTAGGAAACGCCCATGGTGGCGGTTTTTAGGAAACGACCCAGCACGGCCGAGAGAACAGCATTTCAATCACTGGGACTCAACCCACCAGCATTTCAATCACTGGGACTCAACCCACCAGCATTTCAATCACTGGGACTCAACCCACCAGCATTTCAATCACCGGGACTCAACCCACCAGCATTTCAATCACTGGGACTCAACCCACCAGCATAAAAAACGGGGCGCAGGATTTGACAAGAAAATTTGTTGAAGACAGCTTTATCAGCCCTGACTATGACATGCCGGGATTTTCCGATTTCATCTCTTTTTCAGTAAGCCTAAATTAAAAAATGATACGCAATAAAAAACGGACATAATTAAGGAATTGATGGACCCGAGCAGGGGACTTTACGATGAACAGGAGGACAAAGTGAAATTGGCCGTTGATTTTAGGGTGGAAGAAGCCGATTTGGTAGCATCCATCATATGCAAATGAATGAAAAACGGCGAAACAAGAGCACAGTATCGGTTGTACAGTGCCATTACCCTATGTACTGTAATTGTTGCCATTTTTTGAAGTTATCTTTTTCAAAAAAATTTTTTTGAATAACCCACCAGCATTTCAATCACTGGGACTCAACCCACCAGCATTTCAATCACTGGGACTCAACCCACCAGCATTTCAATCACTGGGACTCAACCCACCAGCATTTCAATCACTGGGACTCAACCCACCAGCATTTCAATCACTGGGACTCAACCCACCAGCATTTCAATCACTGGGACGGAAAATTTTATTTGCCTATTTAATGCATATTTTGTGATTTTTTCTGCCTTTTAGGTGATGTCGGATTTCAGCAGAGATTTCAGTAGCCAAATTTTAAACAAAACGTGTAACAGCTCGTGAATTCCCCAGCATTTCAATCACTGGGACTCAACCCACCAGCATTTCAATCACTGGGACTCAACCCACCAGCATTTCAATCACTGGGACTCAACCCACCAGCATTTCAATCACTGGGACTCAACCCACCAGCATTTCAATCACCGGGACTCAACCCACCAGCATTTCAATCCAAAAATAAGGATAAAAGCTCCAAGTTAAGATTTAAATTCCTAAAAAAATATGGTCGAAAAGGGGACTCAACCCACCAGCATTTCAATCACTGGGACTCAACCCACCAGCATTTCAATCACTGGGACTCAACCCACCAGCATTTCAATCACTGGGACTCAACCCACCAGCATTTCAATCACTGGGACTCAACCCACCAGCATTTCAATCACTGGGACTCAACCCACCAGCATTTCAATCACTGGGACTCAACCCACCAGCATTTCAATCACTGGGACTCAAAAAATTACAAATTTTTAGTCAAAAATTCGAATTTTTATCAAAATTGAAATTTCAAATTATTGTGAAACTCACGAGGCCTGTTATAAAATGGAACCCAAAATCATCAACTTTTGTAATTTTTTTGGCCGAATTCTTTTAATGAACGATTGGAACCAGTGAATAAAAATTAATTAATTTAAGAAAGCCACTGCACATTTTTTCATTTAATATTTTCAAAACATTTTTGGCTTTTTTTTCTTTAAAATTTAAAATGCTCAGGCATTTTTATAACCAGGCCCCTATCACTTATCATCTCAGAATTTAAATTAATTAAATTTCAATTTAAAAAAACCCGTTTCTATACGGGGCCCTGGACAAATAGGTGCTAGGCACAGCCAGAAAAAAAATGCTTTTTTAACCATATTTTCTTCATAGCTTTGTTAATTAATAATTATAAATCAAAAATTATGTGAATTTTTTTTCGAGACCAATTTTATCACCAGCATTTCAATCACTGGGACTCAACCCACCAGCATTTCAATCACCGGGACTCAACCCACCAGCATTTCAATCACTGGGACTCAACCCACCAGCATTTCAATCACTGGGACTCAACCCACCAGCATTCATTAGTTTCATGGAAATTCTTTATTACAGATTTTCGAATAAGAAAGATGCTTATTAGCCTTTTGATTTATAAAATTTGAAATTTTGTAATCTTTTCACTTAATAAACATTAAATTTTCTCTCTCATACTTAATTAATTATTTGTACCAAAATTAAATCTTCTCCATTTTTCTTTTTTTTTAAATTCAAAAACTAAATATGTTAATTAAATCAAACATCGATTGCTCGTTTTTGTTGGAAAATAATAATTGGTTTTCCCATTGATTTGTGGATAACAAATAACAATTTGACCCCGAGGCAAAACGAGCGGAAACCCAAAAATTTGGGTTGGGCATAATAAAACATTACTTTCTCCAAGAGATAAAATATACAAACATTTTTTTTTTGTTTCTTATTGACTAATTCTCCAAAAATAATTGGAATAATTCCGGAACTCAACCTCAGCAACGGAATACAGAACTATTTAAAAGGAATCCAGAAATTGAAATATAACCCATAAATCAAAGCACTATGGTGTATAATTATTGCCCCCACCCCATAAATTCAAATTAAAACTGACCTGTTTAAAACTTTCCACCTAAATCCCAATTGCATATAAATATTCCACTCGAACACAGGCAAAACATAAGATGTAGCATTTATATTGCTTTTTCTATCCATCAAAGGCTTTTTCTTTCATTTTTTATTACTATCATAACATGCTTTTTATTCAAAACATATATCAAAAACCAAATCAGATTCTTTTCATATTATAAGCAAGGAAAAGTACAAAAAACTTTTACTAGTAACAAACCTTTTTCATTCAGACGAATTCTAATGTATTTTTTTAATCAAACAATTCTCAATTATCGTTTAGATAAGCAAAAAAAAAGCTTTCATATCAAAATCAAATCAATTAACAAAAACGAAAATTTAGACATAAAAATAATGATAACAGGAAAACCACATTTTCTTTACACACAATAACAGAACTTTCATGTACCGGCCCCCCCCCCCCCCCGAATGAAAAATAAAACAAGAAAAATGGAAAATTTTTTGAAAAGACGCACCTATGCTAATTACCCTATAAGGGATGCGAGACAAATCCTCCATTATCTCTCCCTTTCCTTTCTTTTACTCTCTTTTCTTTTCCATTGCAATTTACTCTCTATTTTTCCCACTCCCTCCTTCTCCCACACACACGCACGCGTCCAACAGACTGCTGCTGCACAGCAGCACGCGTCTGTTCACTGTCTGCCCCTCCCATCTTCCGCTGCCCGCATAGACAGACAGTCATACAGTGCACTATTTCCCACCATCCCTCCCTCTAACCTCTATATCCTAGGAGGAGAAATCTTTTACCTTCTTTTTCTGTGCTATTTCTTTTGCTTTCTTCTTCTTCTTAACTATTTATTTTCGTCTCTTTTCTTTATATTCTCTTCTTTTTCAAAACAATTTTTATTTTTATCTGAATATGCCTTTTTTGGTTAATCATAAATTATTCCTTTTTTCTGCTAAACTTCTATGGAATAATACAAAAGAACATACAAACATTTTTACATTGTTTTTACTATTAGATTAGGGGTCAATTCCACGGGTCTGTATCGTTTCGGCGCCGCCGTTTCGGCGCCTCAAATTCAATTTGCTATATTAAAAAAATAATTTTAGCTTTTTAAACTATTTAGTACTTCCGATTTTTGACCAAGTGCATAATTTTTTTCATTTAGTTCTATGCCGACAATTGTTTAGCATACATTGACAAAAATGCGGAATCTTTGCTCAAATCGGAGGAATTTTTGCAAATTGACCTGAATTTATTGTGCGAAATTTTGGAACGTGAAGAATTGCAAATCAATGGAGAAATTTCAATTTGGAAAGCAGTAAATGTTTAATAAAATAATTATAAATATTTTTTGTTTTATGAAATGTTTTTTGGGCAAATTAAGGGGTTCCTAAAAAGTTATGAGCTGATGAAATTTGTCTTTCTTTTTCTCTCGTTTTGTGTACTATTTTTGTGTCTCTAAGATCATGAAAAAAATTTTAATCAAAATTTTAGCGAAGAAATTTTGTTTTTTTACCTAATTATTACCAAATAAATGTCTCTGCCGTCATCGGAATCAGCGAATTTGTCGGATCGGATGAAAGTGTTGCTGAGCACGGCCAATGGGGCGGACATTCACTTTTTGGTGGGAGAGGAAAAAAAGGCAAGAAAATTAGAAAAAAAGAAAATTCATTTTTCATTTATATTTTAATTTTAGCTTTTTCGAGCCCACAAGCACATTTTGACGTTGAGTTCGGATGTATTTGAAGCAATGTTTCGTTTTGACGCCCAAAATGCAAAAAGCGGAGGTGGAAAAAGCATTTTTCAACTTCTTTTTTTAGATTATATCAATTGATAGAAAAATTTGTTCTCTTTTAATCTTTTTTAAATCTACATTTTCGATAATTTTAAAATTTTTATGAATAACACACCGTATCATATGCCACATATGATTTTTGGGGTGATTTAATTCAAACAGAAATTTTGCGTATACTATGACGGCTACCCGACTTTTGGGGGTTTGCAACTTGGGGACCGACATTTGGGAATCCGACTTTTGGAGATTTTAGTAAACATTTTTTAATCCCCCGGAAACAAGCAGCAGTTGACCTTTCTCTATTCATTTTATTCAATTTTTACAGTTCCGTCCGGCCTGTTAACAGCGGACGAAGTGGTCGGCGTGGAACAATACCGAAACCATCCGAATGCAACGATGCCCTTTGGCATACTGTACCCCTACCGAAACCATCCGAATGCAACGATGCCCTTTGGCATACTGTACCCCATGCAATTTCCGACAAATGAGCGAATTTGGAAGACAAAGGGAACACTTACTATGGAGATTGACAATTTTTTGGAATTTGCACCAGAAAAATTGGGGGATTGCAAATTCAGCGAAACAACGCACATCAGGGGATTGCCATTTCAAATAATTGTAAAAATGAACACGAAAAAGTGGAGCACTGATGAGAAATGTTTGGGATTTTACCTCCAATGCATTGGTTCAAAAAAAGGTAAAAATTTAATTGTAATAATAATTAGGTATTGGATTTATAATTTGAAATGGCTCAAAAATGACATTTCTACTTTAATTTTTTTTGGTGAAGGTTTTAAGTCCATATAAATCCATCTTTTGGGTGTTTTCGAAAAGAAATCCATATTTTGTATGGGCCTCGCCCTGGCGACCCCTTGTTCAGGTATGATTCTGTCTTTGCACTTCCCCATTGACAAAAATATGAAAATATACTAAAGATTTTGGGATCTTCGCTGATAATATGGCAACAATTCTGCCCTTCTCAGAACCAAAGCCCATAGCGCCAGCCAGATAAATGTCGGAAGTGGGCCATCCTAAAAGATCTTTCTTTTTATACTCTTCGGGTCAAAAATATTTTTTCCAGGGTTTTTTTCAAATCAGCGCCGAAAGCAAATACAGAGATTTGTATCCGCTTTTCGCTAAAAAAGGGTTATTTCCTGCCATTTTTGGGTCAACATAAATTTCAAAAAATAAGTTAAAATGGGGGTCCGGCAGTGCCGATATTGCCGCCGGGAAAATTTAATTTTTAATTTTAAGGGTCCATTTTAAAGCATATTTTCTAAAAATAATTATTTTATTTTTTAGGATTTTGCCCATCACTGTTTTCGTTACATTTGTCAAAATGCATTCGAATTGTTCGAATCTGACGAATTCTTGCAAATTGATCAGAATTTGCTGTGTGAATTATTCGAACGTGATCAATTACTGATCAACGATGAATATGAACTTTGGCAAGCTGTAATTTTAACATATATTTTGTTGTATTTAAATTATATTGTTCATTTTTAATTTAGGCACTTCGTTGGGCTGACGAAAAGTGCCGTCAAAAGGGTAATGTGTGTTCCGCCAAAAAGCGTCGTGCTTTGCTTGGCCCGGCACTATTCAAAATTCGTTTTCCTCTCATTTCACCGGAGGAATTTACCAAAAACATCGGTAGCATTTTTTAAATGATAGAAATTATTTTGTTATTTTTTTTTTGCAGTTACTTCTGGCGTTTTGACAAACGAAGAATTTGTCTCCATTTATCAATTCCATTCTCACCCCAATCTCCGTGGTGTGCCCGGCCTTAAACCGTTGAAATTCCCATGGAATGGACGAATTTCCGATTGGAACACAGCCAAAGGCAACAGGGGGACATTGGCTTTGGAAATTGAGAAATTTTCGGAATTTGCGCGAGAGAAAGTGGGAAGTTTCCGCAAAAGTGGCACCGATGTTTTCATAAATGGACTTCCGTGGAAAATATTTGCACAGATTACAAAGATAAATGACAGCACAGTGTTGTGTCCCCGGGTTTAAGGCTTCAAGCCATTTCAAATTACCACTTTTAGGAGAGAGGAATTTATTATAAGGAAAAGCATTGACAAATAATTATGAATTGAAAACCGGGAATATGTTTGGGTCAACAACAACCTCAGAGCATTTTGGGTGGGTCAGTGCAATTGGTTATTTGGGAAAGGATTGCCAAAGGCAAGGAACGGCACAGACTGACCCACCGCAGACATCTCGCAGCCCCCGAGGGGGAAATTGGGAGGACTTATATACTGACACAAAGGGGATGGACTTTGGATAGGATGAGGGGTATGGCGGCAAAAACATAAAGGGAATAAGAGAAATGGATGGCATATGCAACAGAGGTGAATGGGATAGAAATGGCACGGTAAATGAGAGGGACAGGATTGGCTTGGGATTGGATGAACAGACGAACAAGTTTATGACGGGATTGGGTCGGGGAATAGGGCAATGTACATTATGCACAAAATATGAAATTTTGAATGCTGCGGATACAGCATTTCTCTCCTCTTCGAAAAAAGCCTCCTGGCTTTTGCCTCATCACTTCTGATCAGCTTCTCGCGTCCATCGTTCTGATCAGCCTTCGGGCGCCCATTGATGGTCACCCATTGATGAACATCATCATCCGCTGCCGTTCAGTTGAACAAGCTTCCCATTTGCTTCATTCACTTATGTCATTTTCTCTTGACACCCATTCTCGGGTTATTTCACTTTCACTTTAATGGCAACTTTTGCTTCTCCTTTCTTGAAAATAGTCTCCGGTTTTTTAATTTCATCTTCATTTCATAGAATAAAATTCGCTTGCTTCTTACTTCTTTGTCCAATTTTATCTTTGCATTTTCTCAAAATGTGCTGCTTTACCTTTTTAAAAGGTTTTTCAAAAATTATTCACTTTCCTTTTTTTTTATCCTTTTACTTTTTCCTCTTTTTAAAAAGTACATTAGCTTTTCTTTGATTTTCACACATTCATTCCTTTTTTGGCTTCTCTCAAAGCTTATTTTCTGCATTTCCATTATTCATTCGCTCGAATTGGTGCATTTTCAATTATTCAGTAAAACCAATTTAGGCCTTTAAAAACGGTTCAACAGTTAACCTGGTGGCATCACATAAGCAAACAGTACAAAACTACACACATACGGCTTTGTGCCTTCAAATTCACAATGCATTTTTGGCACTAAGCCCTTGACACACAATCATTTTAAGCACACAGCGTTACCTGCCATTTTCGCTTGACACTAGGAGCACACAGCTTCGACTAGTCCATGGCTTACGCTCATTTCACCCATTAATTGATCTCTTTTCTGGGAGCACACAGCTTCGACCAGTCTCGTGGCACACAGCCACAACGGCACTCAGCCCAGCTAGGAGCACACAGCTGCGACTAGCTTTTATCTTTTCATGCTCAAAACCTTTGCACTTATCCTTTCGAAAACAGCCAAAATCACAAAAATTAACATATTATCACATTAAAACACAGCGCATTGATCAATCAATGATCACAAAATATGCCATAAGGTTTTTGTATTACCGTACTCAGCCAAATTAGCCACAGAAAATTTGCCAAATTTCTTTCGCAAGACAATGCATTTTTGTTTGCTCATTTGATTAAGACTGACAAAATAGCAATTTTCCATTGCTTTAGTCCCTTTTTTTGTTGCCAAAATGTACTTTAATTTACTCTTCCAATCTCCAACAAGGAATTAAAATTTAACCAGACTAAAACTGCTTTTGGGGTCTGCGTCCCTTTTTAAGTCTGCATTGTTCAAATTAGCCTTTAATGGCCTCAGACACTTTTTGTCTGGAATGCTCTGGAATTTTAATATAGGCACTCTCTCTCTCTCTGTTTAACAAAAAAAATTTTACACAACGGGTCGTGGCACCAAAAAGGTGTTGTGTCACCGGGTTTAAGGCTTCAAGCCATTTCAAATTACCACTTTTAGGAGAGAGGAATTTATTATAAGGAAAAGCATTGACACGAAATTTGAAATTGAAAACCGGGAGGCGGGTTTTCATAATTTTGTACTCAGAGCATTTTGGGTGGGTCAGTGCAATTGGTTATTTGGGAAAGGATTGCCAAAGGCAAGGAACGGCACAGACTGACCCACGAAATACGATTGAAGTTATCCGTGGTCTGAACAGCTTTTCATTTGATTATTTCGTTGGGTTAGAAGAATTGGAAAGAATCAAGGTCAAAAATACTAAACTTGACAAACGAAAAAGAATTGAATTATGGTAAAATACAGAGGTGAATGGGATAGAAATGGCACGGTAAATGAGAGGGACAGGATTGGCTTGGGATTGGATGAACAGACGAACAAGTTTATGACGGGATTGGGTCGGGGAATAGGGCAATGTACATTATGCACAAAATATGAAATTTTGAATGCTGCGGATACAGCACACAGAAAAATGGCTGGTTACCGTTCCAAAAGAAGGTGAAAATTTTAAAAAAATAAATTGAATAACTATTAATTTTGATTGCCAAAGATGGAAATTGGAGCTGCAAATGTTCGGCGACCCTTCGAATTGTTCCACAAAAGAGCAGAACGAAGGATTTGACTTTCCAATTTGACAGAGTTTTTAATAATAAATTGTGGTGGTTCCCATTTCTCATTACTTTTACGGTGAGTGGCAATCAAAATCCTTTTTCATAGTTTAATAAATTAGTAAAATTAAGGAATTGATGGACCCGAGCAAAGGATTCTATGACAAAATTGAAGATAAAGTGACTTTGGCCATTGATTTGACGGTGGAAAAAGAAAAAGGGACAAAGCACAAATTGACTGATGAATAAGCCCATAAAATCACTCATTTTCTGCTGATTTGATCATTTGCAAATTTTATACAATGCATATTTATTTTTATTGAAAATTTTAAAATTTTTGAATCATTCTCACAATTTAATCAACCAAAAAAATATTCGAAATAATTTTTTTAAATTTTCTATTAAATTCTTTTGTTCGAAGCTAACAAATAAATCACGAAATTAATTTTAAAAAATTTTTGACGCCTATGACACAGGGCGCAAAAGTAATGGGACCCACGCGTGAAGGCGCAGATGAGGTGAAACCGAAGTTGCGCAAAATACCAAAGTCTAACTATTAAATTATATAATTGCAAAAAAAAACTTTTTGAAGTAAAAACCCAGACAAACGCCACAGGGGCTCTATTTCAGGAAATAATGTATCTAACAAAAAACGGAGACATGCCTAGACATAGATAAAATGTTCGAAAATTTTGCGGCAACCAATCCCTGAAGGGTTACAGACCCAAGACTGAAATGGCCAAATGGCTTTGGGACTGAACCGTCCAACAGATAAAAACGCATGGAATTGCGACAAAATATATACCAATCGATTCCTCTCGGCATGTAACCCACGAATCCGAAAGATTTTTTGGATGAAAAAGAAATTGAAAAAAGTTATGGGCTACATGCCGAGAGGAATCGATTGGTATGTATTTTGTCGCAATTCCATGCGTTTAGGCTTTGGAGGGTTCAGTCCCAAAACCATTTGGCCATTTCAGTCCCGGGTCTGTAACTCTTCAGGGACTGGTTTCCGCAAAAAAATTCTTTCGGATTCATCCATTACAGACCGAGAGCCGGCTTTTTCGCCGCGGCCAGTTCGCCGCGGCCGTTTCGCCGCCCATAGAAAAATTTAAAAATTTTTTCGAGATTTTTTAATTCTGGCGGCGAAAAGAACATTTTTCTAATGGCGGCGAACCGGCCGCAGCGAAAAATTCCGCGGCGAAAAAACCGGCGGCGAAAAACCCGCGGCGAAGTGGCCGCGGCGAACCGACCCCGACCCGTTGTTGAAGCAGTACAAATATGTACATATATATGTGCCAAAAAACCCTCAAAATATGTGCTAAAAACCCAAAAAAGGCCAAAATATGTGCCAAAAAATGAAGAAAAACTGGCCAAAAATGAGGTATTTCTCAAAAAAGTCTCATTTTTTATCAATTTTGCTAGCACAATGCTTTTTTGGCATAAATTTTTTCTCGATCTCATAGGTTTACTTATTTTCAGGATTTTTTTTTTCGCTAAAATATAAATTTTGCCTTAAAAGCGAAAAAAGTCATGAAAAAGGTCAAAAAATAAAATTTTTTTTTTGGCATTTGCCCAAGAATTTGAATGCCAAAAAAGATATTTTGTAAAAAAACACAAATTTTTTCAAAAAATCGCCAAAATATGTGAAAAAACTGCCGAAACCCCAAAATGGTGCTATGTGATTTCGACAGTAAACTATTTCGCTTTTTTTCACTGTCTGCGTGTGATTTCGACAGTGAGTGAATTCGACAACGATTGATTTCGACAGTACCGATAAATTTTTTAAAAACGCGAGTATATTAAAATTGGAGCCTAAAAATAAAGTGATATGAGCACGCTAAAAGATAAACCAAAGGACACGATTTTAAAATCTTCGACGATGGCTTGTGGGTCGTGATTTTGCTCGCCCTGTCACCATTCCTTTATAATTTTTCCATTAGTCGCTACCATTAAAATGCAATTCGGCAGTAAATTTTGTGCTCTTCCAATGAGCTTATTCAAAATTACCATGGAAATTTTCCCGCGCCCTAAGAATTTTTTTCGAAAATTTCCCAGATTTTCAACGTATTTTTTGTCCCATCACTATGAAGGAGTGATCTGAACAAGTTGGTATAAAAGACTGTAATAGATGGCCCCCCCCTTTTTTTGGAAAAAATTTTACTTTTGATCAGGATCAAGAGAAAAAAGCATTAATTATTTGAGATTTTAAATGTACTATAAGGTGGTTTTCCATGTTTGAGTCAAGACTTTTTCCGCCCCTTTTTGAGCAAAGTCAGACGACTTATTCACGAGAATGATAAAGTGGAATGAAATTATTTTGCGATGTATGAAAGGCCCATGTATTGGGGTAAAGGTAAAATAATCAGCTAATTTTCAGTCGAAATTTAAAATTTTAAAAATTTAATCATCTTGAGTCAGGACTTGGTTCGAAATAGGGTGAAATGGACGTCGGATTCGTGTTCAGCGACCATCAAAACCCCTGAAAGTTTTTTTAAGACTTAAAAAAAATTTATGGGCGGTAAACCACATAAGTACCAGAAATTTTTTTTAATCAAAAATTTTCGAAATTATTGTGTTCGAATGAGCAAAATTTAAATTTGGTTATAGATGCTAATTGTTTGTCCTAAAGATTTCCCTCCCTTTTTGTGTACTAATTCGTTTCTTAAATTGGTTCCGAATTTTTTGGCATTTTGAAATCAATTGTAAAAATTCGAAACAAAATACTCTGAAGATTTGTAATTTCACGTCACCATGCCTTTAAGTCCCACCGCGAGGTGGGACAGTTCCAAAATTTTGTACCACATTTTAATGCGGAAATTCCAAGTACCTTAATTGGACAACTTCTTGTCAACGACAACAGTCGCCTTTGGCCCCTTATGGAACAGAAAAGGTGGAATATCAGATGGGGTGCGTCCCTTCCTAAAAAGTTCTCTTTTCGTCTACCCCTCCCATCCTTGTGCACTATTTCTTTTCAAAATTGGTCCAAATTTTTTTGCTTTTTTTGAAATTTAATTGTAAAAAAATATACAAAAATTCTTTTCTATTTAAAGTTGTGCTTCTCATTGCTTTTAAGTCCCACCATTTCCAGACTCAAAATTGCATAAAATCACGTTTTCTAAATTGATCAGAATTTTCATTGCCAAAATGTCCTTTTTTGGTGAAAATCTGTTAATAAATCAGGACGAAGTTACAAAATTTTTCCGGCGTCGGATTCTCTTCCCTCGCCCATTCAATAAAAGTCTTTTTTTTGTAAAAATGCGCCGTAAAATATTGGTAAAAATCTGATTTTTTGATCCCGAACAGTGATGCCAACCCGAAACCCGAAACCCGAGGTTTTTCTCAACCAGAAACCCGAACCCAAAATTTTTTGAGTGAATTGGACGGAGAAAACGCAATGGCAGTGCTTTACGCAGGTAAAAATTTTCTTTTAGGGTTTTTGTGGTAACTAATGAAATTTTATTTCGAACTAGGGTCTGGCTGGCCCCGACCCCGAACCCCTACATTTTTCTGGGTTAACCCGACGCTTCCGACCCTTAACCCCGACTCGTAGCCGGGGTTAAATATACACTCATAAGAATGGCATTTTCGAAAAGGCAAAAGAATTTATAAAAATTTTGAATTTTTTTTAACTATTTTGCCAAAATTTTATTAAATAAAGTAAATTTACTATGTTTAGTCATATGTAGAGCCCGGACATGCACGAAAAATGTGAAAAAAGGCATAAAAAAATAACAATAACATCAAAAAAGGCACGAAAAATTGGAAAAAGGCAGCAAAAATCAACCAGACGAAAGTGCGTTCCATTTTGGCAATTTGTGTTTGTTATACGATGGGTTGGGGGTCGGTTTGGTAATTATGTTAATGGCGAATTTGTTTCCATAGAAAAAAAAGAATTTTTTATAAATGGGGTCCGGCGATGCCGATAGGCGCCGCTGGGAATTTTTTTTTGGAAATTGTAAGAAATGTGATAAAAAAAATAGCAAAAAATTTAAGAAAAAGGCATATGTTTCAAAATCCAGGCTTAGTCATATGGATTGTGGTGTAGTGGTTAGTGCATCAACACTTACATTCCTTTCTGTCATTAGTTCGATACCGTTTGACGTTTGCTTTTTAATTAATTTTTTTTTGAATAGCTAATAGGATTTTTTAAACAAAAATGCCCATAAAAACGATCATCCTTGGAATAATTTGTTGACAAATTGAATTTCAAAAAATTTTCTTTTCGTTTTCCTCGACGAAATTATGAAATGTTTAGACAGACCACCTTTTTTGCGGGCGTCGCGCTTTCACCTAAAAATATCGAAGAAATTTTTTTATCATAAATATTGAAAAAAATACTCCAAATTTTCAAAAAATTTTACCGGCGGTGCCTATCGGCACCCACCGCCGGACCCCGTATTCCCTAAAAAACTCGAGACCGAGACCAAAAAAACCCGAGACTTTTCTCGAGTCGAGACTCGAGACCAAGACTCTCGAGCATCACTACTACTTACCCTGAAATATTCGTTTGAACGCCCCAAAGTCACTTGGGTAACCTATCCTTTGTTAGGAACACCTTTTCGGTGACTTTGAAAATTAAAATTTTTCAGAAACCATCTGCAGAATTACCCAAAAAAAAATTTCATTTCAATTGCGGTGAGTGCCAATTCAAATAAATAATGGCCAATTAAATAAAAGAATCATAATTAAGCAATTGATGGACCCGAGCAAAAAAGCTTTCTACAACAAAAATGAGGACAAAGTGACGTTGGCCATCGATTTCACTGTAAATGAAGTAAAAACGGACCCAATATGATCTTGTAAAGACCTCATCGTTGAATTACCATCACATGGACCTGTATTTTTTGTAATATTTTTTATTGTTTACATTTTTAAAAAACTCATAGTCAAGAGACCAAATCAAATTTTACATGCTAACAATTCGTGTTAGGTCGTTTCCTAAAAACCGCCAAGTGGTAGGAAAACAAAAAAAAATGTAAGACATAAATTCATAACTTGGTCCATTTTCAACCAAATTAATAATTCTTGGTATAATTCAATAGCTTTAAATTGAATAATACCATGAAATATTATTTGATTTAATTTAAGCCAAGTTAAGACTAGGGATGGGATTTTTAGGCTCTAAAAACTGCCAAAATAGGTAGGCTCTAGGCTAAAAAACCCCAAAAATAGGCACTAAAAAACCTCATTTTTAGGGGTGTAAATGACAAAATGTTTTCAGAAATTTTTGGGTCGATTCTTAGGGGTGTATTTTTAAAATTCCCAAAAAATCAATTCTTAAGCAGGGCTCGGATCTGTCCTTATTTATAAGATTTGTCCTTATTTCGGACTATTGTTCTTATTTTGTTCTTATTTCTTAAATATATTCATAATTTTGAAATTTTATGGCAAAACTTGGTTGCAAAAATTGGCGTTTTTGATGCAAATCTGTTCACAATCAGAACGAAATTACAAAAAAAATTTCTGGCGGCGCCTATCGGCACCGCCGGACCCCCTCCCCTCGCCCATTTCCCAAAAGTTTTCTGGAACAATGCGGCGCAAAAAAATTGTTAAAAATCTGTTTTCTCGATTCCGAATACACTAAAATTTATGTTTTGCTAATTTTCTCCATTAAATTGTTAAAAATGATCATGGGAGGTGAAAAATATAATATTTGATACATTTTTGATTGAATAAATTGTAAAAATAACTGATTTGAAGCAATTTTGCGAAATGTTCTTATTTTTGACTCTAAAATCTCATTTTTTGGCCTTGATGTTCTTATTTTGAAAAATTTTCGATCCGATCCCTGTTCTTAAGGTTGTATTTTTCGTTTTTATTGCATTTTTTAATAAATTTTCGGCAAAACGCCAAAATAGGCAAAAATAGGCTTTTTCAAAATTTTTTAGGCTTTTTAGGCGCTAAAAATAAAAGCCTAGAAAATAGGCACTAATAACTCGAAAAGTAGCTTAACAACAACCCAAAAAAACACGTTTTTCGTGCGTTTCAGACCACGGGGAGCTCAGAAAAAAAGGTTTTTGTCTAAAAATCCCATCCCTAGTTATGAATTTATGTGTTATACATTTTTTGTTTTTCTACCCCTTGGCGGTTTTGAGAAAACGCCCATTTGGCGGTTTTTAGGAAACGACCTAGCACCCTTACAATTAGCAATGCTATTGAATTTTCTGGACTAGAATCACCGTGCTCAGATTTACATTCAAACCCAAAAATTCCGATTTCCAGTTGAATATATTTTTTTGATAGAGTAGAACGAGACCGGGATCTGGTACTAAAAAACGTACAAATGAGTACCTAAGTCCCGGTTTTGACCGTGACCGGGAAAAGTCCCGGTTTCCTTGCCAAAAAGTCCCGGCCCCGGCTTTGCTCAAAATTCCCAGTCCCGCTATACTCTATTTTTGGATAAGAAAATTTTATGGGAAACTTCGGGGTTTTTGTGCTTCGAACTTCAAACTTCGCCTTCGAATAAAAATTGGGCTTCGCCTTCGGCTTCGAGTGCTAAGCTGAGCTTCCTAGTGCCAAACCCATCAAAGGATCGCCGCCACTTCCACCAGCCGGAGAAGCGCGCATTGACCAAAGCGGAATTTTTGTGACTTTATTTTTGGTGTTCAAATTGAAAAGATTAATTCTATTTTTTATTCCTTTTTTATGTTATTTTTTTCTTTTTATTTTTTTAAAGATTTAAATTTCCACAGCCGGAGTTACCGCTGCAGGAAATGAGAGTCGAAATCCGTCACCATTAAGTCAAGAACTAAGTTCATTCTGGTTGGCTGCCTATTTTTGCTGCTGTTTCATACAATTTCCACTGTCCGCTGTTTCGGTTTGACGACGCTGTTGCATGTTGAGACGGGATTTACTTTTCCCGGTTTTACAGTGTTTTGAAAAAGTCCATTTCACAAAATTCAATACCATCCTCTCATCATCCAATGCTTCACTTCGTCAAAAGGGATTTTGTTAAAAAAATTCTCAAAAATAATTCATAAAAGCAAACAAAGGCAATAAAAAAATGTGTAATTTATAAAAATGTTTTTTTTCCGGATGGCATTTCTTATGCAAATTCACCTTCCTCTACCGTAAAATCAATGGCCAGAAAAGAATAGTTTTGTAATTCTGAGCTCTTCTCTGTCTTTCCCTCCCTCAGAAAGTGTTGGTGATACAGTAGATTTGGCTTTTATTTTAGGAAATTTCTCTATATAAAAGATTGGACCTTTTTTTGTAAATTAATTTACAATATCTGTTTTTTAATAGAGAATTTATGACGCATTCACCCGTTTCCCTGTTCCAGCTTTGCTCAAGCAAAATGGGCTTCTTTCGCCAGATGAGTTTCGAGAGGCACTTCCTCTTGGCGCCTTTTTGTACGATTTTGATGGGATGGCATTACGTGTTGTGGCATTGGAAATTACCAACGGCATCGGAAAAATAAACGGGACAAAAATTTGCAAAATAAAGTCCAGCACGTCAAGCACTTCCAGCATTGATTGTTCTCTGGACGGCATCGACATGGCATCTCTTCCCGATTTTAAGCGGCCCTGTGAAGAGCGGTGGCCCGAGTTGGCCCCAATTTATTGCTACGGCAAAATTCTTGAAGTCTGATTTAAGCAGCTTTGAGAAATTCAAATGAATTGCATAATAAACAGGGAACGGATTTTTAGGTGTCAAAAATCGCGAAATCGGCACCTAAATAGTTGCTAAAAAACTGCCAAAATAGTTGCTAATAAATTGAAAAACGCCAAAATAATTCTAAAAAACAGAAAAACGCCAAAATAATTATAAAAAACTAAAAAACGCCAAAATAGTTTTGGATAAACATGTCAATAAATGTGTGAATTTTCCAAAATTGACTCATTCTTTATCCTTTTCGGTTGCACAATTGTAAATCAAACACATTTGAAGATTTTCAAGCGTAAAAAGTTTTCGATCGTCCGCCAAATCATGGCCAGAATTTTTGCTTTTTGAAAAATCGATTTGTATTTTTGAAAAAAAATTAACGTCAATTCTCAGAGGTGAATTTTTTGTTTTTTTATTGTATTTTTCATAATAATAAGCAGAATAGTTGAAAAAATAGTTTTTTTTAAACTCACAAGCCAAAATAGTTGTTAAAAAGTTTCATAAGCAAAAATAGTTGAAAATAGTTGCTAAAAAGTCGCTCTAAATCGAAAAGTGATCGAAGAAAATGTGTTTTTTGCGCTTATCTCATCATATGCTATCCGCAAAAAATTCATAATTTTGGAATATTTTATGTCCAGGTTCTCTCTTTTCGTTTCTTTCTCATTCCCTTTAACTTCTTTTTACTTTCTCACTCTCGTTCCATTTCTTCACCGCTTTCACTCTCCTATTTTCTCTATTCCTCTTTCACTCTACTCCCTCTTTTTCCTTTTCTCTCAATCTCTCTCCACATTTGCTGAAGAAAGGACATAAATTTGGCTGCTCACAGAAAAAGCAATGAAATTGCATCGATATTTCAACCCAAAAATTTATTAATTATTTTAAAAATAATCATTTTTGGACTAATGATCTAAATTATTAGAAATTCAGATTTGCTTTTCAAATCAGTTTTTTCGGCGAGCTTTTTCCAAAAAACTTTTGGGAAAGAAGGGGGCCGATAGGCGCCGCCGTGGGAAATTTTGAAAATTTGAATGTGATTTGTTAACAGATTTTCAACAAAAAAGGTTGGTTTTTGAGATTACTATGCTCAATTTGTACGGATTTTCTTTAAAAAATGATAAAATATGTAAATTTTAAAAATATGAGGAATATTTTTTTGTTGATAGAAAACCATTGAGTATACAAAAAGAAAATTCAAAATATTTTAATTTCTGTAGAGGGATTCGTGACTGGACAATCCGACAGTGGACAATCCGAGAGTAAATTATACTAAACGATAAGAAAATGCCGTCCCGAAGGGGACCGATTGTGCCGATATCAAGAAAATAGGCAAACAAATTATGAGTTTTGAGTAGAGTGCAGCGGGACCGGGAATTTTGGGCAAAACCGGGACCGGGACTTGCCGGGACCTGAAAAGCCGGGACCTCGATTTTTTTTCAGGACCGGGACCGGGACCAACCGGGAATTTTTAAAAATTCAAAAAATTAAAAAAAAAAATTCAAATTTTAATTATTATTTTTTCAACTGAAATAATACAAAAAATTAAATTTTATTTTGTTTTTTATTTAATAAAATCCAAAAGTTAAAGCTAAATTAAATTAATGAAAATTTTCAAACAAATTTCTTTAATTATTTCAAACAATTAATCATTTTTTGGATTAAATGATTGAATATTATTATAAATAGGGATGAGATTCTTAGTTTTTTAACTATTTTTTCTGCGGCTTTAACTCGACGAGAAATGCACGAAAAACACATTCTTTTTCGAAAATTTTTCATTTTTAGTGCCACAATTCATCACTAGGAATCACTATTTTGGAGCTTTGCCACTAAAAAAACTATTTCGGAAGTTGGCCACTAAAATAATTTTTTGCCACTATTTTGGCGTTTCGTCATTATTTTTGCCACTATTTTGGCATTTTTGAAAAACTTCCCAAAATTGCAATAAAAACGAAAAATAAACCCCTAAGAATCGACCTAAAAATTTTCAAAAATACACTCCTAAGAATCGACCTAAAAATTTTCAAAAATACACCCCTAAGAATTGGAAAAATTTCGCAAAAATTCTTCCCCCAAATTTTTTTTTTCCTGTTCAATATTTGCTACGAAAATATTTAGTAACTGCAATCAGTGAACAAAATTGTTTGCCTTAATTTTAAATTATTTCAAATTAAAAATAGCTATTTAAAAAATTACACCCCTAAATTTGGAACTTTTTCGCCACTATTTTTACCACTATTTTGGCATTTTTTGGTCACTATTTAGTTAATTATTTTGAGATTTTTTACCACTAAAAATCCCATCCCTAGTGATTAGTATCGAAGTGTGTTGAAAGGTCATTCATCAGCCAATTTCATTTTCTTCGTACATCCATTAAGCAATTTTGTCAAAGAAAAAAAGTAGGCATTGGAATTTAATTGATCAAAATTTCACCTATAATCCACAGCCGGCCGGCAAATTCGAAAATCAAGGTTCGACAAAAATCAAATTTCGCAACAAATGCAGCGTTAAGATTCGTAATCAGCACCATCGAAAACCCCTTAATATCAGTTTCAAGCCCAAAATAAAATATTAAAAAAAAATTCTCTCGCCATTTTTGGGACGAGAGGCGAGATGTGAAAATGCGCACTTAAAGATTGAACTTTTGAGCAGTCAGAAAAATTTCAAATTTACGCGAAAGAAACACCATAATTCTCTTTCTCTGCTTCCTCATATTTAAAATCAGAGCACAATTTATTTTATTTGGTATTATTTTTTGGATAATGACGATGGTTGCCCCCATTTTTTAAGAAATTTTTCTTTGTATTTAAAAGTCGTGAAAACATGCTTCCAGCAGGGCTTCCCAGGGTCACTAATCACGAATCCGGCATCCATTTTGACCTATATCGAACCCGGACTGGAACTCGAACAAAAGGTCGAAAATTTAAAAAATTTCAAAATTTGCTTTTATGTTCGAATCTGTGCAGAATGATTATTGGTAATAGTTAAGATGGTAGCCCCCCATTTTTTGGCGGAAATTTCAAAATTTAAAATTCGTTCAAAACAAGTTTCTAGGTGTTTTCGAGGTCGCTGATCACGATTCTGACATCCATTCCGCCCAATTTCGAACCCCGAACCCGAATTCGAACATAAGCAAATTTTGAAATTTATTAATTTTTGACTTTTTGTTCGAATTTGGGTTCGGGGTTCGAAATAGGTCGAAATGGATGCCGGATTCGTGAGCAGCGAACCTGAAAACTACAGGAAGCATGTTTTCATAACTTTTTAGAACAAAAAATTTTCTTCAAAAAAGTGGGGAAACCATCGGCAGTATTACCCAAAATTTAGCGAAGTAATTATTAGCAAATGTCTCTGTCGTCGTCATCATCAAAGTTGGCGAATTTGTCGGATCGGATGAAAGTGTTGCTGAGCACGGCCAATGGGGCGGACATTCACTTTTTGGTGGGAGAGGAAAAAAAGGCAAGAAAAATTAGAAAAAAGAAAATTCATTTTTATTTGCATTTTAATTTTAGCTTTTTCGAGCCCATAAGCACATTTTGACGTTGAGTTCGGATGCATTTGAAGCAATGTTTCGTTTTGACATGAAAAATGCAAAAAGCGAAGGTGGAAAAAGCATTTTTTCAATCTTTTTTTAGATTTTTCATAATTTTTAGGCTTAAGAATTACTATTTATCCAAAAATTTTAAAAAACATTTCGGAAAATCTTAAAAAAATTTTTTACAAGGCGGTATCTTGGAATCAATGAGATCAATTTTCATACCTAAGGTCAATTGTTTTTCCGTCGACGTCTTTTTTGTTGCTTTCTCACCTTTGCTCACGTTTTTTCAAAAAGAGAGGGTGGAAAATTTTGAAAAGGTTTTCCCCCAAAAATTTCTTCAATTTTTGGGTCATTTAAAATTTTGAAATCAATGCAATTTCCTTTTTTACATTTCAGCCAAGAAATACTGCGTCGATGGGCTGATCGGTCGATGTTTGCAGAAAATTCCAATTCCGAAGCTGCCCAATGTTTTCTTGGCCTATGCCCAGGCGCGTCTTTTGCACTTGGAGGTGGGAAAAACGACTTTATTAAATTTTCTTTTTAAGCCACTTATTTAAAGTCACGAATTTACAGAAAACAAAAATGATTTGAATTTTTGAAAAAAATTCCTAACCTAAAATTTTTAAAAATATTTTAATATTGAATTAGATAATTGCATAATTAAGACTAGACCGGACAAGAGGGTCGGCCGAACTGTTTCGGTTAAAAACCGAAAAAAACCAAAACCGAAAAAAACCGAAAAGCTCAAAAAATTCTCGGTCGAACGGTTTCGGTTAAAAAAACCGAAATCGAAAAAACCGAAGAAAATTTTTCAAGGGGGCCCGCGGTCGTGTCCCGACATTTGCGGTCCGACATTTGCGGGGGAAATTTTTTTAAAGCTTTGGATGTGCTTCGTTAATAGATTTTCACCAAAAATGGCCAGTTTTTGTGATTTTGAGCCAATTTTTTTACGTTTCTGCCGCCGGCGGCGCCTATCGGCACTTTTTTAAAATTATCCAATTTTTCAAATACTAAAATGTGATTCTAAGCCTATTTGTTTTGCTATTTTTCTTAGATATAATTCCCAACCCTAGTAATTATTTTTAAATTGCATTTTCCCGTACAGAATCGGCATGGAATGCAAATCAGTATAAAAACATTGACCGGCAAAACAGTCACACTCCGTGATGCCCTTCCAAGCAACACCATCGAGGAAATCAAAGCCAAAATCGAGCGCATTGAAGGCCATCCGCCTGATCAGCAAAGACTGATTTTCGCTGGTAGCCTATTTTTTTTTGCAAAAAATATGCCCCAAAACCAACAAATTGGAGTTTTCTGTAAAAATGTGTAATAACTTTTCTTATCAGCAAAAAAATTTAAGTAATTCCCAGGAGCCCGTGGAGTTTTAGAATGAGGTGGGCAGTATAGGTTTTAAGCAGTGTTTATTTATTACTGAATGAGGACGAGTGCCAAGTTATGGATGCGTGCCAAAGGCTCAGCTAATTGTTGTCGGAATTGCTCCACCACCCACAAAAGTCCTTCCAAAGCTCCACCGGGTGAAGTGACGAAAGATTTCTTGCTGTTACAATTTTGAATCGGATCATATGCAGGCTTTTTAAACTTCGATTAAATTTAAAAAATACAGTAAAATTTTCGCTCGCAACTTTTTAAAAATATAAATTATTTATTTTGCGCTTTTTATATGAAAATTGTTTCAGGAAGGCTACTTGAGGACGGCCGTACTTTGAAGGATTACAACATCAGAGGTGGGGACATCTTTCACCTTGTCGTCCTGCGTCTTTGCGGCTGTTAGTGCCGAAAGATTGGCAGAATTTTTGATTTGAGAAATTTGGAAGAAATGCCATGCCCGATATTTGACTATGTCTTCTCTCTGTTTTTCTTCGATTCATTCCATTTTCCTTTTGAGTTATACGATTGATTGGTTGGTAAATTGATTTTTTATGGACGAAAAGATAGAAATGGGTACTTATTCCTTTTGTGAGCCCCTGAATAAATTTTAAATATTCTAAGGTACTGTAATTTTATGCGCTGAACACGAATAGGACTTTTGTTTTTTAGCTCTTATACGTATTATGTGAGTTTCGTAAAAAAAATTTTGACCAGCAGTAAATTAATGTATTGGGAATTTAATGTGTTTTGCCCCCCCTCCACTTAAGTAAAAAAATTCTTTACCATTGCCCATTCTGTATATATATGTAGCTTCTAACATGAAGGTAATTTCGAAAATGTGAATTTTCGACTTTTTTGTTCGAGTTCGGGTTCGAAATTCGCCAAAACTGAACTTAGATAGATTCATGATCAGCGCATTAAATCACCCTAGAAAAAATTATCAGAAAATTTTTCTGGGAGGGTCAGAAAAAGGGTAAGTACCGAAAAATGCGACACCTGCGAAAAATAGGATTGAAAAAAATACTAAATTTAAAATTAAAAAATATTTATGGAGAGATAGATCCGGAGGTGAAGATAACCGGGATATCAAATGAAAGAAATAAAAATAAAATCTCTCTCTCTCTCTCTCCGTCTTTGTCTCTCCCCGTCTTTGTCTGTCTCTCTCTCTTTCCGTCTTTGTCTCTCTCCTTATCTCTATCTCTCTGCTCTCCGTCTCTCTATCCCTCTCTATTTGCACTGGGCTATGATTATTTTTAATCGACTAAATATTTTTGGGCAATTTGCAACGCCTAAAAGTGGGTCACTTGGGATTGGCTCTAAGCAAAAAAGCGAGTTGGATTAAACAAAATTGGAGTTTATAAGATGAAATTCGCTGGACGAATTGTCACATTTCTTTTTCAACCCTTCCTTCCCTAATTCCCACATTTACTTTGACTGATTGATCCGATCTTTTAGCAAAATTATAATTTAAATTTCGGAATGAATTCCTCAATAATGAATTCGAATGAACGGATGAAACATTTGCTGAGCTCGGGCGAGGACGCGGATGTGCACTTTTTGGTGGGGGACGGAGACAAAAAAGAGGCGACTTTTATTTAATTTCTATTTTGGTAATACTCCCGATTTTTACCCCGCTCTTTTTTTGCAACATTTTTTTAAAGAAAACTTTTTCTGGCGGGTCGTTAATCACAAAAGGGCGGATTTTTAGGGACGAAAAATCTGGAAAATAAGTCCAGAAGATGAAAAACGGACATTAAAATTAATTTAAAATTGAGCTTTTTATCAATTTATTTTTTAATTCACTGTAGAATTGAAAAGCGTGGTCTTAGCAAGTTTTTTCAAAAATTCTACATTACCCAATTTGACTACCGTAGTTTATCAGTTGATATGAGATGACACGGCGCAAAATTATAATTAAACAAAAAATGTACGAATTGGTGTCGAAGTGCAGCGCTAAAAATTTTGGAATTTCCTATCAAAATTGTTACCAAACATAGCTCATCACGCAAGTTTCCTATAACAAACCATTGTAGGCTGAAGAAGCTCTTTTCAATAATTTCATGCCATAGGTTCGCGAAAAATTTTCAATACAAAAACATTAATTATAAAAAGTTTAGTAAAATTTTGAAAAATTACAAAAACGAAAGTACTGTAATTTGATTCTTGTTAGTTTGTTTCCATATCAATGACGCTTAAAATTTTTAATCGTCATACTACCTTATATCCCAGGGGTGCGTCAAAAAATTTTCAAAATCAGGACATCGGGCGCAAAAAATCAGATTTTGGGGTCGAAAATCAGGACATTTTGCAAAATTGCTTCTAATCAGTTATTACCGAAATTTCCGCTTCATTTCACTGTTTTTTATTTAATTTCTTCGTTTTACCATAAATTTTCATTTATCCCTATTCTTTTCCACTAATGTTAAAATTCAAAATTATTCTGCATTTATTAATGGTAGGAAAGCTGCCATTTATTCTGAGGGAACGGAAAAGAGGCGAGTTTAAGAAGAAAAGTTGAACCTCGAAATATCAATTATTTATTTGAAAATTTTTAAAATTATTATTAATATTCATTTAAAAAAAATTGCTTTAAAATAATAAATTTAAATATTTTTATTGACACTGAGATTATTTTCGGTTCAACCATACTGATTGTAGACTATTTTCTGTTTGACCTTTCACCGCCAAATGATCTTTTCACATCGAAAGATATTATCGTGAAATAGGCGCTATACTTTTTCGTCAGTAAACATTTTCGTCAGTGTACTATTTTTATTTATTTCACTGTTTTCCATTTTTTTCGTCAGTGTTCCAATTCGGCAGTGAATATTTTCGTCAGTGGCTATTTATATTTCAGTCTCATTTTTTTATATATAATTTTCTTTGTGTAATTTTATTTTAATAGTTGAGAATTTGTTTTATTCAAAAATGGGCTTAAGCACCATAGAATGATATGATTTAATTTTCATCACAAAAAAAACGAAATATTTAAACGCCTATTTAATTTCAAACAAATTCGACAGTGGACGATTTCGTCAGTGAATTCGTTTTTTTCAATTAGTTAATTCAATTTAAAAGTGCAAATCAATTAAGTCACAAAAGTTCGGAAAACTCGGGCAGCTATTAACACAATCCACAACCGCTAAATTTTTGCAACCAAAATAATTTTGATCTTTACATTTATTAAATATGCAGGCGAATTATATATATCCGGGGGTCGCTGGGAATCAGAATATGCTTCTTCAATCATTTTCCGGACAAAACCGCTGAGTCGCTTTATTCCTTTAAGATGGGCATTCCAAATTGCATGCCAGCCTTCAAGGCTGTTATTCGTGCGTGAAAGTCTAAGTGCCAAATGCATTGTAAAAACTAGATAAGGACTAAGCAAATATGCAAATAGGCACTCGAGAACGCATGGGAACGATGGCGAGATAAGAAGTTGGAGAAGTAAATTTACTAATAATATTCAACTGTTTTAAAGTACAATTTCTTTTTATGTAAATCATTTATTAAAGCACAATTAATCATTTTATTTTGCTTAGAAGTACCATACGCAAAAAGCGATAAATACTGTATTAAATAGTTTAACCAAAAATGAAGCACATTTTAATTTTATGAATCCACTGACGAAAATATTCACTGCCGAATTGGAACACTGACGAAAAAAAATGGAAAACAGTGAAATAAATAAAAATAGTACACTGACGAAAACGTTCACTGACGAAAATGTTTATTGACGAAAATATTAACCACGGTGAAATAATGTGTAAAACAGGGATGTGGCGGCATTTTTTGATTTGGGGCGGCACTTTGTCTTAAATGGTGGTGCGTTTACTGTAATGCCGACAAAGCCTTTATCTCCCAAAATTTATCTTGGCGCAGTCAAACCCAAACTGCCCTTAATTGACTCAGTTTTTAAAAAATAGATAATATTTGCTACATATTCACTCATCCCTTGCTGTTTTGTACTTACCTCTTTCCTTTTTTCAACTGCGTGATTTTGAGCCATTGTCCGCTTGTAAATAATTAAAAAATTTGGAATATGTAAATGGATGAAGAGGATTTTCTGTAAAATAAATATTAATTAAAAAACATCGAAAAAGTTCTGTTAAAGTCATAAATATATGGTTTAGTAGTCTTTATTCACGGGAATTAAAAGGGTCAAATTTCCTTGGCCGAGTGATTGTAATAATTTTACGTTGTAATTTTTATCCGCCCGAAATGGACGGACTTGGGAAAAGGGGGAAACATTAGTTAAATAATCAATTTTCAGATAGTTGTTTACAGATTTTTGTCCAAAAATGACCAAAATTTGCGATTTTTGGCTAATTTTTTAAGAAAAATAGTGACGAGTGACTTAATGCCATAAAATTTCAAAAATTCTCAAAAATTACATTTTTAAATGACATAATGCCATAATTTAATCAAAATATTGTTGAAAATTACAAAGATTTCTCAAATTTCTTTGATTTTTTTAAAACTTTTCCAAATGCTCATTTTCAAGGACGTCCTTGCATACAAGGACATTTTTATTTTCAAGAAGGAGGCCCAATTTTCAAGGACGTCCTTGCCATTCAAGGACGGATCCCATCCCTGGTGTAAAATAAGGGCAAAACGCCAAAATGGGGGCAAACATTTTTAGAGGCGAAAATTCAAAAATATGGAATTTTTAAGGTCAAACATAAGGGATTTCTAGCGGCATACAGGAGCGTCGTGCTTTTCTCAATGAATTAAAGCCGCAGGAAAAATAATAAAAAGCCTAAAAATCCGTCCCCTTTTGATCACGAATTTAACATTCAAATTGGAGTTTTAAAATTATCTTTTTTCAGCTTCTGCCAGCTCACAAACTCATTTTGAAGCACGCTTCCAACGTTTTTGGGGCGATGTTTTGTTTTGACCCAAAGGAACCAAAAACAGAAAATGGTCAGAAAATGATGGAATAAAAATTTAAATAATATTTTAATATATTTTTTAATTTAGCCTCTTCTAATTGCCCCATGGAAGTGCCCGATGTTGAAGCAGCAGCGTTTAAAGTGATGCTCAGCTTCATTTACGCAGACGATTTGAGCGAATTGGACGGAGAAAACGCAATGGCAGTGCTTTACGCGGGTGAAAATTGGGAGCAAATTAATTTTAGCCCAGTCGACCCCCACCGGATTTATGGCCACAGCCACAATGTGTTTGGATGCCTTACTTCAGAAATTTTTAGGAAAAATTTGGTTTTCAAGGAAAATTTTGTTATTGGTCGGTTTTACGCGTCCCATGGCATTTTATGCGTCTTATGGCATTTTATCCCAAAACAGTTTACGCGTCCCATACTGAGAATTGAAACGCCTTTAGGGCTCTAAAGCAAAGTCTGAAATATTTGCATGGGACTTTGCCTGAAACGTTATCAAAGTATTTGTGTCAGTACCAGGCCCGTAACCAGGGGGGAATGGGGGGGGGCACATAATTTTTTGGCACGCAAAAACCGACTGAAAATATTTGTTGGTACAATAATACTCTACACCAAGTTTTGGGTTAAGGACGCCTTCCCCATCCGCCCCCTTATACTTTTTGATTAAGATTCCTTTACTAACATTGAATGTTTTTAAATTTTCAGCCAAAAAGTACGGCATTGATCGGTTGGTCAGTCCATGTTTACAAATTCCAATTCCGAAGCTGTCCAATGTTTTCCTGGCCTTTGCCCGGGCTCGTCTTTTTGAATTTGAGGTGACAAAAGCCCTCAAAGGCATAGAACAGAAAATAATTTCGGCATTTTTTTGCATAATATCGAAAGAACCAAAAATTGTCTATGCTAAAAACTAAATAATTTTCTTTTTTTAGGATTTTGCCTGGCAATGTTTGCATTTTATTTGTCAAAATTCGGGCCATTTGTTCGAATCTGAAGAATTCTTACAAATTAATCAGAATTTGCTGTGTGAAATATTCGAATGTGATCAGTTGGTGATCAGCAATGAATTTGAAATTTGGAAAGCTGTACTTAAATTGGAATTCGTAAATTATTTGTTTTCCATTATTTAGGCACTCCGTTGGGCCGATGAAAAATGTCGTCAAAATGCCATCGAATGTTCCGCTGAGAATCGTCGTGCTGCACTTGGCCCGGCACTTTTCAAAATTCGTTTCCCTCTCATCCCATCAGATGCATTTGTGAAGCAAATCGGTAGAAAATCCTTTTTTTTGTTCCTTAAAGGATTTCATTTATCGAGCATTTCCCTTTTCGCAGTTCCTTCTGGTGTTCTGTCCAATGATGAATTTGTCGGCGTTTTCCAATTCCATTGCCATCCGAATTTTTGTGCTGTGCCCGGGCTTTATCCGCTGAAATTTCCAACTCAAACCCGAATTTCTGATTGGAACATAGCCAAAGGCAACAGAGGCACTGTGACTTTGGAAATTGCACACCGCGCTGAATTTGCGCGAGGAAAAGAGGGAAATGAGAGGAGCAGTGAAATCGAAGATCATAAATTAGGAATTCCGTGGAAAATATCGGCAGAAACAGCAATTAATGAAGAAAGCAATGAAAAATGGCTGGGATTTTATCTTTGGTGCACTAATCCAACAGCAGAATGTGGTCAAAATATTAATTTGGATTTAAATTAATGACATTAATTAAGATGGAAAATGGAATTGCAAATGTTCGGCAACCTTTCGAATTGTTTCACTAAAAAGCGGCACGGAAAATCCCATTGGAAAATTTTATGATCGCGTTTTTAACAATGAAAGAACTATTTCGGGATTTGAAAATTTCATTGTATTTGCAGTGAGTCGATAATTAAAATTCTTTTTCGAATTTAATGACCATAATTAAGGAATTGATGGACCCGTGCAAAGGCCTTTATGACAAAGGCGGGGACAAAGTGACTTTGGCCATTGACAACTTTGTGGAGGAAGAAAATGAGGAGAAATTCGATTTGAATCCAAATAAATCCAACGGGACAATTGTGATGGAAATTGGCAAATTGTCAGAATTTGCGCGAGAAATCATTGGGAGTGAACGCAGCAGCGAAACTATTTTTGTAAAGGGAATTCCATGTAAAATATTGGCAATAATAGAAATTGACGAAAAAAGCAATGAAAAATGGCTGGGATTTTATCTTTGGTGCACCGCCTCACAATCAGAAGAAGGTGTACAATAATATTACATTTAACAAATATTTAATTTATTTAAGATAGAAATTGGAGTTGCAAATGTTCGGCGACCTTTCGAATTGTCTCATTAAAAAGTGGCACGAATTCCATTGGAAAATTTTATGATCGCGTTTTTAACAATGAAAGGACTATTCGGGGATTTGAAAATTTCATCGAATTTGCGGTAAGTCGGTAATTAAAATTCTTTTTTCTAATAAATGACCATAATTAAGGAATTGATGGACCCGTGCAAAGGCCTTTATGACAAAGGCGGGGACAAAGTGACTTTGGCCATTGACATCTTTGTGGAGGAAGAAAATGAGGAGAAATTCGATTTGAATCCAAATAAATCCAACGGGACAATTGTGATGGAAATTGGCAAATTGTCGGAATTTGCACGAGAGGTCTGTGGAAGTGAACGGAGCAGCGAAAGTGCACAAATAAAAGGAATTCCGTGGAAAATATCGGCACGAATAATGTCGAAGAAGAAAGACAAAACAAGCAAATGGTTGGGCTTTGCCCTTGAGTGTTCCCCTCAAAAAGGTGCCAAAATGTAAAGTAATTAATAAAAAAAATTTTTGCCATTTTTTAGACTCGAATTGGAGCTGCGAATGTTCGGCAACAGTTCGAATTCTTTCACAAAAGAGCGGAAAGGATGGTCTAACGCAAAAAATAGATGCGAAACGCTTTTTTAGCGCGAAAGAATGTTTAGGATTTCGCACATTGATCGCTTTTGTGGTGAGCAGAAATTAAAAAATGAAATGCTTTTCACATTAAATGACTATAATTAATTAAAATTAAGGATCTGATGGGTCCAAGCTCAGCATTATATGACAAAGATGGGGACAAAGTGACGTTGGCCATTGATTTTACGGTGGAAGAAAAGAAAGGGACAAAACGCAAATTGGCCGATGAATAAGCCCATCTAATCATTAGGGCTGTAAATTATATGGACTAATAAACGCGAAATATGGCATAAAATGTAGACTAAAAAAGCACGATATATGGACTAAAAAGCTCAAAAATGGCCAAATAAGAACTAAAACTGCCAAAATATATGTTGTAAACCCTCAAAAATTCATAACTTCTGCAAACTCATGAGATTTTTTTAAAGAAATCTAGAATGAGTGAGGAATATTAAGTGTTTTCTACTTTATAATTGTTTGTTGCAATATTCGTAAATATATTTGTTGCAGTGTTTGTTTGTTTTGTATTGTTCTATGTTTGTTGTAGTGTTAGTCAATTCTTACGGTTGTTTAAACGTAGAATTAACTTGTACTGGTTTCTATTTGGACTTAGACCTGAATACCGGCTTAGTTGGACCCGAAATAACAAGAGACCCGTCTAATAATATTTAAATTTATAAATTTTAAGTCTTGAACATACTGAGCCTTGTAATGATACAAATAATACATACATATGTAAGGCATTTTATAGAATGAATGGTAGTCAGTTTAGCAAAATAAGCATGCTTAATCGAGATGAAAATGTTTTTTGCAGTTTTTGTAATTGTTTGTGTGTTTTTAATTGTCAATGTGTGTTTTTTGTTGCAATTATATTTATAATCGCAACTGTTTGTTGCAATTATTCGTGAATATGTTTGATGCAATTTTTGTGTGTTTTCTAATTGTCAATGTGTGTTCATTGAAAATTTTAATTGTTTGTTGCAATTATTTTGTTTGTTTTGTATTGTTCTATGTTTGTTGTAGTGTTTGCGTGTTTTGTAATTGTTTGTGTGTTTAATTGCAAAAAAGGTGAGTTTATTGCAATTATTAATTGTTTGTGTTTTTAAAAATTGTAAAGGTGAGTTTATTGCAATTATATTTATAATCGCAATTGAGTTTTTCCATTCATTTTTCATTGTTTGTTGCAATATTCATAAATATGTTTGTTGCAATGTTTGTGTGTTTTGTAATTGCCAATGTGTGTTGTTGTAGTGTTTGAGTATTTTGTAATTTTTTGTGTGTTTTAGTAATTGTCAGTGTGTGTTGTTGCAATTATATTCATTGATTGTAATGTTTGTTGCAATATTCATAAAATGTTTTTTGCAGTTTTTGTAATTGTTTGTGTGTTTTTAATTGTCAATGTGTGTTTTTTGTTGCAATTATATTTATAATCGCAACTGTTTGTTGCAATTATTCGTGAATATGTTTGATGCAATGTTTGTGTGTTTTGTAATTGTCAATGTGTGTTCATTGAAAATTTTAATTGTTTGTTGCAATTATTTTGTTTGTTTTGTATTGTTCTATGTTTGTTGTAGTGTTTGCGTGTTTTGTAATTGTTTGTGTTTTTAAAAATTGTAAAGGTGAGTTTATTGCAATTATTAATTGTTTGTGTTTTTAAAAATTGTAAAGGTGAGTTTATTGCAATTATATTTATAATCGCAATTGTTTGTTGCAATATTCATAAATATGTTTGTTGCAATATTCATAAATATGTTTGTTGCAATGTTTGTGTGTTTTGTAATTGCCAATGTGTGTTGTTGTAGTGTTTGAGTATTTTGTAATTTTTTGTGTGTTTTAGTAATTGTCAGTGTGTGTTGTTGCAATTATATTCATTGATTGTAATGTTTGTTGCAATATTCATGAAAATGTTTTTTGCAGTTTTTGTAATTGTTTGTGTGTTTTTAATTGTCAATGTGTGTTTTTTGTTGCAATTATATTTATAATCGCAACTGTTTGTTGCAATTATTCGAAAATCTGACTTTTGATCCCGAATGCACTAAACATTACATTTGCTAATTTCCTCCCAATAATTGTTAAAATCGATAATGGAAGACGAAAAATTTGTATTGTTCTATGTTTGTTGTAGTGTTTGCGTGTTTTGTAATTGTTTGTGTTTTTAAAAATTGTAAAGGTGAGTTTATTGCAATTATTAATTGTTTGTGTTTTTAAAAATTGTAAAGGTGAGTTTATTGCAATTATATTTATAATCGCAATTGTTTGTTGCAATATTCATAAATATGTTTGTTGCAATATTCATAAATATGTTTGTTGCAATGTTTGTGTGTTTTGTAATTGCCAATGTGTGTTGTTGTAGTGTTTGAGTATTTTGTAATTTTTTGTGTGTTTTAGTAATTGTCAGTGTGTGTTGTTGCAATTATATTCATTGATTGTAATGTTTGTTGCAATATTCATGAAAATGTTTTTTGCAGTTTTTGTAATTGTTTGTGTGTTTTGTAATTGTCAATATGTGTTTTTTGTTGCAATTATATTTATAATCGCAACTGTTTGTTGCAATTATTCGTGAATATGTTTGATGCAATGTTTGTGTGTTTCGTAATTGTCAATGTGGGTTTGTTGCAATTATATTTATAATCGCAACTGTTTTATAGACAACACTTATAGCTGTTGAATGATACCAAGAATTATTAGTTTGGTTGAAATTGGGACAAGATACGAATTTATATGTTTTACATTTATTATTTTTCTAGACTTGGCAATTTTTAAGAAACGATCCAGCACGGCCAGGGATGTTGTACTTTTTGGCTAATTAAATAAATTAATTATAAAATAAATTTTGAGTTCCTCGAGCTATAACTTTTTTTGAAACTTAACGAAATTTTTTGAAATTTTGCAGACTGATAGAGAACACTTAGGGCTATCAAATGATATCAAGATTTAAAAATTTGGTTGCTTTCGAGCAAAGTTATGAATAATTTTTCGACAAAAATTTTCATAATGATGGTTTTTTAAGTAACGACCCAGCACCCTAGCCACTAGGCCATTTGCACACCTGGCAGTGTTACTTTTAAAGAATATATTAATTATTATTTTTTTTTCCTTTGACTCTAATTTTCATCACTAAATTTTAATTGTATTTAATTTGATAATATTACAGATTTTTTATTTTCCAATAAATTTCAGTCAAAATAAAAATTACACAAAAACGGCGGAAGACGGCCCGGTCCCGGTCCCGCTGCACTCTATTTTTGAGAATAGCCCTAAAAATCAAAAGAGTGAATGAGTGATTAGTATCGAAGTGTGTTGAAAGGTCATTCATCAGCCAATTTCATTTCTTCGTACATCCATTAAGCAATTTTGTCAAAGAAAAAAAGAAGTAGGCATTGGAATTTAATTAATCAAAATTTCACCTATAATCCACAGCCGGCCGGCAAATTCGAAAATCAAGGTTCGACAAAAATCAAATTTCGCAACAAATGCAGCGTTAAGATTCGTAATCAGCACCATCGAAAACCCCTTAATATCAGTTTCAGGCCCAAAATAAAATATTAAAAAAAAATTCTCTCGCCATTTTTGGGACGAGAGGCGAGATGTGAAAATGCGCACTTAAAGATTGAACTTTTGAGCAGTCAGAAAAATTTCAAATTTACGCGAAAGAAACACCATAATTCTCTTTCTCTGCTTCCTCATATTTAAAATCAGAGCACAATTTATTTTATTTGGTATTATTTTTTGGATAATGACGATGGTTGCTCCCATTTTTTAAGAATTTTTCTTTGTATTTAAAAGTCGTGAAAACATGCTTCCAGCAGGGCTTCCCAGGGTCACTAATCACGAATCCGGTATCCATTTTGACCTATATCGAACCCGGACTGGAACTCGAACAAAAGGTCGAAAATTTAAAAAATTTCAAAATTTGCTTTTATGTTCGAATCTGTGCAGAATGATTATTTTCTAGTGTTGCAATGGTTTCTAGTTAATTTTTGCTTGTTTTAATCTATTTTAGAAACAATAAGCAAATTTTGAAATTCATTAATTTTTGACTTTTTGTTCGAATTTGGGTTCGGGGTTCGAAATAGGTCGAAATGGATGCCGGATTCGTGAGCAGCGAACCTGAAAACTATAGGAAGCATGTTTTCATAACTTTTTAGAACAAAAAATTTTCTTCAAAAAAGTGGGGAAACCGGTACTAGTAAAGTTTGTATCCACCAAAATTTTTCAAAATTTTTTTTTTTTATTGTCGCAATTGCTTTAAATAACAAATAAAAGGAGATTTATGTGATTATTGGGTACAATTCCGCGATTTGGGTCCACAAATTATAAAAAATGTCCGGTCCTCCAAATTGCTTTAAATGTTAAAATTACAGCGTTCCAAATTGAAAATTCATTGCTGATCACCAAAGGAGTACGATCAAATAATATACAGAGCAAATCTAATCAATTTGCAAAAATTCCTCAGATTCGAATAATTGGCCGGCATTTTGACAATGTGACTCAAACATTTATAGGCCAAATCTCTTTAGTTGCCCATTTTTTGTGCCTATTTAATGCCTTTAGTACCGGGAAACCATCGGCAGTATTAACCAAAATTTAGCGAAGTAATTATTAGCAAATGTCTCTGTCGTCGTCATCATCAAAGTTGGCGAATTTGTCGGATCGGATGAAAGTGTTGCTGAGCACGGCCAATGGGGCGGACATTCACTTTTTGGTGGGAGAGGAAAAAAAGGCAAGAAAAATTAGAAAAAAAAGAAAATTCATTTTTATTTGCATTTTAATTTTAGCTTTTTCGAGCCCATAAGCACATTTTGACGTTGAGTTCGGATGCATTTGAAGCAATGTTTCGTTATGACGCGAAAAATGCAAAAAGCGAAGGTGGAAAAAGCATTTTTTCAATCTTTTTTTAGATTTTTCATAATTTTTAGGCCCTTCCGCTGAACAGTCAAATCCCGTGGAAGTCCCAGACGTTGAAGCAGCAGCGTTCAAAGTGATGCTCAGCTTCATTTACGCGGACGATTTCAGCGGATTGAACGGAGACAACGCAATGGCAGTGCTTTACGCGGGTCGGAAAAACGGAAACTTAACAATTACTACTATATTTATCCAAAAATTTTAAAAAACATTTCGGAAAATCTTAAAAAAATTTTTTACAAGGCGGTATCTTGGAATCAATTTTTCGCTTCCTGTTTGAATTCTTTTCCACAATTTCTTAAATAAAATATAACAAAATGAATTCCATATTCGTAATCAGTGACCCAAAAACAAGCTAAAAATCAGACTTTTTAATACAAAAATTCTTATGCCAAAAAGGAGAGGGAGGGAACGAACAATCGGCAGTTTTGCCAAAAAAGTAATAAATTTAAATTTTGAATTTTCAATGATTTTACAAATAAAACATGGTTCAAAAATTGAAGTGGTACACCTGATTTTAAATGAAAAACATTTCCCTTTTCCTAGCGTAAATTAAAATGAATGAACAAATTGTCTATTGTTGACATTGGGAAGAAATGCTTATTCATTGGAGAAACTTTTATAAAAAAAAAAACAAAAAAAAAAAAAAAACCAATATCCATTTATTGTACATATTATTTTGTTTTGTAAATGGTAATCAAAGTAATCAACAGAAAATGAGTGATTGGATTATGTGCTTATCCGTCGGCCAATTTCCGCTTTGTCCCTTTTTTTTCTTCCACCGTAAAATCAATGGCCAGCTTCACTTTGTCTTCATTTTTGTTGTAAAATCCTTTGCTCGGCTCCATCAATTCCTTAATTCTCAATTTATTTGGGAACCGCCCACTTCGGCGCCGGCCTTTTCGGCGCCGTTGCTAACAACTTTTTTCATTATCAACCAAATTAAATATTTTTGTTAATATTCGATAGCTCTTGAGATTCTCTATTAGATTGCAAAATTTCAAAAAATGTAGTCAGTTTACAAAAAAGTTATGGCCAAAAAACCTCAAAAATTGACTTTTTCTTGGCTTTTTCGGCGCCGTGTGCCATAACTTTTTTATTTTTGAATCATTTATTTCTATTTTACATGTGAATATAGAGCACACATAGAGCTTTCAAATGATGCCAGATTGGCTAAAGTTAACTGACAAATAAAAAAGTTATAGCATTTCAAAATTTGCGGCGCCGAAATGGTCCGCGCCGGTGACCCCCCCCCCCCCCGACCCATATATTTAATGAGAAAAGGAGTTTGGCTAGAGTTGCGATATTTGCACCTCATTTTGGGGTTTTTACTAATTTTTTTTGAAAATTGGTGCAAAACAGGGATGGAGCGTGACCACCGTATTTTTCCGCGATTCGCGATTTTTAACGTTTCGTTTTAGGATTTGGATGCAAATTATGGTGATTTAACGAATGATTTTTCTGTACAATAACAAGTTTTTCAAAGATTTCGAGATCGCAACTCTGATTTTGCTGTCACTCACGGTAATGAAATATTTGAATCCCCAGTCGTTCTCTTCCTTGTTAAAAGTATGGTCACATTTTCGCGACAAATCCTCCGTTCCGATCTTTTGGGAAACAATTCGATAAGTGATAGAACATTTGCAACTCCAATTTCCATCTTTGGTAATCAAAATTAATGCAATTAGAAATGCTCCAATTTTTCACCATTTGTTGGAGGACGCACATAAGGAAAAAGCCCAAACATTTGTCATTGCTTTTCGTTGCGCTTAGCATTGCCAATATTTTCCATTCAAATCCCTTCGTTCCAATGTTTGCGTTACATTGACCAAAATGCGGGCCCATTGTTCGAATCAAATCAATTTTTGCAAATTGATCAGAATTTACTGTGTGAATTATTCGACCGTGATCAACTCGTGCTCAACAATGAATTTAAACTTTGGAAAGCTGTAATTTGAATTAAATTCTGCGCTATTTTAATTATTTTGTTTGTTTTTCATCATTAGGCACTCCGTTGGGCCGACGAAAAGTGCCGTCAAATTGGCTTCGAATGTTTTGCTGAGAATCGTCGATCAGTGCTTGGCCCGGCACTGTTCAAAATTCGCTTCCATTTCATTCCAACATTGGAATTTTCAAAAAATATTGGTGAAACTGCAATTTGCTATTTTTTAAAAAAATATTATATTTTAAATGCGAATAGGGCGCTCTTATTAAATCGATTAAGGTATAAATGTAAGGCTCACTTTTAAAAATGATTTGTATTTGGAATTGGAATTTGCATACATCGACGGATCAGCCCCCCAAAATGCTGTATTTTCTGGCTAAAAATATTCGGTGATTAAAAAAGGACAAAAAATGCAAAAGTAAATTTCAAAAAAATGATACCACCCACATGCATAATATTAGTTTATTTTCATGCATTTAATCTGTTTTGGGTAATACTGTCGATGATTTCTGAAAATTTCAACTTTCAAAAGTCACTGAAAAGGTGTTTCTATGGTTTGTTTTCGGGGCCGTTGAACACGAATTTGACGTTAGTTTAGCCAATTCCAAACCCTGAATTCTAGCAAAAACCAAACCCAATTTTATAATGTCGACATTTTACGAATTCGGGTCCATACTCTAAATTTTTCACCCGCGTAAAGCACTGCCATTGCGTTGTCTCCGTTCAGTCCGCTGACATCGTCCGCGTAAATGAAGCTGAGCATCACTTTGAACGCCACAACTTCAACATCAGGCACCTCCACGGGATTATCTTATCGGCAGAGGCTAATTTGAAAAATAAACATTTTCAACGTAAAAGTGTCACTACTATGGGTTTTTTTGCTAGGAAATTTGTTGTTTTTACGCATTTTTTTTTTTTTTACCATTTTCCATTTTTGGAGTCAAAACGGAACATTGCCTCAAAAACGTCGGAAGCAGACACTAAAATGTTTTTGGGGCAGACAAAAGCTTAAAAAACAAAAAAAGGTTTAAAAAAATCAAAAATTGAACCATAAACTCGCCTCCTTTCCGTCTCCGTCCCCCACAAAAAGTACGCATCCGCAAGTTTAGCCGTGCTCAACAAATGCTTCATCCGATCCGCCAAATTGTCCGACATTGACGACGTCATTTAAAATTGCGCTTCAATTTCAATAAATAAAATTCTTGAACCTGTAATTTCTTAACAAAAAAATCGTAAAAAGCCGCGGTCGTGGAAAATGGTGCAAATTGCGTAGCGTACGTCCCACCCACCCCTGCTAAATTTTTGTCATGTTAACAATGATTTTTAGAAAACAAAGATCATTGGTCAATTAATATAGTATCAAATTTCATATTTTTCGCCTCCCATGATCATTTTTAACAATTTTGGGTAGGAAATAAGCAAATCGTAATTTTTTAGTGTATTCGGGATCAAAAAAAGTACGATTTTTAACAATTTTTTGCGACACATTTTTCTAAAACTTTTGGGGAAACAGGAGGGGGGGGGGGGGGGTCCGGCGGGCGCCGCCGGAAAATTTTTTGTAATTTCGTTCTGATTTGTTGACAGATTTTCACCAAAAAAGGTAAATTTTTGCATTAAAAGCCAAGCGACGACTTTTTTCGCTTTTAAAAACGCTTTTTTTTTACGCGGAGCGCTTCTTCCAAGAATTTTGAGGGACTGGGGCGTCTGACGGCGCCGATAGGCGCTGACGGGAAAAATTTGTAATTTTTAATGCGATTTGCTAACAGTTTTTTGTCAAAAAATAACCAAATTTTGAGCAAACCCTATATCGCCGAAACGAGGTGGACCCAATCTCCCCCAACCCCCACGTGCTGTGCCAATTATCCTAATTTTTTACACCACATTAAGATGAAAATTGGAGGTGCAAATGTATGGCAATACTTCGAATTATTGGCTTGCTTGAGGACTTCTCAAGAAAATTTGACGAGAAGCGAATTTTTAGCGCTGAAAATAAGTACCGAGGCTTCACCAATTTCATCACTTTTGCGGTGAGTGAAAATTTAACAAAATTCTTTTTTCACGACGAAATGTCTCAACAATTAAGGAACTGATGGACCCGAGCAGAGGAATATATAACAAAAATGAGGACAAAGTCACTTTGGCCATCAATTTTAGTGTGGAGGAAGATGAATAAGAAATGACAATTCGGAAAAAAACATTTATATATATGTTATATAGGTTTTGAGTTTCGTTTCAAAAACTAATTCCGGCCGGCCGAAGGCCGGCCGTGGTCTGAAAGTAGTGGAAGGGTCTTACAACTTTTTGAGGAGAATCCGGGAAAACTATAGGTTTTTTGATCCGAGCGCCAACTGAGTACCGGGGACTGATTTGTCACTTTTGTTTGCATTTGAAGTCCCCTAACTTTTTATGTAAAACTCGAATCAAAAAGTGCCCGCTGAAAGGGCACTCCGCCTAAGGGTCCTCTACAAGGAGGTATTTTTTAAAAATTTTTTTGAGCAAACCCCTGGCCTGCAAAAAATGGCAACTGAAGCGTGCTCAAAAAGTACACTTCAGTACCAGCTGAATACCGCGCCAGGGTTTGATCTGAGCGGGGAGTGGCCAGCGAACTTATTGTAGAGCTTTGAAAGCTCGATTTTTTGAAATTTAAAAATTTCGAAAATTTTCAAAATTTTTCGAGTTAGGCCTAAAAAACGGTTTTCGGGTTTTTGAATTTTAGGATTTTTTAACGATTTTTCCCAGAGAAACGGATACCACTTCCAAAACATAGTTTTTCGAGCTCTATCGACTGGTATTTTTTTCGGAAAAATTTCGATTTTTTCCCGGAAATAGAAAAAATTTTTGGCCTGAGCGGGACATTTGAGTCCCGGGCCCATAACTCGTCAGGGATCGGTTTTAGCCAAAAATTGCCTTAGAACATTTTTGTAGAGCATTTTAAATGCTATCGAATGGTGTACTATATGAAAGGAAATTTTCAAAAATTTTCGAGCTAGGCCCCCTAGAAATTTTCAAAAATTTTTTTTGGGTTGAAAAAGAGGGTGAAAAATATTTTTCTGGGGTAAATTAGGGTCCTGAGCACAAATATGATGTTTATTTTAAGTTTCAGATTTTTTGGAATATTTTAAAAATTCTTTATTTTTTGGCAATTTTTTGGCCCTCGGGATTTTGGCCTAATATTTGAAAATTCATAACAAATCGAAGGGTTGATCAATTTTACAGGAATAAAGCCTTAAAAATAGAGAAAAATCAGGAGAATTTTATGGACTTTATTTGGAATTTCTATCTAAAAAAGGAAAAAGTTATTCCAGAATTTCTGGAAAAATTCGAATTTTCAGAAAAAAATTCATAACTAAATTCTGATTTAATCTCTTTTGCCTTGGTGAAGGCTTCCTCTTCTGTTCCTAATAAGTATTTTCGACCTTTTTAAAAATATAAATCCTCAAATATAGTTTTGTCCCAAATATCGCAAAATGTCAGTTCCAAGTACAAATTCCCCAAAATCGGAAAAATTTTTGAGTGGGAAAAATTACTCTCACAAAAATCTTCACGTCAAAAATTATTTACACCAGCAGGTAACTAAAGCCAAAAATTTTTAATATTTTAGTGCGTTTTATTTTGCCCTCAGCAAAAAAACCCTGTGTTAAAACTCCGGAATATGTTTTTTACGTATTAAAAGTCCCTTTTCACAAAATCCGGACGCATCCTCATTATTTTTCTGTGCATTTTTGGGTTATTTTGACTGTTTTTAATTAATTTGAAGATTTCTTTTTAAAAACAAACAAAAGGAAATAAAAAATGTGTAATTTATAATATTATTTTTTATCTGTAAAAAATAATATCATTTCAAATTTCTTAAATATTCAATGCATTCGATTTTTATTCTTTAATAAAAAACTTTTCCTTATTTTTATAATTTTAAGTCCATCAGTTCCTCTTCTTATCACTGTTGTCGCTCTGAAAAAAGAAGATGGTTAAATTTTCACTCACCGCAAAAGTGATGAAATTGGTGAAGCCTCGGTACTTATTTTCAGCGCTAAAAATTCGCTTCTCGTCAAATTTTCTTGAGAAGTCCTCAAGCAAGCCAATAATTCGAAGTATTGCTCTAATCACCATTGTACCTCTCCTAATCACAGTTTGTACCTCTTCTAATCTCTGTTGTACCTCTTCTAATCTCTGTTGTACCTCTTCTAATCACTGTTGTACCTCTTCTAATCACTGTTGTACCTCTTCTAATCACTGTTGTACCTCTTCTAATCACTGTTACACCTCTTCTAATCACAGTTGTAGCTCTTCTAATCAATCACAGTTGTACCTCTTCTAATCACTTTTTCACCTGTTCTAATCACTTTTGCACCTCTTCTATCATTGTTGCACCTCTTCTAATCACAGTTGTAGCTCTTCTATCACTGTTGTACCTCTTCTAATCACAGTTGTACCTCTTCTAATCTCTGTAAGGCCAACAAAATTTGAAAAACGGGCGCGAAGCGCCCGTCTTCAGCCTCGATGTGGACTAAAAACCCATAATAATTTTTTAAAAATTCAAAAAAATCTCTCCAACCAATTCGATCAATTTGAATCGCTTCACAGCCTAGGTAGCGAAGCTCAAGAAGCGCGAAGCGCTTTACGACGGTTCACGCACCCGCTAGTTTATAAATTACACATTTTTTATTTCCTTTTGTTTGTTTTTATGAATTATTTTCGAGAATTTTTTTACAAAACCCCTTTTGAAGAACTGAAGCATTGGATGATGAGAGGATGGTATTGAATTTTGTGAAAAGGGACTTTTAATACGTAAAAAACATATTCCGGAGTTTTAACTTCTTTTTTTTTGCTGAGGGCAAAATAAAACGCACTAAAATATTAAAAATTTTTGGCTTTAGTTACCTGCTGGTGTAAATAATTTTTGACGTAAAATTGAAATTCAATGTAAAGGTTTTCACTCAAAAAATTTTCCCGATTTTGGGGAATTTGTACTTGGAACTGACATTTTGCGATATTTGGGACAAAACTATATTTGAAGATTTATGTATATTTTAAAAAAGGTCAAAAATACTTATTAGGAATAGAAGAGGAAGCCTTCTTCACCAAGGCAAAAGAGATTAAATCAGAATTTATCATTCGTCGCATCAGAACGCAGTGTTTTGTGGATTTTGCTAAGGATTATTGCATTTTTGTTAATAAATTTTGGACAAAACTCCAAAATAAGGGCAAAAACTTATTTTAAGGGCAGAACATCTAAAATATGGATTTCTTAGGGCGAACTTACGCAAAATTTCGAATAAAAAATGTGTGCTGTCATTCTTCGTAATAATTTCGGCCAAAATTTTCCACTGGCATCCAATTATGTGCACGGTTTCGCTGCTCCGTTCACTCCTACAAATTTCTCGCGCAAATTCCGACAATTTGTCAATTTCCATTTCAATTGTCCCGTTGGATTTGTTTGGATCGGAAATGATGAATCTCTCCGCTATTTGTTCTTCCACAATGGCATCAACGACCAATGTCACTTTGTCCTTATTTTGGTCATATAATCCTCTGCTCGGGTCCATCAATTCCTTAATTTTTGAACATCCGAAGAAGAAAGGGCTTAAATTTGGCTGCTCACAGAAAAAGCAATGAAATTGGCAAAGCCTTGGACGCCATTTTTGGTCTTGGTAATGTGGTCATTGAATTTGCCAATTAAATCCTCCGTTCCGTGCTTTTTTGACAAAATTCGAAGTGTTGCCGAACATTTGCTTCGCCAAGTTCCATCTTAACCCAAATAAATATTATTTAAAATGGAACTCGTCAAGGAGCGGTCGTCGCAACAAATTCTTGCGGATTTTTATTTACAGACTTAGTGGAGTCAATTGGTATTAATTTATATTGATTTTCAATCCCGTCAGTATTCTTCACTTTTACCGTAATTTCCCGTGCTTCTTTTTAGTGAACAATTCGATAGAAATGAACGAACATTCGCAACTAAACTTTTTCTTAATTAATGTCACTCTCAAATGTTAAATCCAAATTAATATTTTGTACATATCCGAAACGGTGCGCAAAAAAGTCAAAGTCCGCCTTGCTCCGTGCTTTTATCCTTCGTCCTTATTCCAATTTCAAGGACGCACAGGACTAATGGGAACTCTGATTTTACGTGATTTTATCAATGAATTAAAGCCGCATAAAAATAAGCAAAAACCTAAAAACCCCGGTACTCATTCAGTTTGTATCCACATTTTTGGTCAAATTTTTTCAAATTTTTTTTTCTTTTTTTTATCAGAATTGCTTTTAGATTAATGGAAACACTTAAAAATTTTAAACTTGATGATTTATTCAAAGTTTTGGCTCTACCAGACAACGAATTCGAAAAATGGCTCAAAGAACTTAAACTCCTACACACCACCCGTTTTTGCGACTGTGGCAAGGAAATGAGCTACAAATGGATTAAAGGACGTCAACAACCGCTTTGGATATGCACTTCAGTGAAAAATCATGACGGCAAACAACGAACTGTTGGATTTTACACTGGCACTTTTTGTAAATTCTGATCAATTTGCAAAAATTGATTTGATTTAAAAGGCCAAATTTACTTTTGGTCAATGTAACGCAAACATTGGCGAGCAAAGTCCTTTAAATGTAATTATTTGGTTTGGTGCGTCATGACCCTTTTGTAAGAATTGGGAAGTGCTACAGTGACCGATTGGAAAAACTACACGCATTACACCGGCCCCTCTTCGATGCGAAGGGGGGGTCGATCCCTCCCCCTTTTTCATGTATATCATTTCTTCTACCCGAAAAAAATAAAATTCAATTTTCAAACTTCTTAGAGCTATTTTCTGGAAAATAAAATTTTTTTATTTTTTTAAATTTTCAAAAATATAACTTTCAAAAAAGAACCAAAAAATTTTCTCAATTGGGCGGGGGGGGGGGGGGGCGGAGGGAAGGGACTGATTCGGAGGGTCGCAGAATAATTTAATTTTTTTAAAAAGCAATAATTCATCAGAAGATTTTGAAGAAAAAACGATGAAAAAGTTTTCAAAGTTTTTCCTTGATATTAAACCCCCGACCTATTCATTGGGCACACCGACTCAAAAAATGAGACATGTGTAAATAGAGAGTGCCGAGAAAAAACATCTCTCATTTTGGCGCACTATTTCTTTAAAAGGTAGCCGAATCAAATTTTCGAAAGTCCATGACTTTTTCTGATGCTTCAAAATGCTTAACAATTGCTTATTGTTAGAAAAATTTTGAATGAGATCAAAAGATGCCCAATTTGGCAGGCAAAAAGATAAAAATAATTTTCGAAAATAGTCACTTTATAATTTTTTTCTTTTTTTATAAAGAAATAGTATGTAAAATGAAAGATACTTTTTTTATCTGCGCTCTCTAATCATGTCCAGCAGACATTTGCGCCTATGAACCCGATTTGGTCAAAGGCGCAAATGTTGGGTACTTCTCTATTTATTGAACATCTCTCATTTTTCGAGTCAGTCGTCAGTGTATGGACACGTAAAAATCAATGCATTTGCTAATGGACGGCTCGGATTATATCACAATTGTTCTACACAGGGCTCCCAACCAGGGATGCGATCGAAAATTTTTCAACATCGAGCCCAAAAAATCAGATTTTGGGGTCGAAAATCAGGACATTTTGCTTCATTGCTTCAAAACAGTTATTTTTACAATTTATTCAATCAAAAATGTATTAAATATTATATTTTTTCACCTCCCATTAAATTTCGTTCTGATTTGTTAATAGACTTTCACCAAAAAAGGCCAATTTTTTCAATTAAATTAAGTCAAGGGCTCCCGGTAAATTGGACACTGGAAAATTGGACACCAGAAAATTGGACACCAATGAAAAATTAGACACCGGAAAATTGGACACTATTGTACATAAAATAAATAAGTTAAAAATAAATAAACAAAAATTTTAATTGAAATATAATGTTATTATTATCTGTAGCATCAGCAGCAGAACGCCATCATACATTCATAACGAAAAAAGTTTTCATTTTATCGGGTTCCCATTTTTTGCGCATTTTTGGCACATTGAACAACCATCGCCAATTTTCTACATTTTTTGGCATCTTAACCAATCATCGCCTAATTTCGTACACTTTTTGCCACATTTGATCAATCATCGTGCCTATTGAATGTTTGATCGACTCTAAATGCCTTAATCCATTTATCCACACCAATTATTTTTCAAGCTAATTCCTGTGTTTATTTTTTAAAAGAGGAATTTGGTGTCCAGTTTTCCAGTGTCCAATTTTCCTTTGGTGTCCAAAATTCCGACGGTGTCCAGTTTTCCGCTTGATGTCCAATTTTCCGGTGTCCAATTTTCTGGTGTCCAATTTACCGGTCCCCTAAGTCAAGCGACGACTTTTTTGCTTTAAAACACTTTTTTTGCGGCGCGTTTTTCAAAAAATTTTGGAGGATGGACGGAGGGTCGGGCGGTGCCGATAGGCGCCGCGGGGAAAAATTTTTGCGATTTTAATGCGATTTGTTAACAGATTTTTGTCAAAAAATAACCAAATTTTGCCACAAATCTTATATTTTCTTAATAAAATAGTGACATTATGCCATAAAATTTCAAAAATGTGAGTTTATTTAAGAAATCAGGACAAAATTTGATCGCTACCTCCAAATCAGGACAAATCTGATAAATCAGGACAGATCGCATCCCTGCTCCCAACTGAAAATTTTCAAAATCAGCATTTGGCCAACAAAAAATCATAAAATCACCATTTTGGATAATTTTAATCCAAATGAAGAAAAACCAATAAAAACGTTCGTTTTTGCGGTGCGCTTTTTCCAGAAAACTTTTTCGGGTGGGGGTGCCGGTAGGCGCAGCCGGGAAAAATTTTTGAAAAGTTGAGTGAAAGTAGATATCAGATTTTTATCAAAAATGAACGGTTTTTGCCATTTTTAGTCAATTGTATAAGAAAAAAGTTTTTAGAGCCCGACGGTGCCGATAGGCGCCGCAGGGAAAAAATTGGAAATTTTGACAATTTTTAAAGATTTTTTCCAAAAAGCAGCATAAATATCAGCAAAATTGAAATTTTCGCTTTGAACTTATAAGAATATTAAAAATGGAGAAACTAATTATTTATAAACAACCTAAGCAATAAAATTTCTAAGAATAAAAAATTACACAATAGAAAAATCAACGTATCGCCATAAATTTGAAAATTTGGGAGTTTTTTGTAGCATTTTTACATAAATATGGCCATTTTTAAGGTATTTTCCCAAAAATCAGCAAATTTTCTCAAAAAAGAAGTTATGAAAACATGCTTCCTGTAGTTTTCAGGTTCGCTGCTCACGAATCCGGGCATCAAAATGATCTATTTCGAACCCCGAACCCAAATTCGAACAAAAAGTCAAAAATTAATAAATTTCAAAATTTGCTTATTGTTTCCAAATAGATTAAAACAAGCAAAAATTAACTAGAAACCATTGCAACACTAGAAAATAATCATTCTGCACAGATTCGAACATAAAAGCAAATTTTGAAATTTTTTAAATTTTCGACCTTTTGTTCGAGTTCCAGTCCGGGTTCGATATAGGTCAAAATGGATGCAGGATTCGTGATTATTGACCCAGGGAAGCCCTGCTGGAAGCATGTTTTCACGACTTTTAAATACAAAGAAAAATTTCTTAAAAAATGGGAGCAACCATCGTCATTATCCAAAAAATAATACCAAATAAAATAAATTGTGCTCTGATTTTAAATATGAGGAAGCAGAGAAAGAGAATTATGGTGTTTCTTTCGCGTAAATTTGAAATTTTTCTGACTGCTCAATTTCACATCTCGCCTCTCGTCCCAAAAATGGCGAGAGAATTTTTTTTTAATATTTTATTTTGGGCCTGAAACTGATTTAATGGGTTTACCCATTTTTTGTTTTCAAACCCATTGGCAGTTTTAAGTTGCGAAATTTGATTTTGATAAATCAGCAGAGTTGGGAACCCTGGTTCTACATATATTACTATGTCATTACTTAAAAACCATCTTAATGGGCGTTACTTAAAAAACCATCATAATGAAAATTTTTGCGATGTACGAAGAAATGAAATTGGCTGATGAATAACCTTTCAACACACTTCGATAATCTAAATGTTCTTTATGAGTCTGTAAAATTTCAAAAAATTTTATTAAGTTTAAAAAAGACCGTGGCCAAAAATGTTCGTAAATCAAGGTCGAGGTCCCGGTTCCCGGTAGGGCAACCGGGAACCGGGAAAAACGCACTGGTAAGAATGGGGGTCTGAGCGAAAAATTAGTGATGAAAATTAGAGTCAAAGGAAAAAAAATAATAATTAATATATTCTTTAAAAGTAACACTGCCAGGTGTGCAAATGGCCTAGTGGCTAGGGTGCTGGGTCGTTACTTAAAAAACCATCATTATGAAAATTTTTGTCGAAAAATTATTCATAACTTTGCTCGAAAGCAACCAAATTTTTAAATCTTGATATCATTTGATAGCCCTAAGTGTTCTCTATCAGTCTGCAAAATTTCAAAAAATTTCGTTAAGTTTCAAAAAAAGTTATAGCTCGAGGAACTCAAAATTTATTTTATAATTAATTTATTTAATTAGCCAAAAAGTACAACATCCCTGGCCGTGCTGGATCGTTTCTTAAAAATTGCCAAGTCTAGAAAAATAATAAATGTAAAACATATAAATTCGTATCTTGTCCCAATTTCAACCAAATTAATAATTCTTGGTATCATTCAATAGCTATAAGTGTTGTCTATAAAACAGTTGCGATTATAAATATAATTGCAACAAACCCACATTGACAATTACGAAACACACAAACAATTACTAAAACTGCAAAAAACAATTTTCATGAATATTGCAACAAACATTACAATCAATGAATATAATTGCAACAAACACACACTGACAAACATTGCAACAAACATATTTATGAATATTGCAACAAACATATTCACGAATAATTGCAACAAACAGTTGCGATTTTAAATAATTGCAATAAACTCACCTTTACAATTTTTTAAAACACAAACAATTACAAAACACGCAAAATGGTAAAGAAAATATGAAGAATATTCTATCCCAGTGGGGAATTGAACCCAAGCGAGAAATAATAAAATCACACACATTGACCACTTGACCACTTATGCCTATGCACAAATGCTTTAAATGAAAATAAATAATTTAATTTTTGGCAATTACAAAAATTTCTCCTTCTTCGCCATTCCCTACTCTTTTCTCACCCAGACCCCCATTCTTACCAGTGCAAATTTTTACCGGCGGTACCGGTACTAGACAAACCGGTACCGATACTTTGATTTTTGAAAAAACCGGTACCGGTACCGGTACCAAAAAAACCGGTAATTACCGGTCGGTACCGGTACCGGTACCGGTACCGCTCAACCCTAGTTACGACCCTACACCCTACATATCTCCAATAATAATAATTCTTCATTTTTAATGACAAAAAAAAACTGACGACACATAACTCTTTTTACCAGGGATGTGATTACACCAGGGCTCGGATCTGTCCTTCCCCCCCTCCTGTTTCCCCAAAAGTTTTAGAAAAATGTGTCGCAAAAAATTGTTAAAAATCGTACTTTTTTTGATCCCGAATACACTAAAAAATTACGATTTGCTTATTTCCTACCCAAAATTGTTAAAAATGATCATGGGAGGCGAAAAATATGAAATTTGATACTATATTAATTGACCAATGATCTTTTGTTTTTCTAAAAATCATTGTTAACATGACAAAAATTTAGCAGGGGTGGGTGGGACGTACGCTACGCAATTTGCACCATTTTCCACGACCGCGGCTTTTTACGATTTTTTTGTTAAGAAATTACAGGTTCAAGAATTTTATTTATTGAAATTGAAGCGCAATTTTAAATGACGTCGTCAATGTCGGACAATTTGGCGGATCGGATGAAGCATTTGTTGAGCACGGCTAAACTTGCGGATGCGTACTTTTTGGTGGGGGACGGAGACGGAAAGGAGGCGAGTTTATGTTTCAATTTTTGATTTTTTTAAACCTTTTTTTGTTTTTTAAGCTTTTGTCTGCCCACAAAAACATTTTAGTGTCTGCTTCCGACGTTTTTGAGGCAATGTTCCGTTTTGACTCCAAAAATGGAAAAGTGGAAAATGGTAAAAAAAAATGCGTAAAAACAACAAATTTCCTAGCAAAAAAACCCATAGTAGTGACACTTTTACGTTGAAATCTTCTTCGACATTATTCGTGCCGATATTTTCCACGGAATTCCTTTTATTTGTGCACTTTCGCTGCTCCGTTCACTTCCACAGACCTCTCGTGCAAATTCCGACAATTTGCCAATTTCCATCACAATTGTCCCGTTGGATTTATTTGGATTCAAATCGAATTTCTCCTCATTTTCTTCCTCCACAAAGATGTCAATGGCCAAAGTCACTTTGTCCCCGCCTTTGTCATAAAGGCCTTTGCACGGGTCCATCAATTCCTTAATTATGGTCATTTATTAGAAAAAAGAATTTTAATTACCGACTTACCGCAAATTCGATGAAATTTTCAAATCCCCGAATAGTCCTTTCATTGTTAAAAACGCGATCATAAAATTTTCCAATGGGATTTTCCGTGCCACTTTTTAATGAGACAATTCGAAAGGTCGCCGAACATTTGCAACTCCAATTTCTATCTTAAATAAATTAAATATTTGTTAAATGTAATATTATTGTACACCTTCTTCTGATTGTGAGGCGGTGCACCAAAGATAAAATCCCAGCCATTTTTCATTGCTTTTTTCGTCAATTTCTATTATTGCCAATATTTTACATGGAATTCCCTTTACAAAAACAGTTTCGCTGCTGCGTTCACTCCCAATGATTTCTCGCGCAAATTCTGACAATTTGCCAATTTCCATCACAATTGTCCCGTTGGATTTATTTGGATTCAAATCGAATTTCTCCTCATTTTCTTCCTCCACAAAGTTGTCAATGGCCAAAGTCACTTTGTCCCCGCCTTTGTCATAAAGGCCTTTGCACGGGTCCATCAATTCCTTAATTATGGTCATTAAATTCGAAAAAGAATTTTAATTATCGACTCACTGCAAATACAATGAAATTTTCAAATCCCGAAATAGTTCTTTCATTGTTAAAAACGCGATCATAAAATTTTCCAATGGGATTTTCCGTGCCACTTTTTAATGAGACAATTCGAAAGGTCGCCGAACATTTGCAACTCCAATTTCCATCTTAATTAATGTCATTAATTTAAATCCAAATTAATATTTTGACCACATTCTGCTGTTGGATTAGTGCACCAAAGATAAAATCCCAGCCATTTTTCATTGCTTTCTTCATTAATTGCTGTTTCTGCCGATATTTTCCACGGAATTCCCTTTATCAACACTTCGATTTCACTGCTCCTCTCATTTCCCTCTTTTTCTCGCGCAAATTCAGAAAATTTCTCAATTTCCAAAGTCACAGTGCCTCTGTTGCCTTTGGCTATGTTCCAATCAGAAATTCGGGTTTGAGTTGGAAATTTCAGCGGATAAAGCCCGGGCACAGCACAAAAATTCGGATGGCAATGGAATTGGAAAACGCCGACAAATTCATCATTTATTTGTTTGTTTTTCGTTTAGGCACTCCGTTGGGCCGACTAAAAATGTCGTCAAAATGCCATCGAATGTTCTGCTGGAAACCAACGTTGTCAGCTTGGCCCGGCACTGTTCAAAATTCGTTTCCCGCTAATTCCACCAATTGATTTTACCACAAGCATTGGTAACAAACAATTTTTAAAATTGATAAAAAGAAATTTATTTATTTTGCAGTTCCTTCTGGCGTTTTGACAAACGATGAATTGGTCTCCGTTTATCAGTTCCATTCCCACCCGAATCTCCGCGATGTTCCCGGGCTTCGACCATTGGAATTTCCATGGCATGAACGAATTGAAGGCAACAGAGGGATCCTGGCGATGGAAATTGAGAAATTTTCTAAATTTGCACGAGAGAGAGTGGGGAGTAGCCGATTCAGTGATGCTGTACAAACGAAGGGATTTGAATGGAAAATATTGGCAATGCGAAGCGCAACGAAAAGCAATGACAAATGTTTGGGCTTTTTCCTTATGTGCGTCCCTCCAACAAATGGTGAAAAATTGGAGCATTTCTAATTGCATTAATTTTGATTACCAAAGATGGAAATTGGAGTTGCAAATGTTCTATCACTTATCGAATTGTTTCACAAAAGATCGGAACGGAGGATTTGTCGCAGCAAAAATGTGACCATACTTTTTAACAAGGAAGAGAACGACTGGGTTTAAAAAACTCATCGACAAATCGAAAAAAATCACAATAAATTGAAAATTAAGAAATTGATGGATCCGGATGAGGGATTTTACGACAAAAATGAGGACAATGTGACGCTGGCCATTGATTTTACGGTGGAAGAAGAAAAAGGGACAAAAAAGCGGAAATTGGCCGATGGTTAAGCCCACCCAATCGCTCATTTTCTGTTGATTACTTTGATTACCATTTACAAAATAAAACATTTGTACAATAAATGGAGTGATTTTTTCACGATTATTATTTTTGGAATTTTTTATAAAATTATCTGTTTCTCCAATGATCAAGCAAATCCCTTCTCAATGTTAACAATAGAGAATTTTGTTCATTCATTTTAAATGCCTATAAATTAAAAAAATTTGAGATTTAAAATTTGGATTACTTACTCACACTTGAAATTGAGAAATTTTCTGAATTTGCACGAGAGAAAGTGAGGAGCAACCGTTACAGTGAATCCATGCAAATGAAGGGATTTGAGTGGGAAATATTTGCAAAAACAATAAATGAGAAATATTTGGGCATTTACCTTTTGTGCGTCCCTCCAACGAATGGTGAAAATTGAGAATTTTAATTGCATTAATTAATTTTGATTGCCAAAGATGGAAATTGGAGCTTCGAATGTTCGGCAACCCTACGAATTGTTGCACAAAAGAACGGAACGGAGGATTTAACGAAAAAAATTGACCATGTTTTTAACAAGGAAGAGAACGACCGGGGATTCAAATATTTCATTACTTTTACGGTGAGTGACAGTCAAAATTTTTGGAGTAAGATTTGAAAATTCAAGGGGTATTATTGACCTGGGGTTCGAGCCCCGCGACCTTCGCCCCCGCGGGGTGAAAATACACCTCTAAGAATGGCATATTCGTATGATAAAAGACGGAAAACATACAATTTTTATTTTTTAAAACTATCTTGGCTAATTTTTATGAAAATGTTTTTATTAATATACCTATTTGTGGTTTAGTGGTTAGTGCCTCATTTGTCAGCACCAATATTACTTCTTGTTATGGGTTCGATACCGGTTAACGTTTTTTTGATTTATTTTTTACGATAATAGACAAAAACACCCATAAAAACGTTGAAATTAAAAAGTTCAATTTTCTTGAGTAAATCAGGTACGGTGGTCACGCTCCATCCCTGTTTTGCACCAATTTTCAAAAAAAATTAGTAAAAATCCCAAAATGAGGTGCAAATATCGCAACTCTAGCCAAACTCCTTTTCTCATGAAATACAGTCATGGTCATATGTTTAGGAACACCTCTTTTTTTTGAATAAATTCTTTGAAAATATTGCTTCTCTGGATTGAAAGAAAAATAATCAATAATCTTTTTAATGCATTTTGTAGCATTTTTTCTGGGCTATCCATTGGTACCACACATTTCTCGTTTGCTTTATTCCTTTTTGTAAAAATTTGTGTTTCCATATAGTCAAATTTCGGGGTGGTCATATGTTTAGGAACACTACCCATATTTTTTTTCATCAGCATTAAAAAAATCCAAAAAAATTCAGGTAAGAATAACTTTGGATGCTGATCAAAAAAGGTAGCAACACCAAGTTGATCAGATCACTCCTTCATGGTGATCTGATCAGCCCATTTTGGCTGGGAACGAGGGTAAATTTCAAAAAAAATTTCTAGGGGGTTGGGAAACTTTTTCTGGAAATTTTGAGTAGGCCCATTTTATAGAGCACAAAATTTGCTACAATATTCAAAAAACCGCATGTCTCTATGACTTATACCGGCTGAGGTATGGGCACTTCAATTTTGACGTAGTGTAAAATGCACTATTTTCTTAAGAAATACAGTACTTTTTATAGGCACCGAAATAAAAGTCGACGTATCTCAGCGGGCCTAAATCGTAGACCCACTATTCCAAAGGCAATTCGGTAGCAAATTTTGTGCTCTATAAAATGGGTCTACTCAAAATTTCCAGAAAAAGTTTCCCAACCCCCTAGAAATTTTTTTTGAAATTTACCCTCGTTCCCAGCCAAAATGGGCTGATCAGATCACCATGAAGGAGTGATCTGATCAACTTGGTGTTGCTACCTTTTTTGATCAGCATCCAAAGTTATTCTTACCTGAATTTTTTTGGATTTTTTTAATGCTGATGAAAAAAAATATGGGTAGTGTTCCTAAACATATGACCACCCCGAAATTTGACTATATGGAAACACAAATTTTTACAAAAAGGAATAAAGCAAACGAGAAATGTGTGGTACCAATGGATAGCCCAGAAAAAATGCTACAAAATGCATTAAAAAGATTATTGATTATTTTTCTTTCAATCCAGAGAAGCAATATTTTCAAAGAATTTATTCAAAAAAAAGAGGTGTTCCTAAACTTTTGAGGTTTTTTGGCCATAACTTTTTTGTAAACTGACTAAATTTTTTGAAATTTTGCAATCTAATAGAGAATCTCAAGAGCTATCGAATATTAACAAAAATATTTAATTTGGTTGATAATGAAAAAAGTTGTTAGCAACGGCGCCGAAAAGGCCGGCGCCGAAGTGGGCGGTTCCCAAATAAATTGAGAATTAAGGAATTGATGGAGCCGAGCAAAGGATTTTACAACAAAAATGAAGACAAAGTGAAGCTGGCCATTGATTTTACGGTGGAATAAGAAGAAGGGAAAAAGCGGAAATTGGCCGACGGATAAGCCCATCCATCCAATCACTCATTTTCTGTTGATTACTTTGATTACCATTTACAAAACAAAATAATATGTACAATAAATGGATATTGGTTTTTTCCAATTGTTATTTTTTGTGTTTTTTTTTAATAAAAGTTTCTCCAATGAATAAGCATTTCTTCCCAATGTCAACAATAGACAATTTGTTCATTCATTTTAATTTAAACGCAAAACTGTATTTTTTTTTGACATTTAAAATCAGGTGTACCACTTCAATTTTTAAACCATGTTTTATATGTAAAATCATTGCAAATTCAAAATTTAAATTTATTACTTTTTTGGCAAAACTGCCGATTGTTCGTTCCCTCCCTCTCCTTTTTGGCATAAGAATTTTTGTATTAAAAAGTCTGATTTTCTAGTTGTTTTTGGGTCACTGATTACGAATATGGAATTCATTTTGTTATATTTTATTTAAGAAATTGTGGAAAAGAATTCAAACAGGAAGCGAAAATGCAAAATTTTAAAATTTCTTAAATTTTATATTAGAAGTAAAGAATTGTGGTCCCGGATTTATTTATTTTTAATTTTATTTTGTATTTTGGGCTCGAAACCAACTATTACGAAGATGAACTCGGATTTACCCAATTCCGAACCCCGGACCCGAACTCGAACAAAAAGTTGAAATTTTTTTCCAAGGATTACATTTTTCGTGGATAAAAGCTTCTAATTCATTTAACACTATTTATTTTGATCCAAAATAATGCCTCAACATTAATTGCATAAAAAATATGCAATTTACGCCAAAATTTGACCGGTTTTAACTTTTTTTGGAAAAATTTTTTTTCTACTTTTTTGTCGAATTCGGGTCCGGGGTTCGAAATTGGGCAAATCCGAGTTCATATTCGTAATCAGCACCCTCGAAAACCCCAGGAAACTGAATCTGAGCCCAGAATAAAAAAGTTAAATTGGGGACCACAAACCATTGCCACAGAATGATAATATTTTTCATTGATTTATTAATTTTATCTTGTTTAATCAGTTTTAGAGCAATAGGGAAAAATTTTGAAAATTTCATTTTTCATCTTTTTGTTCTAATTCGCGTTCGGGGTTCGGAATTAATAGAAATGGGTGTCAGATTATAGGCAAAAAAAATGGTAGAAAACTCCCAGGAAGGCGTTTTACAATCTTTAAAAAAAATTTTAATTTATCCGAAAAATGGGGGGGGGGGCAAAACACATTTATACGACAATACATTAATTTACTGCTGGTCAAAATTTTTTTTACGAAACTCACATAATACGTATAAGAGCTAAAAAACAAAAGTCCTATTCGTGTTCAGCGCATAAAATTACAGTACCTTAGAATATTTAAAATTTATTCAGGGGCTCACAAAAGGAATAAGTACCCATTTTCTATCTTTTCGTCCATAAAAAATCAATTTACCAACCAATCAATCGTATAACTCAAAAGGAAAATGGAATGAATCGAAGAAAAACAGAGAGAAGACATAGTCAATTATCGGGCATGGCATTTCTTCCAAATTTCTCAAATCAAAAATTCTGCCAATCTTTCGGCACTAACAGCCGCAAAGACGCAGGACAAGGTGAAAGATGTCCCCATCTCCGATTTTGTAATCCTTCAAAGTACGGCCGTCCTCAAGTTGCTTTCCTGAAACAATTTTCATATAAAAAGCGCAAAATAAATAATTTATATTTTTAAAAAGTTGCGAGCGAAAATTTTACTGTATTTTTTAAATTTAATCGATGTTTAAAAAGCCTGCATATGATCCGATTCAAAATTGTCACGTTTTTTGCGCTTATTTTCTCCACTCAAATGGTAATTCAAAATTAATTAATATATAAACACAATTATTATTTTAAACATTTGGAGGTCAATGCTCAGCAGAAAGAAAACGGTTTGAAAATAAATAATTAATAATCATATAGGAATTAAAAAACTATTATCATTAAAAACGAAGTAAAATTTATAATTTTAACAAAAAACAATTTAAAAAGCGAAAAATTCATTTTTTTCTATTTAAATTTACCAGTTTTTTAAAAGGGTAAACCGAAAATATCGATAATTTTCCATTTTTTCCGAAAATTTTCTCGATCTAAAATATTCATTTTTAGTTTCTCAACCCGTGACAGATGCAAAGCCTGAAAGTGAGAAAACTGAATAATATAAATTGTTATTATTTGTTATTATATTTCTTGATTAAGGATCAAAAATTAATCCGATCGGTTTTCTTGGTAATATTTTCTTACTAAACCTTTTATATTATTAAATTTAGGCAATCAAACAAATCCACAGGCCAATAGTACGGAAAATTGTAAAATTAATATTTTAATCGGATTATTTTAAAAAAAAACAGTTTCTCAACCGATGAAAAATTAATGGGATAAAAAAAGTTTGGCACGTCATAACTCGGCACCCGTTAAGAAAACGGATATGTTCCACCTCCACCGCTTCCGGTCGGCTGGTAGGGTCTTCCGCCCACAAAGTTTCATTCGGAAATCCCACGGACACCTGGGGACCTTCCTTTGTTAGAATCACATTTTAGTATTTGAAAAATTTTTTTCTTGTTTTAGATGATTTGAGTTCATTCTTCTGCTCCATGTACCACAAAAGCATTATTTTTTTTATTCACAAATTTAAATTCATTTCATTTTGCAGATGGATGGATGAGTCTCAAAAAAAGAATTTTGTGTTTAAAAAGATGAAAAATTTTCTTTGTTTTAAAAATTTCAATTCATCTTATGAATTTAAAAACTCTTCAAAATGAAAGTCGTAATGAATATATAAAATATTGCATGGTAAACTGTTTGAACCCATTCTATGAAAAATGGAAATCATTGTCATGAGGCTTTTGATCTGGAACATTGTCCGGGTCCATTGTTGAAATTCGGGAACTGGGCGGTTTTTTCAGAAATCTCAATGCTTTAAAAAATTCGTAAAGCGAATGTGCCGAAAGCAAATAACAAAAGAGGACAACAAAATTGGGGAAAACCAATTCGATAAAGAATTTATTAGAATAATTTATAAATTTATTTGTAGAAGGTCTCAGCACGAAGACTAATTAAGCTGAGATAATGTTAGGTTCATCAAAAGGCTCAACCAATAAGCTGAAATTCTGAAGGAATTTGGAAATTCATACTTTTTCAGACCGGAACCAACCGGAAATTTCCCAATAGAAAACTTTTGAAAATACCAAAAATAACTTCTTAAAAATTTTACTTCGCAGTAACTTCTGCGAAATAATCGTTTTGGCGCCAGAAAAAGTTTTCGGACTATAACATTTTTTGTCGACCCTTAGTTAAGTAAGCACAGCAGAAAAGATAAATTTCAACATTTATAAAAAATATTATAATATTTTGAATGATTTTTGAACAGTAGCGGAAGCTTTCAGCTTAAGTCAGAATTTATCAATTAGATAACATTCGGCGCATCGAAAACTCTGTTAGGCAGGGATGTGATCTGAAAATTTTTAAAATCAGGACAGTGGGCTCAAAAAATCAGATTTTGGGGCCCAAAATCAGGACCTTGTGTAAAATTGCTTTTAAATATTATATTTTTCGTCTTCCATTATCGATTTTATCAATTATTGGGAGGAAATTAGCAAATGTAATGTTTAGTGCATTCGGGATCAAAAGTCAGATTTTTAACAATTTTTTGCGGTGCATTTTTCCAAAAACTTTTGGAAATGGGCGAGGGGAGAGGGTCCGGCGGTGCCGATAGGCGCCGCCGGAAATTTTTTTTTTTGTAATTTCGTTGTGATTTGTTTAAACAGATTTTCAGAAAGGCCAATTTTTGCAATTAAAAGCCAAGCGACGACTTTTTTTGCCTTTAAAAACGCTTTTTTTGCGCCACGTTTTAAAAAAATGTTGGGGGATGGACAGGCGTCCCAAATTTTGCCTCAAATCTTATATTTTCTTGATAAAATAGTGGCATTCTGCCAGTAATTTCAAAATTATGACTTTATTTAAGAAATCAGAACAAATTTTGATCGCAAATCATGACATTTTCATTTTATCAGATTTGAGCCCTTCAAATCAGGACAGATCACATCCTGATAAATTACAAGCAAAACATATTTTTGGGAGTTTTCGAGGTCGCTTACGGATACACTATGGGTCAAGCCCAGTGTTAGACAAAATTGCTCATAACACCAAATAGCGTAATTGGCGTTAATTTTTGCGCGCTAATTCAAAATTTACACTGATCAGTGATCACTGCCATTTTTGATTGTTTATTTTGATCAGCCATAACTTTCTTCCTGTTCAACAAAAATTAACAAAATTGATATCTAAAAATTGTTGTTTTTGAAAAGGGAAATCTTTTTCTAAGCGAATGCTAAGCAATTTAACTCGTTTCAAACCACTCAAATTTTTCGAAATAAAAATGTGAAAAAAATATAAAACTGAGATGAAAATTTGGTTAAAAATCTGGGTATTTGTCATTTTCTTTGTTGTTCTCAACGCCTCGGTCGTGCAGTGCATTCAACATCGTCATGTGCTTAACCAGTTTCTAAGCGATATTCTCGGTGCGCCGAGATGAGAGTAACGGCCAAAAAAATTGAAACACCAAATTGTTGCACATTCTGTGCATGTGTTCCACTCCTTATCGTCGAGTCCAAAGCCATCAACGCCTTTTGGAGTCGATGGCATCGCCATCGAGTCACAGCGTGCCGTAATTGGGAAAATTGGAATTTTATGAAAAATGAATGGAAAAACTCACTTTTCTTTGGCCAGATAGGCTTGTCTCGCCTTGGCTGTCTGCGCTTTTCTCTCCTGCCGCTTCTTTTCACGTTCTTTCAACGCCTTTTTGCAATTGAGCTTTCGTGGCAACTTTCTTTTAGCCATAGAATAGAAATATAAATATTAAAATCTTAAAATGGATTTTATTGAAGAAACGGGATGTACAACCAAAGAAAACATTTGATACGTTCGAGGGGGGGCGAAAGTTTGGGCACTAAATTAAGGATTTAAAAAATAAAATTATTTTTAATTGTCTATAAATTGCAACCATCTAATTTAAAAGCATAGTAAATTTAATCAAGTTACGAATAGAAAGTTTTTTAACGAATATTCACTCGATTAAGCATGCTTATTTTGCTAAACTGACTACCATTCATTCTATAAAATGCCTTACATATGTATGTATTATTTGTATCATTACAAGGCTCAGTATGTTCAAGACTTAAAATTTATAAATTTAAATAGTATTAGACGGGTCTCTTGTTATTTCGGGTCCAACTAAGCCGGTATTCAGGTCTAAGTCCAAATAGAAACCAGTACAAGTTAATTCTACGTTTAAACAACCGTAAGAATTGACTAAATAATAAGATTGCCAGGTTTCCATATAAAAATTTTTTAATTTTCAAGAACATAGAAATTTTTGAGCACAAGAGTTGTTAAATTTACTAAATTTTAGCGAAATTCACTAAAAATTCCAAAATTTTTATCCGACGGTGCATAAAAATCTTTATTTTTCTTAAAAAATATATTCAGAATTGTAAACTTTGATCTTTTTCGGGCAAAATCTGTTAACAAATCGCATAAAAAATACAAATTTTCCACCGGCGGCGCCTATCGAAATCGCCCCAACCCCTCCCTAAGTTTTTTTCGTACCGCAAAAAAGCGTTTTAAATCACATTAAAAAAAAGGGGGGGGGTACAAAGAGAAACGGCGAGATAGTACTAGGCTTTTTTCTGCACAGTGGAGTTGACCCATAGTGCGGATATAGCACCCATTATGTCATATTCGTGATCAGCGCTACAAATTACCCTTGAAATGAGTTTTTATTTGTAAATTTCAGGCGGGGGAGGGGGGTCACAAAACCAAAATTACCAAAAACTATTCAAAAGTAAAAAATCACTAAAAATTAGTGATGTTCGAGAGTCTCGGTCTCGAGTCTCGACTCGAGAAAAGTCTCGGTTTTTTTGGTCTCGAGTCTCGGTCTCGGGTTTTCAGTCTCGGTCTCGGTCTTTGAGACTTTCGAGACTCGAGACCGAGACTTTTTTACACCCCTAATGATCGGCTTTTTGTAAGTTAGAAATAAATATACTTTTGGTATATATTTTTTCATTAGCTTAATAGTGTGCGTGGCTCAGTGGTTGTGTTCTTGGTCATGTCTTCATTTTAGCGTTGGATCAGTACACCTCCAAGTACCTATTTTTTCTTCTAATTTTTCAAAATTATTCCTTTTAAAGTGAATCTAATCAAATTAAAATCATAAAATATTGTCATTTTTAGTACTAAATTTGTTCACAAATTGCACTCAAATTTTAAAAATTTTCCCCGGCGGCGCCTATCGGCACCGCCGGAGCTCCAAAATTAAATGTAAAAAATGAAAACTAAAAACAAATTAAATTTTGTGTCGAAGAACTCGTTTCTGACATCCATTTCGACCAATTCGAACCTCGAACTTTTTATTGTATTAATATGGCTGTGTTGGAAGAGCTTCAAATGTTCACGTTGAAAAAAACCGGCGTTGGATTACAGTGAATTTGAAACGTGTCGTGAAAGTTTAGAGGGCCGAATGTGAAGACAAAAAAAAAAAAAATATGGTCTCGCGGTCGGGTCTCGGTCTCGGGGTCAAGTCTCGGTCTCGGTCTCGAGTCTCGGGAAATTTTCGGTCTCGAACATCACTACCAAAAATGATCAAATTAAAAGATTTTTCATTACCTATACTAAAGACTTCTTGTTTATGTTTTTTTCAAAAAATTTTCAAAGGAAGCGTATATAAAATGGTGATGGCATGGAATTCCGATTTCCGAAATTTTTGATAAAAAGTCGGAAATCTTTGTTTTTTTCAAGAATTAGCAATGTTTTGTACAAGTTCTGTTAATAAATTGCACTGATATTTTCAATTTTTTTCGGCGGCGCCTATCGGCACCTAACGGACCATAAAAATCCCTAATTTTCCTGAAAAATTTCCTCAAAATCGTTAGAATTGGTCATTTTTTGAACAAAGTCTCTTAACTAACAGCATTAAAATTCTCAGAATTTCACTTTTCAAAAAGTTAATCTTTAGCGGTATATTTTTTACTATTTGCATTTTTCTTGTGAGAATTTGTCAAAAATGGCCAAAATATGGACTAAAAATGCAAAAATGTCGAAATATTTTTAACGTAGAAATGCTATTTTTGAGCCCCTTTCTTCATAGCATATGCGCAGAAAAAATATGTAAATTCATATAATTTATAACCCTACTAATAATTGACCGAAATGGTTAAAAGATATTAAATATTTAATTTTAATTAATTAATCTTTGTTTTTTGCTCAGGGCACTTTCCTTTTTAATTACCTCTTTTAGTAATTCAAATCCTTCCCTGTCAAAAAGATATCTGAAAATTGATTATTTAACTAATGTTTCCCCTTTTTCCCAAGTCCGTCCATTTCGGGCGGATAAAAATTACAACGTAAAATTATTACAATCACTCGGCCAAGGAAATTTGACCCTTTAATTCCCGTGAATAAAGACTACTAAACCATATATTTATGACTTTAACAGAACTTTTTCGATGTTTTTTAATTAATATTTATTTTACAGAAAATCCTCTTCATCCATTTACATATTCCAAATTTTTTAATTATTTACAAGCGGACAATGGCTCAAAATCACGCAGTTGAAAAAAGGAAAGAGGTAAGTACAAAACAGCAAGGGATGAGTGAATATGTAGCAAATATTATCTATTTTTTAAAAACTGAGTCAATTAAGGGCAGTTTGGGTTTGACTGCGCTAAGATAAATTTTGGGAGATAAAGGCTTTGTCGGCATTACAGTAAACGCACCACCATTTAAGACAAAGTGCCGCCCCAAATCAAAAAATGCCGCCACAGCAAAATATTATTTCCTTGCTCATAACCGAGTTCCCCCCTTTTCAATTAAAATGATAAAGCTAAGAAAAATCCCAATCGAACTTATTGCTGAAAGCGCCCGCTTTGTACGGTTCAATCGAAAATGGGCAAATTGTCGCGTGTCACATTCATTTGACCACTTTTTGCTTGAAAAGCATGGGAATTGGTTGAATCTGATCAAAGAATTGGTCGGGAGGAGGAAAATTAAACAATTTAGCTAATTAGACAAGCATAAAACTATTCAGGTGAACAGGTGCGCTTCATCCATCAGGTCACTCATCAACCGGATTAAAGAAATCCCAGATGGATTATTTGGCGGAAGGACCGCGGAGGGTGGACAAATGTGCGCAAAACGATGCGAAGCCGAAAGACTTTACATTGGTAATGTAATGGCACAAAATGTATGAAAACTCACCGCACTGTCACCGATACGGGATTGAGAAATTGTTTAATGAATAATTAATTAATTTTTAATTATTGACACTGATTATCTAGTGTGTGCCTTTTTTGCCAAATAAAAACTCGCATAAACTGACTTTGATAATCCCCTTGATATATTAAACTAAATGAAATCCTTAAATAAATGTAAATATAAAAATAATTTTATTTGCGATAATTTAGGCGTTGTGGATTATGTTAACAACTGTCCAAGTTTCCCGAATTTTTGTGACTTAATTGACCTCGGTCTGAGCCCGAACGATGCTAACTACGCAAGTTTTTCATTATCAGTATTTTATATATAAATTATAATTTCTTTAAATTTCCCAACCAAATACTTAAAAAATTAATAAAAGAATAACAATTCTTAGACTAATACGCTGCTTGAACCCTCCCGATCTGTTGTGCAGGACTGTATTTACTCACACGACGCGAATTTGGACGACCTTTATTGAATGTATGGAGGTCATGTTTTTAGTTATTTACGATTTTTTGAAATTTAATTACTAATTTTCCATTTAAAAGTTACAATGGGGTCTGGGGTTCGAGCCCGCTTGGCTGTGTTTATTAAATTTTTAAACTTATTTTTCGAAGAAACCACAAAACTTATTGCCAAAATTGGTAAATTTCTCAAAAATTCATCCTCAAATTTTTTTTCTTAACAAAATTATGTCACTATTCGTCATTATTTTGGACTTTTCGCCATTATTTTGGCATTTTTTTTAGCATTTTTAGTATTACATTGAAAAAAATTCCATTTATCCCCCGGGGGGATAAATGGGGACGGGGGGATTATTTTTTCAAACTCTCATTGGGAGAGTGAATTTAAAATTTAATGAATATAGCCCGGACGGGGGGATAAGAAAATTGTAAAATAAACCTAAAAACGTGATACCAAATGGCAAATTACCACAAAAATGCATTAAAAAATCATGAATATTTTTTACAACAATAAACCAATAATTTAAGCTTTTATGATGAGAATAGCCTTATAATTTTCTATAATTTAGGAAATCATAAAGGTGAAATCCAGGAAACCATTTGTATTGAGGGAAAAATGGATAAGTGAGAGGAGCATTGGCTACTTTAAATTTAATGAATAGAGCCCGCTTAATGTATTTATTGTACATGCACAAAAAATAGTAAATATAATCTAAAATATTTAGCAAATGGCAAATTATCACTAAAAATTGAAACTATTTACTAAAAAAATATAAAAATTTTTTTTAAAACAAAAAATCAAATATAGTTCATTTCGAATGATACCAAGTTTATTGGATTTGGATGACAAAGAAAAAATCTATGGGGACTTTTATAATGCCTATTTCGAGGTCTTGTATTTAAGGTATTGGAGCCGATTTTTTTTGCCTATTTCGCCATTTTTAGTGCTTGTTTACTTTCAGAGGATTTTGGTAAATTCATTAACAAAAATGCAAAAATGCACACCTCAAAACGACCAGAAAAAGTATAAAAGCTTGTCAGCTTTTGTACAGCTTTTAGTTGGAGAAAGCCATTGCTCGGCCAACATAAGTGCGTTGTCTTTCATTCTGTACATTAATTTGATCAGAACCGGGATTTCGGTATTAAGTCGGGATTTTCGCACTAACACAAAAAAATCAAGGAAAAAATTTGAAAGATTTTCAAAAAGACAAAAAAAATTCCCCTCCCCTGCCCTTTGTTTAAAATTATCGAATTTTATTGTCCGGCGGTGCCGGCGGGGTACACGCCGACGGGAAATCTTTAACAAATTAAGATGAATTCATAACGGATTTGCCAAAAAAGCAGCTTTTTAGGTTTGCAAATTATTCGTATCGGAAATTGCAAGTTTTTTGGGCTAACAAGAGTTTGACCAAATAATGAAAATTTTTGAGGATTTTCCTTAAAACCCACAAAAAGTCTCAGTCTAATTTTGAAAATCAGGCCTGACCGAACTATTAAAAACGGTTATATGAATTTGCGGTATCCAGGCATTTCCGGCCTGCTAATTACTTTAATATATGATCAGACTTAAAAACTAGGGTTGCTCCCCGACCCATCGGGAGCCGGAAAATCCGACGCCGGAAAATCCGACACTGGAAAATCCGACACTGGAAAATCCGACACAAGCAGATAATCCGACACTGGAAAAACCGACATGACACCAACTTTAAATTTAAAAAATACTTTGTGATTGTTTGAGTTAGGAATATTTAAAATACACGTAATAAAAGTTGCATACTTAAGTTTTTTAAAATAAATATTTTTATTGCCATAAATTCTATTTAAGATAGGCATATAATAACCATATTTATTCCTATACCCTTTTTTAATCATCTCAAAAAATTTGTAAACAATCCGGCAAATGGAATCAGAGGAAAGGGCATGAAGCATAAGCAAGTGTACGTGGAGCAAGACATGGATCTCACAGAGGATTTATGCGACTCGCAACAATCGACAACCCCTTTATTATTTGTTAGCAATATCCCATCGAATGGCGCAACCAATTTAGTTCTTTAAAATTCAATTCGAAAACTTGATAAACTTAGCCAGATATTAACTCAAACAATCAAAATTTTTTAAATTTAAAGTTGGTGTCGTGTCGGTTTTTCCAGTGTCTGATTTTCTGCTTGTGTCGGATTTTCAATTTCAATGTTTTGGTGAAATGACTGCACAAAATTTTAAAATGAACTTTATTTCATCTTTAAAAAACGTAAGAAAAATAGTCCGTATTCCATATCAGAAATTGTACGGACCCGGACCACAGGACTATGGACTAGGCACTCATACGGACTAAAAACCCGGAAAACCCTTACTCCGTATAAGTCCGTATCGGCCCAAAAAATACGACTACGGGTCCTATGCAAAATTATTTTCTTTTGTTATTTTAATCTAGCCTCTAACCCCCCTTCGTCCAGAGAAAGGCAAATCAACATTTTTCTCTTAGCGAACATTGTTTTAATAAATATCAACATTGATGTTGATATTTAATTAAATCAACATAACATTATGCCATCAACGTAATATCAACGCTATTTTGGGATAATTTTTTTTAAATTTAAAGCAATTTTTTCAAATGGCTTTTGGCGGAAAAATAAAATGGGGAGAGAGATAACAGAAAAGTGAGAGGTTGTTAAATTCAGCATTTTTGTTGAAGAAGAATAAAGAATAATTAATTAAAAAGAGAGTGTTATGGGTTGATCGAATAAATTGGAAAAATAACTGATTGGAAAAATGTTGCTAAATGTTAATATTTTTGACACTAAAATCTTATTTTGGGCTTGGTGTTTATATTTTGAAAAATTTTCGATGGAAGCCCTGGTTTATAAATAAGTGGAAAGGAGTGGGGTTAAACCAGGGGTGCGATCTGTCCTGATTTGTCAGATTTGTCCTGATTTGGAGGTACCGACCAAATTTTGTCCTGATTTCTTAAATAAACTCATAATTTTGAAATTTTATTGCAGAATGTCACTATTTTATCAAGAAATATAAGTTTACACAAAATTTGGTCATTTTTGGACAAAAATCTGTTAACAAATCGCATTAAAAATTACAAAAATTTTCCCGGCGGAGCCTATCGGCGCCACCGGACGCACCTGTCCATCTCGCAAAATTTTTCGAAGAAACGCGCCGCAAAAAAAGCGTTTTTAGAGGCAAAAAAAGTCGTCACTTGGCTTTTATTGCAAAAATTGGCCTTTTTAGTGAAAATCTGTTAACAAATCTGAACCAAATTACAAAATTTTTCCCGGCGGCGCCTATTGGCACACCGCCGGACTCTCTCTCCCTCGACCATTTCCCAAAAGTTATTTGGAAAAATATGCCGCAAAAAAATTGTTAAAAATTTGATTTTTTGATCCCGAATGTGCTAAAATTCATGGGTTGTTAATTTTCACCCCAAAATTGTTGATCATTAATGGGAGACAAAAAATATAATATTTGATACATTTTTGATCGAATAAATTGTAAAAATAACTGATTTGAAGCAATTTTGCAAAATGTCCTGATTTTCGACCCCAAAATCTGATTTTTTGGGCCCGATGTCCTGATTTTGAACAATTTTCGATCGCATCCCTGGGTTAAACAGAAATTTTTGCGAACCCGTCTCAAGATCGAATTTGACCACCATTTTTTGCGGCGCTCTTTTTCAGAAAAACTTTTGGGGAACAAAGGGTGATGAGTGCGGTGGTGTTAGGAGCCGCGAGGAAAATTTTTTTTGAAAATTTGAAATTTGTTAACAGATTTTTCTTAAAATACCAATTTTTGCAATTTTGGGAAATTTTTTGCAAAAAAAAAATAATTGAATTTTGGGGGGCCGGCGGTGCCGATAGGCGGCGCCGAAAAGTTTTTCGGAATTTTTAATAATTAATATTAAGAAAATTGTTCAAAATTTCATAAATTTTCAACCTTTCCCCTCTTCCTTCGCTGATCAGTCAAACCCCGTGGAAGTGCCAGACGTTGAAGCAGCAGCGTTCAAAGTGATGTTGAGCTTCATTTATGCAGACGATTTGAGCGAATTGGACGGAGACAACATAATGGCAGTGCTTTACGCGGGTCGGAATTTTAATGGGAACAATTAATTTGGGACTAATTTATGGGCCTTGGTTTTTGTTTGTTTTTCTTTTGAAAGTGTTTTTTTTTAATTTCAGCCAAAAAGTATGGCGTCGATGGTCTTATCTTTCAATGTCTGCAAATTCCAAATTGTTACGGCGTTTATTTTTATTTTTATTACCGTACTTTTGCGTTTTTTGACTTGGAATATTGAAGTGTGGGACAGTTCAATTTTTGAGTTAAAAGAAATGTTGGATTTTGCCGGTCTACCTCAGTTCGGCCCCAGCATGTTTTTCCACTATAACTTTCTATAACTTTTTTCTTTGTCAACCAAATCCAACATTGTTGGTATCATTCGAAAGCTTAACATGTTTAGAAGCCTTTTCTAAGCTATTGCTTCGCGATACACATCCCTCCTTTATAGTGATCTGAAAATATAAAACTTCCGTCCTTGGAATGTTTTGTTATGAAAGGTGTAAAATTTTAATTTCTAATCCAACAATTCACTAAAAGCATAAAAGCAGGTAAAATTCGGTTTGACCCTCTGATGAGTAAAAAGGTACTCAAGTTTGAGAAGAATCTGTTAAATCATATCCTTATTCAACTTGTAAACAGTAATACGAAAATAAAAAATATGTCAATTGGATGGTAAGATGAGTTCAGAAAACAGGATATTTATGATTTGTCCTCCGTTTTTGCTTCATTTACAGTGAAATCGATGGCCAATGTCACTTTGTCCTTTTTTTATTGTAAAAGCGAATTGCTCGGGTCCATCAGTTCTTTAGTAATAATCGTTTAAAATTTAGTTGGGGTTATTTTTTGAATTGTCACTCATTGCAAATGAAATGAAATTGGCATGCCCCCAGCAGTTTGTTTCGCAGTTAAGTGTGTCTTCTTTTGAAATTCTACTATTAAAAACAAATTGTCTTTCTAACTTCCCATCCGAAAAGGAGAGCTTGTGCATACGTAAAGAAAACATGCCGCAGTTTTGAAATTGGAATTTACAAAATGGGTCGACAAGGTCAGGTATATTGTACTTTTTGGCTAATTAAAATTTAAAATTATCGTCAAAATGCCATCGAATGTTCAGCCGAGAATCGTCGTGCTGCGCTTGGCCCGGCACTGTTCAAAATTCGTTTCCCTTTGATCTCAACAGAGCAGTTTTCACAAATCATTGGTAAAGTTTGATTATAATTACCAAAATGTACCTTTCTTTTTATGCTTTTTTATCCATTCATTTGTTTGTTCTTTTTCAGTTCCTTCTGGCGTTCTGACTGTTGAAGAAATGTTCGAACTTTACCACTTCAAATGCCCGGTGGGGGTCGATTGGGCCCCGCCGATTGGGCCCCGCCGGTTGGGCCCCGCCGATTGGGCCCCGCCGATTGGGCCCCGGTACGATTGGGCCCCGCCGATTGGGCCCCAAGGGCCTGTCACATTTTCCATTTCATACTGTCAAAAATTTATTTAACATCCCAAAAATTTATTCATAAAATTCTAAGCATCCATCTGGTAATTTCGAGAAACACCAATCAAAAATTCCATAATGTTTAGTGGGTTAAAATTTTGTGTCAGTCTCAAAATTCTTTCATCTGCCTCGCGATATTTCTTGCACTTTGGCGGTGGATCATGACCGGCAACGAAAAGAGCGTAATCTGCGTCAATTTTTTTCTGTTCTTGGCGAATTGTGTCGACAGTGAAATGAAGCGGGGGGGAGTAAAATAACTGATTTGAAGCAATTTTGCAAAATGTCCTGATTTTCGACCCCAAAATCTGATTTTTTGCGCCCGATGTTCTGATTTTGAAAATTTTTTGATCGCACCCCTGGGATATTAGAAGATAGTATGACGATTAAAAATTTTAAGCGTCATTGATATGGAAACAAACTAACAAGAATCAAATTACAGTACTTTCGTTTTTGTAATTTTTCAAAATTTTACTAAACTTTTTATAATTAATGTTTTTCTATTGAAAATTTTTCGCGACCTATGGCATGAATTGATTGAAAAGAGCTTCTTCAACCTACAATGGTTTGTTATAGGAAACTTGCGTGATGAGCTATGTTTGGTAACAATTTTGATAGGAAATTCCAAAATTTTTAGCGCTGCACTTCGACACCAATTCGTACATTTTTTGTTTAATTATAATTTTGCGCCGTGTCATCTGTCATCTCATATCAACTGATAAACTACGGTAGTCAAATTGGGTAATTTAGAATTTTTGAAAAAACTTGCTAAGACCACGCTTTTCAATTCTATAGTGAATTAAAAAATAAATTGATAAAAAGCTCAATTTTAAATTAATTTTAATGTCCGTTTTTCATCTTCTGGACTTATTCTGCACAAACTAGTCAAATTTATAAATCATTAGAGTTTTTGTGAATTTATCCCAAAAATAAAATAATTTAATTTATAAAATGAAGGATTAACAAATGGACATATTTCTGTGGCGCGGGAGCCAAGTTTAAAATTCCGATCACTTTCGCTCTGATCACTTCCATTCTATTTATTCCGGTGGGAATACTTCGGGCTCGGGATCCTTCGTCATTTTGCTGCAGTTAACATCCGGCATCTGTGTCAGCGTCATTTTGTCGCCATATTTGACCAAAAGGTCCAACACAGCGCCATTAGTCCAGCCGAAGCCAAGCTGAGAAATGAACAAATTTTATATTTAAAAGTATTGCAAATTTGAGGCATCAAACGGATGGACTTGCTCAGATAATGCGATGAAATGTTATCTTTTTGGGGCGAAGTTTTTGCTTGTTTCATTTTCTCTATAATTTTGTAGGAATGCGATAGGGAAGAAGTTAAGCAATTAATACCACATAAAGAGACTGACTCGGGAATTCTTGGGCTCAAAATATTAGGCATAATGACAGAAGATCCACAGTCAAAAAAACCACTCAAAAAATACCCACAGACAAGGAACCACAACTATTTTATAAAATTCTTAATTAATTGATTTTAATGCCTTAATTTCAATTTAATATGTGAAAAAATATTAATTGACAGGAGAAGCAAATAATTGCAAAGTATTACGTTGAAGACTAGGAACATTTTATGTAAATAGTATTTTTAGATTGGTTTGACATTTTCACGTAAAAGTGTCTTTAGCATTTGATGCTTCTAAGACGTGCTGGGTCGTTTCCTAAAAACCGCCATCTGGTAGGAAAACAAAAAATGTAAGACATATAAATTCATAACTTGGTCCATTTTCAACCAAATTAATAATTCTTGGTATCATTCAATAGCTCTAGGTGTTTTCTATCAGAATATAATTTTATTAAATTTTTTACTTAAGTATATAAAAAGATATGGTAATTAAATTCCACAAAACCTTAAGTCGGAATTTTTTGTCCAGAACTTTTTTGAACCTCAATGAAATTTTTTGAAATTAGAAAGATAAATAGAATAAATAGAGTACTTGAAATTCTAAAAAGAAAATTTAATCTATTTGCTTCTGAAAAAAAGTGTCTTTAGCTTGATTTGATGCTTCTAAGATACCTTTTCAATATTTTTCTGTATTTGAGACTTTTGTCCATATTTATATGTTTTAAATTTTGGAAAAAATGAAATGTGCAAAAAAAATGTTCATGCGCAAAATTAAGCGTGAAAAAATTAAAAAATTAACTAAATTTTGTAATTATATTTTTCAGTAAGTAATAAATAGGAGGTCTTAATTAGAGATCGGACCGGTCGGTTTTTTCGGTATTTTTCGATTTTCGGTTTCGGGTTTTAACCGAAAAAACCCGACCGAGAAATTTTTGAGTTTTTCGGTTTTTTCGGGTTTTTAACCGAAACCGTTCGACCGAAATAATTAAAAAACCGAAACAATCGACCGACTTTTTTGACAAATCAGTTGGCCATTTTTTTAACGAAATTCATTAAAAATTCTTAAAATTTTCCTCCGGCGGCGCCTATCGGCACCGCCGACCCCCCCCCCAAAAAAGCTATATTTTCTTTAAAAATTAGCCAAAATCTCAAATTTTGGTATTTTTAGACAAAATCTGCTAACAAATAGCATTCAAATTACAAAAAAAATTTCCCGGCGGCTCTTATCAGCACCGCCGGCCCTAAAGTTATGGCTTGAGCTCGCAATTAAGGCACCAAAAAGCGCAAAATGGCACTGAAAAAAGGTACAAAAATCCCGAAAAAGGCATGAAAAAAGGCATTTAATTTTTTTATTAATGATTTTTAGGAAGCAAAATACGTAAAAACTAACCAAAAACTAAATTTAAACCTAAAATTTTTTATCAAGAAAAAAAATGAATTTTGGTGAACAATTTTTGTGAAAATTTTTCAATTCATAAAGGTATATTCTCTGAATTTTTTAGATCATTTCTTAGGGGTGTATTTTTCCGATTTTTTGAATTTTTAATGGAATTTTTCAGGAAAAAAGCCAAAAAAGGCACCAAATCGCTAAAACTAATCTTTGTGGTTTTTTTAGAATCAAGGAGCAGACACATGTTTTTTGGCTGCCTTTTCTATCATTTTGCAAACCTTTAGTACACCATTCAATAGAGTTTCAATAGCTCTACAATTTTACTCAGAGGAATTTTTGCTTTTTCTATTACATAATAGAATAGTTTATTGCTTTTTTGAAAAAAATAAACAAATTCAAAAAAAAACCGAAAAATCGAAATAAACCGAAAAATTTTCTTCGGTTTTTTCGATTTCGGTTTTTTTAACCGAAACCGTTCGACCGAGAATTTTTTGAGCTTTTCGGTTTTTTTCGGTTTTGGTTTTTTTCGGTTTTTAACCGAAACAGTTCGACCGACCCTCTTGTCCGGTCTCTAGTCTTAATTATGCAATTATCTAACTCAATATTAAAATATTTTTAAAAATTTTAGGTTAGGAATTTTTTTCAAAAATTCAAATCATTTTTGTTCATATTTTGTATTTTTTGTACATCTTTCAGCGCTTGACCATATTTCGTCCATTTTGCAATTGTTTAGTCCATATTATATAACCCATATTTTAGATTTTTTTTTGTCCATTTAAATTAGGTCCCTAATAATAACAATTTTGAAAAATATAACCCTTTTTTTGTTTTTAGTCACAGTTTATGAGCTATAACGATTGTTTTTGAGTAAAAATGCTCAATCTAGCAGATTTAGGAAACGACCAAATGAAACTTAGCTGCCACTCACTTGCGCATGGAAATCGCCCTTTGCCCCGGGGGTGCCCGTTTGGGCAGCCATTTTCATCCACATAAAATTTTGGCAGCTTTTGTACAGCTTATAGTTGGCAGACAGCCATTGCTGGGCCTTATAAAATGCGAATTTCTGCATTCTGTAAATGAATTTGAACAGTCTCGGTGCACTGTAAGTACAGTTTTGGTCTGTTACTGTTTGCTGCCGGACCGGCGAAATGCTTCGACCATCATGTGACTCACCGGCTTAAAAGGGGACTAATTGGGCGGACCAAATAGGCGAAAAATTAACCGGCCAAATATTTGGGAAATCCCACTGCTGTGCGGAGTTGAGCACAGAGCTGAAAACCATATTATTTTTTGCACTTTTATAAATGACATCCAATCCAAAATCAGGAAGGATATTTTAGAAAAAAACGGGCACAATTTTTTCATTCTTTATGCGCCGTTGAAATTTTTCAAAAATCAGTATTTGGGTGACAAAAAATAAGCATTAAAAATTTTTCTATTACAAAAAGCAAGCAAAACTTTTTTGAATTTTTTTTCTTAATTTCCCCCTAAAAACCACAAAAACAATCAAATTTAAAAAAGCAGCAAAATTCAAGAAAACAGCATTTTAAAAAATCAGCTTTGACTCGCTGATAAATTCACATCATTTGCGAACCCTGCGTATATTTAACCAATTGGTTTTTCATGCCATTGATTAGTCTCAAGCGTAAAATAAATTTAACGCTTAGTAATTCTTTTCCGAATCCTCAATTAATTTCAATTTCCCCATTTTCCTCCTCATGCACTCGCAAACCCCAAAAATTGGACCTGGTCGGAACGCCGAATGGGTAATTATTGAAAATGCCATGCTTCTTGTCAATCTCCATCAGTCCTTTAAACATTCGTTTTGCCGCCTTTTCCGCATCTTTGTCGTCCCCTAGGCACCCCGTGAAAAGTGGCACCACGGTGCTCCCATAATAGGTCCTTTTGCGCACTTTCTTTGTGTCCAATTCGTAATCGTTGAACGTGCCACCATCACTTTTGAACACGGCGACAAAATTCTTACGAAATTCCGAATGTGTTTTGTTGTACGATGCCGACTTTTCACTGTTGTCTTAAGATAGAAAAATTTTAAATTTCGGATGCGAACCCGTAAATGTGCCGGGGGCTTGTTTTTATGATTAAAATCAATTTTTAAACAATAAAAAAATATTTAAGAATTAAAAAACGATATAAAAATATTTTAGATTTTGCGCATTTGATCCACATTAAAATGACCAATTTTGGAAAACAGTTCCGACAGCTTCCTGTAATTCCCACAGATCAGTGCGTTCAAGTCAACCGGCACAATTTGAGTGGTCCTCAAATTGAGCAATTTCCATGGGTCCTTTTTGTCCTCTGTGTCCTCCTTGATCCAACGGGCTGAATAAAATTGACACTTACAAAAATAGGAACGATTTCAATTGAAAATTATGCCCTAAAGATTTTCTAATTAGGTTAATTAGCGAAGAGAAAGAAAACAATTTTCTCAAACTCGTTCAATAAAACATAGAAAAATTAATTCAGCCAACTTATAAATTTATTAAATACCTGTAATAAACCAAAATGGTTTTGGGACTGAACCGTCCAAAGCCTAAACGCATGGAATTGCGACAAAATATATACCAATCGATTCCTCTCGACATGTAGCCCACGAATCCGAAAGAATTTTTGGATGAAAAAGAAATTTACCAAAGTTATGAGTCCTCAAAACCGTTTCAGACAAAAAATGACAAAAATTCGTCAAATTTGAAAAATTGAATTTAGCTTATTGCGCTAAAAACCGCCGCACACTCGACTACGGCGGCCAGTAGGTGGGGCGAGACGGAGGGCGGAGGAAGCAGTCTGACGAGCGCCACAGGCGATTGACTGCTGGGGCCCGAAGGGCCCCCGCCCGTGCTGCGACATTTGAGGATTTGACATTTGAGGACCCGACATTTGGGGATCCCGACATTTGAGGGGGCTTCTTCTTCACAACAACGGTCACTGATCGCTTCGTCTCCCAAAATTCGAGTTCCTTAAATTGAAGAAGTGTTAATTTAAAAAAGCAAATTTATCGGACCGTTTCAATGATCGGAAGCATTTCCTTGAGAAATTCTTTGTCTTGGGTTGCCTCGTAATAATCGTAAACCATGCTAATAATTATTTAAAAATTTATTATTAATTATTTGATGCTTACGATGCGAAGAAGGGTGGTTGGGATCGCTTGCTGTAGTAAATTCGGCCTCCGTTTGGCATAAAGCCGAAACGTTTGATCATCGAAGCAATATTCTGGCAGATGTTCTTCACGGATTTCTTCATCCCTGTGTTTACAGTTGTTTTTTTATTTAAAAAAATTAAATCAGTTAAATTGTAATATTTTCGCTGATCAACAGCGATTGACCGATCATTTGTCAGTAAGGCCATGAAAAGGAGGCAAATTGCCACTCCGATCACTTGCCGGAAGCGAGAAGTCCGCGAATGATCCAATAGGTGTCCCAGTAGTAAAACTCGCGGAAACGACCACCCGGCACCACGAAGGGGTTGGGAACGTACAAAAGCGAATGCCTTTTGCTGTCTTTCAACTATGGAAAGAATTTTGAATATAAAATTGGATTTTAGGCCAATGGCTCTTTTCAATGCTTCTCACCTCATCTGGCATTTTTCTTCCCAATTGCTTCCACAGATTGTTCAAATCCTTGGCCCATTCCTTCAAATCTTTGTCTTTGATTTTCTCAAACGCGGGCGGATTTTCCATCCAATCTTCCGGGTCATGTCTTTAACAAATTGCAAATTTGGAAACCGCATTTGGCCAGGATATTAGCCAATTAACTCACTGTTTCAGCACTCCCTCGGCTTTTCCAAAATTTTTGCGCACAAATTTCTTCAGTTCGCTCACTTGGGCCTCCGTCATTGTTTTCACTTTAATTTCCGTCCAATTTGTCACGCCAAAAATGGCATTGAATTCCTCGACAATTTTCTTTGGGTCGTTTTTCAGTGGACGGTCAGCAAATTGCTTCGAATCGCCGTTGAACAGCACGCCGTGGTAGTTGACCGCCTGTGATTATTAACGGGGGGATTCCCCGACTCGATATCCCCGTCTTGCGTTCCCCGAAACTTTTTCCCGAATCGGTGGATTATGAATTTATGAATTTACATTAAACATTTAATTTTTTTTTTTTTTGAATTTTGTTTATTATCAGGGAACGGATTTTTAGGTTTTCACCTATTTTTTTTGCGGATAGCATATGATGAGATAAGCGCAAAAAACACATTTTCTTCGATCACTTTTCGATTTAGAGCGACTTTTTAGCAACTATTTTCAACTATTTTTGCTTATGAAACTTTTTAACAACTATTTTGGCTTGTGAGTTTAAAAAAAACTATTTTTTCAACTATTCTGCTTATTATTATGAAAAATACAATAAAAAAACAAAAATTCACCTCTGAGAATTGACGTTAATTTTTTTTCAAAAATACAAATCGATTTTTCAAAAAGCAAAAATTCTGGCCATGATTTGGCGGACGATCGAAAACTTTTTACGCTTGAAAATCTTCAAATGTGTTTGATTTACAATTGTGCAACCGAAAAGGATAAAGAATGAGTCAATTTTGGAAAATTCACACATTTATTGACATGTTTATCCAAAACTATTTTGGCGTTTTTTAGTTTTTTATAATTATTTTGGCGTTTTTCTGTTTTTTAGAATTATTTTGGCGTTTTTCAATTTATTAGCAACTATTTTGGCAGTTTTTTAGCAACTATTTAGGTGCCTATTTCGCGATTTTTGACACCTAAAAATCCGTTCCCTGTTTATTATGCAATTCATTTTAATTTCTCAAAGCTGCTTAAATCAGACTTCAAGAATTTTGCCGTAGCAATAAATTGGGGCCAACTCGGGCCACCGCTCTTCACAGGGCCGCTTAAAATCGGGAAGAGATGCCATGTCGATGCCGTCCAGAGAACAATCAATGCTGGAAGTGCTTGACGTGCTGGACTTTATTTTGCAAATTTTTGTCCCGTTTATTTTTCCGATGCCGTTGGTAATTTCCAATGCCACAACACGTAATGCCATCCCATCAAAATCGTACAAAAAGGCGCCAAGAGGAAGTGCCTCTCGAAACTCATCTGGCGAAAGAAGCCCATTTTGCTTGAGCAAAGCTGGAACAGGGAAACGGTGAATGCGTCATAAATTCTCTATTAAAAACAGATATTGTAAATTAATTTACAAAAGGTCCATCATTTTATTAACCAGAAATTTCCTAAAATAAAATAAGCCAAATCTACTGTATCACCAACACTTTCTGTAGCCAAAAACCAAACCTTTAAAAAACAACTATGGATTTTTTAGTGAATAAATTCGTTGACATTTTTTTTTTGCTAATTGTAAGCTACAGTGTCAGATGCATTTTTACTGTAGCCCAACATGAGATGAAAAAAAACTTGGTTTGAAATTGACCTTGGGTGAAATTGAGCTCGGCATTGCTAAAGAATTGCTCATCTAATATGCCGGAAAAATTGGCACTATAATTAAAATTAACAAAATTAAATTAAATAATTAAAAAATGGAAACTACTCACCTGAGGGATGATTGAAAAGCCAAATGCCCGTCACTTTGTTTCGTTAGCATTAAGCCGTGCCATCCGCCGTCCTGTTTTGGCCCGTCACTTTCGGCACATTTCTTGCTTAATTCCTGGTAGTCCACTTTTGCAACTTTCAACCGTCCACTGGCTTTCCAATTTCCGAAATTTTTTGCCAACTTGCTCGGGTAACAGATCAGGTGCCGAAAAATGAAAATTATATAATTTAATTTTTTTTGCCCACTCACTTTTTACTGTTTCCATCCAATTGAATTGACGTTTTCCCATTTGCATTAATCGGTTCACATTTATCCCATTCAGAACAGACTCTGAAAGGTTGACCAAGGATTTAGCTCTACTCAAATTAATTCAAAATTAAATTAATTACCCTCCGTACACTTTGACCACAGCTAAAAGTAGGGCAAACGTGCGGAACATGCCGAAGTCAAAGGCAGCTAAGCAAAAAGTTCGAACCCAGATTAATTGATAGCTTCTCTTCGAGATTTAGGGTTTAGTGAAATTTTCGGTCTCGATGAAAATTAGTTATGGCCTCATCATCATAATTCTCATTGATTTACTTTGTCGGATGACGCCAAGGAGTAACTGATCAGCTGAGCGACGAAATGGCGCCAATCAATTAAAAAATCAAATATGTAAAGGACTCACTTTTTAAATTACCTATTTTCATTAAAATTTATTTAAGCGGGTTGTGGAGACTAAAGCCCTTCAGCCGACCTGCCACTATTTGTTAGGATTGGTACTCACTCCCTTATTTGTTAGTTTAAATCCCGGACTTATTACAATTTTGGTTTTTACTTATGAAAAAAATAATATAAATTACTTTACTAAATTATAAATTTATATATTTTTTTAATTGCAAATGAAAAAGGAAAAGAGAAAAGCATCACCAATAAACAAATGTTCAATGAAATCGAAAAATCGTTCGTACATTTGGCTTAATCACAGAAATGAACTGCTTCTGTTCCCCCGTCCCTCTTCAATAAATCCGCCGGTCGTTTTTGCTTAATCATCGACATTTATGTACAAAATGTAAATCATCGCATTCGTTTGCTTTCGCTGTTTTTTAATTTTAATAAAAAACAAAAATAATTATTCTTATTAACATAATCATAATTTGGTATTATTTCACTATACATTCCTTTGTTGGTCAACAATCACTGTTATGACGTCACTTTTTCGACTTTTACTTAAATCACCTCCTTTGAATATCTCAAATTTCATAACCAAATTTACTAAACACCGAAAAATGCTCTCCCCCCGACCTCTGCTGCTGAAGGTTAAAACACTAATGAGGCTGTGAAACGGCAAAATGTTGATAATATGATAATGACCAGAAAATTCGCGAGCTGAGAATTGCAACCGAAAGTCTTTGAACAGCTCTTCTTCCCATCGGCGAATGGATTTGTTGGCTTTTTCAATCGGCTGTCAGCAAAATTTCGTTGTCCATCGGCGATCAGCAAAAAAATGCTTTGCATTCCTTTCTTTTTTGTCCATCCTAAACAAAAACAATAATTTTCAATAACCGGCGAATTAATTGGTTTTAGCCAAAAAGAAGCTGGTACGAAATGACCTATAACTAATTGCTGAGACCAAATGAACGATACTTGTGACTTGAATACTAAATAACACCAGCAGTGCAAGGGCGTAGCCAACCTTTGGCTTCGGGGGGGGGCTGAAGTCAAAAATTCGATTTTTAGGGGTGTGTTTTTCGCTTTTTGAAATCCCGAATTATGGGGCGTATTTTACAAAAATTTTCGCCATTTTTCGCCAAAAAATTACTTTTTTTTTTTGCCATTTTGGTCTCCATTTTTCAAAAATATGGTAAATGGGGGTCCGGCGGTGCCGATAGGCGCCGCCGGGAAAATTTTGAGTATTTTAATGCACTTTTGTTAACAAAATTACTTAAAATTTCAAAAAAATTTACTGAAAATTTTTACTTTTTTGGGTTTCCTCGCCCTTGCAGCAGTGGACTGAGACTTTTCTCGACTCTAGGCTTTCGACAGCACTAATTTATGCTGCCCTATCCCACCTCAAAACTTTTGTAAATTTTACATTAGGAGTTTTCATTGTCACTACTGATCACGCATATCGTCTGTGTTTGACACATAAAATCACTTAGTGGTTCCTAGTTTCGATGGTTTATGTAGATGAATTTGATGAGATTTTGCGTTAAGTTGTTGCCTTTGTGCCCCCTGTCTTTGCTATTCACTTATTTAGGCCCATATTTTGGGATCTCACCCCTAAAAATCCCAGCTCTATTTGATCATATTAGAAATTTTCTTCCGAAAATCAGAATATAAGAAAAACTTGATTCTTGGTTTCTAATTTTTTGCTATACTTTGTTTCATTTGTGAGCAAATATTGTTTGGCCCTGCCCACCCAATTGGCCGTGTTGGGCTGTGTTCGGTTTGGCCCACCCTCGCCACCCTCACATTTACGACCCCCCCCCCCTCCCCAAAATTTGTCCATGACATCTGCTGACTGATTAGCTGTGGTTGATCATTTGCATTGGTCCCATGTCGTCGTCCCATTTCCCAATGTCACCGATAGGTTTCGTGAACAATCACCAAGTAATCATTCCCTTATCAGCAAACTCTTCATTCAAATTCGTTTTATATGTAACAAAATCATGGGACACCTAATGAATTATTGCCAAATTAGCAAATTAGCCGTCTTTCTTCGTCCCATTTCACAATGTCACCGATAGGCTGATCAGCCAGCGCTCAGCTGCCCCACCATTCCTCCTTATCAGCAACACTCAAATTGGAGAAAAGTCATAGGAATTTAATTAATTAATTAATTGCTAATTGAAAGGGCTTATTAGCAAAATGGCGGCTTATCGCCATGATTGAATGTGTTGAGATGAGAGGGAGTCAAATGACATCAGATAATTGCTAAGCAAGCAAAAATTTGTGACCACTTTAGGGGGTATTTAAGCAAAGCGATTGGAACGGTTGGGATCATTCTATGGAAACAAATTCGCCATTAACATAATTACCAAACCGACCCCCAACCCATCGTATAACAAACACAAATTGCCAAAATGGAACGCACTTTCGTCTGCATTAAGCCCGAATCTGTTCGACGATGCCTTGTCGGCAAAATCATTGAGCGATTTGAGGCCCACGGATTTCGGCTAATTGCCATTAAAATGGTTTGCTAATTTTGTTTAATTGGTTGGACTCTCTTCATTTGGGATGCTTTCAGATTGTTTCAACACGCAAACAAGCTGCGGACCATTACATTGGATGCTCCGACCAGCCCTTCTTCCCAAAAGTGATCAGTTACATGACATCGGGACCTGTGGTTGCCATGATTTGGGAAGGTAGACAAATTTGTTCAATTTTGATTATACTGACAATCAAAGGATTAAAAATTGAGAAATATAAGCATTTTTAACATAAATTTCAGAGATTTAACAAATACAAAAGATTTTTTTTGTTTCGTTTTTATTTTGAGCCTTAAAAACAAAAAATTTTGTGCCGTTCTGATCACTCGCCAAAAAAGACAATTAATTGAGCTTCTCTTTTATGTTTTAGGAACTTTTTTTTTTGTATTTTCAATAAATTGCAAATGATTTCAAACTTAATTTTATTTTTAAACGAAACTTCTTCAAATTAAAATGGAAATGCGAAATTTTTTAAGGTGTCGGCGTTGTAAAAGGAATTCGCAAAATTTTGGGTGCCACGCCGGACAAAGTTCCCCCGCCCGGCACTCTCCGTGCCGAATTCCGGAACAACAGCGATGTCGGCAAGTACCATGACACGGTCTGCCACGGTTCGGACTCTGCGGAGGATGCAGTGCGCGAATTTGCTATTTGGTTCGACAAAAGTGAGATGCCGCCGCCTCTCTCGAGAGTATTGGGCTAATTGAACAGAAGAGCAATTAGAATGGAGGAAAAAGACCATTAAAAGTGCCATTTAATTTAATTCGTTGTACAAATAAAGCAAATTTAAATTCTCCAATTTTACTTATAAGTTACCATAAAAATATATTAAGTTCATCCCTAATCCATCCCCGAATCGTAATGAATGGGGTTTTTTATTTAAAATAAAAAAATATTTTGACATATTTGAATTGAATCATGGCAACCAAAAGCAGATGAAAAAAGTTTGCCTTAATTTTCATTCCCCGTAAACTTTTTCGTGAATGGATAATCCGACAGAAGTAGACAATTTGACAGCGAACATTTGAGGCATTTTTTAAGAAAATTAAGGATTTTAAGATTCGGCGGTGCCGATAGCGCTGCCGGGAAAATTTTTTTGAAATTTTGACTATATATTTAACAGATTTTCAATGAAAAATCATTATTTTTACCAAAGAAACTCAATTCTTACCAGTGCATTTTTACTCCCGTTTTTGGGTAAAAATTTCCGGGAGCGGGAGCGGGTTGCTATTAGAGACCGGCGCGGGACAGAATCCCACGCGTGGTTTTGCGGGATCCCTGCCGCAATCCCGAATATCGATCAGACAAAATGTCGAAACGGCGAACAGTCGCGGACCGACCAACTATAGTAATTAGAAGCAAAACATTCAGTCAATCAAATCAATAGAATTCGCCGTGACTGATGAGAAAACCCATGCCCATGAAAGTGACGCAAAAAAAACCGTGAAAGTTCATGTTAACCGTTATTTTTTGTCAGTAAGTCACAAAAAATATTTCGTTTTTAACAAAATAAAGAAAGATAAAGCTCCAAGTTAATATTTAAGTCCCCAAAAATATCTTTTTTCATAAAATTCTCAAGCGCCAGTTTCGAACCAGTGGTGGAAAACGCGACCGCAATTCGCGGCTTATTAACAGGGCCGATATGCGCAACCTGCTGGAAATTTTTTTATATATAAATAATGTAATATGCTAATAGATTTTCGTTAAAAATTCGGTCTTCATTTCAATTTTGATTACAAGAGAATTAAATTCCATCTTTTTTTAAAGAAAAGTAAAAGTTTTTCATACAGAAAATTCGACTTTCCGGCTTATTTTTTCATCTTTAGGCGAATATTTAATGATTTTTTAATTCTGTCCAAAAAACTTGAAAATTTTTTACTTTTCCCAACATTTTGAAGAATTTTTCAAGAGGGTGGTCCTTGTGTGTGTATTTTTTTATTGCATTACGATAAGAAATTTTCAGAAATGCCTAAATAGGGGCGAAATGCCAAAAGTGCCAAAATAAGGACGCCGCTATTTTAGTGGCGAACACCCAAAATAGGGATTAATTACTAGGGACGGATAGAGGCGTTAAAACGAAGGTTGTGCTTTTCTCCTTGGATTAAATCCGCAGTAAAAATAAATAAAAACCTAACAAATCCGCTCCCTATTCATAATTAACCCAAAAAAATTTTCGCGAAGGAATTCACTTCAATTTTCCTTCAAAATAACATTATCGATTTTATTATATTGAAAGAATAAAAATCATTTTCATGAACAAAAAAAACATATTTTATACAGACAGATGATGAAAATGTTTTTTCTGTTTTAAAAGTTACTTTTTTGTACATTTTTTTACTTATTGATTCCTAAGGATGAGATTTTTAGGCAAAGAAAATTCACAAAGTTTAAAATAGTATTTTTTTGCAGAGAATTAGCATATGGGCTATGTCTGCAAAATTTCAAAAAGTTTCTTTCAAAATTCAACAAACTGAATTAGAAAATCTGTTCCTTTTGGGTATCTTTTTCCATATTCATTTTCTTTTTATGTAGGTCTTTTAAATTTTTTTTTTACTTTACAAATTTAAAATTAGAAACTTCAATGTCAACCAAATTGGTGGACCGAATGAAACTTTTGTTGAGCACGGCTAATGGGGCGGACATTCACTTTTTGGTTGGCCAAGGAGAAGAAAAAGAGGTAAATGGGCCCAAGCCCGTAGTCAAAAAAAAATTTCGGAGTGGGGAATCCGAAAACTTTCTTTTTAGGAATTCCCCACCCCCTCGCTACGGGCCTGACAGGGCTGGAGCGCGACCGCGATCCGCGATACGCGATTCGCGGCATTTTTTTTTGCGCGGTCGCGGCCGCGGCAATTTGAATGCGCGATGCGCGGCCGCGGGATTTTTCTGTGCGCGCTCCACCCCTGGGGCCTGAGTGGGTTCCAACATAATTTTATAAAATTAAAATTTAAAATATTTGTTTATTATTTATTTTAAACATTTATTCCCCAATTTTATTTTGTATTTGTTCTGTTCTTAAGCTTTTGCGTGCACACAAATTGGTTATGATGACTGCTTCTGATGTGTTTGAAGCGATGTTCCGTTTTGATGAAAAAAATGGAAAAACGAAAAACGGTACAAATATTATTATTAGGGCTTCCAATTATATGGAAATCCATATTTTTTTCCTGGACTGTGGGAGGTCTGAAACGCACGAAAAACATGTTTTTTGCTTGGTTTGAAGCGTCTAGGATGACTTTCCATATCCATATTTTTCCATATTTCGCCATTTATGTCCATATTTGTCCATATTTGGCATTTAAGTCCATATTTTATGTCCATATTTTGGCTTTTTTCCAAAAAACCTCTAATAAAACGGCCCCCATCAGCTAAAGTTGGATTTTGACCCTTAAAGACCAGAAAATTTTCCAAAAAGTCATTTTTTAGCGAAATGTTGTCGAAAAAATTGATTAAATTTAAATTTTCTTAAAAATTGGTTAATTTATGTCAAAAATAAGCAAAAATGGAATTTTCGATTTTTGGGTCGTTTTTCTCCAGAAATTGCTTGTTTTCTTCTAAAAACGAGTTCTTATACCTTATTTAACCATTTTAGATGTATTTTACTAGAATTTAATGAATTTGAAAAATTTTTTTGAAAATTTACCCATAAATTCGGAAAATTTATGTCCATATTTTGCGATTTGTTGTCCATATTTTATGGCCATATTTCGCGATTTTATATCCATATTTTTGGACGCCCTAATTATTATTATTATTATGTGATGAAAGGGTAATTAAAAATAATAAAAAAACTTTTTAAGCATCTGCCGAAAGTGCCGTTGTGAAAGTGCCCGACATTGAAGTTGGTGCGTTCAAAGTGATGCTCAGCTTTATTTATGCGGAAGATTCAAACGGACTGAATGGACACAACGCAATGGCAGTGCTTTACGCGGGTGAAATTTTTTGAATTTGCCCTTAATATATTATTATGGTACTTCTGTGTTTTGCTACCCCTCCCCATAAAAATATCATGATCCCGACAAAGGAAAACACTTTTCTACGATAATTTTATGCACTTATCAAGTCCGCTATAAAAAGTACTAAAATCTATGATTTGATCAGATTTTCATCCTGTAATTTTGTCGGCTCAAGTCCAGTTTATGCGTCCCATCGACTTTTATGCGTCCAATCAATTTTTTTGTCTAATTTTAGTGCATTTACAATTTTCCGTCATTGACTAATCTATTTTTACAAAATTTCACAATAGTTCAAACTATACGGGGTAATTTATGCGAATATAACGATCGGTTTCCGTTTCGTAGCTATATTCGTTAACACAACGACCTTTGTCATAGATGTTGTTATTGTCAGGACAAATTCCGCAACAATGCCAAGGTTGCGCTCTTCGATATCCGAATTTGTCAATGATAAAGCCTTGCCATTCCATACACAAAATTAAAGGGCAGGTCAGCAGTAATATAGCTCGTCGAAACATAGCAACCGGAGTTTGAAGAATGGAGAAAAATGCCGGCTGGCTGTTTTTTGCCAACGAACGGAGAGAAAAAGCGGCTAGTATTGGTTTTTGCCGACAAATTGTGAGAAAAAGGCCGGCTGTTACTTGGCTATTATAGTGCATTTTTTGTTTTAATGGATTTATTTTAATGAAAAATTTGATTGGACGCATAAAAATTTGATTGGACGCATAAAAGTCGATGGGACGCATAAACTGGACTTGAGCCATTTTGTCAATGATTTAAAAAAAGAACCAGTCTTCTCAAATATCAACCGATTCTCATAGTCGAGATGAATCGAATGGTACTTGTTTCAGGGTTCTTCGATGTTTCTTTCAAAAGTTCTAGCCCAACAATTGGCTTTTTTGAAAAATCACCGGCAAAATCATATGATGAAAGTCATAGATAAATTTTATGGGGAGGGGTAGCAAAACCCAGAAGTACCTTATTATTACATGGTTTAAGCCAAAAAGTACAACATCTCCTTGCTGGTCAATGCCTGCTTGGTCTTCCCAATCTCTCAATTGAACAATGTGTTCCTCGCTTATGACCAAGCTTGCCTTCTCAACGAGAATGTATGAAATTTTAAGGCATAAATGCTTGAAAAGCAAAAAAAAAGGACTAGATTTTCATCCCCTTACAAATGAGATGTACCCAAGTGACGTTGGGACTTCCGAACCAAACTTTCAGTTTACCCCCTTTTGTATTATAAAATTTTTTTTTTATATCTTGAAGAGATATGAAACCTTTCCTTTTGTTCCGAATAATTTTATGTATTTTGTTTTTGTTTAACATCAAATTAGGCTCTATGGAATTTTCATGATTTTTTTTTCTGTGAATTTTCAAAATTGATCATTAAAGTTAGGCATACTTTCGCATAAACTTTATTTTTTCATCATCTCACTTGCATTAAATAGTATATTGGAAATGTTTAAAAAGCTAAACAATTTAAATTGGTTCGGCAAATTTTACAAAATTTCACCCTTTATCAAAATTTCCGTGCGGGTGTGTTAAACATTAACTATGGCTTTAATAATCGAAATAACTTAGCCAAAATTTCTTTCTTTAGAATTTTGCCCTTCGCTGCTTGGATTACATTGATCGAACTGCGGAAACTTTGTTCCGTTCCGATGCATTTTTGCAAATTGATCAGAATTTGTTGTCTAAAATTCTTGAACGTGACCAATTGAACATTAGCGGGGAACTCTCAATTTGGAATGCCGTAAGTAAAAATCTGAGCCCAGAATTTTGGAAAATGGCAAAAGGGGTTGGGGTTAGAAACAGGGGCTTTGCTCAAAAATTCCTGACTTTGCAAAAATGTTATTTCTTGCAGGCACTCCGTTGGGCAGACGAAAAATGCCGCCAAAATGGCACCGAATGTTCCGCTGAGAATCGTCGTGCCGCACTTGGCCCGGCACTGTTCAAAATTCGTTTTCCACTCTTCGCAAAAGAGCAATTTTCAAAGAAAATTGGTTCGTCTTTAATTGCTTTTTTTTAATTTTTCGTTGCTTTTGACAGTTTTGTCCGGCGTGTTGACTCATCGCGAAGTGATCAGTGTGTTTCTTTACCATTCTCTCCCCACCAATCGCTCTGCCCAAATGTTTCCGTTGCAATTTGCCACCAAACATCGCGCTGGCCATCACCTTTATTCGACTTATTATTATGATGGATATTAGTAGCATTTCTTTTCTGAAGTTTATTGTGGTTGAAATAAAATCAAGAGTCTATCATCCACAATTTAGCTTAATATTTTAGGAATTGGGGATTGTCTCAAAAATTAACAAAGACCTTTTTTGAATATATATAGAATAGTTATCTTTATCCTGCAAAAATAATAAATTAATTTCGAAAAGTTATGGTCGAAAAATTCTGAGAAAATATTTTCTTTTCTTCCAATTTAAATTTATGCAAAAACTTAAATTTTTTATACAATCACTAAAATGTATTTAATTTAGAGAACAAAACAAAATGAGTATTTTGCATAATAAAATTTAGGGTCCGGGCATCGCATCTATCGAAAAGATAGGCGGCTAATTGAAAATTACTTAAATTTTTAATTTATTTCAAGTTAAAATAATACAAAGTTAATTGGAAAATATCGGTCATTGGCCCGGAGCCCAAAATGGCAGAAATATATATCAATCGATAGCTCTCGGTCTATAATGTAAGAATCCGAAAGAATATTTTTGCGGCAACCAATCCTTGAATGGTTACAGACCCGGGACTGAAATGGCCAAATGGCTTTGGGACTGACGCATGGAATTGCGATAAAATACATACCAATCAATTCCTTTCGGCTTCTAAATTACGCTTCCGAAAGAATTTTTGGATAAAAATGAAATTGAAAAAAGTTACCATAGGTTTTTTATCAGTCATTTTTAGCTTTTTCAGGCTGAAAAAGTGCCGGAATTGGAGTGCCAAACTCAGCTGGGACTCAAGTGACCGCACTATAAAAAGCACCCAAAATACATTTTGAATAATTTTTCTATGGTAATTTTTGGCGCTGATCACGAATATGACCTTTATTTTACAAAATTCCGAACCCCGAAGGGTCTGTAGAACAAAAACTCAAAATTTTTAAATTAAACGAAAACATATTATAGGGGGTTTTGAGGTTGCTGAATCCGTCTTCGCATGCTCCCTTTTGCGGAAGTTAGATTGCCTTCGATTTTGGGTGTTTTTGAGTTTGGGAGCTCAGATAAACATTTACCCCTAAGCCTAAGCTGAAGCCTAAGCCTAGGCTTCATTTTGAATTTAGTCGCAAATTAAATTCCGGTTTTTTGTTCGAGTCAGGGTTCGGTATTCAAATTTGGTCAAAATGGATGTCATTTAAATTTTGAGATTTATATTTTCTTAATTGTGGAAGGGGTCCGGCGGTGCCGATAGGCGCCGCCGGGGTAAATTTTGAAAATTTGAGTGTAATTTGTTGTAAAATTTTCAACATATTCGTGATCAGCGCCAAAATTACCATAGAAAATTATTCAAAATGTATTTTGGTGCGGATTATAGTGGATCAACTTGAGTCCTATGAGGAATCATATTTTGCTGATAAGAAACCCATCAGTATACAAAAAGAAAAGCGCGCCCTATTTTTTATTTTCCACTCCAATTTTCATCTCTAATTTTTCCCTCAAACCCCTATTCTTACCAGTGCTTGTTTTTCCCGGTTGCCCTAGCGGGACCGGAAAATAAATTTTCAAAATCCGGGACCGGGACCTCGGAGGACCGGGAATTCCCGGCCCGGTCCCGCTCAACTCTACTAATAACTTTTAAATTTAAGGTGTATAAAATCTAAGTTTTAAAATTCCTTTTGGCATAAATTACACAGATTTTGTCTAAAGAATAACCAAATTTTAGAGATTTTTGGCTAATTTTATCGAAAATATTGGCCTGGGCGGGGCCGGCGGTGCCGATAGGCCGCCTGGCGAATTTTGAAATTTAAGCTCGATTTCTAACAGATGTTTACAAACAAAAATGATTTTTACGATAAATTTTTGTTTTTTTAATATATTAAATTATCATGATTTACTCAAGCAAAATTGGAACTCAGATTTGTAACATATTTTCTTGAGGCACATTTTTCCAAAAAAAAAAAACTTGGTGAATGTGCAAGCGTAGAGGTCCGGCGGTGCCTATAGGCGCCGCCGGGAAAATTTTTTTAAAACTGATGGATCTGTTAATAGATTTTGTCCAAAAAATGATAGGTTTTTGCAATTTTTAGAGAATTTTTTTAATAAGATTTACGAATTTTTGGGCCCTGCGATGCCGATAGGCAGCGCAAGGCGAATTTTAAAATTAAAAATGAAACCGTCAACCTAAAGTTTTGTTCAAATGTTTATCTAATATTTAGTTGAGTCACTAACCACTACACCACACTACACATCAATGACCAATAATAAAATTAACTTTAATTCATAAAAAATTTGTCAAAATGGTTAAAAAAAATCAAAATTGTATAAATTTTTGGCTCTAATGCACTTTATGAGTCCAATCGACTTTTATGAGTCCAATTTGACTTTTATGAGTCCAATCGATTGACAATCCCGGGTTTTTACTAGAGTCCGGTAAAAAAAATTTCCGGGAGCGGGAGCGGGATCGGGAGTTCAAAATTTTCCGGGACGGGAGTCCCGAACGGGATTCCCGTAAAAATCCCGATCCCGTTCAAATCCCGTCCATTTTTAACGGGAGTCCCGGGCGGGAGCGGGAGTAATTCGAAAATTTAATTAAAACTCACAAAAATATTTTTAATGCACAAATTTTGAGCGGCAATACACGTTTATTAAAGAAAAAATAAAAAAGCAAAATTTTAAATCAATAAAATCGAATTTTCGGAATTGATTTGTTCAAAAAAATGAGCATTTCAGCATGTTCAGCCTTTAAACTAGATCGACGATAGTCAAACACATCACGCGCAACACTGAAAAGTTGCTCGCTTCCAATCGTTGTTGCCGGGGCCGAAAGATATCGTTTTGCAAGCGCAGCAATAATGGGAAATAGTCCTTCGTTTATTTTCCACCAATCCAAAGGGTCCAATTCCTGCCCAATCAAATCAACCGAACAATATTTTTTGAATTCATCGTCAAATGTCGATTCGATTTGCACTTTAAATTTTATATGCATAATAAAAGAAATCTTTTAAAATTACCAAAAGATTTGCTGGTTGAGGCCATTTCTGACAAGGAATCAAGTAATGTACGTCGTTGCTTGGGAGGAGGAGGAACAATAAAAAGCGGCGCGGTTTCAACATGTTCAGATGTAATAGGCTCAGAGCCATTACTACTCAGTTGTTCGTCCGTGAGCCAAAATTTCACCCTTAATTATTCACATTTTAGATAATTTGGAACCCTAATATACGCACTTTAATTTGAAATGGTCATTGTCATTTGCAAATAAATATTTGTACCGAGGGTCCAAGAATGTTAGAGTCTTCATCTTTTCATCAAATTTGGTTTTGTACTCCGAATCTTTATGCTTTTCACTTTTCAGATGACAAATTAATGATGATATGCTCCCGTCGGAAAGCTTGAATTGGTATTTTGGCTGTTTTTTGGCTTTGCATTCAACGCATTCTGCCAGTTTGTCGTTTTCCTTGCTCTTCTCAAACAACCCAATTTTCCAAATAGGGTGAAATGGCGCCATTAATTATGAATTATTAAAATCTTAACTAAATTGGAAGAAAGAATATCAAAAATATTATTCCTCATGAGAAAGTTGACAAGTAAATATTAATCTGACTATTTAATTTTGGCAAAATGTTTTGCCAAAAATTCAAAAAATTCCAATTCTTACCAGTGTATTTTTACTCCCGTTTTTTTGGTAAAATTTCCGGGAGCGGGAGCGGGATCGGGAGTTCAAAATTTTCCGGGACGGGAGTCCCGAACGGGAATCCCGTAAAAATCCCGATCCCGTAAAAAATCCCGTTCACCGAAAAAAGCGGGAGTCGGGAGCGGGAATCCCGTAAAATCCCGCGGGAGTCCCGATCCCGCCGGGCTCTAGTGAAAACATTCAATTTTTGAATATATTATTTGATTCGTCTTTAATTTTCAAGGAAAAACGAACCAACAAAAATTGGCTCAACAATTTCCGGCTTTACATTTCCAATTTAAAGAAGCTAAATATATGAGAGAAGTATTTTAAAACCTTAATTGATCCGGTGGGATTCCTTATTCAATGCACACACTCGAAAACTCCATCAAAACAGATTTGAAGAATTGTTCAATCATTGGCCTGTGGCCTGAACCAATTTTGGAAAATGAGCAAATGATAAAAGAATTTGGACAAAGAGAAAGGAGAAGAAACATAAAAGGACAAAAACAAACGGAGAAAAGGACAACAAAAAACGGAAGGGACAAAATGAAAATTTGTATCTAAATACTGAATTGGCTTAATTTTGTTGCTTTTTGGATAAAATTTTACAATTTTACATATTCATTTTTTAATTTTTGAAGAAATTAGTTGAACGAGGAATTTTTGATAAACCCAGATCAGCGATCCTAAACATATAATATTATCGGGAACTTAACCAACGCTAATTAAGTGTAACAGAATTAAGGAAAAAAACTAAAGCTCTGCAACTTATCGAGAAACAACAAAGGTTAAACAGTTTAATAATTTATTTATTTAAATGAATTATTTTTGGTTTGCAATTTTATCAAAGCAAAAAATAAATAAAATTATATACCAAATTTAAAAGAAAACATTTATTTCGATGATAAAAGAACTTTTTAGCAGTTAGTTTTATTCAAAAATGGTAAAAGTGATAACAAATCAAAATGTTAAATGGGAAAACAATAAAAGTCTAAACAACAACGCGAATAAGAGGAAATGCCATTTTGACCATATTTGCCTCTGCAGCTGCGATCGTCTTTTCTTTCATTTGGCCGATTTTGCTGATGTGGCCCATCGTTGTCACTTTTCCAGTGACACAAACGCCCGCCTGCACTGGTCTTCCCGTCGCCAACGAGAGAATTGCGAGTGCAGCAGCGGCAGATGCCGATGGTCCACTTCGTTTGGTACTCAGTGGCGGAAATGACAGATTAATTTTGTTTTGTTCAAAAAAGGTGCCCAATTGTCTGCGCTCATATGTTCGAATGCTTCATTGGCAGCATCATATGCCAATTGAAAAGCCTCCTAAAAAACGCCACAGATTTTAACCACTTTTTCATAATAAATTCCTTAAAACGTTCATTTTCCCCACCATTTGGGCCCCGGGATTGTTTAGGCCCCAAAATTGAATAAATCTGAACCAGTTATGGGCTTTTAGGAGTTATTAACACGCATTACAACCCCAAATCCGGACTCAAACAAAAGTATAATAATTATTTTAATCTATTAATTATTTTTTTTATTTAAAAACTTGAAATAATTCACGCTTGCATAACTTTTGGTGCTGATCAAAAAAGTTTCTTACACCGATTTGATCAGATCACTCCTTCCTAGTGACCGGGACACCCGAATACACTGAAAATCGGGGAAATTTTCGAAATCCCTAGGGGATTGATCACCATAAATGATCAATTTATGATCAATGCCATAACTTTAAAAAAAATTTCCGAATGTTGAGCTTCATTTACATTGAAGATTTGAGCGAATTGAATGGAGACAACGCAATGGCAGTGCTTTACGCGGGTGGATTTATTTTTTAATTAATTAATTAATTATTTTGTTATTTAGCCAATAAGTACAACATTCCTGGCCTTGACGGCCCATCTTTACAAATTTCCTTCTCCAAATTGCGCAATGTTTTCTTGGCTTACGCCCAGGCCAATATTTTCGATTGAAGGTGGAATTTAAAAATGATTTATCTCCATACTGGTTTGGCGTAATTTTGTTGATTTTGATATAAAATTTTAAAACTTAGATTTTATACACCTTAAATTTAAAAGTTATTAGTAGAGTTGAGCGGGACCGGGCCGGGAATTCCCGGTCCTCCGAGGTCCCGGTCCCGGATTTTGAAAATTTATTTTCCGGTCCCGCTAGGGCAACCGGGAAAAACAAGCACTGGTAAGAATGGGGTTTGAGGGAAAAATTAGAGATGAAAATTGGAGTTAAAGGGAAAAAATAATTTTGAATTTTCTTTAAAAAAATTTGCTAACTTAGAAATTTTTCAAGAAAAAAATCCTAGAAAGTTTTTTCGGTAATAGTGCCGATGGTACCCACCCCTTTTTCTGAAAATGAAATTTTTGATATTTTTTATCAAGAAAAGATTGTATTAGGGGTTTTAAGGTGCGGAGAATCCGAAGCTGACGTTATTTTTAGCCGATGTCGGACCCCGAACACAGGTTCGGGCAAAAAGCCGAAATTAAAATTTTCGAATTTCGCATTTTTGGTCTAAAAACGGTTAAATGATCTGTTTTTAGAAATTTTTGACTGTTTGTTTGTTTCCCCTATGTATAAGCCATTTTTAGACTAAAAGTGCGAAATTCGAAAATTTGAATTTTCGACTGTTTGTTCCAACCTTGATTCGGGGTTGGACATACAGATTCGGATTCTCCGCCCCTTAAAACCCCTAATACAATCTTTTCTCGAAAAAAATTCCAAAAATTTCATTTTCCAAAAAAGTGGGGTACCATCAGCACTATTACCGTGTTTCATAAGAAGATTCTAAGAAAAAAATTTCGAGAAATTTTTATAATGAATTACTAAGATTTTTCAAAAACTTTTCCAAAAAATCTCTGAGAATTTCTCGAAAAAATTTTCTTTGAAAAGATTTTTTCTTGAAAAATATCTAAGTTAAGCAAATTAAAAAAAAATCTCGGGGGGAACGATGCGGGGGATTTAAACAATGAATTTTTAGAAAAATCTTAAATTTTTTAAAAAGGATAAAAAAAATTCTAGCTTGAAAATTTTTAAAAATCGGTGGTGAAATTTTGTCCCTTCTCCGTCCAAAATTGCATTTCCTTATGCAAAAATCAATGAATATTTTGAATCGATAAACATATCCGAAAAACCGAATAAAAGAAAAACATCTTATTGTGTTGTGTTCAAATTCACCCGTCCTCCGTCTTTTCATTCATTCGTTCGTTCGTTCAAAGTTGCGGAGCATTGGTGTCACATCGGCCTCAATTGCGCGTGACCAATTGTCCACGTCACCAACCTCCTGAGAAAAGGCACAATTTTTATACCATTGAAACAAGGAAAAGAGGATAAAAATTCGAGTCACTTTTCCTGATTTTTTTTTTTAATTTTTTCGCTCGGCACCGAATTTTTGGTATTTTTTTCACCTTCAAGTCTGGTCTGACAAAGAGAAAGTGAATTCGTTTATGTTTAGCATAACTGGCCTGACTAAGTCCCTAATTTAAAAACCGGTGGGGGATGGGTGGGGTGGGGCAGGTCAATAGACCGAAAATTTTGGGGCGCCTCGGACTGTTGTGTCCAGACATTTGCGCCTATGTTTAAAATCGAGTTCTTATCTGATATGGTTTCTAATAAAACCAACCACCAATAGACAGAAAAATTTTTGGGAGAGTGGGTTCCGATGACCATATTTTTTTTTGCTTTTCATCTGTTTTTTCGGTGCTATTTCCACCCTAAGAGAATTGAATTTTTGCACATTCTCATCAATTCAAGCAGGCAACCCGAATTCGAAACTTTTTTGGTCATTTTTATGTTAGTTACAAAAATGAGACTTTCAAAATTTTGTGTTTTCGACTTTTGGTTCGAATTAGGGGTTTGATTCGAAATTGCGTTTTGACGCCCAAAATGCAAAAAGCGGAGGTGGAAAAAGCATTTTTCAACTTCTTTTTTTAGATTTTTCATAATTTTTAGGCCCTTCCGCTGAACAGTCAAATTCCGTGGAGGTGCCCGACGTTGAGCCAATGGCGTTCAAAGTGATGCTCAGCTTTATTTATGCGGATGATTTGAGCGAATTGGACGGAGAAAACGCAATGGCTGTGCTTTACGCCGGTCGAAATTAATTTTTAATGGGATTAAATTAATGATAATTTCCTGTTTTGGGGTCGCACCGCACATGAAACGAGGGGGGGGGGGGGGGGTCCGGCAATGCCAATAGGCGCTGCCGGGTAAAAAGCTTGGTATTTTTAATGAATTTTCTAAGGAAGAATTTATTTTTTCGGTTTTTTTTAAGTTTTTTCAGCCGCACCCCTTACAACGAACGAGGGGGGGGGGGGGAGGGGGGGGGGTGTCCGAGGCACCCCTTGTGCATGTATGACCACTTTTGCTTTTTAAAATTGTAATTATCTTTTTTATACATTTCAGCCAAAAAATACAACGTCAGAGGGCTGATCGGTCATTGTCTTCGAATTCCAATTCCGAATCTGCCCAATGTTTGGACAAAAAAATATTAAAAAAAAAATTTTTCCAAGGAGGTGGGAAGACTGATCACGTCGTGATCAGTTTATTAAATTTTCGGTAATTCTGTCCATAGGTGAACAAGGGGTCGCCGGCGTACCTCCCCCCCCTCCACTTCTTCCACTCACTTTTCTGCCCTCCGACGTCGAACATTCTGACAAAAAAGGGGAGGATTTTAGACATTTTTTGGTCAAAATTTTTCAAATCAATTTTGGGGGCTGGGCAATCATTTTGTTTGTTTAAATTTAAAAAACCAATTCCAGGCCCATAACCATGAGAGAAAGTAGTAATTACTTGTCCGAACCGTGGACAGAAAAGTCTATAAAAAGGTGAGTAGTGAAACATCGGAAAATTTACGTCGTAAATTTTTTCCCATTTAAAATTTTTTTTAGATTTAGAAAAGACTAAAAAAACCTTTTCAAATGCATTCCAATTATTTAAAATCAATTGTTTCGCCGCTTCCGTTGCATCTTCAATTTCCCTCATCATTTCCCTTTTCAGTGACCTTCTACCACGAGGGCTAAGGCCATTCACCCTTCTTCCCTTCCCTCTCAATATCTAAAATGGCAGTTTTATTGCAGTTTACAAAGGCTGTATATGTTCACGTAAACAAAAATGTCGACAATTTTCAAATTCATAACTGTTCTCAGAAATATTGGTATCATTCGACATTCCGAATTTCTAGCTCATTAGACTTAAAATTTTAATAAATTTAGTTATATGCTAAAATATCTAAGACAGAATTAGCAAAACTAAATTTAATTGGTACTACAGTAGTTGATTATCTGTGGGCAGATTTCAAAATGCGAAAAAGTCGAAATATAGAAGTTTTTTTTAATAAAATTTTTTACATGCTAAATAATTTTTTCGAAAAAATTGGCTGAAATTTGCGAGTAATAGTAAAGAAGTTTTTGAGCTGCCGAATGATACCAGAATTAATTAATCCTTAAATATGCTTTTTATGGTCGTGTAAACTGCAATAAAGTCCAAAGTAATTCGGTCGCAAATAAAGCATTTTTGGCGTTAAAAACTTCAGCTGACGAGTTAAAAATGTACCGACCTCTTTTGCCACTGGCCGAGCGGCCACCAGATCTCCACCATGTCCGTAGCTATGTCCCACCAATAGCTCCTCAGCGGCCTTGCCGGCCATTGTGGCACGAAGGACCATATTCAGTTCTTCAATAGAGCAATCTTGGTGTTCAATTGGTGTTGAGTGGGTTAAGCCCAAATTGATTGCTTGGAACTATTGTTGTTGAAATAAAGTCCTCTGGCATTCCTTCCGGCAGAATAATTGCCAATGAATGGCCAGCTTCATGTCCAGCTGTCAGCGCGGGCGTGTCAGTTTCATTTATCCGCGCCAAATCGATGCCAGCATAAAATTTGTGCTTTTTGCTCCACCATCTTTTTGCAGCCTTTGAAGCTTTTGATCTTGGTGGCATTTTTGTTCCTGGTATAGTAAAAAACAACAAGATTTATTTGGTGTGACATCCGACCCTTATTGTACAATTAAGAAAACATAGAACATGCTATATTAACAAAGTGGAACGAAAACACAGAATAAAATCAATTAGCCACCACAAATACTTTTAGAAATTAGAAAATCCAGTTTATATACTGTATAAGCAATTATTTTTCATTCCATTTTAATGTTGCTGATTATTAACTTGCGATAGAGTTGGAAATAATTTTTAATAGTCAATTTCATAAAATTATTGTATGTACGTACAGACTACCACAATTTACTTGATATGAAATATAGAACGATTTTTCGCTGTGAGACCACCAATTTCCTTTCATTTCATGGATTCTAGAGAATCTATTGTAAATATGTATGAAAAATAAGCACATTTATTAGTAAATTTTCAATAATCTTAATATTTTTATTATTTACCCGAAATATTATGTCTTTTTTTGCTTTTTGTTTAAAAATCGTTTTGAGGCGACTTTTTGTTGCCCAAGGTTATTTCTAAATGTTAACTTTCGACTTTTTGTTGCCCAAGGTTATTTCTAAATTTTAATTATGATCAACACCCCCGAAAACCCACCGAATAGTAATTTTGGACCAAAATATAAAAGTTAAATTAGGCACCACAATTCTGCACCATTTGCTAGCAAAAATGGCCGCGCCAAAAAAGCTCGCGCCAAAAAAACCTCGCGCCAAAATACCCGCGCCAAAGTGGCTGCGCCAAAATGGCCGCGCCAAAGTGGGCGGTTCCCGTTTTTTGGGTCGGTGTTTAAATAAATTAGCCAGCCACTCACAGTTAAATTAATAAATTGTAATTTCTTATGTTTTTAGTTTTCATTTTTGACATTTATTTTATTGCCTCAAAAAACACTAAACACAATGAGTACAAGCACATCGAACTCATCATTCGACGACAGCTCTTCAGACCAATGTAACGGCAAAATGGCATCGTAATAAAAAAAACACAAATGTTGGCAAAGAATTTTTTGGATAGTCGGTATTTACAAGGCACCCCTCAGCGAATACTTGCTATAGAGAATCATTCAAAGGCCATTTTGTAGAGAATTTTGTGCTCTTTCTGTTCGTCATATTCATCTTTTATGGAAAATTTTTCCCAACCCCCTAGAATTTTTTTTTTCGAATTTACCCAGATTTTTACATTTTTTCACCCGCAAAAATTTTGTGTTTAATGCCTTTTTTATGGCATAAAATGAATAAAAAATGCTTAAAGGATGTCTGTACGTTATCTTAGTGCTGATTGCTGTTAGTTTGATTCGGTTGGGCAAATGTTAGAGGCGATTTAAGCCTTTTGGCCCTTAATTTCTCCTGAAAACTTAGAAAATTCAACATAACTCTGCCTAAAAGACATATTTCTGTTCGCAAAATAAACAGAAATGTGAAAAAAGATTTATTCTTTCTTATTTAGTTTGTTTTATCTGTTTATTTTTGGTAGTTGTTGAGATTTTGTTCGTTTTTATCAAGTGTCTCTATTTTAAATTAACACCCCATTTTTGAAAAAAAATCGTAAAATTTTTTTCCATCGTCATTTCGCCTTCTCCTTTTTAGAATCTTAATATTTTCAGAATTGCTACGTACAGTTAAAAATTCAGCTCGATCGGTTAATGGGAAGTGGTCAAACTAATTTTTTTTAATCAGTCTTTATTTTAAATTAACACAGTGTAGAGCGGGACTGGGAATTTGGTTATAGATGCTAATTGTTTGTCCTAAAGATTTCCCTCCCTTTTTGTGTACTAATTCGTTTCTTAAATTGGTTCCGAATTTTTTGGCATTTTGTTATTAATTGTAAAAATTCGAAACAAAATACTCTGAAGATTTCCCAAAATTCCCGGTCCCGCTCTACTCTAATAAAAATCCATCTCCCTTTTTGTTCCCCGTTGTACCACATTTGACTGCGGAAATTCATTGGAACGGTTGGAAGCAACTCGAAAACAACGGCGACCGTCGCCTTTGGGCGGAATTGGCACGAAGGCAAATGATAATGGAGGGCACCGAAACTATGCCAAATGCCAAGGGCAATTTCGAAGCATTGGCAAACTTGTGCACTGGGGGGGGGTCAAAAAAATTAATTAATAATGATTTTAAATGTAATGTAATTAGTTAATTAATGAGCAGATCACTTTTACAGCATTGGTTGACAATTCACTCTGTTCAAAAGTGGAAGAATTGAGCAGAAAGTGCGCGCAATTGGAGAAGAAGCAAAAGGAGGAGGACAAACTGTCCAAAATTGAAGCTGAAAATGTGAGTCAAAATTAATATTTCGGCATATTGAAAAGGGTGGGAACCCGAAAAATCCGTAATTATTTCTCCAAGTTGGCTCTTGAAAATGTGAGTTTTATTTGAAAAATTACGCCGTTTCAATTTCTCTACGGTTTTAAATTGAATTCCGATTTCCAACATATTTTTGAACCCGAGGTTTTTCTCAACCAGAAACCCGAACCCAAAATTTTTTGAGTGAATTGGACGGAGAAAACGCAATTGGCAGTGCTTTACGCAGGTAAAAATTTTCTTTTAGGGTTTTTTGTGGTAACTAATGAAATTTTATTTCGAACTAGGGTCTGGCTGGCCCCGACCCCGAACCCCTACATTTTTCTGGTGTTAACCCGACGCTTCCGACCCTTAACCCCGACTCGTAGGCCGGTTAAATATACACTCATAAGAATGGCATTTTCGAAAAGGCAAAAGAAATTTATAAAAATTTTGAATTTTTTTAAACTATTTTGCCAAAATTTTATTAAATAAAGTAAATTTACTATTTAGTCATATGTAGAGCCCGGACATGCACGAAAAATGTGAAAAAAGGCATAAAAAAATAACAATAACATCAAAAAAGGCACGAAAAATTGGAAAAAGGCAGCAAAAATCAACATTTTTCTAGCAAAAAATCTTTCAAGAAACCTTTTTTTTTGCTCTTCGGGCCTAATTTTTTTTTCTCCATGTTATATCAACAATTTCAGCACCGGAGCGAAAAAAAAGAATTTTTAATAAATGGGGTCCGGCGGTGCCGATAGGCGCCGCTGGGAATTTTTTTTTGGAAATTGTAAGAAATGTGATAAAAAAAATAGCAAAAAATTTAAGAAAAAGGCATATGTTTCAAAATCCAGGCTTAGTCATATGGATTGTGGTGTAGTGGTTAGTGCATCAACACTTACATTCCTTTCTGTCATTAGTTCGATACCGTTTGACGTTTGCTTTTTAATTAATTTTTTTTTGAATAGCTAATAGGATTTTAAACAAAAATGCCCATAAAAACGATCATCCTTGGAATAATTTGTTGACAAATTGAATTTCAAAAAATTTTCTTTTCGTTTTCCTCGACGAAATTATGAAATGTTTAGACAGACCACCTTTTTTGCGACGTCGCGCTTTCACCTAAAAATATCGAAGAAATTTTTTTATCGGAATTCATAAATATTGAAAAAAATACTCCAAATTTTCAAAAAAACCTTACCCGCAGCTGCGGGTAGGTTTACCAGGTAAAGTTACCCGGGTAGGTTTATCCGGTAACTTTACCTCGTTCTTTTGGTACGGTCCATGCAGTCACGTTTTTTGTTTCACATTATCAAAATGTAAAATAACAAAAATTAAATTTATTCCAAAAATTTATTATATATCAAATTGTAACTATTAATCAATGACAGCTCTTACAAAGGCAACTCTTACAATAATCTTAATTTTTTTAAACTGGGAATTACGATTAACAACGGCACTGAACCTCACTTGCCCCGATCTATGAAAATTCCAATTTCACAATCACAAACAAAATCCCAATAGAGAGGAGCTTTGGAACCAGTCAATTAGCATAAAATTGAATTAATAAAAAATAAACGCATCTTCAGTTTGTATTGGGCAATTTGGGTGCTGGGACGTTTCTTAAAAACCGCCACATTGGGCGTTTCTTAAAACCGCCAGGGCGTTTCTTAAAACCGCCAGGGCGTTTCTTAAAACCGCCAGGTGGGCGTTTCTTAAAACCGCCACTTTGGGCGTTTCTTAAAACCGCCAGGGCGTTTCTTAAAACCGCCAACTCATATGATTATGTATATAAATATATATATATTAGAAGTTTACATAACAATAAAAAATTTAAAATACATATGCATATCTATTGACGGTAAAATAAAATAATTATTTTTATCCTTCTTTAAAACGTTCTCCAAAAATATGAACTGACCAGCATAATATATTCTAAAAAATAAAATATTTAAGATATGAGTTGGAGAACAGACTTTTGTTAGAAAGCAATTAGGATATTCATTAAGGCAATTGCAAAATTTAATATCACAATCGTAACGTTTCTGATATTTATTTATGTAGCACACATCGTGGTTATAGCAACAATTATCAACTGCAAAATTTTCGAATATAAAATTGCTAATTCGTAATTGGTACAACCAAATAAAAATTAAGTAAATAATTGTAAATTAATTTAATAAAGATTTTTAGTCTGTCACTGCTAGACTAATAATATTTCCGGCTGACACTTACTTGCACAACAAATAAAAATTAATAGATATTATTGAATATTTAATTTAACGGATATACATACATAATCATATGAGTTGGCGGTTTTAAGAAACGCCCAAAGTGGCGGTTTTAAGAAACGCCCACCTGGCGGTTTTAAGAAACGCCCTGGCGGTTTTAAGAAACGCCCTGGCGGTTTTAAGAAACGCCCTAGCACCGGCAATTTGCCAAACATTTGGCCAGAATTGACGAAATGGAAGCGCAAATAAATGGACTGAAGGAAATGCAAAAAGGAACAGTGTCAACGACAGCCCAAGGGCATAAAAATATTAGCGAATGTTCAAATTCAGCGGTGGGCGCATTTTTATGTCACAGTGTTTTTTTATTGCTTTTCCCTTTTCCGTGCCACAGAATGAAAATGGAATTAAAATTCATATAAAAATGATGACCGGCAAAACAATCACACTCAGAAATGTCCATCCAAGCAGTACCATCGAGCAAATCAAAGACAAAATCGCCCTTAGTGAGGGCATTCCGATTGATCAACAAAGACTGGTTTTTGCTGGTACAGAGACTATAAATTTGCTTTTTTCCGTAGTTTATTTTAAGAAATATTTTCTTGATTTCATGGTTTCAGATCACCCTGAAGGAATGAACTGATCATTAATTAGCTCGAAAGTTCTACACTAGCATGAATTTTTCAGTTTTTTATAGAGTACAGAAAATTTCCATCAAAATTTTGACATTATAATTTCAGTCCTTTGGACTTTTCTATAACAGCTTTGTAAGGTTAAATAGAAAATATTAATTGATTATTTTTGTTTAAGAAGAGCAGCTTTCTGACCGCCGTACCTTGAAGGATTACAACATCGGAGATGGCGCCAAGATTCATTTTGTCATGCGTCTTTGTGGCTGTTAGAAGAGTTAAAAGAATGGCAGAAATTCCTGAGAATATTTTGACCAAAATTTTTAAATTTAAAATGTTTTTGATTTTTGTAGGCCAAATCCAAGTTTGCAAAATTCATTTATACATGCCCAAATTATTTTAAATATGGTTTAAAAAATCTGCACTAATTAACTTTCGCACTTTCCAGAAATGGTCAGCAAAAAAATATAATTTATTTTTATTATTTATCTAGGAACTTTCACATTATTATAAAATTAATCAGTCCTTAGTTTTCTGTTTTCCTTTTGCTCCCACCCTTTTTTAGGTCATTATTTTGCCGTTTTTCTAATTGCTGTGCCCCTCTCCGCCCAATTCACAAATATGAGAACTAACAGCAACAGAGTGAATGCCCATGTATTCTTTACTGTCTTTCCATTTAGTTGATTTTGGCTACATTTAATGGAAAAACTAATAAAGAGAGTTTTAATTGTTAATGTATGTCAATATTACTAAGAAACTGAGGAAGTGCTGCGATATACGGTAATTATTGGAACTTTATAAAGTTTAGCCTAGCCCAAGCCATTATTTGTACGGGTGTATACACCAATTAAATTTTGTAATTTTGTCAAATAAAAAGCAAATATAATTCGCAGTACCATTAGACGAAGTCCTTAGAATGAATATGAAAAAACTGGCGGATCGGATGAAAGTGTTGTTGGACACGTCCAATGGGGCGGACATTCACTTTTTGGTGGGGGAGAAAAAAGAGGTAAGAAAAATTTGAAAAAGAGAAAAAGCATTTTTATTTAGCTGTTTCGAGCTCACAAATGCATTTTGATCTTGGCTTCGGATGTATTTAAAGCGATGTTCCGTTTTGATGAGAAAAATGCGACGGATAAAGGCAAAATTGAAAATAGAAAGTTATAATTTTATCGAATTTTTTGAATTTAGTCCCTTCTGGCGAACTGCCAAAGCCTGTGGAAGTACCCGATGTTGAAGCAGCGGCGTTCAAAGTGATGCTGAGCTTCATCTACGCGGACGATTTGAGCGAATTGGACGGAGACAATGCAATGGCAGTGATTTACGCGGGTCGGAAATTTTTTTATTGGAATTTAGGGACTTTAATAAATAACTGCAAGCGTGGAAATGCGGTGCTTATTTATTTTAATTATCTCAAATAAAATAAACTATTGATCAAAATAAAGTATCGTTGAATAAGTGAAAAATATAAAAATTGGATGATCAAAATTATAAAAACAATATTCTGAGTGAAACGAATAAAATTATGTCAAAGTCAAACTGGGGTTAACAGCAGAGTTGTTCCGGGACGAGAAAAATGGCGGGTTTCAGAATTCGGGTGACCCGGAACAACTCCGGTCGACAATATTTGTTTTATTCATGTTTTTCCGGTCTGTCTTATTACCCTAATTTGTAAGATAAGTTTTGTTTTAAATTGATTTAATAAATTATTTTATTACTTCTTTAACGAGTTGATTCCACAAATTTGCTGCTCTTCTAATGCTTATATTATTGTTGGGAAAGGTTTGAATTTTTTGAGAAGCTCATTTATTGGAGGAAATTGTGTGGCTCCTTTAGTTAAATTTACATCTTTGGAAGGGTTCAAACAGGCAAATGGCTGTAAAAATATAATATTTCAAAAACATTAACAGTGTAATGGAGTCGAACCTATGACCTCTCACAAACCCCAAATTAAACCGGCGGAAACACTGTTCACAAATTAAGAAATTTATTAAGGAATTTTAATTTTTGTAATTCTTTCCTTCTTATAATTTTGAAATGATATTTTAATATTTTAGCTAAAAAGTACAACATTTCTGGACTGATCGGCCAGTGTTTGCATAAAATTCCCATCCCAAATTTGCCAAATGTTTTTCTGGCTCATTCACAGGCTCTTCTTTTTGACTTGGAGGTGGTAAAAACGCTTTTTTATTTTTTTAATTAAACGCGAAAATTAATTATTATTTTTAATTAGGACTTTGCCCGCAAATGTTTGCTTTACATTTGTCAAAATGCTGAAACATTATTCACAACTGAGGAGTTTTTGCAAATTGATCAGATTTTACTGTGTGAATTATTCGAACGTGATCAGTTGGTGATCAACAATGAATTTGAACTTTGTCAAGCTGTACTTTTTACTTATAATTTTGTGGCATCTAAATAGATTTGTTTGTTTTCCATCATTAGGCACTCCGTTGGGCCGACGAAAAGTGCCGTCAAAAGGGTATTTTCTGTTCCGCTGCAAATCGCCGTTCTGCGCTTGGCCCGGCACTGTTCAAAATTCGTTTCCCTCTCATCGCATTGTTGAAATTTGAGAAGGAAATTGGTTGAAAATAACAATTTAATGATTTGATAAAATTATTACAATTTTCAGCTCCTCTTGGCCTTCTGTCAATGCAAGAAGTGCAAAGTGTGGTCCATTTCCATGCCAATTTTCGTGATTTGCCCGGACAATTCCCATTGAAGTTTCCACGCCATGTGCGGTGTGGCCAGTTCTCAAATGGGATTTAATTTTTTTAAAATTCAATTGTTATTATTAGGGATTAGATTTTTAGGCATACTAAATAGACACTTAAAAAGGCATAAAAAGTCCGAAATAGGCAAAAATAGGCATTATAAAATTGATCGTAGAAGTTTCAAACCAAGATAAAAAATCGTTTTTGTGCCTATTTCAGCATATTACGAGCGCAAAAATTTTAGGAAGCTGCATAAAATCTAATCCCTAGTTATTATTACTCTGAACTTTTATTTATGTATTTGTCCTGAGAATCATCCTCAAAATCCTAAGGTTTTAATAGATAAATTTTAGCATAAAAAGTTCTCCTAAGATGTATTTTAAGATTTAAAAATTTGCGAAAAAATTTGATTTTTAAATTGGAACCTACTCATAACATGTAAATTATTTAATGCTTAATTCCATTAAGACAAAAGTTGGAGTTGCATTTGTTCGGCAACATTTCGAATTGTTTCACAAAAGAGCGGAACGGAGGATTTAAAAGCAAAAATAAGTGCCAACATTTTCTACAATAATTCGATCGGACGTGAATTCCCGAATTTCATTTCTGTTGAAGTGAGTGGAAAATGAAATGACTTTTCACAATAAACTGCACATAATTAAGGAATTGATGGACCCGAGCAGTGGATTGTATGACAAAAATGAGGACAAAGTCACTCTGGCCATTGATGCCATTGTGGATGAGCGAAAAACGGAGACAATCAAATCGAAGCCAAACAAATCTAACGGGACAATTGAGATGCAAATTGACAAATTGTCGGAATTTGTGCGAGAAAATTTTGGTAGTGAGCGGAGCAGCGAAACCGTACAAATGAAAGGATTGTCATGGAAAATAGCGGCACGAATAGGGCCGAGAGGGTGCTAGGTCGTTTCCTAAAAACCGCCAGAATATAATTTTATTAAATTTTTTACTTAAGTATATAAAAAGATATGGTAATTAAATTCCACAAAACCTTAAGTCGGAATTTTTTGTCCAGAACTTTTTTGAACCTCAATGAAATTTTTTGAAATTTTAAAGATAAATAGAATAAATAGAGTACTTGAAATTCTAAAAAGAAAATTTAATCTATTTGCTTCTGAAAAAATTTATAAATCATTGAACAGGCTATGTTTTTTGCCATGGTCATGCAAATGTAATTATAAACATTTAAATTTTCAAGTCATTAAAATGCAATTAAGTCAAAATGAATTTATATATTCGATAGACCTAAAAATTCTCTATTAGCTTGCAAAATTTCAAAAAATTTCATTGAGTTTCAAAAAAGTTCTGGACAAAAAATTCTGACTTAAGGTTTTGTGGAATTTAATTACCATATCTTTTTATATACTTAAGTAAAAAATTTAATAAAATTATATTCTGATAGAAAACACCTAGAGCTATTGAATGATACCAAGAATTATTAATTTGGTTGAAAATGGACCAAGTTATGAATTTATATGTCTTACATTTTTTTGTTTTCCTACCACATGGCGGTTTTTAGGAAACGCCCTGGCGGATTTAGGAAACGCCCTGGCGGATTTAGGAAACGCCCATGGTGGCGGTTTTTAGGAAACGACCCAGCACGGCCGAGAGAAGGCACGGGAAAATGTTTGGGCTTTTTCCTTTCGTGCACTGCTGTAGAAGAAGGTAAATTAAATTAAATTAATTAAATATTAGTTTAATTCATTTGATTTCAAATTAGACGATTGTGTGAGTTGCAAATGTTCCGCAACATTTCGAATTGTTTCACAAAAAAACGGGGCGCAGGATTTGACAAGAAAATTTGTTGAAGACAGCTTTATCAGCCCTGACTATGACATGCCGGGATTTTCCGATTTCATCTCTTTTTCAGTAAGCCTAAATTAAAAAATGATACGCAATAAAAAACGGACATAATTAAGGAATTGATGGACCCGAGCAGGGGACTTTACGATGAACAGGAGGACAAAGTGAAATTGGCCGTTGATTTTAGGGTGGAAGAAGCCGATTTGGTAGCATCCATCATATGCAAATGAATGAAAAACGGCGAAACAAGAGCACAGTATCGGTTGTACAGTGCCATTACCCTATGTACTGTAATTGTTGCCACTTTTTTGAAGTTATCTTTTTCAAAAAAATTTTTTTGAATGAAATGAATTAATTAATGATTGGTTAGCTAATGTTCTACAATAAACACTTATAGAAAATTTCTCAATCGAACGCCAACTTGAAGTTGATACAGCAAAAGAATTGTTGCTGGTGAATACCTGTGATGAAATCGTAAAATGCATTTTCCACCTTTTATTGCGGTGCGTTTTTTAAAACTTCGGGGACAGTTGGGGTCGGGCGGTGCCGGTATGCGCCGCCAGAAAAAATTTTGAAAATTGTCTTCGGATTTGTTAACAGATTTTATTCAAAAAATGACCAAAACTTTTTTTTAAATTTTTTTGTTTTTAAGTCGCTTTTTTTGTGGCGCTGTTTTTTCAAAAAAACTTTTTTGGAACATTGGGTGCGGGGTCCGGCGGTGCCGAATCGGCACCGCCGATAGGCGCCGCCGGAAAACGAGAGGCGAGAGACGAGAGGCGAGAGTTGTCCCACCCCTGATGCATACCTCTATATAGATGAACAACATATTTCCTACATATTATTGACGATTTTTTGGCGCACAAACAATAATAATTCTCATTAGGGGTCAATTCCACAAGAAAACATAGTAAGTACACTATTTCTTCGCTCTCTTTTTCTTTTCTATTTTCTCTCAGTTAGGCGTACTATCTCTTCATTTTTAAATAGAAAAAACAACAATTACTTTTCGCTGCAATCTTCCACAAATATACCAACAAAAAATCTGAACAGTGAAATGTTTTTTGGGCAAATTAAGGGGTTCCTAAAAAGTTATGAGCTGATGAAATTTGTCTTTCTTTTTCTCTCGTTTTGGTGTACTATTTTTGTGTCTCTAAGATCATGAAAAAAATTTTAATCAAAATTTTAGCGAAGAAATTTTTTTTTACCTAATTACAGACTGAGAGCCGGCTTTTTCGCCGCGGGCTTTTTCGCCGCGGCCAGTTCGCCGCGGCCGTAGCCACTGCACATTTTCATTTAATATTTTCATTAACATTTTTGGCTTTTTTTTCTTTAAAATTTAAAATGCTCAGGCATTTTTATAACCAGGCCCCTATCACTTATCATCTCAGAATTTAAATTAATTAAATTTCAATTTAAAAAAACCCGTTTCTATACGGGGCCCTGGACAAATAGGTGCTAGGCACAGCCAGAAAAAAAATGCTTTTTTAACCATATTTTCTTCATAGCTTTGTTAATTAATAATTATAAATCAAAAATTATGTGAATTTTTTTTCGAGACCAATTTTATCACTTTAATTTGGTCTTTAGATTAAATCAGCTTCTTCATCGAAGTAATTTTTATATATTTTTTAATACAAAAATTTAAAAAATATATGGATTTTTGTTGAGCATAATTAATTGTCTTTTAAATTCCCACTCATTAGTTTCATGGAAATTCTTTATTACAGATTTTCGAATAAGAAAGATGCTTATTAGCCTTTTGATTTATAAAATTTGAAATTTTGTAATCTTTTCACTTAATAAACATTAAATTTTCTCTCTCATACTTAATTAATTATTTGTACCAAAATTAAATCTTCTCCATTTTTCTTTTTTTTAAATTCAAAAACTAAATATGTTAATTAAATCAAACATCGATTGCTCGTTTTTGTTGGAAAATAATAATTGGTTTTCCCATTGATTTGTGGATAACAAATAACAATTTGACCCCGAGGCAAAACGAGCGGAAACCCAAAAATTTGGGTTGGGCATAATAAAACATTACTTTCTCCAAGAGATAAAATATACAAACATTTTTTTTTTGTTTCTTATTGACTAATTCTCCAAAAATAATTGGAATAATTCCCATTTTAAAACAAATTTATGCATTCATTTAAATTTATTTTTAAATTTTTAAAGTTTCTTATTAAATTATATATTGTCATTTAAATATTATCATGTCACAAAAGGCAACGAATTGGATGAAGCTGATTCTGCTCACTGGTGAGTATGCGGACGTTCACTTTTTGGTTGGGGTAGAGAAGGCGACGAATTTGCAAATGTGTCCAAGCCGACGGAGTTTTTCTTCCCAATAGGAGTCGAACCCTCAGAGGCGATTTCACAAATTTCTTTTCTAAAATTTCAATTGAAAACCTATTTTGCAAAAAATTAATTACACTCACCCGTTATTGACTTGCGTACCCACAGTTTGTTTCTCTTTCTCCGCTTCTAATTGTTTGCGCAATTGCCTGTTTAAACTACATTAAAAAGAAGGGATGAGACTTAACCCACTGAATTTGCGTGTGTGCTTTTTTCAAGGCACCGACAAGTTCCCCTTTTGAACGGCGGCTGACTCTTTGTACCAGTTTTTGATACTTCCTTTCCTCCTTTGTTTCGCGATGCAGTTTAAGTTTCTTCTTCGCACGCGCCGCTTGAAGTGCCTTTGTTTGAGAAGTTTCCATGATTCCACGATTCGTTAAAACGAAGTTCAATTGGCCAATTCTGATGTCGTTCCTCTCATCACACCCGCTCAAAATGCTTAAAGATAATTCTAAATAAATTAAACTAAAAAAATATAACCTTTCCCATTCGTAAGTTTGAAAACAGTTCCAAACGACTTGAATTTTCGCAGTTTCCTTTCTTGTTGTTGATTCCGGACCCCCAACTATTTTTCGAGACGCAACACGCCGATTCGATGGGCGCAAATTCTTCAAAAGCAAAGTAAAAATAAATAAAGACAGAAAAAAACCTTGGCATTTGCTCTCGCATCCAACAAAAGCCGGACTAGAAGCAATACGGGCCAGTGCTTCTTTTCTGCCAGAACTTCCTCTTCTTCTTCAAAAATTTTGTTTTGTTTTTTTAATTTAATTATTTTATTTTTATCTGAATATGCCTTTTTTGGTTAATCATAAATTATTCCTTTTTTCTGCTAAACTTCTATGGAATAATACAAAAGAAGAAAAACAAGTTTTTACATTGTTTTTACTAGAAAAAGCTAGAAATTTAATTTTTCTAACACTTGTTTCAAAGTTGCGCCGATTTTTTTTCAAATTCAATTTGCTATATTAAAAAAATAATTTTAGCTTTTTAAACTATTTAGTACTTCCGATTTTTGACCAAGTGCATAATTTTTTTCATTTAGTTCTATGCCGACAATTGTTTAGCATACATTGACAAAAATGCGGAATCTTTGCTCAAATCGGAGGAATTTTTGCAAATTGACCTGAATTTATTGTGCGAAATTTTGGAACGTGAAGAATTGCAAATCAGTGGAGAAATTTCAATTTGGAAAGCAGTAAATGTTTAATAAAATAATTATAAATATTTTTTGTTTTATTTTATTTGTATTTTTTTCGGCACTCCGTTGGGCTGACGCAAAATGTCGTCAAATTGGCATTGAATGTTCGGCAAACAATCTCCGTCAAATGCTCGGCCCGGCACTGTTCAAAATTCGCTTCCCACTCTTGCCAAAAATGCAATTTTCGCTTCAAATTGGTAAAAAAACGAAATGAAAATTAAATTTTATAGATTTGACTTTATTTGGAGGGACGAGTCTAAGAATAAAATATAATTATTTCCAAAATTCATAAATATATTTTTTAATTAATTAAAAATTTAGGTGAAGAAATAGGGCAAACACCAAATATGTAACTTTCTCACTTTTTGGGTCCTTAGGAATGCATCACAAATTCATAAAAAATAACATAAAAAATCGCATTTATGGCCATAAATATTTAATTTTGATTTGCCCAAAATAAATGACCAATATTGATTTATTTATTTATATTAAATTTAAATAATTAATAATATCAATTGATAGAAAAATTTGTTCTCTTTTAATCTTTTTTAAATCTACATTTTCGATAATTTTAAAATTTTTATGAATAACACACCGTATCATATGCCACATATGATTTTTGGGGTGATTTAATTCAAACAGAAATTTTGCGTATACTATGACGGCTACCCGACTTTTGGGGGTTTGCAACTTGGGGACCGACATTTGGGAATCCGACTTTTGGAGATTTTAATAAACATTTTTTAATCCCCCGGAAACAAGCAGCAGTTGACCTTTCTCTATTCATTTTATTCAATTTTTACAGTTCCGTCCGGCCTGTTAACAGCGGACGAAGTGGTCGGCGTGGAACAATACCGAAACCATCCGAATGCAACGATGCCCTTTGGCATACTGTACCCCTACCGAAACCATCCGAATGCAACGATGCCCTTTGGCATACTGTACCCCATGCAATTTCCGATAAATGAGCGAATTTGGAAGACAAAGGGAACACTTATTATGGAGATTGACAATTTTTTGGAATTTGCACCAGAAAAATTGGGGGATTGCAAATTCAGCGAAACAACGCACATCAGGGGATTGCCATTTCAAATAATTGTAAAAATGAACACGAAAAGTGGGAGCACTGATGAGAAATGTTTGGGATTTTACCTCCAATGCATTGGTTCAAAAAAAGGTAAAAATTTAATTGTAATAATAATTAGGTATTGGATTTATAATTTGAAATGGCTCAAAAATGACATTTCTACTTTAATTTTTTTTGGTGAAGGTTTTAAGTCCATATAAATCCATCTTTTGGGTGTTTTCGAAAAGAAATCCATATTTTGCCATTTGGTTTTAGTTAATTTTTTTCGGTCATTGTTTAGAAATTTTCATAAGAAATGCAAGAAAACAGAAGAAAACCACACACCTAAGGACTGATATGGTGATTTTTTTATACATAATATACGATTTCTTGCTTATAATTTTCATCCTAAAATTACATAATAATAAGATAATAATGAATTCATATTGAGCAGAACATTGGCGCTGCGTTTGTTCGGCAACATTTCGAATTGTTTCGCAAAATAATGGAGCGGATAATTGCACTGGGAAATTCTGTGAAGCCGTTTTATACAAAAGTTGGGGCAATTGGAGTTTCGATAGAATATTTAATGAATGGGGTTACGATAATTTCATTTCTTTTGCGGTGAGTGGCAATTAAATTTTTTCTTAATTGTTGATCGAATTATGGACAGGGTTATATGGGATCGGGATTTCGTGAAGAAACCAGGAGCGGGATTAAATCTGAACCAAAACCCGGGATGGGGATCTCAACGAGCCGGGATGATAACAGGAGACCAATCCCAGACGAAGTGCCGATCCCGTGTGATCCTAATTATGGAGAATTAAGGAATTGATGGACCCGGGCAAAGGATTATATGACAAAAATGTGGACAAATTGACATTGGCCATTGATGTCACAGTGCCAAACGAAAGGAAAGAACGCATTTACGAACCAAATGGGACAATTGAAATGGAAATTGAAAATTTGTCGGAATTTGCGCGAGAAGCCTTTGGAAGCGGACGTTTTAGCGAATCCATTCTGTTCATCAAAGAACTTCCGTGGAAAATAATGGCACAAATAAATTCGAAGAATGGAAACACTGATCAGAAATGGTTGGGCTTTTACCTTTGGTGCGCTGCTGCAGAAAAAGGTGAAATTTGAACTTCTACACTAATTAAGAATCTGGGCCAAAACTCCAAAAATCCATAATTTTTCTATAATTTTCATCGTAAAAATATCAAGAAAAAGTTTTTTTTTTTTTTTTGGAAAATCCATGAATGTTCAGAATTTCTAAAAATCAAGCGGCCCGCCAAATGCTCTAAAAAGCACCAATGGCAAAATATGCATTAATTCTCGAAAACCAATATGCAAAAGCATAGAATTTATAGTCCTATTGATATTAAGGACGAAGAAGTCATTTCTTTGAACGAGTGGAACTCAGATTCAGCTTGGGGTAAGCAAATCTAACTTTATAAGTAAATTTTTCGACTCGAGAATTTAGACTTTTTCAAGACTTTTTCAAGACTTTTTAAAATTGAATTTGTTTAATGTCATTATTATCTTTTTTTATCTCATTAAGAAGAAAATTGGAGTTGCAAATGTTCGGCAACCCTCCGAATTGTTTCACAAAAAGGCGATGTGACGGATTTCAGCAGAGATTTCAGTGGCCAAATTTTTAACCAAACGTCATACAGCTCGGGATTCCCATATTTCATCACTTTTGAGGTGAGTGTAATATTATTGACCAGATTCCATTAATTGATCCATTAATTATGTATGTAAATTAAGGAATTGATGGATCCGAGCAAAGGCTTTTACGACAAAGACGGGGACAAAGTGAAATTGGTCATTGATTTCATTGTGAAAGAAGCAAACACTTAGCAAATCATAGACAATTAGGCAATTTCGCACTCTAATCATTCTTAATGTATTTAATTATTTGCTCGAAATATTATGTCTTTTTTTCATTTGGTTAAATATAATTTGAGGGCCCAAACTTTTAAAACCAAGAGGGAATTGGAGTTGAAAAGCATTTTAACGATGAATATACCACAGAATTGGGGACTCACTTGCCATTTTCTAAAACAACAAGAATGGGAAAAACAATTGCGAAGAGAATTGATATTTTACTATCATGGTTAATGATGGGTTAGGGTTTTTTATTTCTAATTAATATCACCGTATTTATAAAAATACTTTGGGACAGCTATAGCTGGGCCAACATAAATGCATTATCTTTCATTCTGAAATGAATTTGAACAGTCTTTGTGTACTGTAATTACTTGAGCTCGGGCGGGACCGGGGCCCCGCCGGGACTTTTCCGGGACTCCGGGCCCACTCCCGGTTTTATTGGACAACCCGCCGGGACCGGGAGCCCCGGAAAACGGGAGTCCCAGTCCCGAGATCCGCTTGGGTCGATTTTCCAAGTCCCAGCTCCGCTCCCGGTCCAAGCCATTTGGGCCGGGACAAACAGAATAAATTTCGCCCAGTGAAACTGCCTCAAACTTGAAAAAATTTAATATTTTGTCGATATATGTATTTAAGTTTTTTTTAGACAAAATCTTCTAACAAATCGTATTAAAATTACCTGGCGCCTTCGCTTTGCTTCAGTCCCAGAATTGCTTAGGTTCATAAATTTTCCAGTTTTACTACGTGTAGATACCATTTTTATGCTAAAAAGGTTGTGATATATTGAATTTGTTGTCCTTGAAAAAAAAAATTTTCCTATTGACCAATTTTCTTGAAATTTTGTATAGGCCTATATTTTGACCCCTTCTAGCGATTCCAAGTTTATTTTATGGAACTTAAGTTTTTAACTCGAGATCGGCTCTTCCGTTTTTACAAGGGAAAATCTCGATAAAATTTTTAAATTCGCGTGGTTTTTTGGCGTTTTGTCCTTAGGCAATATTTGTCAAATTGATGATATATGCGGCGGTGAAAGCAATGTTTATGTGGAAGAAGTAAGTTGGCATTAGTTCACTTTAGGCGTCCAATGTTAAGTTTCTTTGGCCATAACTTTTTCTTACTTGCTCATTTCCTAAACTAATGCTTAAAGTCTATAGACTCTGCCTTTCGTATTTTCTTTTTGTATTTTTCTTGTTGTCAGTATTTTTGCTCTTCTTGCATTTATGAATTTCCGGGACTTTAAGCTTTTATTTGATACCAAGAATGTAGTCATTGACCAAATAAGTTAAAAAGTTATGGCCAAAGAAACTGAACATTGGACGCCTAAAAATACATTAGAGCCAGTAAGTGTAGGCACAAAAAGCTCAAATAGGTATAAAGTTGAAATAAGCAACTTTGCAATTTCAAGACATTTTTCAGCAACAAAAGACGAAATAACTTCTATTTTCCTAATTTTATTTGAAATGAAGAGAAAATTTTTGAAAAATAAAATTTGGTTGGGACGAAATTTGAAATTTTAAAGGCGGAGGCGGGTTTTCATAATTTTGTAATTAATAAATTTTACAAAATTTAGGTATTTAATTATTATAATACACTCATTGAATTTAAATGACTAATTAAGGCCAAGATTTCGAAATACGATTGAAGTTATCCGTGGTCTGAACAGCTTTTCATTTGATTATTTCGTTGGGTTAGAAGAATTGGAAAGAATCAAGGGAAGGTCAAAAATACTAAACTTGACAAACGAAAAAGAATTGAATTATGGTAAAATTTCAGGTAAACGGAAGGGTGGCGGGCACTCTCTCTCCACTAGAGACCGGACAACTGGGGTCGGAGGGATCCCGAGTCGGGATCCTGACTGAATCCCGATCAATCCCGAACATTTTGGAAAAATGATCGGGACGGATCCCGGGTCGGGATCCCGACCGAATCCCGATCAATCCCGAAGATTTTTTTCGGGATCCCGCGGGATTATCGGGATTTGCTCAAACCCAATTTTTTTTTACATTTTGTGCCAAGTTTTGTTCAAATGTTTATCTAATATTTATAATTGATTAATTCGATTGAAGAAAAAAAGGGATGTGAGTTATATCAGATTTTTATAGAAATTTTTCAAAATTGAATATCATGCCCAAAAAATCAGATTTTCAAAAATGAGAACATTTAACAACATGCCTTAAATAATTTTTTTACAATTTAATCAATTAATATCAATTTTTGTATTTTCGCCTCAGATGATCATTTTTAATAATTTTGAGAAACGGAATCAAAAAATCAGATTTTTAAGATTTTTTTTGCTGCAAATTTTTTCAAAAACTTTAGAGGAACCGGGGGGGGGAGGTCGGCGGTGCCGATAGGCGCCGCCGGGAAAATTTTGAAAATTTGCAATTGTAATTTGTTAACAGAATTTATACAAAAAAAACTGTCCATATTTTGTGATTTTGAACTAATTTATAAGAAAATAATGGGTTCTTGGGTCTGGTGATGTCCGATTGGCACCGAAGGAAAAATGCGTAGACAACAATTTTTATTCTGATTATTGGACAGAATTCTTAGAAATCGTTGTGCCATAAAACTACCTAATAAGATTTAGAATAATGTTTTAGAAATTAAAAAAAAAAAAATTCTTTTTATGAAGAAATAAAAGTCACAAAATGGCCAACGTTTGCGTCAAATTTTGAAAATTTTAGTGGAATTTTGGAGACCTGTAAAATTTTTTGGGATTTTTAAGGGATTTTTTAAGAAAAATTAGCAAATGACAATACTTTTTAATTTAAAATTCAAGATCTTAATTTAAAAAATGTAGATTTTTTGAAAAATTATCGTGACTTCAGTCCCGCGGGATCCCACGGGAGGTCGGGAGGGATCCCGATTCGGGATCCCGATGAAATCCCGATCCCGATCAATCCCGATGAATTTAAAAAATCGCTCGGGACGGATCCCGAGGTCGGGATCCCGAATTTAATCCCGCGGGATCCCGAAGAAATCCCGCGGGAGCCCGATCCCGTCTGGTCTCTACTCTCCACCGATGCCTCTGAAAAATTTAAAATTTTTAAAAATATCAATTTAAATGACTAATAAAAATTAAGAATTTCTCATTTTTCAGCGATGCGCTAGAATGTTATTATTTATGACAATTTTAGAATTTCGCTTAGGAAATCCGAAAAAAATTTAAAAATAGGGAATTTACAAACAGTCAAAATTATAAACAAAAAGTGCTGGGAGACTTTGCATATGTTTTATTTTTTTGCGAAATTCTCAAGAGAAAAAAAATGAAATTAAATTGCATGGAAAATTACTTCCATAAATTATTTATTTTGCATTGAAATTCTAATAAAAATATATCCCTAAAATATAAGTAAAAATCCATTGTTTTTTTCAAATAATTTCTCATTAACTCTTTGAAGATTAATTTATTCATTTTCATAACAATTAAAGTAGTTTTCATTATTTTTTCACTCATAATTCTTGCAATTAAAATTTAAATATATTTATTTAATACTCTCGACATTTTTTGTTATGAATTCTGGCTCAAAATAAAAATTTAATAAAAAAAAATTTCTTCCAAAGATTTACTAAGAGTGACAAAGAAATGGAAGCAATGCTCAAAAAAAGCAATGAAAGTGCGTCAGAAGAAAAGGCTGAATTGAGTAAATTGAAAAAGGAAATAAACGAAACGGAACTGATAATTCTTGTGGTTTTAAATGGATTTGGTGGCCTTGGGTAATTCGGCGTTTGCAAAGTTCCAATTATCTTTCAAAAAATTTTCGAATGAACTAATTTTTTAGAAGAACAATGCTTAGAAAATGTTCAAAAAATTTAGTTCCAGTGTGAAAATTTTTCAGTTTTGAGACAAAAACGCTACATTTAAAAAAGCCCGGACAAAAAATTAGAAAAATGTGAGTCGAGAAGCCGAGACTCTCATCGTACATCCGGGTGCAACCCAAAAGGTCGCCGGTCGAAAGTTTGCCGGGACAAAACAAAAAATTCAAGAAAAATAAAAAAAATTGTTTAATTTTTTTTTTTGAAAATCCTGGGTGTCACTGGTAACTAAATTTGCGGAATTACAGAAAAAAAACAAAAAACTAGGTTTTTTGTTTCCTTGAATTTTCTTTTGTCGAATTAGCGAGTGAGTAAAAATTCTTAATATTTTCTGATTTTTTTTTGAAATTTTTTAAAATTTTATGCGCGACGTTTTTGCCTGCTCCGCATACACCCACCCCACTGCCCCCCTGAACACTCAAATCACATTAGATCACATCACAACGTGATTTTTCGTTTTGTAAGCGATGCCAGTTTTCGTTGTGTACGGCACTTTTTCTGTCCAATTAATTTCCATCATTTTTACATTTATTTTGCCTATTAAATTAGTTTGCTGATTCCTTTTTATAAAACTACTTTAGAAAATTTTGAAAAATTTTACTCAGATTTTTTGCTTCTACAAAATAAGCAAGTTTTGTGTGTTTTAAGCAAAATTTGAAAAATGAGGAATTTTGGAGCCCGACATATTAATAATTTTGTTCGGATTTGTTAATTGGATTTATTTTGAGCCAAATTTTGAATATTTGTGAAAACTAGAGACCAGCGCTTAGGGTTGGTTTCGGTAAAAAGTCGAAAAACGCCGAAAAATCTCTACTTTTTACGATTTTATAGCAAATGTTAAATAAAGTGATAGTCATATGTATTCATAGTTAAGTCCACTTTGTTATTCTTAAGTTAGAAACAATTGGGATTATAAAAGTCATCGTAGACACCCCAAACCAAGCGGAAAATGCGTTCTTCGTGTTTATCTGTATGTATCAAGTGCGCAAAATTTTAGGCATTTGCCTAAAAAAGGAACCCTATTAATGATGATTAGGGATGGGATTTTTAGGTGCTAAAAAGCCCCAAAAAGGCTAAAATAGGTGTTAAAAATTGAAAAAATCCAGTGTTTTTATGTACAAAAATTCAAAATGTGACTAATTTTTATCAATTTCGCCCGCACAATTGCAACTGGTCAAGAAAATAAATAAATAAATTTTGGAGACGAATTTAAATTTTTTGGGATCGATTCTTAGGGGTGTATTTTTCGTTTTTATTGCATTTTTACTATGAAATTTCTGGGAAAATCCCAAAATAGGTGCTAAAAATTCGAAAAATGCCAAAATAGGTTGTAAACTATTTTAGGTGCCAAAACGCCAAAATAGGTGTTTTTAGGTGCTAAAAAGTCGCTCTAAATCGAAAATTGTTAGGAGAAAATGCTATTTTTGTGCTTCTCTCATCATAACTAAGCCGCAAAAAAAATAGGTAAAAACCTAAAAATCCCATCCCTAATGATGATTAAAGAATCAACGACACTATATACACTAAATTTAAACATTGTGATTTTATATAAATCTTTAACGAATTTTCAAATGAGTTTGCGGCATTGCCGGACCCTTTCCATTAAAATTTATTTTTAATGAAATATATAAAAGACATTTAAAAGCCTGCAAATGACCATTTTTGCACAAAATTTGGACTGATTTTAATCAAATCTTTCTCAAAAGTTAGGCTCTCGGACAATCCAACAGTGAACAACATATAATATTGCAAAATAATTCCTAGGCACATAAACGAATTACTTAAGTTTGAGCAAATTATTTGACTCGAATAGATTTTTTAGGGAATTTTTGTTTAATGCCTAGGAATAATTTTAAATATTTTAAGTAGTTCGCTGTCAAATTGTCTACTTCTGTCGGATTATCCATTCACGAAAAAGTTTACGGGGAATGAAAATTAAGGCAAACTTTTTTCATCTGCTTTTGGTTGCCATGATTCAATTCAAATATGTCAAAATATTTTTTTATTTTAAATAAAAAACCCCATTCATTACGATTCGGGGATGGATTAGGGATGAACTTAATATATTTTTATGGTAACTTATAAGTAAAATTGGAGAATTTAAATTTGCTTTATTTGTACAACGAATTAAATTAAATGGCACTTTTAATGGTCTTTTTCCTCCATTCTAATTGCTCTTCTGTTCAATTAGCCCAATACTCTCGAGAGAGGCGGCGGCATCTCACTTTTGTCGAACCAAATAGCAAATTCGCGCACTGCATCCTCCGCAGAGTCCGAACCGTGGCAGACCGTGTCATGGTACTTGCCGACATCGCTGTTGTTCCGGAATTCGGCACGGAGAGTGCCGGGCGGGGGAACTTTGTCCGGCGTAGCACCCAAAATTTTGCGAATTCCTTTTACAACGCCGACACCTTAAAAAATTTCGCATTTCCATTTTAATTTGAAGAAGTTTCGTTTAAAAATAAAATTAAGTTTGAAATCATTTGCAATTTATTGAAAATACAAAAAAAAAAAAAGTTCCTAAAACATAAAAGAGAAGCTCAATTAATTGTCTTTTTTGGCGAGTGATCAGAACGGCACAAAATTTTTTGTTTTTAAGGCTCAAAATAAAAACGAAACAAAAAAAATCTTTTGTATTTGTTAAATCTCTGAAATTTATGTTAAAAATGCTTATATTTCTCAATTTTTAATCCTTTGATTGTCAGTATAATCAAAATTGAACAAATTTGTCTACCTTCCCAAATCATGGCAACCACAGGTCCCGATGTCATGTAACTGATCACTTTTGGGAAGAAGGGCTGGTCGGAGCATCCAATGTAATGGTCCGCCGCTTGTTTGCGCGTTGAAACAATCTGAAAGTATCCCAAATGAAGAGAGTCCAACCAATTAAACAAAATTAGCAAACCATTTTAATGGCAATTAGCCGAAATCCGTGGGCCTCAAATCGCTCAATGATTTTGCCGACAAGGCATCGTCGAACAGATTCGGGCTTAATGCAGACGAAAGTGCGTTCCATTTTGGCAATTTGTGTTTGTTATACGATGGGTTGGGGGTCGGTTTGGTAATTATGTTAATGGCGAATTTGTTTCCATAGAATGATCCCAACCGTTCAATCGCTTTGCTTAAATACCCCCTAAAGTGGTCACAAATTTTTGCTTGCTTAACAATTATCTGATGTCATTTGACTCCCTCTCATCTCAACACATTCAATCATGGCGATAAGCCGCCATTTTGCTAATAAGCCCTTTCAATTAGCAATTAATTAATTAATTAAATTCCTATGACTTTTCTCCAATTTGAGTGTTGCTGATAAGGAGGAATGGTGGGGCAGCTGAGCGCTGGCTGATCAGCCTATCGGTGACATTGTGAAATGGGACGAAGAAAGACGGCTAATTTGCTAATTTGGCAATAATTCATTAGGTGTCCCATGATTTTGTTAAATTTGAATGAAGAGTTTGCTGATAAGGGAATGATTACTTGGTGATTGTTCACGAAACCTATCGGTGACATTGGGAAATGGGACGACGACATGGGACCAATGCAAATGATCAACCACAGCTAATCAGTCAGCAGCAGATGTCATGGACAAATTTTGGGGAGGGGGGGGGTCGTAAATGTGAGGGTGGCGAGGGTGGGCCAAACCGAACACAGCCCAACACGGCCAATTGGGTGGGCAGGGCCAAACAATATTTGCTCACAAATGAAACAAAGTATAGCAAAAAATTAGAAACCAAGAATCAAGTTTTTCTTATATTCTAATTTTCGGAAGAAAATTTCTAATATGATCAAATAGAGCTGGGATTTTTAGGGGTGAGATCCCAAAATATGGGCCTAAATAAGTGAATAGCAAAGACAGGGGGCACAAAGGCAACAACTTAACGCAAAATCTCATCAAATTCATCTACATAAACCATCGAAACTAGGAACCACTAAGTGATTTTATGTGTCAAACACAGACGATATGCGTGATCAGTAGTGACAATGAAAACTCCTAATGTAAAATTTACAAAAGTTTTGAGGTGGGATAGGGCAGCATAAATTAGTGCTGTCGAAAGCCTAGAGTCGAGAAAAGTCTCAGTCCACTGCTGCAAGGGCGAGGAAACCCAAAAAAGTAAAAATTTTCAGTAAATTTTTTTGAAATTTTAGTAATTTTGTTAACAAAAGTGCATTAAAATACTTAAAATTTTTCCGGCGGCGCCTATCGGCACCGCCGGACCCCCATTTACAATATTTTTGAAAAATGGAGACCAAAATGGCAAAAAACGTAATTTTTGGCGAAAAATGGCGAAAATTTTTGTACTTAATTCCATAATATTCTACTGGTTTCCAGGTTAATTCACATATTCTTGTTCGTTTATCAATGAAAATGATTTTTTTTGTTGGCCGATTCTTGGGACATGGGAGCACAGCAACAGGATGTAAATTTCATGAAAATGCTTATTTTTTTTACTCAGTTCGGAGTTGAAAGGGCCTCAAAAACCGAAAATTTGCGACAGAGGCAACTAAGTGACTTTTTGGCTAAAACCAATTAATTCGCCGGTTATTGAAAATTATTGTTTTTGTTTAGGATGGACAAAAAAGAAAGGAATGCAAAGCATTTTTTTGCTGATCGCCGATGGACAACGAAATGTTGCTGACAGCCGATTGAAAAAGCCAACAAATCCATTCGCCGATGGGAAGAAGAGCTGTTCAAAGACTTTCGGTTGCAATTCTCAGCTCGCGAATTTTCTGGTCATTATCATATTATCAACATTTTGCCGTTTCACAGCCTCATTAGTGTTTTAACCTTCAGCAGCAGAGGTCGGGGGAGAGCATTTTTCGGTGTTTAGTAAATTTGGTTATGAAATTTGAGATAATCAAAGGAGGTGATTTAAGTAAAAGTCGAAAAAGTGACGTCATAACAGTGATTGTGACTAACAAAGGAATGTATAGTGAAATAATACCAAATTATGATTATGTTAATAAGAATAATTATTTTTATTTTTTATTAAAATTAAAAAACAGCGAAAGCAAACGAATGCGATGATTTACATTTTGTACGTAAATGTCGATGATTAAGCAAAAACGACCGGCGGATTTATTGGAGAGGGACGGGGGAACAGAAGCAGTTCATTTCTGTGATTAAGCCAAATGTACGAACGATTTTTCGATTTCATTGAACATTTGTTTATTGGTGATGCTTTTCTCTTTTCCTTTTTCATTTGCAATTAAAAAAATATATAAATTTATATTTTAGTAAAGTAATTTATATTATTTTTTTCATAAGTATTTACGTAAATTTCCGAGTCCTAAAAATTTTTTTTGTTTTTAATAATGTATTTTTCATCTTTTTTTACGAACCTCATGCCGTAAAAGAACTGGAATTCTTTTTGGAAAAAAAATTTTTTTGTTGGGGGGCTTTAATTCAGTGGGGCTTTATCTTTCAACCTCCCTCGAAAGGGGGGCTTTATTTCAGAGGGGGACTCTAATTCAGGGGGGGGGGCTATAATCCAATAAATACGGTATTCTTATTTAATTTTTTCATGCTAGGAATTCAACTGAGTTTTACTGTTTAATTTAGAATTAACTAATTTCCTATTAAAATATTTAAAAAAAAATTTTTTTTGAAAAATTAAAGATTCCAATTAATTCTAGGAAAAAGATATCAGACAAGAAATTGTTCTTGAAAATATTCGAAAAAATTAATTTTTTTGTTCATGCTGTTTAATGATTTATTGATATAAAATTCCAAGAAATAAAACCACCAAAAAATGAGTAATGAGTGATCGGATGGGCTTATTCATCAGTGAATTTGCGCTTTGTCCCTTTTTTTTCTTCCACCGTAAAATCAACGACCAAAGTCAATTTGTCCTCATTTTTGTCGTAAAATCGTTGCTCGGGTCCACCCGAGCAAGTTGGCCAAAAAATTTCGGAAATTGGAAAGCCAGTGGACGGTTGAAAGTTGCAAAAGTGGACTACCAGGAATTAAGCAAGAAATGTGCCGAAAGTGACGGGCCAAAACAGGACGGCGGATGGCACGGCTTAATGCTAACGAAACAAAGTGACGGGCATTTGGCTTTTCAATCATCCCTCAGGTGAGTAGTTTCCATTTTTTAATTATTTAATTTAATTTTGTTAATTTTAATTATAGTGCCAATTTTTCCGGCATATTAGATGAGCAATTCTTTAGCAATGCCGAGCTCAATTTCACCCAAGGTCAATTTCAAACCAAGTTTTTTTTCATCTCATGTTGGGCTATTGACTTCGCTGTTCCGTTCACTCCCATAAACTTCTCGCGCAAATTCCGACAATTTGTCAATTTCCATTTCAATTGTCCCGTTGGATTTGTTTGGTTCGGAAATGAATTTCTCATTATTTTCTTCCTCCACAAAGACATCGATGACCAAAGTCACTTTGTCCTCATTTTTGTCGTAAAAGCCTTTGCTCGGTCCATCAATTCCTTAATTTTGCTCATTTAATTGCGAAAAAATATTTTAATTGTCGGCTAACCGAAAATGCTCAAGCAAAATGGGCTTCTTTCGCCAGATGAGTTTCGAGAGGCACTTCCTCTTGGCGCCTTTTTGTACGATTTTGATGGGATGGCATTACGTGTTGTGGCATTGGAAATTACCAACGGCATCGGAAAAATAAACGGGACAAAAATTTGCAAAATAAAGTCCAGCACGTCAAGCACTTCCAGCATTGATTGTTCTCTGGACGGCATCGACATGGCATCTCTTCCCGATTTTAAGCGGCCCTGTGAAGAGCGGTGGCCCGAGTTGGCCCCAATTTATTGCTACGGCAAAATTCTTGAAGTCTGATTTAAGCAGCTTTGAGAAATTCAAATGAATTGCATAATAAACAGGGAACGGATTTTTAGGTGTCAAAAATCGCGAAATAGGCACCTAAATAGTTGCTAAAAAACTGCCAAAATAGTTGCTAATAAATTGAAAAACGCCAAAATAATTCTAAAAAACAGAAAAACGCCAAAATAATTATAAAAAACTAAAAAACGCCAAAATAGTTTTGGATAAACATGTCAATAAATGTGTGAATTTTCCAAAATTGACTCATTCTTTATCCTTTTCGGTTGCACAATTGTAAATCAAACACATTTGAAGATTTTCAAGCGTAAAAAGTTTTCGATCGTCCGCCAAATCATGGCCAGAATTTTTGCTTTTTGAAAAATCGATTTGTATTTTTGAAAAAAAATTAACGTCAATTCTCAGAGGTGAATTTTTGTTTTTTTATTGTATTTTTCATAATAATAAGCAGAATAGTTGAAAAAATAGTTTTTTTTAAACTCACAAGCCAAAATAGTTGTTAAAAATCATAAGCAAAAATAGTTGAAAATAGTTGCTAAAAAGTCGCTCTAAATCGAAAAGTGATCGAAGAAAATGTGTTTTTTGCGCTTATCTCATCATATGCTATCCGCAAAAAAAATAGGTGAAAACCTAAAAATCCGTTCCCTGATAATAAACAAAATTCAAAAAAAAAAAAAATTAAATGTTTAATGTAAATTCATAAATTCATAATCCACCGATTCGGGAAAAAGTTTCGGGGAACGCAAGACGGGGATATCGAGTCGGGGAATCCCCCCGTTAATAATCACAGGCGGTCAACTACCACGGCGTGCTGTTCAACGGCGATTCGAAGCAATTTGCTGACGTCCACTGAAAAACGACCCAAAGAAAATTGTGGAGGAATTCAATGCCATTTTTGGCGTGACAAATTGGACGGAAATTAAAGTGAAAACAATGACGGAGGCCCAAGTGAGCGAACTGAAGAAATTTGTGCGCAAAAATTTTGGAAAAGCCGAGGGAGTGCTGAAACAGTGAGTTAATTGGCTAATATCCTGGCCAAATGCGGTTTCCAAATTTGCAATTTGTTAAAGACATGACCCGGAAGATTGGATGGAAAATCCGCCCGCGTTTGAGAAAATCAAAGACAAAGATTTGAAGGAATGGGCCAAGGATTTGAACAATCTGTGGAAGCAATTGGGAAGAAAAATGCCAGATGAGGTGAGAAGCATTGAAAAGAGCCATTGGCCTAAAATCCAATTTTATATTCAAAATTCTTTCCATAGTTGAAAGACAGCAAAAGGCATTCGCTTTTGTACGTTCCCAACCCCTTCGTGGTGCCGGGTGGTCGTTTCCGCGAGTTTTACTACTGGGACACCTATTGGATCATTCGCGGACTTCTCGCTTCCGGCAAGTGATCGGAGTGGCAATTTGCCTCCTTTTCATTGCCTTACTGACAAATGATCGGTCAATCGCTGTTGATCAGCGAAAATATTACAATTTAACTGATTTAATTTTTTTAAATAAAAAAACAACTGTAAACACAGGGATGAAGAAATCCGTGAAGAACATCTGCCAGAATATTGCTTCGATGATCAAACGTTTCGGCTTTATGCCAAACGGAGGCCGAATTTACTACAGCAAGCGATCCCAACCACCCTTCTTCGCATCGTAAGCATCAAATAATTAATAATAAATTTTTAAATAATTATTAGCATGGTTTACGATTATTACGAGGCAACCCAAGACAAAGAATTTCTCAAGGAAATGCTTCCGATCATTGAAACGGTCCGATAAATTTGCTTTTTTTTAAATTAACACTTCTTCAATTTAAGGAACTCGAATTTTGGGAGACGAAGCGATCAGTGACCGTTGTTGTGAAGAAGAAGCCCATTAAACTTTGCCAATACAGGGCCGACAGCAACGTTAGCATTAAGCAATGATAATTAATTTAGAAATGCAAAATCGATAAAATGGGATGTTAATTGGCTAATTAACTTTTCAGGTGCCGCGTCCTGAGGCATGGTGCAGAGACACGCACCTGGTAAAAAACTTAACTGAACCGATCCAAAAGGCGAAAGTTTGGCGTGAAATTGCATCTGCGGCTGAGTCCGGCTGGGACTTCAGTTGTGAGTTGGGATATCAGGGTTGTTCGTAATTTCGGATGACCGATTAGGCGAATTTTTATTTTATTCTTTCTAATTTTAAATTAATTAATTAATTTTCCATTGATTCTTTATTTTTAAATGCAAAAAAATTCGGCTTTTTGGCTTCCAATTCCTTTTTTGTAGGCTTTGGTTTATTACAGGTATTTAATAAATTTATAAGTTGGCTGAATTAATTTTTCTATGTTTTATTGAACGAGTTTGAGAAAATTGTTTTCTTTCTCTTCGCTAATTAACCTAATTAGAAAATCTTTAGGGCATAATTTTCAATTGAAATCGTTCCTATTTTTGTAAGTGTCAATTTTATTCAGCCCGTTGGATCAAGGAGGACACAGAGGACAAAAAGGACCCATGGAAATTGCTCAATTTGAGGACCACTCAAATTGTGCCGGTTGACTTGAACGCACTGATCTGTGGGAATTACAGGAAGCTGTCGGAACTGTTTTCCAAAATTGGTCATTTTAATGTGGATCAAATGCGCAAAATCTAAAATATTTTTATATCGTTTTTTAATTCTTAAATATTTTTTTATTGTTTAAAAATTGATTTTAATCATAAAAACAAGCCCCCGGCACATTTACGGGTTCGCATCCGAAATTTAAAATTTTTCTATCTTAAGACAACAGTGAAAAGTCGGCATCGTACAACAAAACACATTCGGAATTTCGTAAGAATTTTGTCGCCGTGTTCAAAAGTGATGGTGGCACGTTCAACGATTACGAATTGGACACAAAGAAAGTGCGCAAAAGGACCTATTATGGGAGCACCGTGGTGCCACTTTTCACGGGGTGCCTAGGGGACGACAAAGATGCGGAAAAGGCGGCAAAACGAATGTTTAAAGGACTGATGGAGATTGACAAGAAGCATGGCATTTTCAATAATTACCCATTCGGCGTTCCGACCAGGTCCAATTTTTGGGGTTTGCGAGTGCATGAGGAGGAAAATGGGGAAATTGAAATTAATTGAGGATTCGGAAAAGAATTACTAAGCGTTAAATTTATTTTACGCTTGAGACTAATCAATGGCATGAAAAACCAATTGGTTAAATATACGCAGGGTTCGCAAATGATGTGAATTTATCAGCGAGTCAAAGCTGATTTTTTAAAATGCTGTTTTCTTGAATTTTGCTGCTTTTTTAAATTTGATTGTTTTTGTGGTTTTTAGGGGGAAATTAAGAAAAAAAATTCAAAAAAGTTTTGCTTGCTTTTTGTAATAGAAAAATTTTTAATGCTTATTTTTTGTCACCCAAATACTGATTTTTGAAAAATTTCAACGGCGCATAAAGAATGAAAAAATTGTGCCCGTTTTTTTCTAAAATATCCTTCCTGATTTTGGATTGGATGTCATTTATAAAAGTGCAAAAAATAATATGGTTTTCAGCTCTGTGCTCAACTCCGCACAGCAGTGGGATTTCCCAAATATTTGGCCGGTTAATTTTTCGCCTATTTGGTCCGCCCAATTAGTCCCCTTTTAAGCCGGTGAGTCACATGATGATCGAAGCATTTCGCCGGTCCGGCAGCAAACAGTAACAGACCAAAACTGTACTTACAGTGCACCGAGACTGTTCAAATTCATTTACAGAATGCAGAAATTCGCATTTGATAAGGCCCAGCAATGGCTGTCTGCCAACTATAAGCTGTACAAAAGCTGCCAAAATTTTATGTGGATGAAAATGGCTGCCCAAACGGGCACCCCCGGGGCAAAGGGAGATTTCCATGCGCAAGTGAGTGGCAGCTAAGTTTCATTTGGTCGTTTCCTAAATCTGCTAGATTGAGCATTTTTACTCAAAAACAATCGTTATAGCTCATAAACTGTGACTAAAAACAAAAAAAGGGTTATATTTTTCAAAATTGTTATTATTAGGGACCTAATTTAAATGGACAAAAAAAATCTAAAATATGGGTTATATAATATGGACTAAACAATTGCAAAATGGACGAAATATGGTCAAGCGCTGAAAGATGTACAAAAAATACAAAATATGAACAAAAATGATTTGAATTTTTGAAAAAAATTCCTAACCTAAAATTTTTAAAAATATTTTAATATTGAATTAGATAATTGCATAATTAAGACTAGGGACCGGACAAGAGGGTCGGCCGAACTGTTTCGGTTAAAAACCGAAAAAAACCAAAACCGAAAAAAACCGAAAAGCTCAAAAAATTCTCGGTCGAACGGTTTCGGTTAAAAAAACCGAAATCGAAAAAACCGAAGAAAATTTTTCGGTTTATTTCGATTTTTCGGTTTTTTTTTGAATTTGTTTATTTTTTTCAAAAAAGCAATAAACTATTCTATTATGTAATAGAAAAAGCAAAAATTCCTCTGAGTAAAATTGTAGAGCTATTGAAACTCTATTGAATGGTGTACTAAAGGTTTGCAAAATGATAGAAAAGGCAGCCAAAAAACATGTGTCTGCTCCTTGATTCTAAAAAAACCACAAAGATTAGTTTTAGCGATTTGGTGCCTTTTTTGGCTTTTTTCCCGAAAAATTCCATTAAAAATTCAAAAAATCGGAAAAATACACCCCTAAGAAATGATCTAAAAAAATTCAGAGAATATACCTTTATGAATTGAAAAATTTTCACAAAAATTGTTCACCAAAATTCATTTTTTTTCTTGATAAAAAATTTTAGGTTTAAATTTAGTTTTTGGTTAGTTTTTACGTATTTTGCTTCCTAAAAATCATTAATAAAAAAATTTAAATGCTTTTTTCATGCCTTTTTCGGGATTTTTGTGCCTTTTTTCAGTGCCATTTTGCGCTTTCTGGTGCCTTAATTGCGAGCTCAAGCCATAACTTTAGGGCCGGCGGTGCTGATAAGAGCCGCCGGGAAATTTTTTTGTAATTTGAATGCTATTTGTTAGCAGATTTTGTCTAAAAATACCAAAATTTGAGATTTTGGCTAATTTTTAAAGAAAACTACTTAAAATCATTAATAAAAAAATTTAAATGCTTTTTTCATGCCTTTTTCGGGATTTTTGTGACTTTTTCAGTGCTATTTTGCGCTTTTTGGTGTCTTAATTGCGAGCTCAAGCCATAGCTTTAGGGCCGGCGGTGCTGATAAGAGCCGCCGAAAAACCGAAAAACTCAAAAATTTCTCGGTCGGGTTTTTTCGGTTAAAACCCGAAACCGAAAATCGAAAAATACCGAAAAAAACCGACCGGTCCGATCTCTAATTAAGACCTCCTATTTATTACTTACTGAAAAATATAATTACAAAATTTAGTTAATTTTTTAATTTTTTCACGCTTAATTTTGCGCATGAACATTTTTTTGCACATTTCATTTTTTCCAAAATTTAAAACATATAAATATGGACAAAAGTCTCAAATACAGAAAAATATTGAAAAGGTATCTTAGAAGCATCAAATCAAGCTAAAGACACTTTTTTCAGAAGCAAATAGATTAAATTTTCTTTTTAGAATTTCAAGTACTCTATTTATTCTATTTATCTTTCTAATTTCAAAAAATTTCATTGAGGTTCAAAAAAGTTCTGGACAAAAAATTCCGACTTAAGGTTTTGTGGAATTTAATTACCATATCTTTTTATATACTTAAGTAAAAAATTTAATAAAATTATATTCTGATAGAAAACACCTAGAGCTATTGAATGATACCAAGAATTATTAATTTGGTTGAAAATGGACCAAGTTATGAATTTATATTCCAAAATCTTAGTCATTTTTAGAATGGTGGCGGTTTTTAGGAAACGACCCAGCACGTCTTAGAAGCATCAAATGCTAAAGACACTTTTACGTGAAAATGTCAAACCAATCTAAAAATACTATTTACATAAAATGTTCCTAGTCTTCAACGTAATACTTTGCAATTCTTTGCTTCTCCTGTCAATTAATATTTTTTCACATATTAAATTGAAATTAAGGCATTAAAATCAATTAATTAAGAATTATATAAAATAGTTGTGGTCTTTTGTCCGTGGGTATTTTTTGAGTGGTTTTTTTGACTGTGGATCTTCTGTCATTATGCCTAATATTTTGAGCCCAAGAATTCCCGAGTCAGTCTCTTTATGTGGTATTAATTGCTTAACTTCTTCCCTATCGCATTCCTACAAAATTATAGAGAAAATGAAACAAGCAAAAACTTCGCCCCAAAAAGATAACATTTCATCGCATTATCTGAGCAAGTCCATCCGTTTGATGCCTCAAATTTGCAATACTTTTAAATATAAAATTTGTTCATTTCTCAGCTTGGCTTCGGCTGGACTAATGGCGCTGTGTTGGACCTTTTGGTCAAATATGGCGACAAAATGACGCTGACACAGATGCCGGATGTTAACTGCAGCAAAATGACGAAGGATCCCGAGCCCGAAGTATTCCCACCGGAATAAATAGAATGGAAGTGATCAGAGCGAAAGTGATCGGAATTTTAAACTTGGCTCCCCCGCCACAGAAATATGTCCATTTGTTAATCCTTCATTTTATAAATTAAATTATTTTATTTTTGGGATAAATTCACAAAAACTCTAATGATTTATAAATTTGACTAGTTTGTGCAGAATAAGTCCAGAAGATGAAAAACGGACATTAAAATTAATTTAAAATTGAGCTTTTTATCAATTTATTTTTTAATTCACTGTAGAATTGAAAAGCGTGGTCTTAGCAAGTTTTTTCAAAAATTCTACATTACCCAATTTGACTACCGTAGTTTATCAGTTGATATGAGATGACACGGCGCAAAATTATAATTAAACAAAAAATGTACGAATTGGTGTCGAAGTGCAGCGCTAAAAATTTTGGAATTTCCTATCAAAATTGTTACCAAACATAGCTCATCACGCAAGTTTCCTATAACAAACCATTGTAGGCTGAAGAAGCTCTTTTCAATAATTTCATGCCATAGGTTCGCGAAAAATTTTCAATACAAAAACATTAATTATAAAAAGTTTAGTAAAATTTTGAAAAATTACAAAAACGAAAGTACTGTAATTTGATTCTTGTTAGTTTGTTTCCATATCAATGACGCTTAAAATTTTTAATCGTCATACTACCTTATATCCCAGGGGTGCGTCAAAAAATTTTCAAAATCAGGACATCGGGCGCAAAAAATCAGATTTTGGGGTCGAAAATCAGGACATTTTGCAAAATTGCTTCAAATCAGTTATTTTACTCGTACCCGCTTCATTTCACTGTTTTTTATTTAATTTCTACTGACAATGAGTGTAATTTTTTTTTATTTAAAATCATACGAACGATGGAACAGATGAAGCATTTGTTGAGCACGGGTGAGCATTCGGGTGTACACTTTTCGGTGGGGAACGGAAAAGAGGCGAGTTTAATTTAAAATTTAAAATTAATTTATTTCAATTATGTAATTACCCCATTTCACAAATGCATACTTCATTACTGTAATGTTTTTCCATTGAGATGAGATCTTACTGTTAAAATGAAAATTATATATTTAAATAAATGTTTTTTCTTCATTTGAAAGCTGTATTCGTCTTGTGTGGCTAAGCCATTCCAATTCCAATTATGTAGCCACGAGAAATGCAACTGTTTCCCAAACGAAGGACTGTAAAAATGATTTGTAAATTTCAGAAACATTTGAATTTTACTTTTTAATTGTAATTTTTAAATGGAATTAATTGCTAATATGTGATTCTATTATTGACTTACTTACCCATGCCAAGCGTTTTCAGGTCGTCCAAATTCGCGTCGTGTGAGTAAATACAGTCCTGCACAACAGATTGGGAGCGTTCAAGCAGCGTAACAACCTAACGAATTGTTTTTTTTTATTTGATTTATTATTTATATTTAATTAATTGGTTTGTGAATTTAAAGAAATATCATAATTTACATTTAATATACTGATAATGAAAAACTTGCGTAGTTAGCATCGTTCGGGCTCAGACCGAGGTCAATTAAGTCACAAAAGTTCGGAAAACTCGGGCAGTTATTAACACAATCCACAACCGCTAAATTTTTGCAACCAAAATAATTTTGATCTTTACATTTATTAAATATTTCATTTAATTATATATATCCGGGGGTTTATCAAAATCAGAATATGCGAGTTTTTTTTGCCAAAAACCAACCCAATCCCTAATCATTCTGACTTTAATTAAAATAAATAATTTCTTTCAACAATTTCTCAATCCCGTATCGGTGACAGTGCGGTGAGTTTTCACATATTTTTGTGCCATTACATTACCAATATAAAGGCTTTCCGCTTCGAACCGTTTTGCGCACATTTGTCCGCCCAGCGGGGTCCTTCCGCCAAACAATCCGTCTGGGATTTCTGCAATCCTGTTGAACAGTGACTCGGTGGATGAAAAGCATTTGGTCACCTGAATAGTTTTATGCTTGTCTAATTAGCTAAATTGTTTAATTTTCCTCCTCGCGACCAATTCTTTGATCAGATTCAACCAATTCCCATGCTTTTCAAGCAAAAAGTGGTCAAATGAATGTGACACGCGACAATTTGCCCATTTTCGATTGAACCGTACAAAGCGGGCGCTTTCAGCAATAAGTTCGATTGGGATTTTTCTTAGCTTTATCATTTTAATTGAAAAGGGGGGAACTCGGTTATGAGCAAGGAAATAATATTTTGCTGTGGCGGCATTTTTTGATTTGGGGCGGCACTTTGTCTTAAATGGTGGTGCGTTTACTGTAATGCCGACAAAGCCTTTATCTCCCAAAATTTATCTTGGCGCAGTCAAACCCAAACTGCCCTTAATTGACTCAGTTTTTAAAAAATAGATAATATTTGCTACATATTCACTCATCCCTTGCTGTTTTGTACTTACCTCTTTCCTTTTTTCAACTGCGTGATTTTGAGCCATTGTCCGCTTGTAAATAATTAAAAAATTTGGAATATGTAAATGGATGAAGAGGATTTTCTGTAAAATAAATATTAATTAAAAAACATCGAAAAAGTTCTGTTAAAGTCATAAATATATGGTTTAGTAGTCTTTATTCACGGGAATTAAAAGGGTCAAATTTCCTTGGCCGAGTGATTGTAATAATTTTACGTTGTAATTTTTATCCGCCCGAAATGGACGGACTTGGGAAAAAGGGGAAACATTAGTTAAATAATCAATTTTCAGATATCTTTTTGACAGGGAAGGATTTGAATTACTAAAAGAGGTAATCAAAAGGGAAAGTGCCATAAGCAAAAAATGAAGACCAATTAATTCGAACAAAATTATTCGTTTTTTATATTTATTTCGATCAATTGAAAAACCGCCACCATGGGCGTTTCCTAAAAACCGTCAAGGTAAGAAAAAAAAAGTATAACATATAAATTCATAAATTGGTTCAATTTCAACCAAATTATATTTCATGGTATTATTCAATAGCTCTGTGTATTCTCTACAATAATTATTTTTTCTAATTACTTCTGAAAAAAGTTATAAAGCATTGAACAGGCTAGGTTTTTGCCATGGTCATACAATTATAATTTTAAACATTAAAATTTTCAAGTAATTAAAATGCAATTAAGCCAAAATGAATTTATATATTCGATAGTCCTAAGAATTCTCTATTTATTGTTAATTATTTCAAAAAAAAATTTCATTGAGTTTTTAAAAAGTTTTGGTCAAATAATTTTGACTTAATACTTATTGAAAATTTATGACCATAACTTTTTCGCAATTTTGTGAAAAAATTTCTAAATTAATATTCTGATATAAAACACCTAGAGCTATTGAATAATACCATGAAATATTTAATTTAGTTGAAATTGAGCCAAGTTTTGAATTTATATGTTTGCATTTTTATTTTCCTAGCCTTGGCGGGTTTTAGGAAACGACCAGCACGCAAAAACTTAGCAATTAAGAATTTTTTGGTGGAATGATTTAATATTTCTTTTATTATTAAAAATATAGCTCAAAATAGCAAAATTTGGTTTTTAAATGCGGGATTGCGGGATAAATCCAGCGGGATCCCGTCCAGGGCTGGACGTAATTACGGATTACGTATTACGGATTACGGAAATTACGGCCTTTTTGGAGTTACGGATTACGGATTACGGGTTACGGATTTTTGGGATTTTTCCGTAATTTTGATCCGTAACTGGCTTTTTAGATTATTTTTCGAGACGATTTCTTGCAAGATTATTTTTTATAAAATGAATTTTTTTTTCTATTTTTATTAAAAGGCTACCCATATTTCGATTTAATCTGACTTATTCTTGGTAATTTGTAGTATTATTAACATACATAAAGGGGGGGAGGAGGCTAGCAAAGGGGAAAAGAGCAAATGCTAAAAATTTGGCTATTTTTTAACAAAATTCGTTAAAATTCTGAAAAAAATTTTCCTCGGCGGCGCTTATCGGCACCCGGACCGGGTCGATTGGGCCCCGCCGATTGGGCCCCGCCGGTTGGGCCCCGCCGATTGGGCCCCGCCGATTGGGCCCCATGGGGCAGCCACTTTTTTTTAGTTTCACATGTTTTAAAAAAATTAAATTATTCATAAATTTATTAAGTATGAAATTCTATCCATTCTTACAAAGGCAATAACTCGTACAATAGCAGTTCGTACAATACATTTTTTTTACAAAATTAAGCTTATAGCTTGGGCCAAATCTAACAAGGGAACCGTCAGAACTGTGTCAGAAAATGCATGTATCATAACTATTTGATAGTGCAGGGCCGGCTACTCTGAATTTTTAATGTTAGCGGTGTGTTGAAGCCAAATAGAAAAGTTATTGGACCTCAAAAATCAAAATTTTGACTGTGTTTTCCCCTTCAGGGAAGGTGGTGACGTGGGGAAAATTAAAAAAAACGGTGGATCAGTGGGTTAAATTCCTATTTTTCGGAGGTCCAGGTTCGAACCCAACATGAAAAAAATACATTTTAATTAATGTGTAACCAAAGTTAACGATTAAAAACCACGTTTTATTTTTAAAAATAATTTTTCTTTAGTGAAAGTAAACCAAAAGTCGACTAAAAAAGTGACTGCCCCATGGGGCCCAATCGTACCGGGGCCCAATCGGCGGGGCCCAACCGGCGGGGCCCAATCGGCGGGGCCCAATCGACCCCCACCGTCGGCACCGCCCGCCCCAAAAATTCCTAATTATTTTTAAATATTAGCTCCAAAATCTTAGTCATTTTTAGACAAAATCTTATAGCAAATTGCATAAAATTTTTCAAAAATTTTTCCGGCGGCGCCTTTCGGCCCCGCCTGACCACCCCCCCCCCACATTCCCCAGTTTTTTGGGAAAAGCACACCGCGAAAAAAACTATTTTGGGATTTTCACCTCAAAAAAACAAGCAGATATTCTGATCATAAATTAATCTTAACAATTTTTAGATTGGATTTTTTAAATTTAAAAATTTTTTAAATTAAAAAAAAATTTTGAAAATTACGGATTACGTATTACGGATTACGCCAAATTACGGCCTTTTTTGACCCCCGTCATGACGGATTACGGATAGCCGTAACTGAAAAAATCGCCGTAATGACGGATTACGGATGGCCGTAACTGAAAATCAGTTACGTCCAGCCCTGTTTAGTAGTCTTTATTCACGGGAATTAAAGGGTCAAATTTCCTTGGCCGAGTGATTGTAATAATTTTACGTTGTAATTTTTATCCGCCCGAAATGGACGGACTTGGGAAAAAGGGGAAACATTAGTTAAATAATCAATTTTCAGATATCTTTTTGACAGGGAAGGATTTGAATTACTAAAAGAGGTAATCAAAAGGGAAAGTGCCCTGAGCAAAAAACAAAGATTAATTAATTAAAATTAAATATTTAATATCTTTTAACCATTTCGGTCAAATACGCTTCCTTTGAAAATTTTTTGAAAAAAACATAAACAAGAAGTCTTTAGCATAGGTAATGAAAAATCTTTTAATTTGATCATTTTTGGTAGTGATGTTCGAGACCGAAAATTTCCCGAGACTCGAGACTCGAGACCGAGACTTGACCCCGAGACCGAGACCCGACCCCGAGACCGAGACTGAAAACCCCGAGACCGAGACCCAAAAAACCCGAGACTCGAGACTTTTTTCAAAAAATTTTCCTATTCGCTTAAAAATCGTTTAAAAATTTTGACTCTATTCTTAACTAATTTTTGGTTTTTTTTATTTTGATTTAATTTGGTACAATATTTATTTCAAAAAAGCACAAAACAAAAAATTAGTTTGTTTTTTTCGCAGTTTTTGTGTCAATTTAAAAAAATAAAGGGTATTTTGGAGCTCCGGCGGTGCCGATAGGCGCCGCCGGGGAAAATTTTTAAAATTTGAGTGCAATTTGTGAACAAATTTAGTACTAAAAATGACAATATTTTATGATTTTAATTTGATTAGATTCACTTTAAAAGGAATAATTTTGAAAAATTAGAAGAAAAAATAAGTACTTGGAGGTGTACTGATCCAACGCTAAAATGAAGACATGACCAAGAACACAACCACTGAGCCACGCACACTATTAAGCTAATGAAAAAATATATACCAAAAGTATATTTATTTCTAACTTACAAAAAGCCGATCATTAGGGGTGTAAAAAAGTCTCGGTCTCGAGTCTCGAAAGTCTCAAAGACCGAGACCGAGACTGAAAACCCGAGACCGAGACTCGAGACCGAGACCAAAAAAACCGAGACTTTTCTCGAGTCGAGACTCGAGACCGAGACTCTCGAACATCACTAATTTTTAGTGATTTTTTATTTTTGAATAGTTTTTGGTAATTTTGGTTTTGTGACCCCCCTCCCCCGCCTGAAATTTACAAATAAAAACTCATTTCAAGGGTAATTTGTAGCGCTGATCACGAATATGACATAATGGGTGCTATATCCGCACTATGGGTCAACTCCACTGTGCAGAAAAAAGCCTAGTACTATCTCGCCGTTTCTCTTTTTCTTTATAATTTCTCTCTTTGGCGTACTATCTCTTCATTTTAATTATGTAAAAAGCAACATTTACTTCATGCTGTTTAACTTTTTTTTTCTGCTTGTTAAACGCCACATTCGATACATAATTTTTTCTCTATCGGTATATAAAATTTGGTGTGAATTTAACGGCGACATGAAGTTTGGGCACCAGAGGGAGGGATTTCATAAAACAATATAAATATATAAAATGTTATATAAATCATTAAATTTAGTAAATTTAACAACCCTTGTGCTCAAAAATTTCTATGTTCTTGAAAATTAAAAAATTTTTATATGGAAACCTGGCAATCTTATTATTTAGTCAATTCTTACGGTTGTTTAAACGTAGAATTAACTTGTACTGGTTTCTATTTGGACTTAGACCTGAATACCGGCTTAGTTGGACCCGAAATAACAAGAGACCCGTCTAATAATATTTAAATTTATAAATTTTAAGTCTTGAACATACTGAGCCTTGTAATGATACAAATAATACATACATATGTAAGGCATTTTATAGAATGAATGGTAGTCAGTTTAGCAAAATAAGCATGCTTAATCGAGTGAATATTCGTTAAAAAAACTTTCTATTCGTAACTTGATTAAATTTACTATGCTTTTAAATTAGATGGTTGCAATTTATAGACAATTAAAAATAATTTTATTTTTTAAATCCTTAATTTAGTGCCCAAATTCCGCCCCCCCTCGAACGTATCAAATGTTTTCTTTGGTTGTACATCCCGTTTCTTCAATAAAATCCATTTTAAGATTTTAATATTTATATTTCTATTCTATGGCTAAAAGAAAGTTGCGACGAAAGCTCAATTGCAAAAAGGCGTTGAAAGAACGTGAAAAGAAGCGGCAGGAGAGAAAAGCGCAGACAGCCAAGACGAGACAAGCCTATCTGGCCAAAGAAAAGTGAGTTTTTCCATTCATTTTTCATAAAATTCCAATTTTCCCAATTACGGCACGCTGTGACTTGATGGCGACGCCATCGACTCCAAACGGCGTTGATGGCTTTGGACTCGACGATGGTGAGTGAGAAATTCCATCAAAAATTTGGTTTTTTAAGTCATTTAATTTTCATTATTTTTAAGTTGATATTTACATTAATCGATGCCATGAATGACCTCCGCCACATTTATCGCCTGTCGCGTGCCAAAATTCTTCAGTCCCTTTTGCGCGCTCTCATCTTTGGTGGGGGTTGATCAGTGAACAAGGAATGGAACACATGCACAGAATGTGCAACAATTTGGTGTTTCAATTTTTTTTGGCCGTTACTCTCATCTCGGCGCACCGAGAATATCGTTTAGAAACTGGTTAGCGACCTCGAAAACTCCCAAAAATATGTTTTGCTTGTAATTTATCAGGATGTGATCTGTCCTGATTTGAAGGGCTCAAATCTGATAAAATGAAAATGTCATGATTTGCGATCAAAATTTGTTCTGATTTCTTAAATAAAGTCATAATTTTGAAATTACTGGCAGAATGCTACTATTTTATCAAGAAAATATAGGGTTTGAGGCAAAATTTGGGACGCCTGTCCATCCCTCAACATTTTTTTAAAACGTGGCGCAAAAAAAGCGTTTTTAAAGGCAAAAAAAGTCGTCGCTTGGCTTTTAATTGCAAAAATTGGCCTTTCTGTGAATCTGTTTAAACAAATCACAACGAAATTACAAAAAAAAAAATTTCCGGCGGCGCCTATCGGCACCGCCGGACCCTCTCCCCTCGCCCATTTCCAAAAGTTTTTGGAAAAATGCACCGCAAAAAATTGTTAAAAATCTGACTTTTGATCCCGAATGCACTAAACATTACATTTGCTAATTTCCTCCCAATAATTGTTAAAATCGATAATGGAAGACGAAAAATATAATATTTAAAAGCAATTTTACACAAGGTCCTGATTTTGGGCCCCAAAATCTGATTTTTTGAGCCCACTGTCCTGATTTTAAAAATTTTCAGATCACATCCCTGCCTAACAGAGTTTTCGATGCGCCGAATGTTATCTAATTGATAAATTCTGACTTAAGCTGAAAGCTTCCGCTACTGTTCAAAAATCATTCAAAATATTATAATATTTTTTTATAAATGTTGAAATTTATCTTTTCTGCTGTGCTTACTTAACTAAGGCCTTCCTCAACTTATATTAGGATGAAATATGTTTTTAGAAAGTATTTTTTTATTTCGCAGAAGTTACTGCGAAGTAAAATTTTTAAGAAGTTAATATGCAATAAATAATAACTCTTTTAAATAAAAATTTCGATAGCGCTTTCGAGGAAAAAGTATGAATTTCCAAATTCCTTCAGAATTTCAGCTTATTGGTTGAGCCTTTTGATGAACCTAACATTATCTCAGCTTAATTAGTCTTCGTGCTGAGACCTTCTACAAATAAATTTATTTGTTTGGCTTCATTTATAAATTTAGTTATAAATTATTCTAATAAATTCTTTATCGAATTGGTTTTCCCCAATTTTGTTGTCCTCTTTTGTTATTTGCTTTCGGCACATTCGCTTTACGAATTTTTTAAAGCATTGAGATTTCTGAAAAAACCGCCAGTTCCCGAATTTCAGCAATGGACCCGGACAATGTTCCAGATCAAAAGCCTCATGACAATGATTTCCATTTTTCATAGAATGGGTTCAAACAGTTCACCATGCAATATTTTATATATTCATTACGACTTTCATTTTGAAGAGTTTTTAAATTCATAAGATGAATTGAAATTTTTAAAACAAAGAAAATTTTTCATCTTTTTAAACACAAAATTCTTTTGTTGTGACTCATCCATCCATCTGCAAAATGAAATGAATTTAAATTTGTGAATAAAAAAAATAATGCTTTTGTGGTACATGGAGCAGAAGAATGAACTCAAATCATCTAAAACAAGAAAAAAAATTGTATTTAATTTGATAATATTACAGATTTTTTATTTTCCAATAAATTTCAGTCAAAATAAAAATTACACAAAAACGGCGGAAGACCCTACCAGCCGACCGGAAGCGGTGGAGGTGGAACATATCCGTTTTCTTAAAATATAATAATAATTTTTCATTTTTCTCATTTTTGGGCTTTGCATTTTTCATCGGTTGAGAAACTGTTTTTTTTTTAAATTAATCCGATTAAAATATTAATTTTACAATTTTCCGTACTATTGGCCTGTGGATTTGTTTGATTGCCTAAATTTAATAATATAAAAGGTTTAGTAAGAAAATATTACCAAGAAAACCGATCGGATTAATTTTTGATCCTTAATCAAGAAATATAATAACAAATAATAACAATTTATATTATTCAGTTTTCTCACTTTCAGGCTTTGCATCTGTCACGGGTTGAGAAACTAAAAATGAATATTTTAGATCGAGAAAATTTTCGGAAAAAATGGAAAATTATCGATATTTTCGGTTTACCCTTTTAAAAAACTGGTAAATTTAAATAGAAAAAAATGAATTTTTCGCTTTTTAAATTGTTTTTTGTTAAAATTATAAATTTTACTTCGTTTTTAATGATAATAGTTTTTTAATTCCTATATGATTATTAATTATTTATTTTCAAACCGTTTTCTTTCTGCTGAGCATTGACCTCCAAATGTTTAAAATAATAATTGTGTTTATATATTAATTAATTTTGAATTACCATTTGAGTGGAGAAAATAAGCGCAAAAAACGTGAAAATGTGAAAACAATAATAACCATTCATTTTCGGTTTCAAATTTATAAAATATGAACACATTCACAATTCTCCAAGCTTTTATATGCTTTCATTCTCATTTAATTTCTTTTTTTTAATTTAAATTGGAAAATGGCTTTAATAAAAAAAAAGTTTATTGGATTTGCCACATAAAAAACAAATAAAATGATAAAAAGAATCAATTCAAAAATATTTTATTGCATTAAATTATTCATAAATGGATTTGGGCAAAAATTTGAAGAAATTAAAATGCTCTAGAATATTAAGGAATGACAAAAGCTGTAATCCGCGTTTCATTTGCCTTTTATTTTGCTAATATTTTGGAATTTTTCTTCCCTCAAAATTTCATTCTGTGGCATTTTGACGGCACTTTTCATCGGCCTAAAGGTGTGTCAAATGAAAAATAAACAATAATAATTACAACAAAATAAATGTTAAAATTACAGCTTTCCAAATTGAAAATTCATTGCTGATCACCAAAGGAGTACGATCAAATAATATACAGAGCAAATCTAATCAATTTGCAAAAATTCCTCAGATTCGAATAATTGGCCGGCATTTTGACAATGTGACTCAAACATTTATAGGCCAAATCTCTTTAGTTGCCCATTTTTTGTGCCTATTTAATGCCTTTGCGATTTTTTCTGCCTTTTTAGGTGCCAATTTCGCGCTTTTTTGTTCTAAAAAACGAAACCTTAATCATTAAGCCTATAGATTTCTTAATTATTCAGTTAAATTTCCAGAAATTTTTTTATTAAAAAACTTAGCGACAAAAATAGTTTTTGATTTTTAAAATTATGTATCTCATTCCCATTTTTAGCACCTATTTTGGTAGTTTTTAGAATCAGGGGCAAATAAAAGTTTTTTTGACCACTTTTTTCAATTTTCTGTGCCTTTAATCCCTTAATTTTTATGCTTTTTTCCAATTTTTTTTTTTTTTTGCTGATTTTGCCTTTTTTGTGCTTTTTTCATGCTTATTTTGTGAAAATTTGGTGCTTTTTACAGTGCTTAATTGGTAATTTTTTGTGCTGAAAAATGAGCACTCTATGATCACGAATTTGGCATTCATTTTGGCCTATTTCCTATCCTGGACTCGAATTCGAACAAAAGGTCATAAATTCCAATTTTCAAATTACGCATTATTCGAAAATTATTAAAAAAAGCAAAAACAAATCTTAAACTATTTCAACACAAAACATTTTCAAACTTCACAAATTCTAATATAAAATTTAAGAAATTTTAAAATTTTGCATTTTCGCTTCCTGTTTGAATTCTTTTCCACAATTTCTTAAATAAAATATAACAAAATGAATTCCATATTCGTAATCAGTGACCCAAAAACAGCTAAAAAATCAGACTTTTTAATACAAAAATTCTTATGCCAAAAAGGAGAGGGAGGGAACGAACAATCGGCAGTTTTGCCAAAAAAGTAATAAATTTAAATTTTGAATTTTCAATGATTTTACAAATAAAACATGGTTCAAAAATTGAAGTGGTACACCTGATTTTAAATGTCAAAAAAAATACAGTTTTGCGTTTAAATTAAAATGAATGAACAAATTGTCTATTGTTGACATTGGGAAGAAATGCTTTTGGGTCCAAAAATATTTGAAACGGAACCGGCCCTTTTAGTACAAAAAACCAATATCCATTTATTGTACATATTATTTTGTTTTGTAAATGGTAATCAAAGTAATCAACAGAAAATGAGTGATTGGATTATGTGCTTATCCGTCGGCCAATTTCCGCTTTGTCCCTTTTTTTTCTTCCACCGTAAAATCAATGGCCAGCTTCACTTTGTCTTCATTTTTGTTGTAAAATCCTTTGCTCGGCTCCATCAATTCCTTAATTCTCAATTTATTTGGGAACCGCCCACTTCGGCGCCGGCCTTTTCGGCGCCGTTGCTAACAACTTTTTTCATTATCAACCAAATTAAATATTTTTGTTAATATTCGATAGCTCTTGAGATTCTCTATTAGATTGCAAAATTTCAAAAAATGTAGTCAGTTTACAAAAAAGTTATGGCCAAAAAACCTCAAAAATTGACTTTTTCTTGGCTTTTTCGGCGCCGTGTGCCATAACTTTTTTATTTTTGAATCATTTATTTCTATTTTACATGTGAATATAGAGCACACATAGAGCTTTCAAATGATGCCAGATTGGCTAAAGTTAACTGACAAATAAAAAAGTTATAGCATTTCAAAATTTGCGGCGCCGAAATGGTCCGCGCCGGTGACCCCCCCCCCCCCCGACCCATATATTTAATGAGAAAAGGAGTTTGGCTAGAGTTGCGATATTTGCACCTCATTTTGGGGTTTTTACTAATTTTTTTTGAAAATTGGTGCAAAACAGGGATGGAGCGTGACCACCGTATTTTTCCGCGATTCGCGATTTTTAACGTTTCGTTTTAGGATTTGGATGCAAATTATGGTGATTTAACGAATGATTTTTCTGTACAATAACAAGTTTTTCAAAGATTTCGAGATCGCAACTCTGATTTTGCTGTCACTCACGGTAATGAAATATTTGAATCCCCAGTCGTTCTCTTCCTTGTTAAAAGTATGGTCACATTTTCGCGACAAATCCTCCGTTCCGATCTTTTGGGAAACAATTCGATAAGTGATAGAACATTTGCAACTCCAATTTCCATCTTTGGTAATCAAAATTAATGCAATTAGAAATGCTCCAATTTTTCACCATTTGTTGGAGGACGCACATAAGGAAAAAGCCCAAACATTTGTCATTGCTTTTCGTTGCGCTTAGCATTGCCAATATTTTCCATTCAAATCCCTTCGTTTGTACAGCATCACTGAATCGACTACTCCCCACTCTCTCTCGTGCAAATTTAGAAAATTTCTCAATTTCCATTGAAAAACAAACAAATAAATTAAAATACCAAAAAATTAAAAGTTAAAAATTACAGCTTGCCAAATTTCAAATTCATTTCTGACCACCAACTGATCATTCTCGAATAATTCGCACGGCAAATTCTGATCAATTTGCAAAAATTCCTCAGATTCAAACAATTGGCCGGCATTTTGACAAATGTAACGCAAACATTGATGGGCAAAATTCTACAATGTGTTATATAATACTCATATTCAGAATTTATTCCTCCCAAGTTTGATGATTTTCTGAATTTTGAGGGCTAGAAATTTTTTAAAGGAATCAATTTTTAAATCAAATTTCATTAAAAATTGAAATTTTTCTCTTGTAAAGCCTACAGGCTCACTTTTAAAAATGATTTGTATTTGGAATTGGAATTTGCATACATCGACGGATCAGCCCCCCAAAATGCTGTATTTTCTGGCTAAAAATATTCGGTGATTAAAAAAGGACAAAAAATGCAAAAGTAAATTTCAAAAAAATGATACCACCCACATGCATAATATTAGTTTATTTTCATGCATTTAATCTGTTTTGGGTAATACTGTCGATGATTTCTGAAAATTTCAACTTTCAAAAGTCACTGAAAAGGTGTTTCTATGGTTTGTTTTCGGGGCCGTTGAACACGAATTTGACGTTAGTTTAGCCAATTCCAAACCCTGAATTCTAGCAAAAACCAAACCCAATTTTATAATGTCGACATTTTACGAATTCGGGTCCATACTCTAAATTTTTCACCCGCGTAAAGCACTGCCATTGCGTTGTCTCCGTTCAGTCCGCTGACATCGTCCGCGTAAATGAAGCTGAGCATCACTTTGAACGCCACAACTTCAACATCAGGCACCTCCACGGGATTATCTTATCGGCAGAGGCTAATTTGAAAAATAAACATTTTCAACGTAAAAGTGTCACTACTATGGGTTTTTTTGCTAGGAAATTTGTTGTTTTTACGCATTTTTTTTTTTTTACCATTTTCCATTTTTGGAGTCAAAACGGAACATTGCCTCAAAAACGTCGGAAGCAGACACTAAAATGTTTTTGGGGCAGACAAAAGCTTAAAAAACAAAAAAAGGTTTAAAAAAATCAAAAATTGAACCATAAACTCGCCTCCTTTCCGTCTCCGTCCCCCACCAAAAAGTACGCATCCGCAAGTTTAGCCGTGCTCAACAAATGCTTCATCCGATCCGCCAAATTGTCCGACATTGACGACGTCATTTAAAATTGCGCTTCAATTTCAATAAATAAAATTCTTGAACCTGTAATTTCTTAACAAAAAAATCGTAAAAAGCCGCGGTCGTGGAAAATGGTGCAAATTGCGTAGCGTACGTCCCACCCACCCCTGCTAAATTTTTGTCATGTTAACAATGATTTTTAGAAAAACAAAAGATCATTGGTCAATTAATATAGTATCAAATTTCATATTTTTCGCCTCCCATGATCATTTTTAACAATTTTGGGTAGGAAATAAGCAAATCGTAATTTTTTAGTGTATTCGGGATCAAAAAAAGTACGATTTTTAACAATTTTTTGCGGCATTGGTTGGACAAATCCAAAAGTTAGAGGAAGGTCAGAAGAAGTGCTTGGACAAATGTGCTGAATTGGAAAATTGTAATTTCGTTCTGATTTGTTGACAGATTTTCACCAAAAAAGGTAAATTTTTGCATTAAAAGCCAAGCGACGACTTTTTTCGCTTTTAAAAACGCTTTTTTTTTACGCGGAGCGCTTCTTCCAAGAATTTTGAGGGACTGGGGCGTCTGACGGCGCCGATAGGCGCTGACGGGAAAAATTTGTAATTTTTAATGCGATTTGCTAACAGTTTTTTGTCAAAAAATAACCAAATTTTGAGCAAACCCTATATTTCTTGGTAAAATAGTGACATTCTGCCATAAAATTTCAACATTATGAATATATTTAAGAAATAAGAACAAAATAAGAGCAATAGCCCGAAATAAGGACAAATCTTACAAATAAGGACATTTTTATTTTGTAAAATTTGGACCCTCCAAATAAGGACAAATCTTATAAATAAGGACAGATCCGAGCCCTGGTATAATCGCATCCCTGGTAAAAAGAGTTATGTGTCGTCAGTTTTTTTTGTCATTAAAAATGAAGAATTATTATTATTGGAGATATGTAGAACCAGGGTTCCCAACTCTGCTGATTTATCATCATTTTGATGCTTTTCGAGGGGTCAAAGGTGATTTTTTTTTAATGCTGATTTGATGATTTTGATGCTTTTTTGAGAAAATTTGTTGATTTTTGGGAAAATACCTTAAAAATGGCCATATTTATGTAAAAATGCTACAAAAAACTCCCAAATTTTCAAATTTATGGCGATACGTTGATTTTTCTATTGTGTAATTTTTTATTCTTAGAAATTTTATTGCTTAGGTTGTTTATAAATAATTAGTTTCTCCATTTTTAATATTCTTATAAGTTCAAAGCGAAAATTTCAGTTTTGCTGATTTATGCTGCTTTTTGGAAAAAATCTTTAAAAATTGTCAAAATTTCCAATTTTTTCCCTGCGGTGCCTATCGGCACCGTCGGGCTCAAAAACTTTTTTCTTATACAATTGGCTAAAAATGGCAAAAACCGTTCATTTTTGATAAAAATCTGATACATATCTACTTTCACTCAACTTTTCAAAAATTTTTCCCAGCTGCGCCTACCGGCACCGCCGGCACCCCCGCCCAAAAAAGTTTTCTGGAAAAAGCGCACCGCAAAAAACGAACGTTTTTATTGGTTTTTCTTCATTTGGATTAAAATTATCCAAAATGGTGATTTTATGATTTTTTGTTGGCCAAATGCTGATTTTGAAAATTTTCAGCTTTTGAGTTAACATCATCAGAAATTATACCCCAACTGCGCAACACAAATGATTTTGCAAAAAAAAAAAGTGTTTTTTTAAGCCGGTTGATTCACATGATGACCAAAGCATTTCGCTGGTCCGGCAGCAGAGTTTATTACATTTTCCCTCTTCCATGCACAGAATTGGCATAGAATGCAAATCTTTGTAAAAACGATGACCGGCAAAACACTCACACTCCGTGATGCCTTCAATAAAAACGGTAATCTAACAAAATTTAACTACAGTATACAAAGACTTTCTTATAAAATAGATTTACTCATAAAATTGCTGCTAATTACTAGGGCAAGGGTTTCTAAGTTTTTACTTATTTTTTCTGCGGATTTAACTCGACGAGAAATACATGAAAAACACATTTTTTTATTCGAAACTTTTGCGTTTTATCGCCCTAAATCCATATTTTAGATGTTCTGCCCTTAAAATAAGTTTTTGCCCTTATTTTGGAGGTTTGTCCAAAATTTATTAACAAAAATGCAATAATCCTTAGCAAAATTCACAAAACACTGCGTTCTGATGCGACGAATGATAAATTCTGATTTAATCTCTTTTGCCTTGGTGAAGGCTTCCTCTTCTGTTCCTAATAAGTATTTTCGACCTTTTTAAAAATATAAATCCTCAAATATAGTTTTGTCCCAAATATCGCAAAATGTCAGTTCCAAGTACAAATTCCCCAAAATCGGAAAAATTTTTGAGTGAAAACCTTTACATTGAATTTCAATTTTACGTCAAAAATTATTTACACCAGCAGGTAACTAAAGCCAAAAATTTTTAATATTTTAGTGCGTTTTATTTTGCCCTCAGCAAAAAAAAAAGAAGTTAAAACTCCGGAATATGTTTTTTACGTATTAAAAGTCCCTTTTCACAAAATTCAATACCATCCTCTCATCATCCAATGCTTCAGTTCTTCAAAAGGGGTTTTGTAAAAAAATTCTCAAAAATAATTCATAAAAACAAACAAAAGGAAATAAAAAATGTGTAATTTATAAAATGTTTTTTTCCGAATTGTCATTTCTTATGCAAATTCATCTTCCTCCACACTAAAATTGATGGCCAAAGTGACTTTGTCCTCATTTTTGTTATATATTCCTCTGCTCGGGTCCATCAGTTCCTTAATTGTTGAGACATTTCGTCGTGAAAAAAGAATTTTGTTAAATTTTCACTCACCGCAAAAGTGATGAAATTGGTGAAGCCTCGGTACTTATTTTCAGCGCTAAAAATTCGCTTCTCGTCAAATTTTCTTGAGAAGTCCTCAAGCAAGCCAATAATTCGAAGTATTGCCATACATTTGCATCTCCAATTTTCATCTTAATGTGATAAAAAATTAGGATAATTGGCACAGCAAGTGGGGGTTGGGGGAGATTGGGTCCACCTCGTTTCGGCGCCAGCCCAGTTTTTGGACTATAACTTTTTTCTTTTTCCACCAAATCTAACATTGTTGGTATCATTCGAGAGCCCTTCTGATGCTCTATTATTTTGCATAATTCCAAAAAATTTGATCAATTTTGAACAAAGTTATGGCCAAAAGTACACATGTGGCCTGGTTTTTTGAATTCTTCTAGTCATAATTTTTTTGAGCATCAACGAAATTTTTTGAAACTTAGCAGGCTAATATAGAACACTTAGAGCTTTCGAATGATACCAATAATGTTAGATTTGGTTGACAAAGAAAAAAGTTATAGTCCAAAAACTGGGCTGGCGCCGAAACGAGCGGCGCCGAAACGAGGGTGTCCCGGGGAGATTAGCGAGCGATTGGTGCAACTTGGCGCCATAGGACGCAAACCTTAGCTGGATATTTACGAATTAGAACAATATGATAAGTTTTATGAGTACAATAATATTATACGCATGCCAATTTTAATGTATTTATGTAATTGAGGTGACCCAGATTTTGGTCTTTTGGCGCCCAAAGGCCGTGCCTAGTCGAACGCATCCAGTTGGTCATGGAACCATTTAGGAGGAGGGATATTTTGTACTTTTCCGTTTTTGGGCCTATATTTGAATTTTTTTAATCAACAAAGGGCGTGGTGCAGTAATTATAACTGGCGCAAAATGCCATAATTTGGGTTAGCGCGCTAAGATTTTAACATCTTTGCGTCAGGGGAACTCGCACAAATAGGAGTCGATGATTTTTTAAAATGCATATTTAGGCCCCAAAACGGAAAGGTCCATATATTTCGTACTTCATATATATGGAAAATAGGAAAATTCTGAAAATTTTGTTTCTTAACAAATTTCATTAAAAATTCTTGAAATTTTCCCCCGCCGGTGCCTAAACGGCACTGCCGGCCCCTAAAAATCACTATGTTTTATTAAAAGCAAAAAATAAAAAGTTCGTCGATTTGCATGGCCTGACACTTTCGCAAAAACTTTCCCCATTTTAATTTATGCTTGAAATTAGGCATTAAAAATTTGATGCCCACCTTCGGTTTGAGGGGCACACTTAAGGAAAAAGGCCAGCCATTTTTCATTGCTGTCATTCTTCGTAATAATTTCGGCCAAAATTTTCCACTGGCATCCAATTATGTGCACGGTTTCGCTGCTCCGTTCACTCCTACAAATTTCTCGCGCAAATTCCGACAATTTGTCAATTTCCATTTCAATTGTCCCGTTGGATTTGTTTGGATCGGAAATGATGAATCTCTCCGCTATTTGTTCTTCCACAATGGCATCAACGACCAATGTCACTTTGTCCTTATTTTGGTCATATAATCCTCTGCTCGGGTCCATCAATTCCTTAATTTTTGAACATCCGAAGAAGAAAGGGCTTAAATTTGGCTGCTCACAGAAAAAGCAATGAAATTGGCAAAGCCTTGGACGCCATTTTTGGTCTTGGTAATGTGGTCATTGAATTTGCCAATTAAATCCTCCGTTCCGTGCTTTTTTGACAAAATTCGAAGTGTTGCCGAACATTTGCTTCGCCAAGTTCCATCTTAACCCAAATAAATATTATTTAAAATGGTTTTTGTCAGTTCACCTTCTTTTGGAGCGGTGCAACAAAGGTAAAAGCCCAAACATTTATCTGTGCTTTTCGTCCTTATTTCTGCCAATATTTTCCATCCAAATCCATTTATTCGTATTTCATAATCACTAAATCGCCTGCTCCCCACTTCCTCTTCCACAAATTCCGACAATTTCTCAATTTCCATCGCCAATGTCCCTCTGTTTCCATTGGCCTTGTTCCAATCGGAAATTCGTCCATGCCATGGAAATTTCAGTGGGTTAAGCCCAGGCACACCACGGAAATTTGGATGGCAAAGGAACTGATAGACGCCAAATATTTCTTCAATGCTCAGAACACCGGAAGGAACTGCAAAAACATAAAAGTGATTATTGTGAATAGTATTACATTTATACATTAATCGATTTAATAAGAGCGCCCTATTCGCATTTAAAATATAATATTTTTTAAAAAAATAGCAAATTGCAGTTTCACCAATATTTTTTGAAAATTCCAATGTTGGAATGAAATGGAAGCGAATTTTGAACAGTGCCGGGCCAAGCACTGATCGACGATTCTCAGCAAAACATTCGAAGCCAATTTGACGGCACTTTTCGTCGGCCCAACGGAGTGCCTAATGATGAAAAACAAACAAAATAATTAAAATAGCGCAGAATTTAATTCAAATTACAGCTTTCCAAAGTTTAAATTCATTGTTGAGCACGAGTTGATCACGGTCGAATAATTCACACAGTAAATTCTGATCAATTTGCAAAAATTGATTTGATTCGAACAATGGGCCCGCATTTTGGTCAATGTAACGCAAACATTGGCGAGCAAAGTCCTTTAAATGTAATTATTTGGTTTGGTGCGTCATGACCCTTTTGTAAGACTTAGCAGTTCACCCCCTCCCCTGGGGGTCAGTTGTCCCGCATTACACCGGCCCCTCTTCGATGCGAAGGGGGTGGTCGATCCCTCCCCCTTTTTCATGTATATCATTTCTTCTACCCGAAAAAAATAAAATTCAATTTTCAAACTTCTTAGAGCTATTTTCTGGAAAATAAAATTTTTTTATTTTTTTAAATTTTCAAAAATATAACTTTCAAAAAAGAACCAAAAACCCGGAAATTTTATTTATTTTTTCTCTCTGCGGAGGGAAGGGACTGATTCGGAGGGTCGCAGAATAATTTAATTTTTTTAAAAAGCAATAATTCATCAGAAGATTTTGAAGAAAAAACGATGAAAAAGTTTTCAAAGTTTTTCCTTGATATTTGAGAAAATTTTTTTTAAGCTTTTTAAGAAAAATTCTTTAATTGTAAGTTTGACAAATTTTTTAAAATTATTTGGGGTAGAAACGGACGAGCTGCTGCTCCTGATTCTGAAGGGGGGGGGGATTCGGAGAAGGGGAAAACATCGGAGGAAGAAACGTAGCGCACCCGTTTAAGACAGTCTAATTTTTCAGTGACTTCTTGGATGTTCGATTTTGGCTGGGGCGTGGTACCCCCGGCCCGGGCGGCGACCTTTTTTGCTTTGTTTTTCACCAGTTTTTTCGGCGCTTTTTGCAAAAAAACTTTTTGGAAACAAGGTGTGGACAGGCGGTGCCGATAAGCGCCGCCGGAAAAAAATGTTTGCAATTTTTAATGCAATTTGTTAAAGATTTTGTCAGCGTTTGAGCAAATTTTTTAAGAAAATAAAGGGTTTTAGGGTCCGGCAGTGCCGATAGGCGCCGCCGGCGGCAGAAACGTAAAATTGGCTCAAAATCACAAAAACTGGCCATTTTTGGTGAAAATCTATTAACGAAGCACATCCAAAGCTTTAAAAAAATTTCCCCCGAAAATGTCGGACCGCAAATGTCGGGACACGACCGCGGGCCCCCTTGTTCCGGTAAATTTTTTTTTTTGGAAAAACGCGCCGGAAAAAAACGGTTTTTGAAAAGCAAATAATAGAGGACACTTAGGGCTATCGAATGAAATATAAATGTTTTCATTAAAGATAAAATAATTTTTATCATAAAAAATTCTGACCAAAACATGCTTAGAACAACAAAATTAAAAAATCTTAATATCATTCGATGGCCCTAAGTTTTTTCTACAAAATTTCAAAAAAGGAAATTTTTTTCTGTAAATTCGTGACTTTAAATAAGTGGCTTAAAAAGAAAATTTAATAGTCGTTTTTCCCACCTCCAAGTGCAAAAGACGCGCCTGGGCATATGCCAAGAAAACATTGGGCAGCTTCGGAATTGGAATTTTCTGCAAACATCGACCGATCAGCCCAGCGACGCAGTATTTCTTGGCTGAAATGTAAAAAAGGAAATTGCATTGATTTCAAAATTTTAAATGACCCAAAAATTGAAGAAATTTTTTGGGGAAAACCTTTTCAAAATTTTCCACCCTCTCTTTTTGAAAAAACGTGAGCAAAGGTGAGAAAAGCAACAAAAAAGACGTCGACGGAAAAACAATTGACCTTAGGTATGAAAATTCGATCTCATTGATTCCAAGATACCGCCTTGTAAAAAATTTTTTTTTAAGATTTTCCGAAATGTTTTTTAAAATTTTTGGATAAATAGTAATTCTTTAAGTTTCCGTTTTTCCGACCCGCGTAAAGCACTGCCATTGCGTTGTCTCCGTTCAATCCGCTGAAATCGTCCGCGTAAATGAAGCTGAGCATCACTTTGAACGCCGCTGCTTCAACATCGGGCACCTCCACGGGATTTGACTGTTCAGCGGAAGGGCCTAAAAATTATGAAAAATCTAAAAATTGATTGAAAAAATGCTTTTTCCACCTTCGCTTTTTGCATTTTTCGTGTCATAACGAAACATTGCTTCAAATGCATCCGAACTCAACGTCAAAATGTGCTTATGGGCTCGAAAAAGCTAAAATTAAAATGCAAATAAAAATGAATTTTCTTTTTTTTTCTAATTTTTCTTGCCTTTTTTTCCTCTCCCACCAAAAAGTGAATGTCCGCCCCATTGGCCGTGCTCAGCAACACTTTCATCCGATCCGACAAATTCGCCAACTTTGATGATGACGACGACAGAGACATTTGCTAATAATTACTTCGCTAAATTTTGGGTAATACTGCCGATGGTTTCCCGGTACTAGTAAAGTTTGTATCCGCCAAAATTTTTCAAATTTTTTTTTTATTGTCGCAATTGCTTTTTAGATTAATGGAAAAGCTTAAAAATTTCACTCTTGCCGATTTATTCAAAGTATTGGCTCTACCAGACAAAGAATTCGAAGAATGGCTCAGAGAACTTAAGCTTCTACACACCACTCGTTTTTTTTTCCACATACATTTCTGGGCGTAAGCAATTTGGAGGACCGGACATTTTTTATAATTTGTGGACCCAAATCGCGGAATTGTACCCAATAATCACATAAATCTCCTTTTATTTGTTATTTAAAGCACTTGCGACAATAAAAAAAAAAATTTGAAAAATTTTGGTGGATACAAACTTTACTAGTACCGGTTTCCCCACTTTTTTGAAAATTTTTTGTTCTAAAAAGTTATGAAAACATGCTTCCTGTAGTTTTCAGGTTCGCTGCTCACGAATCCGGCATCCATTTCGACCTATTTCGAACCCCGAACCCAAATTCGAACAAAAAGTCAAAAATTAATAAATTTCAAAATTTGCTTATTGTTTCCAAATAGATTAAAACAAGCAAAAATTAACTAGAAACCATTGCAACACTAGAAAATAATCATTCTGCACAGATTCGAACATAAAAGCAAATTTTGAAATTTTTTAAATTTTCGACCTTTTGTTCGAGTTCCAGTCCGGGTTCGATATAGGTCAAAATGGATGCAGGATTCGTGATTATTGACCCAGGGAAGCCCTGCTGGAAGCATGTTTTCACGACTTTTAAATACAAAGAAAAATTTCTTAAAAAATGGGAGCAACCATCGTCATTATCCAAAAAATAATACCAAATAAAATAAATTGTGCTCTGATTTTAAATATGAGGAAGCAGAGAAAGAGAATTATGGTGTTTCTTTCGCGTAAATTTGAAATTTTTCTGACTGCTCAATTTCACATCTCGCCTCTCGTCCCAAAAATGGCGAGAGAATTTTTTTTTAATATTTTATTTTGGGCCTGAAACTGATATTAAGGGGTTTTCGATGGTGCTGATTACGAATCTTAACGCTGCATTTGTTGCGAAATTTGATTTTTGTCGAACATTATTTTCGAATTTGCCGGCCGGCTGTGGATTATAGGTGAAATTTTGATCAATTAAATTCCAATGCCTACTTCTTTTTTTCTTTGACAAAATTGCTTAATGGATGTACGAAGAAATGAAATTGGCTGATGAATGACCTTTCAACACACTTCGATACTAATCACTCATTCACTCTTTTGATTTTTAGGGCTATTCTCAAAACTAGAGTGCAGCGGGACCGGGACCGGGCCGGGAATTCCCGGTCATCCGAGGTCCCGGTTCCCGGTAGGGCAACCGGGAACCGGGAAAAACGCACTGGTAAGAATGGGGGTCTGAGCGAAAAATTAGTGATGAAAATTAGAGTCAAAGGAAAAAAAATAATAATTAATATATTCTTTAAAAGTAACACTGCCAGGTGTGCAAATGGCCTAGTGGCTAGGGTGCTGGGTCGTTACTTAAAAAACCATCATTATGAAAATTTTTGTCGAAAAATTATTCATAACTTTGCTCGAAAGCAACCAAATTTTTAAATCTTGATATCATTTGATAGCCCTAAGTGTTCTCTATCAGTCTGCAAAATTTCAAAAAATTTCGTTAAGTTTCAAAAAAAGTTATAGCTCGAGGAACTCAAAATTTATTTTATAATTAATTTATTTAATTAGCCAAAAAGTACAACATCCCTGGCCGTGCTGGATCGTTTCTTAAAAATTGCCAAGTCTAGAAAAATAATAAATGTAAAACATATAAATTCGTATCTTGTCCCAATTTCAACCAAATTAATAATTCTTGGTATCATTCAATAGCTATAAGTGTTGTCTATAAAACAGTTGCGATTATAAATATAATTGCAACAAACCCACATTGACAATTACGAAACACACAAACAATTACTAAAACTGCAAAAAACATTTTCATGAATATTGCAACAAACATTACAATCAATGAATATAATTGCAACAACACACACTGACAAACATTGCAACAAACATATTTATGAATATTGCAACAAACATATTCACGAATAATTGCAACAAACAGTTGCGATTATAAATATAATTGCAATAAACTCACCTTTACAATTTTTTAAAACACAAACAATTACAAAACACGCAAACACTACAACAAACATAGAACAATACAAAACAAACAAAATAATTGCAACAAACAATTAAAATTTTCAATGAACACACATTGACAATTACAAAACACACAAAAATTGCATCAAACATATCACAAACACTACAACAACACACATTGGCAATTACAAAACACACAAACATTGCAACAAACATATTTATGAATATTGCATCAAACATATTCACGATTACAAAACACGCAAACACTACAACAAATATATTTACGAATATTGCAACAAACAATTATAATTTTCAACAAACACACATTGACAATTACGAAACACACAAACATTGCATCAAACATATTCACGAATAATTGCAACAAACAGTTGCGATTATAAATATAATTGCAATAAACTCACCTTTACAATTTTTAAAAACACAAACAATTACAAAACACGCAAACACTACAACAAACATAGAACAATACAAAACAAACAAACACTGCAACAAATATATTCACGAATATTGCAACAAACAATTATAAAGTAGAAAACACTTAATATTCCTCACTCATTCTAGATTTCTTTAAAAAAATCTCATGAGTTTGCAGAAGTTATGAATTTTTGAGGGTTTACAACATATATTTTGGCAGTTTTAGTTCTTATTTGGCCATTTTTGAGCTTTTTAGTCCATATATCGTGCTTTTTTAGTCTACATTTTATGCCATATTTCGCGTTTATTAGTCCATATAATTTACAGCCCTAATGATTAGATGGGCTTATTCATCGGCCAATTTGCGTTTTGTCCCTTTCTTTTCTTCCACCGTAAAATCAATGGCCAACGTCACTTTGTCCCCATCTTTGTCATATAATGCTGAGCTTGGACCCATCAGATCCTTAATTTTAATTAATTATAGTCATTTAATGTGAAAAGCATTTCATTTTTTAATTTCTGCTCACCACAAAAGCGATCAATGTGCGAAATCCTAAACATTCTTTCGCGCTAAAAAAGCGTTTCGCATCTATTTTTTGCGTTAGACCATCCTTTCCGCTCTTTTGTGAAAGAATTCGAACTGTTGCCGAACATTCGCAGCTCCAATTCGAGTCTAAAAAATGGTTAAAATTTTTTTTATTAATTACTTTACATTTTGGCACCTTTTTGAGGGGAACACTCAAGGGCAAAGCCCAACCATTTGCTTGTTTTGTCTTTCTTCTTCGACATTATTCGTGCCGATATTTTCCACGGAATTCCTTTTATTTGTGCACTTTCGCTGCTCCGTTCACTTCCACAGACCTCTCGTGCAAATTCCGACAATTTGCCAATTTCCATCACAATTGTCCCGTTGGATTTATTTGGATTCAAATCGAATTTCTCCTCATTTTCTTCCTCCACAAAGATGTCAATGGCCAAAGTCACTTTGTCCCCGCCTTTGTCATAAAGGCCTTTGCACGGGTCCATCAATTCCTTAATTATGGTCATTTATTAGAAAAAAGAATTTTAATTACCGACTTACCGCAAATTCGATGAAATTTTCAAATCCCCGAATAGTCCTTTCATTGTTAAAAACGCGATCATAAAATTTTCCAATGGGATTTTCCGTGCCACTTTTTAATGAGACAATTCGAAAGGTCGCCGAACATTTGCAACTCCAATTTCTATCTTAAATAAATTAAATATTTGTTAAATGTAATATTATTGTACACCTTCTTCTGATTGTGAGGCGGTGCACCAAAGATAAAATCCCAGCCATTTTTCATTGCTTTTTTCGTCAATTTCTATTATTGCCAATATTTTACATGGAATTCCCTTTACAAAAACAGTTTCGCTGCTGCGTTCACTCCCAATGATTTCTCGCGCAAATTCTGACAATTTGCCAATTTCCATCACAATTGTCCCGTTGGATTTATTTGGATTCAAATCGAATTTCTCCTCATTTTCTTCCTCCACAAAGTTGTCAATGGCCAAAGTCACTTTGTCCCCGCCTTTGTCATAAAGGCCTTTGCACGGGTCCATCAATTCCTTAATTATGGTCATTAAATTCGAAAAAGAATTTTAATTATCGACTCACTGCAAATACAATGAAATTTTCAAATCCCGAAATAGTTCTTTCATTGTTAAAAACGCGATCATAAAATTTTCCAATGGGATTTTCCGTGCCGCTTTTTAGTGAAACAATTCGAAAGGTTGCCGAACATTTGCAATTCCATTTTCCATCTTAATTAATGTCATTAATTTAAATCCAAATTAATATTTTGACCACATTCTGCTGTTGGATTAGTGCACCAAAGATAAAATCCCAGCCATTTTTCATTGCTTTCTTCATTAATTGCTGTTTCTGCCGATATTTTCCACGGAATTCCCTTTATCAACACTTCGATTTCACTGCTCCTCTCATTTCCCTCTTTTTCTCGCGCAAATTCAGAAAATTTCTCAATTTCCAAAGTCACAGTGCCTCTGTTGCCTTTGGCTATGTTCCAATCAGAAATTCGGGTTTGAGTTGGAAATTTCAGCGGATAAAGCCCGGGCACAGCACAAAAATTCGGATGGCAATGGAATTGGAAAACGCCGACAAATTCATCATTGGACAGAACACCAGAAGGAACTGCGAAAAGGGAAATGCTCGATAAATTAAATCCTTTAAGGAACAAAAAAAGGATTTTCTACCGATTTGCTTCACAAATGCATCTGATGGGATGAGAGGGAAACGAATTTTGAAAAGTGCCGGGCCAAGTGCAGCACGACGATTCTCAGCGGAACATTCGATGGCATTTTGACGACATTTTTCATCGGCCCAACGGAGTGCCTAAATAATGGAAAACAAATAATTTACGAATTCCAATTTAAGTACAGCTTTCCAAATTTCAAATTCATTGCTGATCACCAACTGATCACATTCGAATATTTCACACAGCAAATTCTGATTAATTTGTAAGAATTCTTCAGATTCGAACAAATGGCCCGAATTTTGACAAATAAAATGCAAACATTGCCAGGCAAAATCCTAAAAAAAGAAAATTATTTAGTTTTTAGCATAGACAATTTTTGGTTCTTTCGATATTATGCAAAACAAATGCCGAAATTATTTTCTGTTCTATGCCTTTGAGGGCTCCACAAAAATTATTTATTTTTTGTCACCTCAAATTCAAAAAGACGAGCCCGGGCAAAGGCCAGGAAAACATTGGACAGCTTCGGAATTGGAATTTGTAAACATGGACTGACCAACCGATCAATGCCGTACTTTTTGGCTGAAAATTTAAAAACATTCAAATAATTAGTAAAGGAATCTTAATCAAAAAGTATAAGGGGGCGGATGGGGACGGCGTCCTTAATCCAAAACTTGGTGTAGAGTATTATTGTACCAACAAATATTTTCAGTCGGTTTTTGCGTGCCAAAAAATTATGTGCCCCCCCCATTCCCCCCTGGTTACGGGCCTGGTACTGACACAAATACTTTGATAACGTTTCAGGCAAAGTCCCATGCAAATATTTCAGACTTTGCTTTAGAGCCCTAAAGGCGTTTCAATTCTCAGTATGGGACGCGTAAACTGTTTTGGGATAAAATGCCATAAGACGCATAAAATGCCATGGGACGCGTAAAACCGACCAATAACAAAATTTTCCTTGAAAACCCAATTTTTCCTAAAAATTTCTGAAGTAAGGCATCCAAACACATTGTGGCTGTGGCCATAAATCCGGTGGGGGTCGACTGGGCTAAAATTAATTTGCTCCCAATTTTCACCCGCGTAAAGCACTGCCATTGCGTTTTCTCCGTCCAATTCGCTCAAATCGTCTGCGTAAATGAAGCTCAACATCACTTTGAACGCTGCTGCTTCAACGTCTGGCACTTCCATGGGGCAATTAGAAGAGGCTAAATTAAAAAATATATTAAAATATTATTTAAATTTTTATTCCATCATTTTCTGACCATTTTCTTTTTTTGGTTCCTTTGGGTCAAAACAAAACATCGGCCCAAAAACGTTGGAAGCGTGCTTCAAAATGAGTTTGTGAGCTGGCAGAAGCTGAAAAAAGATAATTTTAAAACTCCAATTTGAATGTTAAATTCGTGATCAAAAGGGGACGGATTTTTAGGCTTTTTATTATTTTTCCTGCGGCTTTAATTCATTGAGAAAAGCACGACGCTCCTGTATGCCGCTAGAAATCCCTTATGTTTGACCATAAAAATTCCATATTTTTGAATTTTCGCCTCTAAAAATGTTTGCCCCCATTTTGACGTTTTGCCCTTATTTTACACATTATTTCACGATAATATCTTTCGATGTGAAAAGATCATTTGGCGGTGATAGGCCAAACAGAACAGCTTTCCTACTAGAGACCGGACGGGATCGGGATTTCATCGGGATCCCGAACCGAGATCCCTCCCTACCATTTTACCAATCCCGCGGGATCCCGCGGGATTGAAGTCACGATAATTTTTCAAAAAATCTCCATTTTTTAAATTAAGGTCTTGAATTTTAAATTAAAAAATATTGTCATTTGCTAATTTTTCTTAAAAAATCCCTTAAAAATCCCAAAAAATTTTACAGGTCTCCAAAATTCCACTAAAATTTTCAAAATTTGACGCAAAAGTTGGCCTTTTTGTGATTTTTATTTCTTCATAAAAAAGAATTATTTTTTTTTAATTTCTAAAACATTATTCTAAATCTTATTAGGTAGTTTTATGGCACAACGATTTCTAAGAATTCTGTCCAATAATCAGAATAAAAATTGTTGTCTACGCATTTTTCCTTCGGTGCCAATCGGACATCACCCAAGAACCCATTATTTTCTTATAAATTAGTTCAAAATCACTAAATATGGACAGTTTTTTTATAAATTCTGTTAACAAATTACATTTTTGTTTTTTTTTCTAAAAATTAGAGTGCGCCGGGACCGGGCCGGGAATTCCCGGTCCGCAGAGGTCCCGGATTTTGAAAAGCTCAGGTCCCGGTCCCGGTAGGGCAACCGGGAACCGGGAAAAATTAAATAAAAACAAAATAAAAAAATAATTTTATATTATTTTCACTTTAAAAAAAATTAAAATTTGAATTTTTTAAAATTTTTTTGAATTTTTGAAATTTCCCGGTTGGTCCCGCGGTTCCCGGGCTCAAAATCGCAAAATTCGTCACTTTTTTGGACAAAATTTTCCCAGCGGCGCCTATCGGCACCTCCGGACCCCCTCCGTTCCCCAAAAGTTTTATGGAAAAACCGTCACAAAAAAAGTGGAGTGAAAATCAAAAAAAAAAAAAAAGGGCGTCCCCCGGGGGGGGGGGGGGGGGGGGACTACACCTCCCCCAAAGCCGAAATCCTGGGACCGTCCCTGTTTGAGGCCCCATCTTTTTTTGTTTCTCCTATGGGGGCGTACTATTAAAAAGCCACAATAGAAGTCGACCTGCTCTATCCAATGATACCAAATTATGTATGTTTTCCGAGTTACAGTTCGGGTGGTTCCTTTGTGAGACTATTTTCGGTTCGTCTCAGCATGTCATTTGGCATGTTTGCCTCAATTTTAATTTATTTTCAAAGAAAAAGAGTACCAATATAAGAAAATTAAGCCATTTTTTTAATTTTCGCCCTTATTTCGCGATTTTTCGTCCCTAAAAATCCGCCCTTTTGTGATTAACGACCCGCCAGAAAAAGTTTTCTTTAAAAAAATGTTGCAAAAAAAGAGCGGGGTAAAAATCGGGAGTATTACCAAAATAGAAATTAAATAAAACTCGCCTCTTTTTTGTCTCCGTCCCCCACCAAAAAGTGCACATCCGCGTCCTCGCCCGAGCTCAGCAAATGTTTCATCCGTTCATTCGAATTCATTATTGAGGAATTCATTCCGAAATTTAAATTATAATTTGCTAAAAGATCGGATCAATCAGTCAAAGTAAATGTGGGAATTAGGGAAGGAAGGGTTAGAAAAAGAAAAGTGACAATTCGTCCAGCGAATTTCATCTTATAAACTCCAATTTTGTTTAATCCAACTCGCTTTTTTGCTTAGAGCCAATCCCAAAGTGACCCACTTTTAGGCGTTGCAAATTGCCCAAAAATATTTAGTCGATTAAAAATAATCATAGCCCAGTGCAAAATAGAGAGGGATAGAGAGACAAAGACGGGGAGAGACAAAGACGGAGAGAGAGAGAGAGAGAGAGAGAGAGAGATTTTATTTTTATTTCTTTCATTTGATATCCCGGTTATCTTCACCCCGGATCTATCTCTCCATAAATATTTTTTAATTTTAAATTTAGTATTTTTTCAATCCTATTTTTCGCAGGTGTCGCATTTTTCGGTACTTACCCTTTTTCTGACCCTCCAAGAAAAATTTTCTGATAATTTTTTCTAGGGTGATTTAATGCGCTGATCATGAATCTATCTAAGTTCAGTTTTGGCGAATTTCGAACCTGAACTCGAACAAAAAAGTCGAAAATTCACATTTTCGAAATTACCTTCATGTTAGAAGCTACATATATATACAGAATGGGCAATGGTAAAGAATTGTGGTCCCGGATTTATTTATTTTTAATTTTATTTTGTATTTTGGGCTCGAAACCAACTATTACGAAGATGAACTCGGATTTACCCAATTCCGAACCCCGGACCCGAACTCGAACAAAAAGTTGAAATTTTTTTCCAAGGATTACATTTTTCGTGGATAAAAGCTTCTAATTCATTTAACACTATTTATTTTGATCCAAAATAATGCCTCAACATTAATTGCATAAAAAATATGCAATTTACGCCAAAATTTGACCGGTTTTAACTTTTTTTGGAAAAATTTTTTTTCTACTTTTTTGTCGAATTCGGGTCCGGGGTTCGAAATTGGGCAAATCCGAGTTCATATTCGTAATCAGCACCCTCGAAAACCCCAGGAAACTGAATCTGAGCCCAGAATAAAAAAGTTAAATTGGGGACCACAAACCATTGCCACAGAATGATAATATTTTTCATTGATTTATTAATTTTATCTTGTTTAATCAGTTTTAGAGCAATAGGGAAAAATTTTGAAAATTTCAGTTTTCATCTTTTTGTTCTAATTCGCGTTCGGGGTTCGGAATTAATAGAAATGGGTGTCAGATTTGTGATCAGCAACAACATAGAAAACTCCCAGGAAGGCGTTTTACAATCTTTAAAAAAAATTTTAATTTATCCGAAAAATGGGGGGGGCAAAACACATTTATACGACAATACATTAATTTACTGCTGGTCAAAATTTTTTTTACGAAACTCACATAATACGTATAAGAGCCAAAAAACAAAAGTCCTATTCGTGTTCAGCGCATAAAATTACAGTACCTTAGAATATTTAAAATTTATTCAGGGGCTCACAAAAGGAATAAGTACCCATTTCTATCTTTTCGTCCATAAAAAATCAATTTACCAACCAATCAATCGTATAACTCAAAAGGAAAATGGAATGAATCGAAGAAAAACAGAGAGAAGACATAGTCAAATATCGGGCATGGCATTTCTTCCAAATTTCTCAAATCAAAAATTCTGCCAATCTTTCGGCACTAACAGCCGCAAAGACGCAGGACAAGGTGAAAGATGTCCCCATCTCCGATTTTGTAATCCTTCAAAGTACGGCCGTCCTCAAGTTGCTTTCCTGAAACAATTTTCATATAAAAAGCGCAAAATAAATAATTTATATTTTTAAAAAGTTGCGAGCGAAAATTTTACTGTATTTTTTAAATTTAATCGATGTTTAAAAAGCCTGCATATGATCCGATTCAAAATTGTAACAGCAAGAAATCTTTCGTCACTTCACCCGGTGGAGCTTTGGAAGGACTTTTGTGGGTGGTGGAGCAATTCCGAAAGCAAATTGCTGAGCCTTTGACACGCATCCATAACTTGGCATTCGTCCTCATTCAGTAATAAATAAAACACTGCTTAAAACCTATACTGCCCACCTCATTCTAAAACTCCACGGGCTCCTGGGAATTACTTAAATTTTTTTGCTGATAAGTTATTACACATTTTTACAGAAAACTCCAATTTGTTGTTTTGGGGCACATTTTTGGCAAAAAAAAATAGGCTACCAGCGAAAATCAGTCTTTGCTCATCAGTCGGATGGCCTTCAATGCGCTCGATTTTGGCTTTGATTCCCTCGATGGTGTTGCTTGGAAGAACATCACTGAGTGTGACTGTTTTGCCGGTCAATGTTATTATACGGATTTGCATTCTATGCCGATTCTGTACGGGAAAATGCAATTTAAAAATAATTACGAGGGTTGGGAATTATATCTAAGAAAAATAGCAAAACAAATTGGCTTACAAAGGAAGGTCCCCAGGTGTCCGTGGAGCACAAAGTGGTGCAATTGATTATTCAATTTAATGGGATAAAAAAAGTTTGGCACGTCATAACTCGGCACCCGTACTTATTTGGCAGAAATTGAAACCATTTTTCTTAAGAACCCATAGGTGCTCTATTCACCCACAAAGTTTCATTCGGAAATCCCACGGACACCTGGGGACCTTCCTTTGTTAGAATCACATTTTAGTATTTGAAAAATTGTTTTCTATAAATTCTCAAAGTATGATAAAAAAATGAAAATATGTATGAAAAATACGATAAGTCCAAAAAATGTAGAAATCAAAAATATTTATTAAATAAAGTGCCAACTTTATTCACAAACACAAAAAAGAAAGCTTTTTTCTAATGTTTAAAGCATGGATAATTCAAAAAAAATATGTATTTAAATGAAATTCCATCCCAAATAAAATTATTATAAAAATCCACCCACCACTGAATTTGAACCTTCGCTAATATTTTTATGCCCTTGGGCTGTCGTTGACACTGTTCCTTTTTGCATTGTCTTCGTTCCATTTATTTGCGCTTCCATTTCATCAATTCTGGCCAAAAGTTTAGCAAATTGCCCAATACAAACTGAAAATTGGGTTTATTTTTATGAAATCAATTTTGTGCTAATTGCCGGGAACAAAATCCCAGAATTAAGCGTTTATATTTATAATGCTTAATAAACGATAAAAACTAGAGTTGAGTTGGACCGGAAACGGGAATTTTGACAAAAACCGACACCGGGACCAGAAAAGCCGGGACCAAGTTTTTCGACCAGGACCGTAACCGCGAAAAAGCAGAGACCGGAACCAACCGGAAATTTCCCAATAGAAAACTTTTGAAAATACCAAAAATTTTAATTAAAATCCTATGTAGGTGTGGGAGGCAGGGGTCCGTATCGTTTTGGCGCCAGCCCAAGTTTTCGGACTATAACATTTTTTGTCGACCAAATCTAACGAACTTGGTATCATTCGAAACTTTAACATGTTAGAAGCTACCAGAAAAGTTATAACATGAAATTGCAAAAAATCAAAATTTTAGAAGTTTTTTCTATATAACTTTTTACAAGCTAATTTTTTTTTGTTTTTTGTAAGGCTGAGAATTTCTCGAAAAAATTTTTTCTTAGAATTTTCTTATTAAAAACTTTCTAAGAATTTTTTCTTGAAAAATTTCTAAGTTAGCAAATTTAAAAAAAAGCACCATTATCGGAAAAAACCTGTATAATCTGTTAAAGCAAATAAAACCTAAGAATCCGCAACGTAATAATGGTTTTGCCAATTTATTTAAAATTTTACTGTATTTTCTGGCCAATTCTTTTTCCAATTCAGCACATTTGTCCAAACACTTGTTCTGTCCTTCCTCTAACTTGTGGATTTGTCCAACCAATGCTTAAACAATTAATTTGCTTAATTTAAAAATAATAATTAATTCTCTCATTTTTTCCATTTTTAATTATTTTTTGTCTTTTTATCGTAATTTTTCCATTACCGTTCTCATGCTGTTCCATTTTTGCAACTTTCGTTTTCATTTCTTTGAGCTCATCCATTGTTTCTTTTTGCTTCAATTCGGCTTTAAGCAGTCTCTGAAAGTCACAAATTTCTTTTTTTCACCATTTTACAGTGTCTTTGACAGACCGTAACCATTGGGAATTCCAAGGAAAACTGTGAACGTTGTGACTTTTGGACCCAATTTGAAGAAAACCATAAATCCGTGTGTCAAAAAATATATCGACATCAGAATTCCGATCTAAAACCGCAGAAAAACATAAATGGCTTAACTTTTTTTATATTTAAATTCAGAAATTTTTTATCATTTCATTTTATCAATGGTTTTTAAAATGACTTCATTTTAGAATTGGGCTTAACAGTCAGAAATTTAAAATTAGGATTTCTTTTGTGAAAAGGATTTAACGGTGCAAAGACCCTTTCCCAATGCCGAAAGATTAATTTTGACTCACATTTTCAGCCTCAACTTTTGACAGTTTGTCCTCCTCCTTTTGCTTCGCTTCTTTTTTCTGTCCCTTCTCCAATTGTGCACATTTTCTGCTCAATTCTTCCACTTTTGAACTGAGTGAATTGTCAACCAATGCTGTAAAAGTATCTGCACACAGTAAGCGAACAAAAAACCTCAACTAGCATATGCAACCCAGCATAGTCGTTCTGCAACCGCCCATCGTCATCGTTCGCTTCTTCCGCCGCGGAGATGGCGGGCGGACACAAAAGTTTACAGGCACAGCGTATGAGGCGCTCCTCTTTCAATTTTCCAATAAAGTCGCGCAAAAATTCCACAGCAAAGGTCGACAGTTAAAAATTCTGAAAATTTTTCCCCGGCGGCGCCTATCGGCACCGCCGGCCCCCAAAAACCTATTTTTACTTAAAAAAATTAGCCAAAAATGCTCAAACGTGTCCAAAGATACGCTCCGCATTTAATTCAATTAAAATGTGGAAAAACAAAATAATAAAGGAGTGGCAAATTTGAAAAGCACATTTACGCTATCGTGGCAAAACGTACAGCGAAAATTCAAATCTAGATACATTAAAAACGTTTTTTAGAACAAAAAAAGTCGTCGACTTGCTAAAAAATCGCAAAATTTGGCAGTTTTTGATGAAAATCTGTTAACAAATTGCACACGAATTTTCAAAATTTTTTCCTTCCCCGGCGGCGCCTATCGGCACCGCCGGCCCCCCTTTTGCGAAATTTTCTTTAAAAAGTGCGCCGCAAAATAAAGTGCCTTTGAAAAAAAAGGTCGATTTACATGGCCGGGACCCACCCCTTCGCAAAACTTTCGGTTGACCCCCCCCCCTTTTTCATGTATGGTGTATTATAATTATAATCAATTAATTAATTAATATTGCCTTTGGCATTTGGCGTCGCTTCGTTGCCCTCCATTATCATTTGCCGTCGCGCCAATTCCGCTGCAATTTTTGCGTCAATTGCTTTTCGCTGGGCCTCCAATCGTTCCAATTCATTTCCATCGTCGGACATTGCATAAGAAGGCCAAAGATAATCTAAAAGGGGACAGATTTTTGTGGCGTATTTTATCATTTGAACAATTTATTATTTGTTAGCGAAATTCACTAAAAATTCCAAAATTTTTATCCGACGGTGCATAAAAATCTTTATTTTTCTTAAAAAATATATTCAGAATTGTAAACTTTGATCTTTTTCGGGCAAAATCTGTTAACAAATCGCATAAAAAATACAAATTTTCCACCGGCGGCGCCTATCGAAATCGCCCCAACCCCTCCCTAAGTTTTTTTCGTACCGCAAAAAAAGCGTTTTAAATCACATTAAAAAAAAGGGGGGGGGGTCGGCCAAATTTTTTGCGGTGGGGAGTCGGCCGTCAATATTTTGATGACCTTTTTTCTTTTTAAAACCGCTTTTTTTTGCGGCGCGCTTTTTCCAAAAAAAATTCGAGGTGCCGATAGTCGCCACCGGGGAAATTTGTAATTTGAATGCTATTTGTTAGTGTTTAAAAAACAACCAATTTGAGATTTTAATAAAAATTAGGTTTTGCGGTTGAAAATTTTCTGGACTTGTTAATGATGCAAAAAAAAGGTGGAAAAAATGGACAAATAATAAAGTTTGTTTCTAAAATAAATATATTTCATGAAAATATTTTTTAATTTTCATGAAAAAATTTTAAAGATTTTTGGAATGGTTTTAAATAGAGCTCGACGTTTTGAAAAAAAACTTTGACCTGGATTTCCAGAATGATCTGGACTTAAAAAATCCCAAAAAATCTAAGTCCAGAAACCCCCAAGTTGCCGAAAATGGCCCTGACCTGGATCCTCGAATAATCCAGGCCTGGATTAAGGTGCAATTCAAAAAATTAATTGCCAACTTTTATATTCTTTAATTCCGATGTCATTTTGAAATTACTTTGGTCGGAAGTGATGTCACCGAGTGTTGTGAGTGAAGTGTTCGATGTGTTTGTGTTCATTGTGTGTGTTTTTTGAGGCAATAAAATAAATGTAAAAAATGAAAACTAAAAACAAATTAAATTTTGTGTCGAAGAACTCGTTTCTGACATCCATTTCGACCAATTCGAACCTCGAACTTTTTATTGTATTAATATGGCTGTGTTGGAAGAGCTTCAAATGTTCACGTTGAAAAAAACCGGCGTTGGATTACAGTGAATTTGAAACGTGTCGTGAAAGTTTAGACGGCGAATGTGAAGACAAAAAAAAAAAAAATATTCAAACCAAAAGCTATAATTCCGTGCATTTGGACCGGTTTTGGTGCATAAATGTGAATTTTCGAATTATTGTTCGAATCCTGCCTGGTTCGGGTTCGAATTGGGTCGAAGAAAAAAAAATGAAGGCCTAAAGAAACTGAAGATTGGGTGCCTAAAGTGCAATAGAGCAAAAATTTTTGGTAATAGTGTGCTTTGTCCCCCCCTTTTTTTCAAAAAAAAAATTATTTTTTTAATTCGTCAAAAACGTCTTTCCTGAGGTTTTCGGGGTCGCCGATCACGAATATGACATTCATTTCGACCAATTTCGAACCCCGGACCCGAATTCGAACAAAAAGTCAAAAATTTAATCTTTCGAATTTCTCATTTTTCGTATAAAAATGGTTTAGTGACCTCTTATTGCATGAATGGATAGCTTTCAGTTTGTTTCCATGTTTTTAAGTCATTTTTAGATGAAAAATGAGAAATTCGAAAAATTAAATTTTTGACTTTTTGTTCGAATTCGGGTCCGGGGTTCGAAATTGGTCGAAATGAATGTCATATTCGTGATCAGCGACCCCGAAAACCCCAGGAAAGACGTTTTTGACGAATTAAAAAAAAGATTTTTTTTTTGAAAAAAGGGGGGGGGGACAAGCACACTATTACCAAAATTTTATTATCATACAGTTTACTTAATTTGCACACCGTTTCAAAAAACGAGATGTGTGTCAATAAATAGAGAGTGCAGAGAAAAAAACATCTCTCTTTTTGGCGTTCTATTTCTTTATCTCTGTTAATAGAGAAAACCGAATTTACTTCGCTCTATAGAACTTTTTTTCTGCCTTACAGATGTTCTTTAAATTTTGCATATCGATAGAGGAAAAAATATAGAATTTTTCAATCGCTTTTTTAAAGAAAATAATCGCTTTATTTTAGTCTAAGATTTAAAACAAAATTTCGAAGGCCTATATTTTTTTTCTAACTCATCAAATTGCTTAGCATTTGCTTATAAAAAGCTTCTCCTCATAAAGAGCTTTCGAATGATACTAAGATTGTCCAATTTGGTTGGGAAAACCCTTCAAAAATAATTCCCAAATTCGTCATTTTTTAATATTTTGGACAAAAATAAATAAAAATATTCATGTTGCACAACGGACTCGAACCACCACCCTTTGTCCCTTTACTATCTTACAAAAACCACTTCGCCACATACGCATTTACTTTTTGAACTAGGGGCTTAAAATTGACTCGGTGTGTTTGACCGAAAATTTCCCGAGCTCGAGACCGAGACCGAGACCTAAAACCCCGAGACCAAAAAAACCCGAGACTTTTTTCAAAAAATTTTCTTAATCGCTTAAAATCGTTAAAAAAATTTTCTTGCGCATTTCTTAACAAATTTTGGTTTTGTTTTTTAATTTGAATTCAATTAGGTTCCATAATCAATCTAAAAACCCAATTTTTTGCGTGGTTTTTGAGTCAATTTAAAAAAAAAATTTTTGGAGCTCCGGGGAAAAATTTTGAAAATTTGAGCGCAATTTGTTAACAGATTACCGTATTTGCTCTTTTTATCCCCCCGGGGGATTATTTTTCAACCTCCTCAGAAAGGAGGGGATAATTAGACACGGGGGGATAAATGGAGAAGGGGGGATTATTTTTCGACAGATTTATTTAATGTAAAATTTTTGAAATTTATTTGAACATGTCGCCAAAAATGTATCGCGGCAAAAAAAAAATAATTTTTTATTGCATTTTTTTAAAGAATTGGTGAATTTTACATGAAAAATTCGAAAAATGCTAAAATATTTTTAAAAAATATTGAAAACCCAAACCCAAACATATTTTTTCCGATATTTTTTGGAAAATTTCTCAACAAAAATTCAAGAAAATCAAAAAATACACCCTTAAGAATCGACCTAAAAATTTTCAAAAAATACACTCCTAAGACTGACCTAAAATTTAAAAAAACTTAAAAATTGGGGCAATGTTAAGTAAAGTTTTGTGGTTTCTTCGAAAAATTATTTAAAAATTTAAGAAACACATTTTCTAGGCTGGAAAAATGTGCTGATCACGAATCTGAGCTCGGATTTTGCAAATAATTGATTTTATCTATGATTTTTTTATCAAATACTAGATTTTTTCCAAAATTTTTTAGTCGGGCGTAAAAAAAACCCACAGGATGTTGTAGAGATCAAAAAGAGCTTTCGAATGAGCTATTGAATGTATGGAGGTCATGTTTTTAGTTATTTACGATTTTTTGAAATTTAATTACTAGCCCTTAAGGGTCATATGAGACGGGGGTCTGGGGTTCGAGCCCGCTTGGCTGTGTTTATTAAATTTTTAAACTTATTTTTCGAAGAAACCACAAAACTTATTGCCAAAATTGGTAAATTTCTCAAAAATTCATCCTCAAATTTTTTTTCTTAACAAAATTATGTCACTATTCGTCATTATTTTGGACTTTTCGCCATTATTTTGGCATTTTTTTTAGCATTTTTACTATTGGTTTGAAAAAAATTCCATTTATCCCCCGGGGGGATAAATGGGGACGGGGGGATTATTTTTCAAACTCCTCAGAAAGGGGGGATAATTGGGGACGGCGGGATTAATGGGGACGGGGGGATAAAAAGAGAAAATACGGTAAGTACAAAAAATGCACAAATTTTTACGGTTTTTGAGCTAACTTTTTATAAAAATAAGGTTTTGGGTGCCGATCAGGGATGTGCCTAGGTTTCGCTTTTCGCCTTTCGCATTATTCGCATTTTTTCGCTTTTCGCATTTCGCTTTTTGGCGCGAAACGCGACTTTTACACCCCTAAGAATTGGATTAAATTCCCATAAAATTTTTCAAAATTTTACCTATAAATTGGTAATTTTCAGTGAAAACCTGTTTATAAATGATCAAAATTTCCAATTTTTTTCCCCGGCGGTGCCTATCGGCACCGCCGCCCCCCAAAACTCCTATTTTTTCTTAGAAAATGGCCCAAAATCGCAAAATTTGGTAATTTGATGAAAAACTGTTCTCAGCGGCACTCCAAAACTCTTATTTCTCATTAGAAAAATGATACAAAAATCACAAAATTTGATGATTTTTTGGTGAAAATCTGTCAACAAATTTTAATCTAATTTTCAAAAATTTTCCTGGCGCCGCCTGCCCCCTCTTCCCTAAAAAGTTTTTTTGGAAAAAGCGCGCCTCATAAAAGCGTTTTATTGATTTTTAAATTTTGAATAAAATTTTAATTTTTGCATTATGATTTTAACTATTAAAAAGTTGTAGAAAAAATTTCGCTTTCGCATTTCGCTTTTTTTTTCATTTCGCATTTTTCAGTTTCGCAAATTTCGCTTTTCGCATTTCGCTTTTTATTTTTCAATTTGGCCCATCCCTGGTGCCAATGGTGCCGATAGGCGCCGCCGGGGAAAATTTTGAAAATTGAGTACAATTTATTAACAGATTTAGTCCAAAAACAACAATATGTTATGATTTAAATGTTAAAATTGTGATTGAATTCCTCGAAAATTAGAAGAAAAAATAACTACTTGAAGGGGAACTGATCCACCGAAAAAATGAAGAACGTTACCAAGAGCACAAACCACTAGACCACGCATATAAATAGAGAGTTTGTTTTTAGAGATTTAACTAATTTTTTGCTCGATTGTTTTGAAGAAAGGAGCTCAAAAAAACGCTTTTCTGCGTTGATTTGTTCGATTTGGATCTCACTATCGGTCACTAAAAATCACTATTTTGGTAACTATTTATCGTTTATTTCACTGCTTTCCATTTTTTCGTCAATGATTAATTTCGTCAATGGATGAATTCGTCAGTAAAATGAATTCTTAATAATTTTACAGTATATTTTTAACTATGGTAAAATGAAAAGCATTATGGATACAAAAAATGAATGAACAGCTGAAATGTTTTTCGTGGGGCCTGAAAATCACCCACTATAGGCGTGTAAAAAAGTCTCGGTCTCGAAGACCGAGACTGAAAACCCGAGACTTTTCTCGAGTCGAGACCTAGAGTCTCGAACAGCACTATAGTCTAGTAAACCATCAAAAATATTTTTATATTACGATGGATTTTATTTAAAAACATTTTGAAGTTTGTGTCAAAAACAAGCAAAAAAACCATATTTTTGCCCTTTTATGTCCATATTTCGCAATTTTTGGTCCATATTTTATGGCCATATTTGCGATTTTATATCCATATTTTTTTGCAGCCCTACCATAACATTGATTTATACAGTACCGGGTAATTAAAAAAACACGAGTATATTAAAAATTGGAGCCTAAAAATCAAGTGATAAATTGGTGGAAAAAAGAATTTTCCCGTATTTACCAATGCTTTTTCGGTTTTCATTGAAAAATTTACGAAATTGACCGCACAATTTCAATGTTTTGGTGAAATGACTGCACAAAATTTTAAAATGAACTTTATTTCATCTTTAAAAAACGTAAGAAAAATAGTCCGTATTCCATATCAGAAATTGTACGGACCCGGACCACAGGACTATGGACTAGGCACTCATACGGACTAAAAACCCGGAAAACCCTTACTCCGTATAAGTCCGTATCGGCCCAAAAAATACGGACTACGGGTCCTATGCAAAATTATTTTCTTTTGTTATTTTAATCTAGCCTCTAACCCCCCTTCGTCCAGAGAAAGGCAAATCAACATTTTTCTCTTAGCGAACATTGTTTTAATAAATATCAACATTGATGTTGATATTTAATTAAATCAACATAACATTATGCCATCAACGTAATATCAACGCTATTTTGGGATAATTTTTTTTAAATTTAAAGCAATTTTTTCAAATGGCTTTTGGCGGAAAAATAAAATGGGGAGAGAGATAACAGAAAAGTGAGAGGTTGTTAAATTCAGCATTTTTGTTGAAGAAGAATAAAGAATAATTAATTAAAAAGAGAGTGTTATGGGAAGGGATTTAAGACAGAGAGAGAACAGAAACAAAATGAGAAATCTGCGTCTATGACCAAAAAAATGAGCGAAGAAGTGACATAAACTCCCTTTCCTTTGTACTCTCTATTTAATTATTTTCTCTAGCCTCCTTCATGAAAAATGTGTGTATGACTGGGACTGAAATTCAGCACTCTCTCATTTTGCTTTATCTTTCTCCAGAAATTATAAGCCGCTCAAATAAATCTTAAAGCGTAATTTTTAAAAATTACGTTGATATTTGCGTTGATGGCATAATAATGTTAGTTGATTTAATTAAATATCAACATTTAGGTAAATAGAAACCCCGCAAAAACTAATAAAAAGGTTGATTTGCCATTCTCTACCTTCGTCCTTTTTCTTAATGCATATGTTTTGGTTATGTATTGATTGATTTCATATTTTCTCTGAGCCTAAATTTTTTTATTTTATTTTATTTTATGCAAAAAAGAAAAAAGTCCACAAAAGGGAGTAATCCACTTACTCTGCGGACGTGTCATAGATTAAATCGTCCTCGAGTAATATGGATTAAAAATTAAACAAAAAAAGAAATCACAACAAAATTAAATATAAGAATGAGGTCAATGATTAATAAAACCAAATCACTATATAAAATATATAATATCTTTAATTAAAGAGATAATTCACTTTTCCGGTCATTTTATACGTTAAGGAGTTTAATTTTAGTTTTAAATTGATTTAAAGAATTTATTTTAATGATTTCTTTATCCAGCTGATTCCATGATTTATTATAATAATATGTATAAGCTTATTCCTTTTCTCGGTTTGTGTAAATTTTTGTTTAAATTCCAGTAAAATAAAAAATTTGTTTTCTCAGTAGCGTAATTATTACTAAATGTCTTTGTCGCCTAAATTAAAGTTGGACAATTTGGCGGATCGGATGAAAGTGTTGCTGAGCACGGCCAATGCGGCGGACATTCACTTTTTTGGTGGGGGAGAAAAAAAAGGCAAGAAAAATTCAAAAAGAAAATTCATTTTTTCATTTATATTTTAATTTTAGCTTTTTCGAGCCCATAAATGCATTCTGATGACGGCATCTGGTGTTTAAAGCAATGTTCCATTTTGACAATGAAAATTCAAAAACCGAAGGTGGAAAAGCATTAAAAAAATTATTTGTTTTAATTAAATTCTTAGTTTTTTAGTAAATTTATCTTTTTTATTCATAATTTTTTTTTAAATTAGCCCTTCGCTGATCAGTCAAACCCCGTGGAAGTGCCAGACGTTGAAGCAGCAGCGTTCAAAGTGATGTTGAGCTTCATTTATGCAGACGATTTGAGCGAATTGGACGGAGACAACATAATGGCAGTGCTTTACGCGGGTCGGAATTTTAATGGGAACAATTAATTTGGGACTAATTTATGGGCCTTGGTTTTTGTTTGTTTTTCTTTTGAAAGTGTTTTTTTTTAATTTCAGCCAAAAAGTATGGCGTCGATGGTCTTATCTTTCAATGTCTGCAAATTCCCATTCAAAATCTGCACAATGTTTTTATGGCCTATGCCCAGTCCCGTCTTTTTGACTTGGAAGAGGTGAGTGAATTCTGAAGTTGCTAATTCTTATTGTTCTGCTACGTAAAAACTATTAATTATTTTTACAACTGCAAATTTTTCATTTTTATTCAATATTTTTTAGCTATTTTATTTTTTCGTAAATATTTAAAATAAATCTTTTAAATTCAATATATTTTAATTTTTCGTTATTTTTGAAAAAGTTCCAATCCCGCCGGTGGGGCACGATCAAAAAAATGGACCGGGAGCACCATAAAAACCGGAGTCCCAGTCCAGGCCATTTCAAAATGATTGCCTTTAATGTGCACCACTGGACGGACCCTAAAATGCCTTAATTTTCTTTAAAAAATATCCTCAAAATCGCAAAACTTGATCATTTTTTGACTAAATCTGTAAGATACTGTACTGCGGTGCCTTTCGGCACCATTTACGGGCGAAACTTCGGCTTCGAAAACATCGGGTTTTTTGTGCTTTGAGTCTAACGATGGGCTCAATAATTATATTGATACTTTTTTCAATTTTTGTTCAAAAAATAGCGCCGCTAAAAAAATGTTCAAGCAATCAAATAATCTATTTAAATTTTTGATCTAAATACATAAAATTTGCATTTTGTTTAAATATTCAAAAAATAAATTATTTAGGCTTTTTCTCACCAATGTTTGCTTTATATTTGTCAAAATGCGGAAGCATTGTTCAGATCGGAGGAATTAAATTGATCAGAAATTGTTGTGTGAATTATTCGACCGTGATCAATTGGTGGTTAGCAATGAATTTGAAATTTGGAAAGCTGTAATTTTTATTTTCAATTTTGTGGTGTTTTTATTACATATTCATTTGTTTTTCATCATTTAGGCTCTCCGTTGGGCTGACGAAAAGTGCCGTCAAAATGCCATCGAATGTTCAGCCGAGAATCGTCGTGCTGCGCTTGGCCCGGCACTGTTCAAAATTCGTTTCCCTCTGATCTCAACAGAGCAGTTTTCACAAATCATTGGTAAAGTTTGATTATAATTACCAAAATGTACCTTTCTTTTTATGCTTTTTTATCCATTCATTTGTTTGTTCTTTTTCAGTTCCTTCTGGCGTTCTGACTGTTGAAGAAATGTTCGAACTTTACCACTTCAAATGCCCGGTGGGGGTCGATTGGGCCCCGCCGATTGGGCCCCGCCGGTTGGGCCCCGCCGATTGGGCCCCGCCGATTGGGCCCCGGTACGATTGGGCCCCGCCGATTGGGCCCCAAGGGCCTGTCACATTTTCCATTTCATACTGTCAAAAATTTATTTAACATCCCAAAAATTTATTCATAAAATTCTAAGCATCCATCTGGTAATTTCGAGAAACACCAATCAAAAATTCCATAATGTTTAGTGGGTTAAAATTTTGTGTCAGTCTCAAAATTCTTTCATCTGCCTCGCGATATTTCTTGCACTTTGGCGGTGGATCATGACCGGCAACGAAAAGAGCGTAATCTGCGTCAATTTTTTTCTGTTCTTGGCGAATTGTGTCGATGAACCGCCAAACTGATGGGTGATGACACGAAAAGGCGCGCTGCAATCGTCGATGTGCCGCTTCTGCAAAATTGTTTGTTCTGTCCTGCTCGTGAACAGTTCTTTCGTGCAAATTCCAACATCCTGGGTCAAAGAGGGGTTGGGTCCGGGTTCCGTTCGGGCGCACTCTACCCGTGTAGTTGGTCATAAACCTGCAGAAAAATATAAAGTCGTGTTGTTTTTGAATGTTGTTAAAAGTAGTTTTTTTCAAATTTGTTGTTTTAAATTTTCGTTGTTTGGACCAATCAAAAACGGGGTCTAATTCGGCGGGGATGTGGTGGTCGAGCGCGACAATTGCTTGAGTGAGTGTACCCAACGGAACAAATGCCAATGATGTGATGCAGCGCGCCATTTCAGCAAAATTAGAGTCGTGATTATACCGCTAAAAATATGTTTTATTTTTTTTGGGGGAAGAATGGGACCTGAATAACATTTTGTTCGGCCATTTTCTTTTTGAAATTTCTGACGAGGTGAAAAAAACAACATCGCAAATTGCAATTAGGGAATTCCTCTCGTACAGCATTCATCAAACCAATTTCAAAATCCAACGACATGGACTGAGGTGAAAAGGCCGGCCAAACTGCTTTGATCATACTGAACATTCTTTGGTAAATGGCGGAAGTTTTTGATGTTAAAAGAGCGTAAAAAACCGGGAAGACCCACTTGCCGCGCCTATAAAAAAACTGAACATTTAATACAAAAATTTAATTAAAGCCTACCGGGCAAGAACTGCAAAAACTTGTGAAAATAGTGGTGGGCTTAATGAAAATGTTCCGTCAGCGTAACATTCTGTCATTTGATTGGCCCAGCTATTATGAGACATGCGCCCGAAAATCAAAATCCTAACAAAAAAAGTAATGGTGAATCGAACAAAACGCATTGCCTACCGTTGCGGGGGTCCATTTTCATTCAACAAAAATGTACCAGAATCGGCTAGCAAAAAGTTTTCAGTTTCGTTTTCGTTCCGTGCATAAATTTGATATTGTGGTGGGATTTGTAACTGGTTTAGATTAAGCGGCATTGCGGGAGTAATTCCTTCATTGCGGGCCCTTTTGATTAGCTAAAAAAGGCAATACAATGAGCGCAGAGAAATTAACACAACTTGTTTTGTTGCATTTTTTGTTGGGACTTCAGACAACACAGGGGTTCCCACATTTTGGAGTGCAATTGAGCGAAGTGTAGATGGCGGCTCGGCGGTTTCAATGGCTCTACGTTTTATTCCTAAAATTGTCAAATATGCATGCAAAATCTTGAGCATTTGATATAACCTAACCTGTAACGACGCGCTGTGCTTCCATTCGCGCAGGGTTTGCTCCACAGACATGCTCATTGACTTGTTTCAACACTACGTCATTCAAATTGGTGTGCAGACGCCCTCGGCACTTCATGTCCTTATTGTTTTTGTTCTCACACCTCCAAAATTTGATAAAACCATCCGCGCTAAGTTTGGCGAAAACATAAAGATGACCTTCATGTTCAAGTTTTTTGTGGTTCATTTTCGATAAGATATTATTTTCCATCGTGATATTAATATATAAAATAATAAGCTGAATTAATGGTATTTTAGTTAGGCAATCAAGAAAAGGGAAAATATAAAAAAATTAGAAAACAAATATGAAACCAAATATATTTACAAATATGCAATGAAACACGCAAACAATAACATTTGACAATATAACTTTTTTATTCTGACCCCCCCCCCCTTGTCCATGTGCTCTATGGGGCCCAATCGGCGGGGCCCAATCGGCGGGGCCCAATCGTACCGGGGCCCAATCGGCGGGGCCCAACTGGCGGGGCCCAATCGGCGGGGCCCAACCGACCCGGTCCGCAAATGCCACCCAAATTCTCGTGACGTGCCGTTGAAATTTCCGTGCCAAGTGCGAATTTCCGGTTGGAATATTTCCATGGGCAGCAGAGGGACACTCGCATTGGAAATTGAGGAATTTTCTGAATTTGTGTGTGAAGGTTTTGGAAGCGAACGCAACAGCGAAGTGGCCGTGTTCATCAACGGATTCCCATGGAAAATATTGGCAGAAATTCAAATGGAGGGCAACCGAAAATGTCTGGGCTTTTCCCTTTGGTGCACCGCTCCAAAAAAAGGTGGGTTCTTTTAATGGGTTAATTACACTCTTAATTACTTTATTTCTCATTAAGGCCCAATTTGGAGCTGCGAATGTTCGGCAACCTTTCGAATTGTTTCACAAAATTGCGGGGCAAAGGATTTTGCGCGAAAATCAGACCATATGTTTGGCAATAAATCTACAATTCAGGGATATGAAAATTTCAATACTTTTTCTGTGAGCACCAAATCGGAGTCTTCTCCATAATTTTAATTGATTGAAAATAATTAAGGAATTGATGGACCCGGAAAACGGATTATACGACAAAAATGAGGACTTAGTGACGTTGGCCATCGATGTCATTGTGAAAGAAGGAAAATGAACGAATCATTCTGAACAAAACAACTTTTTTACAACTTAGTTGTGTCATATTTTTCTCTTTCCAGAATTTTAAAATAAGTTTTATCAACATCCCAAAAAAAAACATGTTTTTTTCGTGCATTTAAGACTATGGGGAGCTCAGAAATATAAATCACATCCCACAAACGGTTTCAATATTTGTTTCTCTCCATATAACTTTCTTTCCATGCATACCAGGGCTGGCCGTGATCACGGAAATCACGGGGTTTTTGGGGTGCCGTGATCTCGGATCACGGGTCACGGATTTTTTCAAATTTTCCGTGATTTTGATCCGTGATTGGCATTTTATATAGGGAATTTTTATTGAGACGAAAATAGGAAAGTGGTGTGAAGAATTTTTTGAGAAAAATAAATAAATTCTTTTCTGCTTACAAATTAAAAAGTAACCATATATATGTAGTCTGGTGGTTAAGCCTTCTGTCTTTCGTTGTCTGTCCCTTGGGTTCAATTCCCCATTGGGATAGGACAATTTATATATTTTGTTTTGATAATTTTAATTGAAATTTAATTAACAAGAAATTTCATAACATTGAAAATTATTTTTCTTTATTTTTTAAAACGTCCATAGACCAATAAATTAACCAATGATTGGACATATTTTGGACAAAATCTGTCAACAAATTCACTCAAAATTTCAAAATTTTTCCCGGCGGCGCCTGTCGGCACCACCGGCAGACGGACCCCCATTTTACCGTATTTTTGAAATTTTGACCCCAAAATGGCAGAAAAATTACCATTTTGGCATATAAACTGCTAAAAACCCTATTTTTTCTCTCCGTCGCTTAAATTTAAAACGACAGGCCTAATCAAAATTTTCAGAAAATTTTCCCAACCCTCTAAGAATTTTTTCTAAAATTTTCCCGACGTTCAGTATCTTTTTGGGGTGTTCAGATCGTCATGAAGGACTGAGCATGTTGGTCCAAAAGATTTTTTCAGCATCAAAAGTTAGCTTACAAATTAGAGGAAATTTTTTTCTCTACATAAATAGATTTTTGGTTAAATTTAAGAAAAATTTGAAAAATTTTCTTAATAAATTAGTTAAAAATAAAAAATTTTCCTTGGAGATTTCTACAAAAAGCTCTAATTTTCCTCAAAAAATTGCCAAAAATCGTAAACTTAGTCATTTTTTGGAAAAGGTCGCCGCAAAAAAAGCGGTTTATATGTTTTGGTTTCTTTAAAACATTTTTTGGGAATTTTTCCCGCGATTAAATTCCGTTTTTTAAATAAATTTAAATAAAAAATCATTAGAAATTTTTTTTTATAATCACGGATCACGGATCACGGAAATCACGGGGATTTTGGGGTGCCGTGATCACGGTTCACGGGTCACGGATTTTTTTTAAAGCCCCGTGATCACGGCTCACGGATTTCCGTGATTGGAAATTCAATCACGGCCAGCCCTGATGCATACCTAAATAACACATGAAAAATTTAAAATTCGCAAATTCTAACAATTTTGGTTTATAGGCTACAAAATCACTTTGAACACTTGGAATCAATAGAAAAATGATTAGTTTAGCATTTTGGTTGAAATCATCTTCCCAGGACTCGAGTTACAACGTAATGAAAATTTGAAATTCTCATAACTTTTTTCTGAGATATCAAATTGCTTAGCATTTGCTTAGAAAAAGTACCAATTTGTTTAGTTTAGTTGGGAATGAAGCGAGTTATGGCTGATCAAAATAAAAAAAACAAAAAAGTCATTTACCAGTATAATTTTTCGTAGAGTTGGGCGAGACCGGGAATTTTGGGCAAACCCGGGACCTTTTCGGGTTGAAGACCCTGGAATTTTTGGCTGGGAAAACCGGGACTAGTCCCGGGGCCGGTCAAAACCGGGACTTTAAAAGCATATTTGCTTTAAAAAATTATTCAATGATTTTCATCAAAAATTTTACCTTTTTTTGCGGCGCGTTTTTTAAAAATTTTCTAAAACATGGCGGGGGAGGTCCGGCGGTGCCGATAGGCGCCGCCGGGGAAAATTTTATAATTTTTAATTCAAATACTTAACAAATTTTGTCCAAAAAATGACCAGATTTAGCGATTTGAGGCAAAAATTTCTCAAGAAAAATAAGATTTTAGGGTCCGGCGGTGCCGATAGGCGCAGCCGGGAAATTTTTGAAAATTCAGTGCAATTTATTAACAAAATTTGTAAAAAATTGTTAATTTTTTGAAAAAAAATTCAAAAAAAATTTCCGAAAATTTCCGACTTTTTATCAAAAATTTCGGAAATCGGAAGTCGGAATTCCGACGTCCAAAATTTTTTCGGAAATCGGAATTCCGACTCCAAAAATGTCGGAAATCGGAATTCCGTGCCATCCCTGATCTAGGCGATTGCCGTAAAAAAACAATAATTATGTCGGCGAAAAGGACATTTTTCTATCGGCGGTGAAACGGCCGCGGCGAAAAAGCCCGCGGCGAAAAAGCCGGCTCTCGGTCTGTAATGGATGAATCCAAAAGAATTTTTTTGCGGAAACCAGTCCCTGAAGAGTTACAGACCCGGGACTGAAATGGCCAAATGGTTTTGGGACTGAACCGTCCAAAGCCTAAACGCATGGAATTGCGACAAAATATATACCAATCGATTCCTCTCGACATGTAGCCCACGAATCCGAAAGAATTTTTGGATGAAAAAGAAATTTACCAAAGTTATGAGTCCTCAAAACCGTTTCAGACAAAAAATGACAAAAATTCGTCAAATTTGAAAAATTGAATTTAGCTTATTGCGCTAAAAACCGCCGCACACTCGACTACGGCGGCCAGTAGGTGGGGCGAGACGGAGGGCGGAGGAAGCAGTCTGACGAGCGCCACAGGCGATTGACTGCTGGGGCCCGAAGGGCCCCCGCCCGTGCTGCGACATTTGAGGATTTGACATTTGAGGACCCGACATTTGGGGATCCCGACATTTGAGGACCCGACATTTGATGATCCCGACATTTGAGGACCCGACATTTGATGATCCCGACATTTGAGGACCCGACATTTGAGGATATCCCCGACATTTGAGGACCCGACTTTTGAGGACCCGACATTTGAGGATATCCCCGACATTTGAGGACCCGACTTTTGAGGATATCCCCGACATTTGAGGATATCCCCGACTTTTGAGGACGACATAGACATTTTCAAAAAAATTAAATGGAAATTTTATTTTATATCATTATAAAAAGAAAATGCCTTTCCATTATAAAAAGAAGAAAATGCCTTTCCCAAGGGCCAACGGGAGCGAATATAAAACTAACTATTCGTTCTCTGGATCATCCCAGTTTTCAAAATCATTGCGCATAAGTCGGTATTGCAAAGATCTGAGATGAGTAAGTATTTCATCCTCATTTGGGTTCTCAATCGCATCAAAGCCTTGAACCAAATTCCGTATAGCCAAATCATTGTCTCTGTAAGTTTTTTTTCGTTCTCGAATTCTGATTCCTTGAGTTGGGTCCAACTCATTTGGAATCCGTCTCTTCAAAAAAATATTAAAAAAATCGAAAAGTGTCAAAAATATTTCACCAAAAGAGTATTTTCTAAATGTAGCCTTCCGCCAATTCCATACCAAAATCGATTAGAATACCTGCAACTGCCAACACTTGAGAAAAGGCGAAAGCTGTTTGATCTGTTCATGGCGCATAAAATTGTTTATGGCCGAACAGATCTGAAACTATTTTCTATTTTTAATCCATCAGCACGCTTTAACATCCCCTTTTATAGATTTAACACAAAATACAAACTGGGCAAAAAATTCATTCCCTTTGCTGGGAGGGTAACAAAATTGTGGAATCAACTAGATAAAGAACTAATAAAAACAAATTCTTTAAATCAGTCATTAAGAACGCTTTCATGATGATTCCATGTGTTAATCGGAAACAAGGGGGGTCTTCCAGCATGGCCAAGAACATACGTTCTGAGTAAAATTAAGAATTAATATTTTTGCCACACTTTATTTTGTTTTCTCATCTTACGCAGGGCGCGTATCGAAAATTTTTCAAAATAAGAACATCAAGGCCAAAAAATAAGATTTTAGGGTCAAAAATAAGCGCATTTTGCAAATTGCTTCAAATCAGTTATTTTTACAATTTATTCGATCAAAAATGTATCAAATAGTATATTTTTGTCTCCCATTAACGATTTTAACAATTTTTGGGAGGAAATTAGCAAATCATAAAATTTTAGTGCATTCGGGATAAAAAAAAATCAGATTTTTAACAATTTTTTGCGGCGCATTTTTCCAAAAAACTTTTGGGAAGTGCGAGGGGAGGGGGTCCGGCGGTGCCGACAGGCGCCGCCGGAAAATTTTTTTGTAATTTAATTCTGATTTGTTAACAGATTTTCACCAAAAAAGGCCAATTTTTGTATTAAAAGCCAAGCGACGACTTTTTTTGCCTTTAAAAATACTTTTTTTGGGTGCGTTTTTTCAAAAACTTTTGGGGAACAAGGGGGGAGATGGTCCGGCGGCGCCGATAGGCGCCGCCGGGAAAAATTTTGTAATTTTTAATGCGATTTGCTAACAGTTTTTTGTCAAAAAATAACCAAATTTTGCGCAAACCTTATATTTTCTTGATAAAATAGTGACATTCTGCCATAAAATTTCAAAATTTTGAATATATTTAAGAAATAAGAACAAAATAAGAACAATAGCCCGAAATAAGGACAAATCTTACAAATAAGGACAGATACGCGCCCTGACTTAGAGAAAAGTTATGGACAGTTTTTTGTTGAAAATTTCCATTTGATGGTTTTTTATATAACGCCCTTATTTTATAATGATATAAAATAAATTTTCCATTTAATTTTTTTGAAAATGTCTATGTCCTCAAATGTCGGGTCCTCAAAAGTCGGGGATATCCTCAAATGTCGGGTCCTCAAAAGTCGGGTCCTCAAATGTCGGGGATATCCTCAAAAGTCGGGTCCTCAAATGTCGGGGATATCCTCAAATGTCGGGTCCTCAAAAGTCGGTTGCGGCTGCTTCGGGGATACAGTCAAATGTCGGGTCCTCAAAAGTCGGGTCCTCAAATGTCGGGGATATCCTCAAATGTCGGGATCCCCAAATGTCGGGTCCTCAAATGTCGGGGATATCCTCAAATGTCGGGTCCTCAAATGTCGGGGATATCCTCAAATGTCGGGTCCTCAAATGTCAAATCCTCAAATGTCAAATCCTCAAATGTCGGGTAGCCCCCCCGCCAATCAGTCAACCGCCTGCGGATCACGCGCGGACTTCTTCCGTAGTCTCGCCCCACTACTTGCTCCGTCTTCGCATGCTCCCTTTTGCGAAGTTCGAAGACTGAAAGTGGTTTTAAGCGTTTTTTGGCTCACTTAAATTGGTTTTTTTATCAAAGTCATTTTTAAAGTTGATGACCCATAACTTTTTTCAATTTCTTTTTCATCCAAAAATTCTTTCGGATTCGTAATTTAGAAGCAGAGAGGAATCGATTGGTATATATTTTGTCGAAATTCCATGTGTTTTTATCTGTTGGACGGTTCAGTCCCAAAGCCATTTCAGTCTTGAGTCTGTAACTCTTCAGGGATTGGTTGCCGCAAAATTTTCGAACATTTTATCTATGTCTAGGCATGTCTCCGTTTTTTGTTAGATACATTATTTCCTGAAATAGAGCCCCCCCCCCCTGTGGCGTTTGTCTGGGTTTTTACTTCAAAAAGTTTTTTTTTGCAATTATATAATTTAATAGTTAGACTTTGGTATTTTGCGCAACTTCGGTTTCACCTCATCTGCGCCTTCACGCGTGGGTCCCATTACTTTATGTCATAGGCGTCAAACTTTTTTTAAAATTAATTTCGTGATTTATTTGTTAGCTTCGAACAAAAGAATTTAATAGAAAATTTTAAAAAATTATTTCGAATATTTTTTTGGTTGATTAAATTGTGAGAATGATTCAAAAATTTTAAAATTTTCAATAAAAATAAATATGCATTGTATAAAATTTGCAAATGATCAAATCAGCAGAAAATGAGTGATTTTATGGGCTTATTCATCAGTCAATTTGCGCTTTGTCCCTTTTTCTTTTTCCACCGTCAAATCAATGGCCAAAGTCACTTTATCTTCAATTTTGTCATAGAATCCTTTGCTCGGGTCCATCAATTCCTTAATTTTACTAATTTATTAAACTATGAAAAAGGATTTTGATTGCCACTCACCGTAAAAGTAATGAGAAATGGGAACCACCACAATTTATTATTAAAAACTCTGTCAAATTGGAAAGTCAAATCCTTCGTTCTGCTCTTTTGTGGAACAATTCGAAGGGTCGCCGAACATTTGCAGCTCCAATTTCCATCTTTGGCAATCAAAATTAATAGTTATTCAATTTATTTTTTTAAAATTTTCACCTTCTTTTGGAACGGTAACCAGCCATTTTTCTGTGCTGTCATTTATCTTTGTAATCTGTGCAAATATTTTCCACGGAAGTCCATTTATGAAAACATCGGTGCCACTTTTGCGGAAACTTCCCACTTTCTCTCGCGCAAATTCCGAAAATTTCTCAATTTCCAAAGCCAATGTCCCCCTGTTGCCTTTGGCTGTGTTCCAATCGGAAATTCGTCCATTCCATGGGAATTTCAACGGTTTAAGGCCGGGCACACCACGGAGATTGGGGTGAGAATGGAATTGATAAATGGAGACAAATTCTTCGTTTGTCAAAACGCCAGAAGTAACTGCAAAAAAAAAAATAACAAAATAATTTCTATCATTTAAAAAAAATGTTACCGATGTTTTTGGTAAATTCCTCCGGTGAGATGAGAGGAAAACGAATTTTGAACAGTGCCGGGCCAAGCAAAGCACGACGCTTTTTGGCGGAACACACATTACCCTTTTGACGGCACTTTTCGTCAGCCCAACGAAGTGCCTAAATTAAAAATGAACAATATAATTTAAATACAACAAAATATATGTTAAAATTACAGCTTGCCAAAGTTCATATTCATCGTTGATCAGTAATTGATCACGTTCGAATAATTCACACAGCAAATTCTGATCAATTTGCAAGAATTCGTCAGATTCGAACAATTCGAACGCATTTTGACAAATGTAACGAAAACAGTGATGGGCAAAATCCTAAAAATAAAATAATTATTTTTAGAAAATATGCTTTAAAATGGACCCTTAAAATTAAAAATTAAATTTTCCCGGCGGCAATATCGGCACTGCCGGACCCCCATTTTAACTTATTTTTTGAAATTTATGTTGACCCAAAAATGGCAGGAAATAACCCTTTTTTAGCGAAAAGCGGATACAAATCTCTGTATTTGCTTTCGGCGCTGATTTGAAAAAAACCCTGGAAAAAATATTTTTGACCCGAAGAGTATAAAAAGAAAGATCTTTTAGGATGGCCCACTTCCGACATTTATCTGGCTGGCGCTATGGGCTTTGGTTCTGAGAAGGGCAGAATTGTTGCCATATTATCAGCGAAGATCCCAAAATCTTTAGTATATTTTCATATTTTTGTCAATGGGGAAGTGCAAAGACAGAATCATACCTGAACAAGGGGTCGCCAGGGCGAGGCCCATACGACGGACGATTTGCGCGGGGGGGGGGGGAGGTACGCCGGCGACCCCTTGTTCACCTATGGACAGAATTACCGAAAATTTAATAAACTGATCACGACGTGATCAGTCTTCCCACCTCCAAGTCCAAAAGACGAGCCTGGGCATAGGCAAAGAAAACATTGGCCAGCGTATAAATTGGAATTCGAAGACAATGACCGATCAGCCCATTGACGCTGTATTTTTTGGCTGAAATGTATAAAAGATAATTACAATTTTAAAAAGCAAAAGTGGTCATACCTATGTTGTCTATGTTCACTTAATGCCATATTTTCAATAAATTTGAATTTAGAATTTTTGAAAAAAATAATCGTATTCGGTTCGAAGCCTTAAAATACCCCTAATAATGTTAGAATTTTTAAGAACATGCAATCAATTTAAAAATTAAAAAAAATTGTCTCAAACACATTAATTTTTACAAAAAAAAAACAATTTTTTGTTTGACACGAAAAGCGCGCCCACCCTTTGAGTCCTGGATGAACTGGGGCAGGCCCAGCGCGGACAGCACAGTCTCCACCAGTTGGCACAGCATTGTCTGACCGCCGACAACGGCAAATGTGTCCACCACCGGGTTGCCGTCATGGGCACAGCCCAAACATAATTTAATCCCATTAAAAATTAATTTCGACCGGCGTAAAGCACAGCCATTGCGTTTTCTCCGTCCAATTCGCTCAAATCATCCGCATAAATAAAGCTGAGCATCACTTTGAACGCCATTGGCTCAACGTCGGGCACCTCCACGGAATTTGACTGTTCAGCGGAAGGGCCTAAAAATTATGAAAAATCTAAAAAAAGAAGTTGAAAAATGCTTTTTCCACCTCCGCTTTTTGCATTTTGGGCGTCAAAACGAAACATTGCTTCAAATACATCCGAACTCAACGTCAAAATGTTGACCTGTAAAGAAGTTATTAAGAAAAAATCACAAAAATTTTGACTTTTTTGCAATTTTCAGTTAGAACTTTTTTAGTAAGCGACTAATCGCTAAGCAATTGCTTAGAAATAGCTTCTAAACATGTTCAGCTTTCGAATGATACCAAGATTGTTAGATTTGATCGACAACAAAAAAAGTTATAGTCCAAAAACAAGGGCTGGCGCCGAAACGGCGGCGCCGAAACGATACAGACCCGTGGAATTGACCCCTAATCTAATATATTAAAGTTGAGTGTCTGTGTGTATGTGTCATTGTTTGAATGTGGCGTGGCGTTTTGTATGTTTTGCGTTAAAAAATGATTTGAAAAATGGAAATGTTTGGTTTTGCTTTTTTCATTTTCGTTTTGTTAGTTTTTGCAAAATAGTCTTTTAAAAAATGTTTTTTCTGTTTTTCTTTTTTAATGACAAAATAGGTTTTGTGTGTTTTTTGCTTTCTATTGCATTTGTTAAGTAAAAGTAATTTGTTTTTGCTATTAAAAATATTCATTTGGAAATGAATGCTCTTAACACTTTTGTAAAGAAAAAGAAAATGTTTTTGTAAATGAATTCCTCTTTTATTGAATTGGAATTGATTTGATTAGTCTGAATTAAATGTTGTGAGAATTGACTTTTTGATTATGTATGGCAAACTCAATGAGATCTTAGTTAGATCAAGTTTTGGTTCGAGAATTTGTTTTGAACTTTGAAAAGGATTTGAAAGATTTTTTTACGGATGTCAATTATGGGTTTCAATTAGAGTCCGGTAAAAAAAAATTTCCGGGAGCGGGAGCGGGATCGGGAGTTCAAAATTTTCCGGGAGCGGGAGCGGGATCGGGAATCCCGTGAAAATCCCGCTCCCGTTAAAATCCCGCAGAAATTTTACGGGAGTCCCGGGCGGGAGCGGGAGTAATTCGAAAATTTAATTAAAAACTAACAAAAATATTTTTAATGCACAAATTTGAAGGAAAATCCTTTTATTAAAGAAAAAATAGATAAAAAAATTTATAAAGGAGAAATTTGAAATAAAAAAATCACATTTATGGGTCGAAAATCAGTATTTTTTCAAATTGCTTCAAATAAAATTTTTTAATAATTTATTTGTTGACTCCCTTTATTAATTTTAACAATTTTTTGCGGCTTATTTTTTGAAAAAACTTTTTGGTGACCAGGGAGGAAGAGGGAGCCGGCGGTGCCGATAGGCGCCGCCGAGAAAAAATTGATATTTGAATACAATACAGTGTCAGATTCTGTCCAAAAATAGCCAATTTTTGAAAATTTGAGGCATTTTTTAAGAAAATTAAGGATTTTAAGATTCCGGCGGTGCCGATAGGCGCTGCCGGGAAAATTTTTTTGAAATTTTGACTATATATTTAACAGATTTTCAATGAAAAATCATTATTTTTACCAAAGAAACTCAATTCTTACCAGTGCATTTTTACTCCCGTTTTTGGGTAAAAATTTCCGGGAGCGGGAGCGGGATCGGGAGTTCAAAATTTTCCGGGACGGGAGTCCCGAACGGGAATCCCGTGAAAATCCCGCTCCCGTTAAAAATCCCGTTCACCGAAAAAAGCGGGAGTCGGGAGCGGGAATCCCGTAAAATCCCGCGGGAGTCCCGATCCCGCCGGACTCTAGTTTCAATGAATCATTCGCTGTTTTATTGGATTGACTTATCGCGATTTATTATTTCCATTGGCAAAGGAGTTACTCTTACGAAGTGGATTTACAAATATCAGTATAAGGTTAGTTTGTATACCCTTTCGTTTTCATTATTGTATTTCAATGTTGGTGGGTTGAGTCCCAGTGATTGAAATGCAGGAGAATTGAGTCCCAGTGATGTGGCCGCCCGACGACGGGAAGAGAAAAGGGAAAGTGATTTGGGGTAGGGGCTTTTGCTCGCCACGTAATCGCTGCGGGGCCAAGACGGAAGAAACACAACAGAGGCGGGCGGGGGGGGGGGGACAAAATCATGTTAATCGGGGGCGGGGGGGGGCATCGCTATTCTTCCGCTGTGCTCTTTGTGCCCCTCCCCGTCCCCCTCGTCCGTCGAGGGTCTCTCCTCTTCCTCTTCTTAACACAAAGCCGGGGTGCTTGGGAGGGGGAGGGACCTGCGGGAAGACAAAAACATTTTTTGGTTGGGCCAGACTGGAACCATCTTCCCCTGCCCCCATCCTTTTCTGGCTTGGTCGGGTCCAACCCAATTAATGTTTTTGCTTGATCGGCGAAGAGGGGGGGGGGGGTGCGCAATGCTCGAAATGATCAGTGTGTGATCATCGAGGCTCGTAAATGGTGATGCTCAACTGTGGCCCCGGACGAGAAAAGTGATCAACAAAAAGTGGGCGCATGGAGGGAAGCTTTTAATGAACTTTTGGGAGGGGCATATTACAACAGTCGAAGCGTAAATGGTGAGGCAGGGGGCGGGTGATCGGGAGCAAGGGAAGAGATGAACTGAAACTATACTGCTGGAACCACACACAATCAGCCAATTGAGTTGAGGAGAGAAGAGCGGAAGCACACAAAGAGAGATATATGCTTTTGTTTGCTCATCACTCACTACCGTAGGAGCAACAAGCAAAAGGAAAAACCAAAGCGGACAGAATATGGTATCAGATAAATGAGAAAAGAAATGAAAATGAAAATTTATGGACCAATTTGAGGCTTTAAATGACCCGCCAGAGAGAGTGAGAAAGTTTGAGGATTGGGGAGTGGGCGGGAACTCGGTGATGATTGAGATGGGAAGGGTGATCAAGTGGTGATGCTCCATTTTATGATCATGATGATGATCACCTTTGGGATAGGGTTGGGCCGGATGATCGGTTTTGTCTTCTGTTGGTCTGCCCGCCACTGAACAACAAACAACAAACAATTGCTTGCTGTTGCGCGGCTGAGGGAGGAGGAGAGGGGAGGAGGAGGACAACAATGCAAATGCTATGCGACGGAATGAAAGTGAAAGCCATGGGTGAACGAACACAACAACAAAACAACAGCGGACAACTACAACAAAAATGAAAGCCCCCGTGGGTCGTCGCCCCGCCCATCGCGCCCCCGGGGCGAGGCGATTTGGCCCCACGGGGCAGGGACAAGCCATGAGGAAGCTGATGGGCTGGGATGGGTGTGGGTGAGGGGAGAAAGCAAGCAGTGAATAAAAGCGAAAATAATGGGATGCTTATTTGATCGCGTTGTGTGTGATGTTGCTTGCCTGCCTGCGGCGGGACAGACAGACAGACTGAGTGAGACTGGAACGTGGTGGAACAGGGTCCGGCTGGGAGAGGGAGGGCCAATCCCAGCGGAAGAATGGGCCAAACCATGACCAAGGGAGGGGAGGGGGCGCTCTTCAGTCTCCTCTTCCCATCCCCCATCACGTGAGGAGTATGATAATGATGGTGGTGATTGTCCTCCCTTCCACCCAACCATCCATCCTGCGGCGTTATGGTGGAAGAATGGGCCAGCAGCAGCAGGGGAGGAGGAGCATGCCGTCATAAAAAATGATGATGCGCCGGGAGGGACAAATCATGGACTCAGTCGAACGAATATATTGTTGGAGAACAATGGGCAAAGCAGGGGGGGGGGAGCCTAGCTGCAGAAAGAGAGTGAAAGCAGTTCTGCTGCTGTTGTTGGCCACAAGTTGCGGCGGGCGCCGATTCGGCCCGGATGGAGATGATTGGTGCGTGCGGTGATTGGGGGAGCGGACGACGACCGACCTGACCCCGGGGGGGGCCACGACCCGCCGCCGTCCAGGAAAAAGACGGGGGGCAGGGAAGAAGGAGAAGAGATGTGATTGTGATCATAAAAAATGATTTATGTGGAATTTTGCGCGGCGCGGACTCCCTCCCTCCCCCCTTTCCCCCGCACTCCGATCGGTCGGAAGGAATCGAGTTGTCCCCCTCAGAGCACGCGCATTCCGTGCGGATTGTGTGAAGTTGGGGGACAACAACACTAATCAGTTTAAAGTTGTGGAAAAACGACTGCTACTGCTGCTGTTGGTTGGACAAAGCAGCAAAAGGAGGAGAGAGAGTATCAGTTTAATCGGAAAATTAAGAGGGTCTTAATTATAAAGTCCGTCGTGGACATGACACTAATTGGCCACGCGCCAAAAAAAATATTCGGTTTCACAGAATGTTTTTTTTACGCTGAAGCCTTCGGAAAAATGCAGAAACGGGGTTGCCCGCTGTTGGCCTTGGCTGCCACATTTTGTAGACAATAATTAATGTTGGTGGGTTGTCCCAGTGATTGAAATGTTGGTGGGTTGTCCCAGTGATTGAAATGCAGGGAGGGGGGACAACTGCTTGGCCCCATCAGCAGCCACCAAATCGGCGGAAGGAAAAGCAGCAGCAGCAGTTTAAAGCTACACATGCGCGCGCACATCGCTTCCCAATTGGGGGAAAGCGGACGGGCGGGCGGGGGATGGGAGAAAGTTTTGCAGCGGCAGCCGCAGCGGCGAAGCGCAGCGGTCGCGTCGACGGCGGACAGTCAGTCGGCTTTCCCAGCCCTGGGCCCCGCGCGAGAAGTCCATGTTGTGGAGGAGGAACCTGTTTTGCCCCCCCCCCCCGTTCACCACCGCCCATTGCCCATCCGAATAAGCATCGGCTGCTGTTGTTGTGTAATCGCTTCAGGGGACGACGGAGGGTGGGGAATTGTTCCCCCCCCCCCCCCGCGGTCCGTCCCCATCGTCGTCCCAATCGTGAGACGCCAGAAAAAAAAAGTGAAAGTCGCGCTCTGTTGGGGCTGGCTGGTGGAGGGCAGAGGGAAGGGGGGAGATGGGATTGGATGATTATATTGCGCGATGTTGGGACGGAGAAAGTCTTCCCCCCCCCCTCACCCTGCCCTTCCATCACATCCCCTTAGGGGTGGGGGAGTTGAGTCCCAGTGATTGAAATGTTGGTGGGTTGTCCCAGTGATTGAAATGTTGGTGGGTTGTCCCAGTGATTGAAATGCAGGAGAATTGAGTGCCAGCCTGAGAGGGCATGGGACGGGGACGAGGAGGGACGGGGATGATCATCGGGTGGAGTGGGCGGGATGGATGATCACACCCTCTCCCCCCGTCCCCTCCTCAGCACATCCTTTCATCCTCCGCCGATGGTAAGTAGAAAACAAGTCTTCTTTTCGCGCAACCCTTGCCTCCTCCCGGGGCAGGGGGCAATGTTGGTGGGTTGAGTCCCAGTGATTGAAATGCAGGAGAATTGAGTCCCAGTGATTGAAATGTTGGTGGGTTGTCCCAGTGATTGAAATGTTGGTGGGTTGTCCCAGTGATTGAAATGCCATTTTCGGAAAGACGAGAGATGCCCCCCCCCCCCCCGCTACCTCTCCCATTATCAGCAGCACAAACAGAGCGGGAGGGGGGAGGGGAAGAGGGAGGGGTGGCGTTGCGCAATCGCTGGCAGAAAGGGAAAGGATGAGGAAGGGAAAGTTGCTGGTTCAGAGAGCAAAAAAAAAGATGGAAAAGCGCAGAAACATGTGATTGAAATGCTGGTGGGTTGAGTCCCAGTGATTGAAATGCTGGCGCCCGAGGGGAGGCGCCAGGGGGGGGGGACAGCGAAAGAACCAGTGATTGAAATGCAGGAGAATTGAGTGCCAGTGATTGAAATGCTGGTGGGTTGAGTCCCAGTGATTGAAATGCTGGTGGGTTGAGTCCCAGTGATTGAAATGCTGGTGGGTTGAGTCCCAGTGATTGAAATGTTGGTGGGTTGAGTCCCAGTGATTGAAATGCAGGAGAATTGAGTGCCAGTGATTGAAATGCAGGAGAATTGAGTGCCAGTGATTGAAATGCTGGTGGGTTGAGTCCTGGTGATTGAAATGTTGGTGGGTTGAGTCCCAGTGATTGAAATGCTGGTGGGTTGAGTCCCAGTGATTGAAATGTTGGTGGGTTGAGTCCCAGTGATTGAAATGCAGGAGAATTGAGTGCCAGTGATTGAAATGCTGGTGGGTTGAGTCCAAGTGATTGAAATGCTGGTGGGTTGAGTCCCAGTGATTGAAATGCAGGAGAATTGAGTGCCAGTGATTGAAATGCTGGTGGGTTGAGTCCCAGTGATTGAAATGCTGGTGGGTTGAGTCCCGGCGATTGAAGAAAAAGCCAAGAAAAGGATGCGAGGCCGCGAAGCGGCCGAGCCAGTCGATTTTATCATTCATAATCCTATAATACAATCGTACTACCTAGCGGGGGATGCGCCGAAGGCGCTGACCCCGCTAGTGAGAATTATTATTGTTTGTGCGCCAGAAAATCGTCAATAATATGTAGGAAATATGTTGTTCATCTATATAGAGGTATGCATCAGGGATGGGCCAAATTGAAAAATAAAAAGCGAAATGCTAAAAGCGAAATTTGCGAAACTGAAAAATGCGAAATGAAAAAAAAAGCGAAATGCGAAAAGCGAAATTTTTTCTACAACTTTTTAATAGTTAAAATCATAAAGCAAAAATTAAAATTTTATTCCAAATTTAAAAATCAATAAAACGCTTTTTTGAGGCGCGCTTTTTCCAAAAAAACTTTTTGGGAAGAGGGGGCAGGCGGCGCCAGGAAAATTTTTGAAAATTTGATTAAAATTTGTTGACTAAAAAGTTAGTTTTTAGGTCTAAAAAAGCCCAAATGCTAAAAATTGGATAATAGTTGCTAATAACTAGAGTTGAGCGGGATCGGGAATTTTGGGCAAAACGGGACTGGGACTTGCCGGGACCTGAGAAGCCGGGACCGGGACCGCGATTTTTTTCGGGTCCGGGACCAACCAGGAAATTTAAAAATTCAAAAAAATTTTAAAAAATTCAAATTTTTAATTTATTTCAAGTTAAAATAATACAAAGTTAATTGGAAAATATCGGTCATTGGCCCGGAGCCCAAAATGGCAGAAATATATATCAATCGATAGCTCTCGGTCTATAATGTAAGAATCCGAAAGAATATTTTTGCGGCAACCAATCCTTGAAGGGTTACAGACCCGGGACTGAAATGGCCAAATGGCTTTGGGACTGAACGCATGGAATTGCGATAAAATACATACCAATCAATTCCTTTCGGCTTCTAAATTACGAATCCGAAAGAATTTTTGGATAAAAATGAAATTGAAAAAAGTTACCATTGGTTTTTTATCAGTCATTTTTAGAGGTTTTGATGACCCATAACTTTTTTCAATTTCATTTTTATCCAAAAATTCTTTCGGATTCGTAATTTAGAAGCCGAGAGGAATTGATTGGTATGTATTTTGTCGCAATTCCATGCGTTTAAGGCCTTGGACGGTTCAGTTCCAAGCCATTTGGCCATTTCAGTCCCGGGTCTGTAACCCTTCAGGGATTGGTTGCCGCAAAAAAATTCTTTCGGATTCATCCATTACAGACCGAGAGCTATTGATTGATATATATTTTGGTCATTTTAGGCTCCGGATTTACCAGTTAATTTTTTATTTTGCTATTTATTTTATAAAATCCAAAAGTTAAAGCTAAATTAAATTAATGAAAATTTTTAAATCGTATTTACATCAATTATTTCAAACAATGTCGAAAATCATTCTTTAAACTTTTTACAAAAATAAATAAATAAATAAAATATATTATTAAATTTTGAGATTTATATTTTCTTAATTGTGGAAGGGGGTCCGGCGGTGCCGATAGGCGCCGCCGGGGTAAATTTTGAAAATTTGAGTGTAATTTGTTAACAGATTTTCAACAAAAAGGACTTGTTTCTTGGGATTATTAGACTCAATTTGTACGGATTCATTTAAAAAAGGATAAAATATGATCAATTAAAAAACTATGAGGAATCATATTTTGCTGATAAGAAACCCATCAGTATACAAAAAGAAAATTCAAAATTATTTTTTCCCTTTAACTCCAATTTTCATCTCTAATTTTTCCCTCAAACCCCTATTCTTACCAGTGCTTGTTTTTCCCGGTTGCCCTAGCGGGACCGGAAAATAAATTTTCAAAATCCGGGACCGGGACCTCGGAGGACCGGGAATTCCCGGCCCGGTCCCGCTCAACTCTACTAATAACTTTTAAATTTAAGGTGTATAAAATCTAAGTTTTAAAATTTTATATCAAAATCAACAAAATTACGCCAAACCAGTATGGAGATAAATCATTTTTAAATTCCACCTTCAAATCGAAAATATTGGCCTGGGCGTAAGCCAAGAAAACATTGCGCAATTTGGAGAAGGAAATTTGTAAAGATGGGCCGTCAAGGCCAGGAATGTTGTACTTATTGGCTAAATAACAAAATAATTAATTAATTAATTAAAAAATAAATCCACCCGCGTAAAGCACTGCCATTGCGTTGTCTCCATTCAATTCGCTCAAATCTTCAATGTAAATGAAGCTCAACATCGCTTTTAGAGACCGGACAACTGGGGTCGGAGGAATTCCGAGTCGGGATCCTGACTGAATCCCGATCCCGATCAATCCCGAACATTTTGGAAAAATGATCGGGACGGATCCCGGGTCGGGATCCCGACCGAATCCCGATCAATCCCGAAGATTTTTTTTCAGGATCCCGCGGGATTATCGGGATTTGCTCAAACCCAATTTTTTTTTTACATTTTGTGCCAAGTTTTGTTCAAATGTTTATCTAATATTTATAATTGATTAATTCGATTGAAGAAAAAAAGGGATGTGAGTTATATCAGATTTTTATAGAAATTTTTCAAAATTGAATATCATGCCCAAAAAATCAGATTTTCAAAAATGAGAACATTTAACAACATGCCTTAAATAATTTTATTACAATTTAATCAATTAATATCAATTTTTGTATTTTCGCCTCAGATGATCATTTTTAATAATTTTGAGAAAGGGAATCAAAAAATCAGATTTTTAAGATTTTTTTTGCTGCAAATTTTTTCAAAAACTTTAGAGGAACCGGGGGGGGGGAGGTCGGCGGTGCCGATAGGCGCCGCCGGGAAAATTTTGAAAATTTGAAATGTAATTGTTAACAGAATTTATAAAAAAACTGTCCATATTTAGTGATTTTGAACTAATTTATAAGAAAATAATGGGTTCTTGGGTCTGGTGATGTCCGATTGGCACCGAAGGAAAAATGCGTAGACAACAATTTTTATTCTGATTATTGGACAAAATTCTTAGAAATCGTTGTGCCATAAAACTACCTAATAAGATTTAGAATAATGTTTTAGAAATTAAAAAAAAAATAATTCTTTTTATGAAGAAATAAAAGTCACAAAATGGCCAACGTTTGCGTCAAATTTTGAAAATTTTAGTGGAATTTTGGAGACCTGTAAAATTTTTTGGGATTTTTAAGGGATTTTTTAAGAAAAATTAGCAAATGACAATACTTTTTAATTTAAATTCAAGATCTTAATTTAAAAAATGTAGATTTTTTGAAAAATTATCGTGACTTCAGTCCCGCGGGATCCCACGGGAGGTCGGGAGGGATCCCGATTCGGGATCCCGATGAAATCCCGATCCCGATCAATCCCGATGAATTTAAAAAAGCGCTCGGGACGGATCCCGGGTCGGGATCCCGACCGAATCCCGATCAATCCCGAAGATTTTTTTTCAGGATCCCGCGGGATTATCGGGATTTGCTCAAACCCAATTTTTTTTTTACATTTTGTGCCAAGTTTTGTTCAAATGTTTATCTAATATTTATAATTGATTAATTCGATTGAAGAAAAAAAGGGATGTGAGTTATATCAGATTTTTATAGAAATTTTTCAAAATTGAATATCATGCCCAAAAAATCAGATTTTCAAAAATGAGAACATTTAACAACATGCCTTAAATAATTTTATTACAATTTAATCAATTAATATCAATTTTTGTATTTTCGCCTCAGATGATCATTTTTAATAATTTTGAGAAAGGGAATCAAAAAATCAGATTTTTAAGATTTTTTTTGCTGCAAATTTTTTCAAAAACTTTAGAGGAACCGGGGGGGGGAGGTCGGCGGTGCCGATAGGCGCCGCCGGGAAAATTTTGAAAATTTGAAATGTAATTGTTAACAGAATTTATAAAAAAACTGTCCATATTTAGTGATTTTGAACTAATTTATAAGAAAATAATGGGTTCTTGGGTCTGGTGATGTCCGATTGGCACCGAAGGAAAAATGCGTAGACAACAATTTTTATTCTGATTATTGGACAAAATTCTTAGAAATCGTTGTGCCATAAAACTACCTAATAAGATTTAGAATAATGTTTTAGAAATTAAAAAAAAAATAATTCTTTTTATGAAGAAATAAAAGTCACAAAATGGCCAACGTTTGCGTCAAATTTTGAAAATTTTAGTGGAATTTTGGAGACCTGTAAAATTTTTTGGGATTTTTAAGGGATTTTTTAAGAAAAATTAGCAAATGACAATACTTTTTAATTTAAATTCAAGATCTTAATTTAAAAAATGTAGATTTTTTGAAAAATTATCGTGACTTCAGTCCCGCGGGATCCCACGGGAGGTCGGGAGGGATCCCGATTCGGGATCCCGATGAAATCCCGATCCCGATCAATCCCGATGAATTTAAAAAAGCGCTCGGGACGGATCCCGAGGTCGGGATCCCGAATTTAATCCCGCGGGATCCCGAAGAAATCCCGCGGGATCCCGATCCCGTCCGGTCTCTAATCGCTTTGAATGCTGATGCTTCAACATCGGGGACTTCCACGGGCAATTAACAGAGGCTAATTGAATTATAAACCCTAATAGGAGTACGGTAGGAACATTGTCGCAAATACTTCGGAAGCGTGCTTCAAAATCGTTTATGGGCTGGCAAAAGCTGAAAAACAAACATTAAAACTAAAAATTAAATATTCACCAAGTTTTAAAATTTTAATTAAAAATTACCAATTTGTAAGAGTCGCCTATTTTCCGTCGCCGTCATCCACCATAAAATAACTTCCGCGTCTTCACCCGTGCCTAACAAATGCTTAACCACCGATTTGGGCAGGCTAATCAATTATGAAATTCGTGATTTAGCTATTAATATGAATTAATAAAAAACAAAAAATTCTTAGAAAAATTCCGGTTATCCTTTTCCAATTTACCCATGGGTCGGAGGATGAAAATTTTTAAAAATCAGAACATCAAGCTCAAAAAATCAGAGTATGGGGTCCAAAAAATAAGCGCATTTTGCAAATTGCTTCAAACGGTTATTTTTACAATTCTCAATAAGAAAGCCGGACCATTACACAAATTTCAAGACTTTGGACAAAAGACCCAATTTTAACAGGATTTCTGATCCTATTAAATTTTTAAAAAACGGAATAGGGCCTAGGAAAATTCCGTACAGAATTTTGTGCTGTTCGAGCTATGCTTTTCATATTTTGGTGCGAAAAATATTATATAAATGTTTCAAATTTTGAAAAAGGTCGTCGGCGACTAATTGGCTTTTTGGAAGGATTTCAAAACAATTTTTGTAATTTTTTAAAAAGCAAAAAAATTTTTTTTTAAGAAAAATATGGCTCGTAATTATAAAATTTTCCGTATTTCTTACCTCAATTTGAAAATTATAAAATTATGTATGAATTTTCTTAAGACTTCCAAAGGGATGGGTCATTTCAGTACAGAATAGATTAGTTTAATTAATTAATAATATAATTATTTTAATCTATTAATTATTTTTTTTATTTAAAAACTTGAAATAATTCACGCTTGCATAACTTTTGGTGCTGATCAAAAAAGTTTCTTACACCGATTTGATCAGATCACTCCTTCCTAGTGACCGGGACACCCGAATACACTGAAAATCGGGGAAATTTTCGAAATCCCTAGGGGGTTATTGATCACCATAAATGATCAATTTATGATCAATGCCATAACTTTTTATAGAAGCACCCGATGTTGAGCTTCATTTACATTGAAGATTTGAGCGAATTGAATGGAGACAACGCAATGGCAGTGCTTTACGCGGGTGGATTTATTTTTTAATTAATTAATTAATTATTTTGTTATTTAGCCAATAAGTACAACATTCCTGGCCTTGACGGCCCATCTTTACAAATTTCCTTCTCCAAATTGCGCAATGTTTTCTTGGCTTACGCCCAGGCCAATATTTTCGATTTGAAGGTGGAATTTAAAAATGATTTATCTCCATACTGGTTTGGCGTAATTTTGTTGATTTTGATATAAAATTTTAAAACTTAGATTTTATACACCTTAAATTTAAAAGTTATTAGTAGAGTTGAGCGGGACCGGGCCGGGAATTCCCGGTCCTCCGAGGTCCCGGTCCCGGATTTTGAAAATTTATTTTCCGGTCCCGCTAGGGCAACCGGGAAAAACAAGCACTGGTAAGAATAGGGGTTTGAGGGAAAAATTAGAGATGAAAATTGGAGTTAAAGGGAAAAAATAATTTTGAATTTTCTTTTTGTATACTGATGGGTTTCTTATCAGCAAAATATGATTCCTCATAGTTTTTTAATTGATCATATTTTATCCTTTTTTAAATGAATCCGTACAAATTGAGTCTAATAATCCCAAGAAACAAGTCCTTTTTGTTGAAAATCTGTTAACAAATTACACTCAAATTTTCAAAATTTACCCCGGCGGCGCCTATCGGCACCGCCGGACCCCCTTCCACAATTAAGAAAATATAAATCTCAAAATTTAATAATATATTTTATTTATTTATTTATTTTTGTAAAAAGTTTAAAGAATGATTTTCGACATTGTTTGAAATAATTGATGTAAATACGATTTAAAAATTTTCATTAATTTAATTTAGCTTTAACTTTTGGATTTTATAAAATAAATAGCAAAATAAAAAATTAACTGGTAAATCCGGAGCCTAAAATGACCAAAATATATATCAATCAATAGCTCTCGGTCTGTAATGGATGAATCCGAAAGAATTTTTTTGCGGCAACCAATCCCTGAAGGGTTACAGACCCGGGACTGAAATGGCCAAATGGCTTGGAACTGAACCGTCCAAGGCCTTAAACGCATGGAATTGCGACAAAATACATACCAATCAATTCCTCTCGGCTTCTAAATTACGAATCCGAAAGAATTTTTGGATAAAAATGAAATTGAAAAAAGTTATGGGTCATCAAAACCTCTAAAAATGACTGATAAAAAACCAATGGTAACTTTTTTCAAGTTTTTTGGGAAAAAGCGCGCCTCAAAAAAGCGTTTTATTGATTTTTAAATTTGGAATAAAATTTTAATTTTTGCTTTATGATTTTAACTATTAAAAAGTTGTAGAAAAAATTTCGCTTTTCGCATTTCGCTTTTTATTTTTCAATTTGGCCCATCCCTGATGCATACCTCTATATAGATGAACAACATATTTCCTACATATTATTGACGATTTTCTGGCGCACAAACAATAATAATTCTCATTAGGGGTCAATTCCACAAGAAAACATAGTAAGTACACTATTTCTTCGCTCTCTTTTTCTTTTCTATTTTCTCTCAGTTAGGCGTACTATCTCTTCATTTTTAAATAGAAAAAAACAACATTTACTCATTTACTTTTCGCTGCAATCTTCCACAAATATACCAACAAAAAATCTGAACAGTGAAATGTTTTTTGGGCAAATTAAGGGGTTCCTAAAAAGTTATGAGCTGATGAAATTTGTCTTTCTTTTTCTCTCGTTTTTGTGTACTATTTTTGTGTCTCTAAGATCATGAAAAAAATTTTAATCAAAATTTTAGCGAAGAAATTTTGTTTTTTTACCTAATTATTACCAAATAAATGTCTCTGCCGTCATCGGAATCAGCGAATTTGTCGGATCGGATGAAAGTGTTGCTGAGCACGGCCAATGGGGCGGACATTCACTTTTTGGTGGGAGAGGAAAAAAAGGCAAGAAAATTAGAAAAAAAGAAAATTCATTTTTTATTTATATTTTAATTTTAGCTTTTTCGAGCCCACAAGCACATTTTGACGTTGAGTTCGGATGTATTTGAAGCAATGTTTCGTTTTGACGCCCAAAATGCAAAAAGCGGAGGTGGAAAAAGCATTTTTAAACTTCTTTTTTTAGATTTTTCATAATTTTTAGGCCCTTCCGCTGATCAGTCAAATTCCGTGGAGGTGCCCGATGTTGAGCCAATGGCGTTCAAAGTGATGCTCAGCTTTATTTATGCGGATGATTTGAGCGAATTGGACGGAGAAAACGCAATGGCTGTGCTTTACGCCGGTCGAAATTAATTTTTAATGGGATTAAATTAATGATAATTTCCTGTTTTTAGGATGAAAAGATGTGATGGATGGAGATGAAAGAACTTTCACAAAGTTGGCCAAATTCATATGAATTGGAATAATGTGTGAGACAGTAAAACTCATTTAACAAGAAATTATATTTTCCTAAAATTTTTCAATGCCATTTCACGAAGAATGGTTTTACTCTTAATGGCGTCTTGTTTTCTTTCTGTGCATGAAAACGAATTTTTTTTTTATTTCTCAAAAATTAGGTTATGCCAAAAGATCAAATTTGGAAAACCATCGAATTTTTCAGTTTTCTTTAAAAAATCAAACATTTTTTCCCGGCCTGCGGATTGGACTTTCATAATCCAAGAATATGGAAATATTCCATTCCATCACATTCTCGCTGCTTCGTTGTTTTTGTGGCCCCACCCATGGCCAAATCCCCCAAAATGAGTGAGTGCATCCATCCCAATCTCGTCAACCGTCCTCCTCTCATTATTCATTCAAAACGCGTCCTCCCCCTTACGCTTTGCCCCTTTGTCCAATCCGTGGCCCTGTGTCCTGGGGCGCTGTGGTCCACGGTCGTTTTTCGGGATGGGATTTAGGGATGGGCCACACAGCCAACGACGAGGAGAAGCGGCCAAACTAATCCTTCGGTGCCCGGACAAAAGCCATCCCCCGGCAATGGAAAAGTCAACAAAAAAAATTGTGCCAAAACATTTTACCCGAATAATGCCAATTTCCTACCGTTGGGATAAATTTGCAGAATGCCAATTTACTCGCATTTCGGGAAACTTTAGCCTTCAAATAAAAACGGACAGACTATCAACACAAATGTAAAAAACGCTTCAAAAATACCAATTTAGTTATTTCTTTCAGATCAGCGCCGAAAGCAAATACAGAGATTTGTATCCGCTTTTCGCTAAAAAAGGGGCTATTTCCTGCCATTTTTGGGTCAACATAAATTTCAAAAAATAAGTTAAAATGGGGGTCCGGCAGTGCCGATATTGCCGCCGGGAAAATTTAATTTTTAATTTTAAGGGTCCATTTAAAGCATATTTTCTAAAAATAATTAATATATTTCTTAGGATTTTGCTCACCAATGTTTGCGTTACATTTGTCAAAATGCATTCGAATTGTTCGAATCTGACGAATTCTTGCAAATTGATCAGAATTTGCTGTGTGAATTATTCGAACGTGATCAATTACTGATCAACGATGAATATGAACTTTGGCAAGCTGTAATTTTAACATATATTTTGTTGTATTTAAATTATATTGTTCATTTTTAATTTAGGCACTTCGTTGGGCTGACGAAAAGTGCCGTCAAAAGGGTAATGTGTGTTCCGCCAAAAAGCGTCGTGCTTTGCTTGGCCCGGCACTGTTCAAAATTCGTTTTCCTCTCATTTCACCGGAGGAATTTACCAAAAACATCGGTAGCATTTTTTAAATGATAGAAATTATTTTGTTATTTTTTTTTTGCAGTTACTTCTGGCGTTTTGACAAACGAAGAATTTGTCTCCATTTATCAATTCCATTCTCACCCCAATCTCCGTGGTGTGCCCGGCCTTAAAACATTGAAATTCCCATGGCATGGACGAATTTCCGATTGGAACACAGCCAAAGGCAACAGGGGGACATTGGCTTTGGAAATTGAGAAATTTTCGGAATTTGCGCGAGAGGAAGTGGGGAGCAGACGATTTAGTGATTATGAAATACGAATAAATGGATTTGGATGGAAAATATTGGCAGAAATAAAGACGAAGGAAAAAAGCACTGATGAGAAATGCCTGGGATTTTACCTTTCGTGGACAGCTTCGGGAAAAGGTGAAGTCAAAATTAAGATTTTTTGATTACATTACCTAATTTTGATTGCCAAAGATGGAAATTGGAGTTGCAAATGTTCGGCAACCCTTCGAATTGTTTCACAAAAGAACGGAACGAAGGATTTGACGGGAAAATATGACCATGTTTTTAAGAAAGAAGAAAAAAACTGGGGATTCCCAAATTTTATTATTTTTTCGGTGAGTTTGTAGCCAAAACACCATTTATTGGCTTAATAAATAATAAAAATTAGGAATTGATGGACCCGAGCAACGGATTTTACGACAAAAATGAGGACAAAGTGACGCTGGCCATTGACATCTTTGTGGAGGAAGAAAAAGGGACAACAAAGAGGAAATTGGCCGGTGGATAAGCCCATCCAATCACTCATTTTCTGCTGATTTGATCATTTACAAATTTTATACAATGCATATTCATTTTTATTGAAAATTTTAAAATTTTTGAATCATTCTCACCATAATGGCATTGCTTTTTTGCAAAAAAATAATTTTGGGGCGCGGAAAATGTGCCACTGTTTGTTCGAAGCTAACAAATAAATCACGAAATTAGAAAATGGAAGATTTTGACGCCTATGACACAGGGCGCAAAAGTAATGGGACCCACGCGTGAAGGCGCAGATGAGGTGAAACCGAAGTTGCGCAAAATACCAAAGTCTAACTATTAAATTATATACAGTCATGGTCATATGTTTATGATCACTCTCTATTTGGCTAAAAATCTTGATAAAAACCGAAGATGAACACATAAATGCACAGTCTCTTGGCATTTTTTGTGGGCTTTCTAATGATATAATTTAATTTTTGGAATAATGATTAATAATAAAATTACACTTGTGTAGACGAACATGCCTCCCATTTTAGGTGGTCATATGTTTATGATCACTTTATTCAATCATAATAAAATCAATATTTTATGGGCCAAAAATTCTGAAAAAATACTTGCTAATCTAACTTTTTATGCTGATCAAAAAAGTCTTTTACACCAACTTGATCAGATCACTCCTTCATGGTGATCTGAAAACCCAAAAATGGCTTGAAATGGGGAAAATTTTCGAAAAAAATCCCTAGGAGACTGTGCATTTATGTGTTCATCTTCGGTTTTTATCAAAAGATTTTTAGCCAAATAGAGAGTGATCATAAACATATGACCATGACTGTAATTGCAAAAAAAACTTTTTGAAGTAAAAACCCAGACAAACGCCACAGGGGCTCTATTTCATGAAATAATGTATCTAACAAAAAACGGAGACATGCCTAGACATAGATAAAATGTTCGAAAAATGAAAATTTGTGAAAAATCAGGAATCGAATTAAGGAAATCCTATGCTATTGCAAGTATGGTAAATATTGATCATATTGCCCAGCGCCGAAAATGGTCGAAATATATACCAATCGATAGCCCTAGGTCTGTAATGGAAGAATCCGAAAGATTTTTTTTGCGGCAACCAATCCCTGAAGAGTTACAGACCCGAGACTGAAAATCAGCTAATTTTCAGTCGAAATTTAAAATTTTAAAAATTTAATCATCTTGAGTCAGGACTTGGTTCGAAATAGGGTGAAATGGACGTCGGATTCGTGTTCAGCGACCATCAAAACCCCTGAAAGTTTTTTTAAGACTTAAAAAAAATTTATGGGCGGTAAACCACATAAGTACCAGAAATTTTTTTTAATCAAAAATTTTCGAAATTATTGTGTTCGAATGAGCAAAATTTAAATTTGGTTATAGATGCTAATTGTTTGTCCTAAAGATTTCCCTCCCTTTTTGTGTACTAATTCGTTTCTTAAATTGGTTCCGAATTTTTTGGCATTTTGAAATTAATTGTAAAAATTCGAAACAAAATACTCTGAAGATTTGTAATTTCACGTCACCATGCTTTTAAGTCCCACCGCGAGGTGGGACAGTTCCAAAATTTTGTACCACATTTTAATGCGGAAATTCCAAGTACCTTAATTGGACAACTTCTTGTCAACGGCGACGGTCGCCTTTGGCCTCTTATGGAACAGAAAAGGTGGAATATCAGATGGGGTGCGTCCCTTCCTAAAAAGTTCTCTATTCGTCTACCCCTCCCATCCTTGTGCACTATTTCTTTTCAAAATTGGTCCAAATTTTTTTGCTTTTTTTGAAATTTAATTGTAAAAAAATATACGAAAATTCTTTTCTATTTAAAGTTGTGCTTTTCTATTTTAAATATTTATCGCTTTTCGCTCTCCCTTCCCCAACTATTCGACGTTGCGTTTTGTTTGGAGAGCTCTCACACGGGTGGACCAAAAATTAGCGAGAGATTTTGGGTGAAAGGATGCCTGCCGCGCCGTCTGTAAGCTTAGGGACCGGCAGATTTGGGCGGATGGGGGGGGAGGGATTGTGAATTTAGGGCCCAATGGGAAGGATTGGACGAGGAGGGAGGGGGGGAGGGCTTAAGTCTTTCAGCTAACAAAAAAATGATGGAGAGAAGGAAGAGAGAAGAGAGTTGGTCCTAGGGAAAATCCCATCAAATGGAGGATGGAATAAAGCCTTTTGAAAAGCACGGAAATGGGAAAATATACGAAATAAATTTTCAAAATGGAAAAAAACATTAAAAATCCAAATTTACGAAATTTCAAAACGAAATGCAAATTGGCAAAAATTTTAAAGCCTTAGGCCTTCGTCACTTCCTTTTTCCGTGCCAGGTGTTTTTCGACAGTGATTGATTGGTTTTGACAGTAATTATTTAAATTAATTTCAATTTATAAAAATTTTGAATTTTTTTAAACTATTTTGCCAAAATTTTATTAAATAAAGTAAATTTACTATGTTTAGTCATATGTAGAGCCCGGACATGCACGAAAAATGTGAAAAAAGGCATAAAAAAATAACAATAACATCAAAAAAGGCACGAAAAATTGGAAAAAGGCAGCAAAAATCAACATTTTTCTAGCAAAAAATCTTTCAAGAAACCTTTTTTTTTGCTCTTCGGGCCTAATTTTTTTTTCTCCATGTTATATCAACAATTTCAGCACCGGAGCGAAAAAAAAAGAATTTTTTATAAATGGGGTCCGGCGATGCCGATAGGCGCCGCTGGGAAAACTTTTTAAAAACGAAATTTTAATGTCGAAACTAACAGCACCAAAATATACGGTAAATTATCAGCCTTCAATTCTAAAAAATAGATTTTTATGGGTTTAAATTTAGAAAATTTTAGGTCCTTCGAGTTTTTCTTTTCTATTTTCAACGCTTTTCAATTCTTTTCAAAAAAAAATAGAAAAGAAAGAAAAGGAAAAACTCGAAGGACCTAAAATTTCTAAATTTAAATCCATAAAAAAACAGTGTGTAATTTTCGTTTTTTTCCTTTTTTCATATATTAGAAAAAGAATTTTCAATGTTTGTTGCTCTAAATTAACTCCTTTTTAATTTCTTAAAAGATGAAGAGACTAAAAATATCGAAGAAATTTTTTTATCGGAATTCATAAATATTGAAAAAAATACTCCAAATTTTCAAAAAAATTCTTCCTGCTGATTTTTCTTTCCATCTCGACACTTTACAGTTTTTATTTCTATTACTATTAGTAAAATCAATGGCCAAAAGATTTTGTCCTCGCGAGACTCGAGACCAAGACTCTCGAGCATCACTACTACTTTAATTAATCAATTAAAAGGTAAAAGGCAAAAAATTAATTGAATCGCCACTTACCGCAAAAGAAATCTTTTCGTTCCCACCCAAGCCTTTTCGAAATGTTCTTAAAAACAGGTCAGACTTTCTAACAAAATCCCCCATATTGTCCTTTTGAGAAACAATTCGAAGTGTTGCTGACCATTTGCGGATCCAATTCCCATCTTAATGAAAGATAAATTATTTAAATTAATATTTAGCATATTTCCCAAAATTTAGTCCACCCCTCGCCCAAAATTAATGGGAGTCGAACTTCAAATTTTACACCAAATTTGTAGATAAAAATAATTTTTGCTTCTAAATATTATTTGATAAGCACCTTTTTCAGAAGCGTCGCACAAAAGGAAAAAGCCCAACCATTTCTCAGTGCTTTCATTTTTTGTTTTAATATTTGCCCATATTTTCCATGGCATTCCCTTTATATACACAGTTTCTTCGCTTTTACGTTCACTTTCTTCGATTTCTCGCGCAAATTCCGATAATTTTTCAATTTCCATCGAAAGTGTGCCGTTGGATTTGTTCGGATTGGAAACAAATTTCTCTGTTTTTGGCTCGTCCACAATGACATCAATGGCCAATTTTACTTTGTCCTCATCTTTGTTGTAAAATCCTTTGCTCGGGTCCAACAATTCCTTAATTTGGTTGCTTTTTTGGGAGAAGCTTCATTTTCGCAAATATGTATAAGTTTCTGGAAGATGGTTAATTTTGATATAATTTAATTTGAATTCAAAATATTTATATAAATACTCATTTAATTAAAATATTTTTTCGTTTAGGCACTCCGTTGTGCCGACGAAAAGTGCCGTCAAAATGCCATCGAATGTTCAGCAGAGAATCGTCGATCAGTGCTTGGCCCGGCACTGCTCAAAATTCGATTCCCTCTCATCTCAACGGAGGATTTTTCAGAAAGCATCGGTCGAATGAAATCTTTGAAAAGGGAGAGCAAATAATTATAAAATAATCAAAAATGTAAATTTTCAATTTTTGCGGCGTTTTTTCGCTAAAAATTATAAGTTTTCTTCTATAAACCAATTTTCCGGCTCAGTGTACATATTTATTATGTTCATAGTTGTCAATATTTCGCACTTTTTACATATTTTCATTTTTGTTAAAATTGAGGTTTTTGAGAACTAATTTTAGGACATTTGGTGCGTGTATAAATATTTATTTCAATATTTTATTAGATATTTTGTGACTTTTCTTACATAAATCTCAAATTTTTATTGCATATTTGAAATTTGATTTTATTTTCTGTTATTTCTTCCATTTGCGTCAATGTAACCAAAAATTGTTTTGCTTTTTACCATCTTTGACTGTAATTTTCTTTTCATAACGGTTTTTCGGCAAAAAAAAACTCAGGTTACTGTAATTAAATGTTGTATAGGAAAAGCGTTTAATCCGACACAAAACAATTAATTGTATGGGATGGATAAAATAAAATTCATTCTTTTCATTTCGCCGCTTTTTCCTCCCCGCAAAGTTCGCCTGTGGTCACTTCCACCGTCACTTTCACTGTGTCCTCCTCCTTATTGTACCATCCGTTGTCCCACTCAAACCCGAATTCCTGACTTGAACATTTCCGTGGGAAATAGGGTACGGCAGAGCGAAAATTTAAAATTTTTTAAAAAATTTCACAGCAAAAATTCATTTTTTGGAGCATTTTTAACTCAAAAAAATGAAGGGATGTGAGTGGAAAATGTTGGCAATACGAACAAAAACGGAAAAAAACGAAAAATGTTTGGGCTTTTATCTTCAGTGCGTCCCTTCGAACGAATGGTGAAAAATGGAGAATTTTTAATTGCATTAATTAATTTTGATTACCAAAGATGGAAATTGGAGTTGCAAATGTTCTATCACTTATCGAATTGTTTCACAAAAGATCGGAACGGAGGATTTGTCGCAGCAAAAATGTGACCATGTTTTTAACAAGGAAGAGAACGACTGGGGCTTTGCAAATTTCATTCTTTTTACGGTGAGTGGCAGAAAATAAATTTTTTTTTCAAATTTGCTAAATGTTTTGTCAAAAAATTGTGTTTGGTTTTATATAATTTTGATTGCCATGGAAGTGCCGTGATATAAACTACGGCATCGCTATTAGACGTGTAACGTTGTCATTTTCTTTCAAAAATTCAGAGAATTTTTTGATTCCATAATGAGCGTTCCCTGAGGTTTGTTGGGTCTGAAAAATGCATAATTAATTTATTCATCCTATTAGGGAAAGTTGTAGAATGTTTGAAAGCCGAATTCCGAGACAAACGAAAACCCGAAGTTTATTTGGTCGCTGTCACCTCTTACAAGAGAGCAAAATTCGATTACTGAAAAAAAAAAAGATGATGAAAATACAGTTGATCAATAGAGTTTTAACAAAATATTTTAAATTCATCATTTATAAAATTATCTGTTTCTCCAATGATCAAGCAAATCCCTTCTCAATGTTAACAATAGAGAATTTTGTTCATTCATTTTAAATGCCTATAAATTAAAAAAATTTGAGATTTAAAATTTGGATTACTTACTCACACTTGAAATTGAGAAATTTTCTGAATTTGCACGAGAGAAAGTGAGGAGCAACCGTTACAGTGAATCCATGCAAATGAAGGGATTTGAGTGGGAAATATTTGCAAAAACAATAAATGAGAAATATTTGGGCATTTACCTTTTGTGCGTCCCTCCAACGAATGGTGAAAATTGAGAATTTTAATTGCATTAATTAATTTTGATTACCAAAGATGGAAATTGGAGCTTCGAATGTTCGGGGGCCAAGCACATCACGCCGCTTTCCCCGAACATTCTTTGCCTTTTTGGAGGCATTGCGCGTCGGCCCAACGGAGTGCCTAAGGGAAAAATAGGAAAAAACAAAATTTCCTTTTAATAAATTTTAAAAAATGTTACAGCATTCCAAATCGAAAGCTCCCCATCAACGGCCAACTGATCACGTGCCAAAATTTCACACAATATTTTTTGGTCAATTTGCAAGAAGTCATCGGCAGATTTGAACAAAGTAGGGTTTGCACCCCCGAACGTCGGGGTTAGAAAAGTCGGGGTTCGGGGTTGTCGGGGTCAGCAAGTTCGGGGTCGGCTATTTGTGGTTTAGTGGTTAGTGCCTCTTTGTCAGCACCAATATTACTTCTTGTTATGGGTTCGATACCGGTTAACGTTTTTTTGATTTATTTTTTTACGATAATAGACAAAAACACCCATAAAAACGTTGAAATTAAAAAGTTCAATTTTCTTGAGTAAATCAGGAAAATTGAATATTTTTAAAAATATTTTACAAAATACCGAAGAAAAACAAAAATTTATCGGAAAATATTAATTCACCCCCTGCCCACGGAGCTCGAACCCTGATAAGACCAAAACAATAAAACGCATTAATTCATCAAAAAGCTAATCGACAAGTCAAAATAACCATAAAGTGAGAGTATAAATGCAAATATCATAACCTCGGCAAAACTCATTTCTCGTGAAAGGGCGCCGGACTTTTCGACAGCGGACCTTTCGACAGAAGGCCTGCCAAATGTGACTTTCTTCGACAGTAAAGGACTTTTCGACAGAAAAAATTTTTGTTTAAGGGGAGGACTTTTCGACAGTGGACTTTTCGACAGTAAATGGTAGTTTTAAAAAAGACAATGCTATTTCATTTAGTAAGCAAAATAATTATTTTTGTTTCGAAATTATTTTGAAATTATTATTTATAATTCAAAAATTAATTTTTGTACATTTTCTTGCAGAAGACGAGCTTCGGCTAAGGCAAGGAAAACATTTGGCAATTTCGAAATGGGAAAGTCGGCGAATGCTTCGATCAGACCGATGATGGCATATTTTTTGGCTAAATAATAAATAAATAATAATTAATCCATTGGTGAAATAAATTTTAATTTTTGACCCGCATAAAACACAGCCATTGCATTTTGTCCGTCCAAAACACTCAAATTGTTTGTGTAAATAAAGCGTAACATCGCCTTAAATGGCACGGCACAAATGTCAGTGACCACCACAGGGTTAGAAGGAGCTTAAAATGAAAAACGAAAGTTTAATTTAATTAAATTTGATTTAATTGTCCAATTTTCGTACAATTCCCCGCCATTGTCCCATTTTGAGAGTCATAAGCGAACATCGCTTCGCACACATCCGAGGCGGCCATCCATAAACAAATCGACATGTTGATAATGGCCCACAGCCGGATCATCATTTACAGGATCGGATTGCCAAATTTGACGGCATCCAAGCCAATTTTTTGCAAAATATTTGGCCAGTTCTCAAATGGGATTTAATTTTTTTAAAATTCAATTGTTATTATTAGGGATTAGATTTTTAGGCATACTAAATAGACACTTAAAAAGGCATAAAAAGTCCGAAATAGGCAAAAATAGGCATTATAAAATTGATCGTAGAAGTTTCAAACCAAGATAAAAAATCGTTTTTGTGCCTATTTCAGCATATTACGAGCGCAAAAATTTTAGGAAGCTGCATAAAATCTAATCCCTAGTTATTATTACTCTGAACTTCCTCATTTTCCATATCAAATTGTGACATGATCAAACAGAAATGGAGATAAGCAGAACCGCTTGGAACGAATGCGAGCGAAATTAAACATTTGACATTGGTTTTTGTTTGATGCGGTTCTTGGTTTTGGGCCAAAAAAAGTGAATTTAAATGTGGCAATTTTCGAAGGCGCCGGAAAACAGATTGGGACATATGAAACAAACAACCTTTTTGCCGAGAGAGTGGAAAAACCTATAATTTTGATTTCAACCAATACTTGCCTCCCTTTTTCACCTGATTCACGGCCTTCAAAACCGCCGCTTCTGATTAACTCTCGGCCACGCTTGCTTTCTGCTTGAAAAAATTGGACAAGACCAGCTGGTTCCTCTGCTTCTTCAAAGGTATGCCATGACACTTTTTTTTAAATAAAATTATTTGTTTCTCCAATCTCCAATTCACTAATTTTAAGTAGAGTTGGGTAAAAAAAATTTCTGGGAACGGGAAAAAACAAAGTGTCCGCATTTTGGTCAATGTAAAACAACAGTGATAAGCGAACACCAAAAAAAAGAAAACAAATAGACGAAATTGGCCAACAGTTATTAACTAAAATAGTGACGAAAAAGTGCCAAAAAAGTGACAAAATAGTGAAAAAAAGTCCGAAATAGTGACATAATTTTCAGCCAGAAGATAAGCAAAAAAAAAAAAAATTTATTCAATCAATCAATAGCTCTCGGTGTTTTTTTAACTTTCGTATCGACGAAAAAACTCGGCAAAAAATCCCTTTGAGATTAAGTAAAAGAAAAACTCAGTCAATGCAAAGGATGAGAGAAAAGAAACGGAAGAGACAAAAGGGAAAAGAAAAAAAGGAATATTTGTCTGACTAAGGCATTTTATGGGCAGAAAAGCGGGTCAACCAAACAAACCGCGACCGAACGTGGGTCAGCCGCGGCGGCGTTGCGAGCCAAAATCGGCCAGCAAAAAACCAACGCCATTTGAGTCATTTAGGACGCTATTAATGAGTAAATAAAAATACGCTAAATAAAATAGGATAATATCAAAAACTTTAATAACGAAAAGATGGGTGAAAAGTCCGTAGATCTCAAAGCCATTTGGCCATTTCAGTCCCGGGTCTGTAACCATTCAAGGATTGGTTGCCGCAAAAATATTCTTTCGGATTCTTACATTATAGACCGAGAGCTATCGATTGATATATATTTCTGCCATTTTGGGCTCCGGGCCAATGACCGATATTTTCCAATTAACTTTGTATTATTTTAACTTGAAATAAATTAAAATTTGAATTTTTTAAAATTTTTTTGAATTTAAATTTCCTGGTTGGTCCCGGACCTGAAAAAAATCGCGGTCCCGGTCCCGGCTTCTCAGGTCCCGGCAAGTCCCAGTCCCGTTTTGCCGAAAATTCCCGGTCCCGCTCAACTCTAGTTATTAGCAACTATTATCCAATTTTTAGCATTTGGGCTTTTTTAGACCTAAAAACTAACTTTTTAGCATTTTCTAGCAACTATAAATTGCATTCATAGGTACAAAGTTTTTTTTACTAAAATGTATAAAAACAAAAAACAAAGCGAAAGAATCTCATGAAAAAAAATAAAAAGAATCGCTAAAAACACATATGCATACCAGGGGTGTGACTTGTCTCAGAAAAGACGAGAGCGAGAGTTTGGCGAGAGGCGAGAGTCCCCAAAAAGACGAGAGCGAGAGTTTGGCGAGAGGCGAGAGTCCTCAAAAACACGAGAGTTGGCGAGAGGACGAGAGGCGAGAGTTTTTCAATTTTTTTCTGTAGCCTTATTTTTTAATTTAAAAAACTTCAAAATCGTATATTAAATTAGGGGTACGGGCCTGGGTATTTGGGCAAATACCGGGTCAGGGTATTGCCGGGTACAGAAGGCCGGGTCAGAGTCCTAGTTTTTAAACCGAGTCCAAGTCATGAAAAATCCAAACAAAAATCTTTAAAATTTTTTCATGAAAATTAAAAAATATTTTCATGAAATATATTTATTTAGAAACAAACTTTATTATTTGTCCATTTTCCACCTTTTATTGCGGTGCGTTTTTTAAAACTTCGGGGACAGTTGGGGTCGGGCGGTGCCGGTATGCGCCGCCAGAAAAAATTTTGAAAATTGTCCCTCATTTCTTTTAGTAAATTGACCAAAATTAAACTGTACTTTTTTGTAGGCCTTAAACATTCCTTCCAATCCAAAATCCGTAGCATATTCAATCAAAACGATAACCGAGGAAACATTGGGTGCGGGGTCCGGCGGTGCCGAATCGGCACCGCCGATAGGCGCCGCCGGAAAACGAGAGGCGAGAGACGAGAGGCGAGAGTTGTCCCACCCCTGATGCATACCTCTATATAGATGAACAACATATTTCCTACATATTATTGACGATTTTCTGGCGCACAAACAATAATAATTCTCATTAGGGGTCAATTCCACAAGAAAACATAGTAAGTACACTATTTCTTCGCTCTCTTTTTCTTTTCTATTTTCTCTCAGTTAGGCGTACTATCTCTTCATTTTTAAATAGAAAAAACAACATTTACTTTTCGCTGCAATCTTCCACAAATATACCAACAAAAAATCTGAACAGTGAAATGTTTTTTGGGCAAATTAAGGGGTTCCTAAAAAGTTATGAGCTGATGAAATTTGTCTTTCTTTTTCTCTCGTTTTGGTGTACTATTTTTGTGTCTCTAAGATCATGAAAAAAATTTTAATCAAAATTTTAGCGAAGAAATTTTTTTTTTACCTAATTACAGACTGAGAGCCGGCTTTTTCGCCGCGGGCTTTTTCGCCGCGGCCAGTTCGCCGCGGCCGTTTCGCCGCGGCCGTTTCGCCGCCCATAGAAAAATGTCCTTTTCGCCGCCATAATTATTGTTCAAAAAATTTTTTTTAAAACTAAGGCTGAAACTTCCATTCCATCGCACCAGCAGGAATCTCCAGATGGAATGAACGCAACAAATCCTGACACTTAGTTATTAAACATGGTAATTTATCCGTTGATTACCTCAGTACAACAGAGTGCCATCGCACCGCAGTCAAGCCCGTTGTCCTGCTGAGGAGCGGCACATCTTTGTGCGGTCACCTTCAACGTCAAGTCGTACCCACTTCCGTTCCCGATTCCATTTGTTGATGATCAACCAAGACAGCAACCCAGTGGGATCTTCCTGTATACACCACGGAAACAAACTTTTTACGGGTTATTTGCTGGATAGCAATATCGGTCTCTGCATCTTAACAAGAAAACATGCTTGACAAGTATCAAAAAAAACTTACTCAACGCAAGTCGCTCCCCCCACTGCTCAATTCCATGATCTATATCCGACTTTCTGGTGGTCGTTTTGCAGCGTGATAAGTCAGCAGGATAGTTGCCAAAATTGGGGCGAATCGGCAGTTAATTTCAGGAAGTTTGCTGTCCGGACCCACAAGATACAGCAAGTAATCCGAAATGACGTCGTCATTGAGCCAGTCATCAGGCTGTTAACTTCAATTTAGAACAATTTATAAGGTTTTCTTTTACCCTCAAACATGTACGGGTGTCGATGGCTATTCCGCTGCGTACCCATCATTTATCTTTGTAGTATTTTGGATGCAGTTCTTCATTTTTAAAAAAAGAAGGCTTCTGAAAGGACAAAACCGCAGAATCGCAGCTAGAGTCGGATGAGGACGATTCCGTACACATGTCAATTTTGTCGGACTTTGATGAGCTTGTCGGGTTCTCCACGCCGTCTTCCTTCGCAACATTTGCCGAACCCGCAGATGGTAAAAGCGGCGACGAGAGTGCAAATGTGTTTACTCCGACGGAGTTTTTCTTCCCAATAGGAGTCGAACCCGCAGATGGTAGAGAAGGCGACGAATTTGCAAATGTGTCCAAGCCGACGGAGTTTTTCTTCCCAATAGGAGTCGAACCCTCAGAGGCGATTTCACAAATTTCTTTTCTAAAATTTCAATTGAAAACCTATTTTGCAAAAAATTAATTACACTCACCCGTTATTGACTTGCGTACCCACAGTTTGTTTCTCTTTCTCCGCTTCTAATTGTTTGCGCAATTGCCTGTTTAAACTACATTAAAAAGAAGGGATGAGACTTAACCCACTGAATTTGCGTGTGTGCTTTTTTCAAGGCACCGACAAGTTCCCCTTTTGAACGGCGGCTGACTCTTTGTACCAGTTTTTGATACTTCCTTTCCTCCTTTGTTTCGCGATGCAGTTTAAGTTTCTTCTTCGCACGCGCCGCTTGAAGTGCCTTTGTTTGAGAAGTTTCCATGATTCCACGATTCGTTAAAACGAAGTTCAATTGGCCAATTCTGATGTCGTTCCTCTCATCACACCCGCTCAAAATGCTTAAAGATAATTCTAAATAAATTAAACTAAAAAAATATAACCTTTCCCATTCGTAAGTTTGAAAACAGTTCCAAACGACTTGAATTTTCGCAGTTTCCTTTCTTGTTGTTGATTCCGGACCCCCAACTATTTTTCGAGACGCAACACGCCGATTCGATGGGCGCAAATTCTTCAAAAGCAAAGTAAAAATAAATAAAGACAGAAAAAAACCTTGGCATTTGCTCTCGCATCCAACAAAAGCCGGACTAGAAGCAATACGGGCCAGTGCTTCTTTTCTGCCAGAACTTCCTCTTCTTCTTCAGAATCCCCACTACAATGCACTTCACCGTCGTACCCACGCAGCAGTATTGTTCCAATCTCTTCGCGGAAAGAAGGCGGAATTGATTTGAACAAGTTTTTGTGGCGTCGAGCAAAAGCTTCTCCAAAACAATGAAGCCCACGAAAGTAAATTAAAGAGACAGTTGCTTTTTTCATTTTACCTAGAAATAATTGTAAAAACAACTTTTATTGAAAACAATATAGATTATAAGTAAAAAAAATTTGTAAGCAATTAGTATTTATTAAATAAAAGATTAAAGAGAATTGAATTAAAATAAAAATTTAAAGCTTCTTAAAGCAATAACAATAAAAATATGATTAAGATAAATTTCGAAGTGAAACTATTAACACCCTTTTTGTGTACTAATTCGTTTCTAAAATTGGTTCCAAATTTTTTGGCATTTTGAAATTAATTGTAAAAATTCGAAACAAAATACTCTGAAGATTTGTAATTTCACGTCACCATGCTTTTAAGTCCCACCGCGAGGCGGGACAGTTCCAAAATTTTGTACCACATTTTAATGCGGAAATTCCAAGTACCTTAATTGGACAACTTCTTGTCAACGACGACAGTCGCCTTTGGCCCCTTATGGAACAGAAAAGGTGGAATATCAGATGGGGTGCGTCCCTTCCTAAAAAGTTCTCTTTTCGTCTACCCCTCCCATCCTTGTGCACTATTTCTTTTCAAAATTGGTCCAAATTTTTTTGCTTTTTTGAAATTTAATTGTAAAAAAATATACAAAAAATTCTTTTCGATTTAAAATTGTGCTTCTCAATGATGGAATGAAAAATGCTTCTACAGTATATAAGCTGGATTTTCTAATTTATAAAAGTATTTGCGGTGCGAATTCGGTACTTTTCGGTTTTGTGACCCCCCTGAAATTTTCAAATAAAAAGTCATTTCAAGGGTAATTTGGGGCGCTGATCACGAATATGACATTTATTTTTCAAAATTCCGAATCCCGAACCTGAATTCGAACAAAAATTCGAAATTCATAAATTACAATGAAAACATATTTTCTGGGTTTTCGAGGTCGCTGAAAACGGGTATGACATCCATTTGACCAAATTCTAAACCCGGACTCTAACAAAAAAAGGAAATTAATTCTCGACAAAATTCAAAATATGCAAAACCGACGCATGTTATGGGTCCTCAAAATCGTTAAAACTATTTTTAAACCATAGTCAGAAATTGGTAAAAGAACGTCAAATATAAAAGATTGAATTTGCTTATTGCGCTAAAAAACCGCCGCACACTCGACTACGGCGGCCAGTAGGTGGGGCGAGACTACGGGCTACGGAAGAAGTCCGCGCGTGATCCGCAGGCGGTTGACTGATTGGCGGGGGCCCTTCGGGCCCCCCAGTCAACCGCCTGTGGCGCTCGTCAGACGTCTTCCTCCGCCCTCCGTCTCGCCCCACTACTTGCTCCGTCTTCGCATGCTCCCTTTTGCGAAATTTTTGCTTTTAAATTGTTATTTCCCGTTTATTATTTTTCAGCTGGGACTTAGTTGTCCCAGTGCTCAGATGGCGTCGATTCGATACCTTGTTTTTTAACTTAGCTCATCAAGAGCTTTCAAATGATACCAAATTTGTGTGATTTTGACCCTTTTAAAAGCTTAGGTGCCTCCCTTTTCACTCAAATTTTCAAGTTTTAAACCGGTTCAAAAACCGGTTTAAACGCTTTTCCGCGCAGTTTTTTTGATGGTTTAGGCGTTTTCAGCACCTAAGAAAACCTATAAAAGTATTTTTATGCAATTTTGAGTATGGGACCTATGATGAATATTTTACCTTTTAAATTTTTTAGTAAATTAAATCTCGGTTTTTTGTTTAAGTCAGGGTTCGAGTTTCGAATTTGGCCAAAATGCATGTCATAATCGTTTTCAGCGACCTCTAAAACCCCTACAAATATGTTTTCCTTGTAATTTATGAATTTAGAATTTTTGTTCGAATTCGGGTTAGGGATTCGGAATTTTGAAAAATAAATGTCATATTCGTGATCAGCGCCCCAAATTACCCTAGAAATTACTTTTTATTTGAAAATTTCAGGGGGGTCACAAAACCGAAAAGAACCGCGAATTCGTTTTATTCTGTGTTCTCGTTGTGCCGGGGTAATTGTATTTTCATATTTTATAAATTGCCCCCCCCCCTAAATCCAAAAAAGTAAACATTTTCAGTATTTTTTTTTTGAATTTTTAAGTAATTTTCTTAACAAACTGCATTAAAATACTCAAAAATTTCCCAACGTCGCCTATCGGCACCGCCGGACCCCAATTTTACCACATGAAAAATGGAGAAGTGGCAAAAAACAGTAATTTTTTGGCAAAAAAAGGCTAAAAATTTTGTAAAATACACACTGTAATTCGGAATTTCAAAAAAGAAAAATATACCCCTAAAAATCGCTGAAAATCTTGGGAATTTACGAAAAAAATACCCCCAGGGGTTTAGAAGATTGTTTTCGAAATTTTGATTTTGGGCATCGGTTTAAAAATGGTTGTACGTTTATATAAAATAATCTCTGAACTCTTGTATGGCAGAATTCAGGAATTTCAATGTCTAAGGCATCAAAGGCCGCCAAAAAAAGGTGGCGAAAATGGAGAAAATTCTATGAAAGCATCGAATTGGCAATCCGTGAACAAATAGACACTTCGGCTGTCACAGCTGGCCATGAAGCGGCGCATTCTTGGGCCATAATCAAAGGAATGCCAGAGCAATGTATATCTACGACAATAATACCCAGCCATGGCAATTTGGGCCTCACTCTATCGACAGAAGTGGACTATCAAAGTTGCTCTCTTAACGAGCTGAAAATGATCCTTATTGCCACAATGGCTGGGCTTGGACGGAGTTTTGGGCATGATGGAGATATGGAGGCCGCTCGGCCAATCGCTAAGAAGGTCGTTTCCTTTTGAACTCATAAGCTGCAGTTTTTAAAGCCAAAAATGCTTTATTTGCAACGAAATTCCTATGGGCTTTATTGCAGTTTAAATTTTTGGTATCATTCGGCAGCTTAAAAACTTCATTATTACTCGAAAAAATCTCAGCGGAATTAAATTTAAAATTTTGCTATAGCATATAACGAAATTTGTTAAAATTTTAAGTCTAATGAGTAGGGAAGCAACTTTTAGTGAACAAACTTTTTTTTTGCTCAATTGTTTTGAAGAAAGGGGCTCAAAAAACGCATTTCTGCGTTAAAATTTTTTCATTTGGACGTCACTTTTCGTCACTAGAAATCACTATTTTGGCGACTTCGTCACTAAAATAATTAAAAATCACTATTTTGGCGTTTTGTCACTATTTTTTCACTATTTCGACATTTTTTGGAAAATTCTTTAACAAAAATGCAATAAAACCAAAAAAATACACCCCTAAGAATCGACCTAAAAATGTTTTCAAAAAATACACCCCTAAGAATCGAGCTAAAATTTTTCAAAATATACTCCTATGAAATGAAAAAAATTTTCTCAAAAAGGTATTTTCGTGGCAAGAATTTTAATTTTAAAAATTATTTTTTTATATACCTATTGTGTTTTTTTGCCCTTACAAATCCCAGCCCTACTCATTTGCAATGCAATCAGTGAATAAAAATTATTTTTGCTTAATTTTTGGCTGAAATTATGTCCCTATTCGTCACTATTTCGGACTTTTTGTCACTATTTTGGCATTTTTACTCACTATTTTAGTTAACTATTTCGGGATTTTTCGTCACTAAAAGTTGCTACCCTACTAATGAGATAGGAATTCGGAATGTTGAATGATACCTATATTTCTGAGAAAAGTTATGAATTTGAAAATTTGTCGACATTTTTATACGTGAACATACACTAAGATTTGTAAACTGCAATAAAACAGCCATTTTAGATATTGCGAAAGAATGGGAGACAGTTGCATGGACTTAGTTCGCGTGGTAAACGGGCACTGAAAAGAGAAATTAATGGAGAAATCGACGCGGCCACGAGGCGAAGGAACTGCTTGTAAATAATTGGAATGCTTTCGAGAAGGTTTTAGCTTTTAGTCCATTCTAAATCTAAACAAATTAGTACTTTAATTCGATTTATTTAGTTCGCAATTGAATTATATGTGCGAAAAACTATTAATGCGGACGAAGCTTATGAGTAGTTCTTTTAGATATATAATACCTAATACATACTAAGTACAAATTTTAAAAATTTTAGGATTTTGGCCCGTTATCTCCAGGATGGGCGTGTGGGAGTTTTGTTGGTTTGGTGTTGTTCATATTGTTATTGATGTATATATGTATTAGCTTTTGCTGTTGATGTTGTTGTTTGTATGTCGTTAAGTAAATTGTTGTTGTACCCATTGAAGAATGAACTCAATTCGTCTCAGTTCCCTAATTTTTGTTGCGCATGCATCTAATCGATAATCATTACTCTGCCTTTTCCTTCATTCTTTTCCCCACGGCGAGTCAATTTTGGGCTCCAAGTACAAATAAGTTTATTATTTCATATGACATGACAGAACATAAAGGGTTGAGCGGTACAAAAGAATCGCAATTTAATCGCATAACGGAAATGCAATTTCAATTCGAAATTAATTGTTTTAAGCAATTAGTATTACAGAAAAATAATAAATTCATTCCCAATTTTAAGAACGAAGTCGCCCTTGAGAGACTGAGCAAACAATTGAGCGACTACGGATTGGACCACATCGCTTATGCCTTCGTTTTGAGAAAAAAAAAAAAACAGAAAAAAGATTTTCATTTAAAGCATTTGTTTATATGCATAAGTGGTCAAGTGGCTAAACCTTCTGATTTTATTATTTCTCGCTTGGGTTCAATTCTCCACTGGGATAGAATATTCTTCATATTTTCTTTACCATTATTTTAATTGAAATTTTAATTTAAAAAAATATTCCAACTTTTTTTCTTTCATTTTAAGCATCCTAAAAACCCAAAAATTAATCAATTGGTCTTTTTTTACAAATTCTGTTAACAAATCGCATTAAAAAATACAAAATTTTTCTCGGCGGCGCCTATCGGCACCGCCGGCCCTCGTTGTTCCCCAAAAGTCTTGAGAAAAACGTGCCGCGAAAAAAGCGGTGTTGAAAGCAAAAAAGGTCATTGATTTACATTAATTTACATGGCCGGAGACCCCTTCGCAAAATTGGAAAATTGGCTGCTGATCCCTTGTTTTGCAATAATCTGAATTTTGAGGTCTACATCTGAATTTTAGTGTTCTTTATCCTGAATTTGAAAAAAAAACTTGGTCACCCTCAATATACATATACTTCTGAACAATTCTAATGCTAAAAAACAGGCACTCGCGCGAAAACTGAATAAAAATTTTGTATTTGAAAAATTTTGTCCAAAAATTTTTACGTTGGAAAATTACCGGTTTTTACCGGTACCGGTACCGGTACCGGTGGAAAAAGTTGGTACCGGTACCGGTACCGGTTTTTGCATTACCGGTCAGTACCGGTACCGGTTTTTTTACAATTACCGATTACCGCTCAACTCTAATCAGAACGCCAAAACTTTGCAAAACTTAAAATTTATTAGGGATTTTCCCTTGTAAAAATGGAAGAACCGATCTCGAGTTAGAAAAGAAACTTTCAAAAAACAAAAGAGAATTCGATAGAGAGGGCCGAAAAACTAGCCTAGGCAAAATTTCAAGAAAATCGCAACTTTGGAAAAATTTTTACGACTGGGCAAAGTTTTTTCTTTTTCTCTCATTTTGACACTCTATTTCCATGTCTCTAACATATAAGATAACACATGGTTCATTTTTTTGCCAATAAACAATTTTTTTAAACTTTTGACTATTTAAGAAATATTCTTCAGAATTTTCCCTTCAAAATGAGCATAAAATGGTTTTATTTGGTCTATTATTGAAAAAGTTATAAGCTAAAAAAAATTCATAAAATCAAGGGTAAAATAAATGTTTACCTTTTATTGTTTGTATTTGTTCTTTTGGCGTTCTGTTTTATTATTTTTTTTTATATATTTGCTTTAAAAAAATGAAATTTATACACAAACACAAAGAGGATTTGAACCTGAGACCCACTTTTTGGTGACTAACTCACAGACCACTAAGACGAAAAACCAACTTAATTGTACTTGGAGCCCAAAATTGACTCGCCGTGTCCCCAAACTCTTTTCCCTTTGTCTTCCTCTCTCGGTGCAAATCTGCCATGGTTTGAATCAGTGATGCCAACCCGAACCCGAAACCCGAGGTTTTTCTCAACCCGAAACCCGAAATTTTTTGAGTGCCCGACCCGAAACCCGAACCCGAAATTTTTCTCAACCCGCGGCATAGGCACAAAAATATGCACCGGTAAGAATGGGGATCTGAGTAAAATATTGAGAAGATAAAGTTTTGCAATGTGAAACATATTTGAATCACTATGATATCCAGGGCTCCCAGATCTGAGGATTTATCCTCATTTTGTGGCTTTTTGATAGGTCAATGAGGATTTTTTGGAAAATGAGGATTTGAGGATTTTTGTGGCTTTTTGAGAAATTTTGAGGATTTTTGAGGCTTTTGGGGAAAATCCTCAGAATCTTTTTAAATTTTGATAAATTGGCATAATGTTTGACAATTATTTAATAATTTGGGTTTTATTAGAGCATCAAAACGAAAATAGAACCAATTTTTTCCAAAAAAACCAAAAATTAAGAATTTTTTCAATGAAAATCTGCTAAAAATATGTTACAAATTCACAATTTTTCTCCCGGCGGTGCCTATCGGCACCGCCGGACCCTAAAAATCCTTTATTTTCTTAAAATGTTGCTCAAAATGCACAAAATTTTAGCTATTTTTGTGGATAAATCTGTTAACAAATCACATTAAAAATTACAAAATTTTCCCGGCGGTGCCTATCGGCACCGCCGGCCCCCCCCCATTATTCCCCAAAAGTTTTTTGAAAAAAGCGCCGCAAAAAAATCAACTTCGATTTAAAGCCAAAGTGCCGGTAAATATCCATCATAGGTTCCAGACTCAAAATTGCATAAAATCACGTTTTCTAAATTGATCAGAATTTTCATTGCCAAAATTGGCCTTTTTTGGTAAAAATCTGTTAATAAATCAGGACGAAGTTACAAAATTTTTCCGGCGCCGGATTCTCTTCCCTCGCCCATTCAATAAAAGTTTTTTTTTGTAAAAATGCGCCGTAAAAATATTGGTAAAAATCTGATTTTTTGATCCCGAACAGTGATGCCAACCCGAAACCCTAAACCCGAGGTTTTTCTCAACCCGAAACCCGAACTCGAAATTTTTCGAGTGCCCGACCCGAAACCCGAAATTTTTCTCAACCCGCGGCATCACTGGTGCGGATTCTTAGGTTTTTACTTATTTTTTCTGCGGCTTTAACTCGACGAGAAATGCACGAAAAACACAATTTTTGTTCGGAAATTCTTCGTTTTAACGCCCCTATCCGACCCTAGGAATCCCTATTTTGGATGTTCGCCCCTAAAAATCCCTATTTTGAGTGTTCGCCCCTAAAAAATCCCGTAATTTTTTTCACGGCGGAGCCTAATTGACTCAAATGTTAAGAAAAGAGTGCGAGGGCGCGAAGCGGCTGAGCATGTACCTTCCAAGAAAATGTCAAGAAGAAAAGTCAAAGAAAGTGTTAAAAGCCTGACCTAAGAAAATGTCAAAAAGGCGAAAAAGACGAGGAAAATGAAAAAAAAGTGCCATAAAAAATGCCAAAAGAATGGTGCGAGGCCGCGAAGCGGCCGAGCCGTACCTTCCAAGAAAATGCCAAGAAAAAAATGCAATAAAATGCCAAGAAAGAAAAAAGAAAGAAATTGCTAAGAACAAATTCCTGACCATAAGCAAATACAAAAAAGAGGAAAACGACGAGGAAAATACTTTTGTTCCTAAAAATTCCAAAAGAACCCCGGATTCAAATCTCGAATATTTATATTGGATTTGACTTAAAAGTTCCAAACTGACCAGGTATTCGATGGTACACAACACTGCAAAACAAATATTTTTTAACTTTTTCTCAAAATTAGTGTGTATGTAGTTGTCAGCAGGAAATTTTTTGTTTTTAATAGGGTGTGCTCCAGATTTTGAAAATTTTTTCGGCGCCGAAAAAGTCATTTTATATAGGGCGCCGAAGTGGCCGCGCCGAACTGGCCGCGCCGAAAAAGCCTGAGCGGAAAAAGGCCGAACCGAAAAAACCCCGCGCCGAAAAACCCGCGCCGAACTGGCCCCGCCGAACTGACCTCGACCCGGCCGCCACGAAGCGTCCGATCCAGTCGGTTTTATCTTCTCCAATACAACAGTACTGCCTAGCGGGGGATCTGCCAAAGGCGCTAACCCAGCTAGTTGTACTTTAAAAGAACAAAAAGCTGTTTTTATTCTAGGTAATATTTTTTGAAAATAGGTAATTAGGTAGATAACTAGGTTTTGCAAAATAAAATCACCATGGATTAATTGGGAAATTGCCTTATTTTATTATTTGGTCTTTCATTTGCCTTTCTATTGTTTCAGTGCATTTAATTTCGTTGAATTTTACGTTTTATTTCGGCCCAATCCAGCAACAAATTTCGTTAGTTTAAAAAAAAGTTATAGCCAGATAAATTCAAAAAACCAGACTTTCGAAGTTTTTTGGCTATAACTTTTTGGAGATTAAACGAAATTTTTCGCAATTTTGCTTGCTAATAGAGGACACTTAGGGCTATCGAATAATAAATACTAAGAATGTTGAATTTGGTTTGTAAAGGAAAAAAGTTCTAGCCAAAAACTTGGGCTCTCGCCGAAACGACCCGCGCCGAAAGATACAGACCTTGAAACTATGTAAAGTTGCTTGGTCAGCATACGATAGAATGATCTGCTGTGCATCAGTTATGACGAATCAGAATTTGGCTTTTAAATATATCACAAATTGCTTAACCTCTTTACTTTAATTTTTTAGGAATTTTTTTCGTCTAAAACGCATTCATTTCCACATTTAAAACACATTAAAACAGGCAATTGCCTACTTTTAATTAGGTAAATTTTAATTTTATTGTCGTAAAATGCAAAATTTTTTTTAAAAACATGGTTTATCTGCTGGACACAGCTAAAGATGGAAATAAGAAACCGGAAAGAAAAAAGCAAGCATTGGCTTGAAAAGAAATACCTTTTTTTCTGAAACTCTTTAAACTTTGATAGATTATTTTTCTGGTACTGAAATGTTTGTTTTCACTGGGACTCAATATTAAAATTCCTACTGTTTTCCCTATTTTTTTTACTTTTTTGAATAATTTTTTTCATTTTACACCCCTAAATTTGAGACTTTTTAGAGCCTATTTTCCATTTTTTGGAGCCTATTTTTGGGGTTTTTAGAGCCTAAAAATATCATCCCTAGCAGGGCTGGACGTAACTGATTTTCAATTACGGAAATCCGTAATCCGTAATTACCAATTTTTTCAGTTACGGCCATCCGTAATCCGTCATTACGGAGGTCCAAAAGGCCGTAATTTGGCGTAATCCATAATCCGTAATTTTCAAAGTTTTTTTTAATTTAAAAAACTTTTAAATTTAAAAAATCCAATCTAAAAATTGTTAAGATTAATTTATGATCAGAATATCTGCTTGTTTTTTTGAGGTGAAAATCCCAAAATAGGTAGTTTTTTTTCGCGGTGTGCGTTTTCCAAAAAACTGGGGAATGTGGGGGGGGGGGTCAGGCGGCGCCGAAAGGCGCCGCCGGAAAAAATTTTTGAAAAATTTTATGCAATTTGCTATAAGATTTTGTCTAAAAATGACTAAGATTTTGGAGCTAATATTTAAAAATAATTAGCAATTTTTGGGGCGGGCGGTGCCGATAAGCGCCGCCGAGGAAAATTTTTTTTCTTCAGAATTTTAACGAATTTTGTTAAAAAATAGCCAAATTTTTAGCATTTCCTCTTTTCCCCTTTGCTAGCCTCCCCCGCCCCTTTATGAATGTTAATATGTAATACTACAAATTACCAAGAATAAGTCAGATTAAATCGAAATATGGGTAGCCTTTTAATAAAAATAGAAAAAAAATTCATTTTATAAAAAATAATCTTGCAAGAAATCGTCTCGAAAAATAATCAAAAAAGCCAGTTACGGATCAAAATTACGGAAAAATCCCAAAAATCCGTAACCCGTAATCCGTACTACGCAGAACGAAACTGTAAATTTTTCCAGAGCTCACTTCAGTCTTTTTGCCAGTTCTTGTTTGAGTCTTCATAATTTCGTCAAATTTCTTTTTGTATTCGGAATTTTTGTGCTTGTCGCTTTTAAGATGATAGAGTAAAGAGGAAATGCTGCCATCGGAAAGCTTGAATTGGTATTTGCCTTGTTTTTGGGCTTTGCATTCTGCCAAGTTTGTCGTTTTCTTTGCTCTTCTCAAACAACCCAATTTTCAAAATAGGGTGAAATGGGGCCATTAATTTTGAATTAATAAACTCTTAAATAAATTGGAAGAAAGAACGTCAAAAATATTATTCCTAATGAGAAAGTTGACAAGTAAATATTAATTTGGCTATTTAATTTTGGCAAAATGTTTTGCATAAATTCAAAAAATTTCAATTCTTACCAGTGCATTTTTACTCCCGTATTTGGGTGAAAATTTACGGGAGCGGGAGCGGGAGTTCAAATTTTTCCGGGAGCGGGAGTGGGAATCCCGTAAAACTCCCGCGGACTCCCGCTCCCGCCGGTCTCTAATACGAACACACAACCAAACACCTAGGCTTTCACTTTATTAAAATCGAACACCAAACAAAATCAAACAGTCAGAAGAAGTCGAGATGGGAACAAACGGAGGAATACAAAACATATCAAAACTTTAAGAGGGGAGAAGAAGTGCAAATGAAATGAGAATGAATAAAACAAATACACTATGTGTACGCCCCAGTGTTACGGGCCAGGACGTTTTCGCGTGGCCGTTTTCGCGTGGCCATTTTCGCGTGGCCGTTTTCGCGTGGCCGTTTTCGCGTGGCCATTTTCGCGTGGCCGTTTTCTCGTGGCCGTTTTCGCGTGGCCGTTTTCGCGTGGTTGCATATAAAAGAGAATTCATAACTCACATTATATTTTACCAAAATTTTTTTCTGAGACCCTAAAATCTGTTTTTATTAGTTTCTGCTAATTAAATCTTTCTGTAATTAAGGCTATTTAAATTAAATAATATGGACCAGCAGCAAAAAATTAAAACAAAACGAAACAAAGTTAAGTTAGAACATGACGGCGCACTCTATGTTTTCGACCAATTGAGCGCAGATGGACTTAAGAAATTTTGGCGATGTGAGTTTCATGGCCCGTCAGACAACCTCCCCCAAAAAATTTTAATTATTTTTTCCGTTTGACGCACATCCGACCAAACTGACAAATTATTGTAAACTTTTTTGCCAAAAATAACAAAATTTTAGTGCTTTTAATTAAAAATGATGTTTTTTTTCAACTTAGGCGACGATTTCATTAAATCAAATATTTTCAACGGTCTGGAAATAGCGAAAATGATAATAAAATAATATTTAAAATTTAAACTATCTAAGTATTGGTCGAAGCATTGCTTTTTCCTCAGCTACCTAAATCGATTTCTTAATTCCATAATATTCTACTGGTTTCCAGGTTAATTCACATATTCTTGTTCGTTTATGAATGAAAATGATTTTTTTTGTTGGCCGATTCTTGGGACATGGGAGCACAGCAACAGGATGTAAATTTCATGAAAATGCTTATTTTTTTACTCAGTTCGGAGTTGAAAGGGCCTCAAAAACCGAAAATTTGCGACAGAGGCAACTAAGTGAAACAGTTGCACAGTTGGTTAAAAATGGGTTTTTGGCCAAGGGTTCAGGTCCGCTTGCCTGTAAATTTAAAAAAAAATTATTTTGGGTTTCGAGTTCGGGTCAGGGTTCTGAATTTGGCGAAGTGAATGTTAAATTCTTGATCAGTGGTCCCAAAAACCCCGAGAAACAATTTTTAAAAATATTTGTTGGCAAGTGGATTCGAACACATGGCCCTATTTAACCAACCGTGCAACTCAGTTTTCTTATTTCCCTCCGTCGAGAGTCAAGAAACGAATGGTTTCTCTGATCCTTTTACTAACTGTTTACTGAAAAATTGCGGATTTTTTATGTGTATTTCTTTTCCTACCCTTTTCAGAACAATGGTGTTAATTTTGGCTCTATTCCAGTTTACGCGTCCAATGAGTGACCATCCTCACTTTTTTAGATCATAACTTTGTTCTTACTTGATCAATCCATGCATTCTTGGTATCATTCGAAAGCTTAAAGTTTAGGGAAGTTTTTGTATAGCAAAAATCACGGATAAGGCAATAGACAAAAAATTATTCTTGAATATACGCAAAAAATTATGAATTTCGGCTTTTTTCATTGCAATTTTTTTCTTAATACTGATACCAAGGATGTATGAATTTATCAGTAAGAAAAAAGTTATGGCTTAAGAAACTGAGGATGGTCATGATTGGACGCGTAAACTGGAATAGAGCCTTAATTTTCTAATTTTTCTTGATGCACATTGAAGTGAGTTATGAATTTTCAAACATTTACGTAAATTTCCGAGTCCTAAAAATTTTTTTTTTGTTTTTAATAATGTATTTTTCATCTTTTTTTACGAACCTCATGCCGTAAAAGAACTGGAATTCTTTTTGGAAAAAAAAATTTTTTTTTTGGGGGCTTTAATTCAGGGGGCTATAATCCAATAAATACGGTATTCTTATTTAATTTTTTCATGCTAGGAATTCAACTGAGTTTACTGTTTAATTTAGAATTAACTAATTTCCTATTAAATATTAAAAAAAAAAAATTTTTTTTGAAAAATTAAAGATTCCAATTAATTCTAGGAAAAAGATATCAGACAAGAAATTGTTCTTGAAAATATTCGAAAAAATTAATTTTTTTGTTCATGCTGTTTAATGATTTATTGATATAAAATTCCAAGAAATAAAACCACCAAAAAATGAGTAATGAGTGATCGGATGGGCTTATTCATCAGTGAATTTGCGCTTTGTCCCTTTTTTTTCTTCCACCGTAAAATCAACGACCAAAGTCAATTTGTCCTCATTTTTGTCGTAAAATCCGTTGCTCGGGTCCATCAGATCCTTAATTAATATGGGAATTTAATTGCGAAAGAATTTTTAAATTTCTCTCACAGCAAAAGTGATTAACGTACAAAATCCTTGGTATGCTTTAGCGCTAAAAATACATTTCTTATCAAATTTTTTGGTAAAATCCTCCGTTCCGCTCATTGGTGAAACAATTCGAGCTGTTGCCGAACATTCGCAGCTCCAATTTGGGTCTTAAAAATGTCATAAAACTTAAAAATACATTTTTATTTCCTTTTTTGTACCTTTTTGAGGGGAACACTCAAGGGCAAAGTCCAAACATTTTTCATTGCTTTTCTCATATATTTGTGCCGATATTTTCCATTGAATTCCTTTTATTTGTTTGACTTCGCTGTTCCGTTCACTCCCATAAACTTCTCGCGCAAATTCCGACAATTTGTCAATTTCCATTTCAATTGTCCCGTTGGATTTGTTTGGTTCGGAAATGAATTTCTCATTATTTTCTTCCTCCACAAAGACATCGATGACCAAAGTCACTTTGTCCTCATTTTTGTCGTAAAAGCCTTTGCTCGGGTCCATCAATTCCTTAATTTTGCTCATTTAATTGCGAAAAAATATTTTAATTGTCGGCTAACCGAAAATGTAATGAAACGGTTAAATCCCCAAGCAGGAGTTTCATTGCTAAAAACGCAACCATAAAATTTTCCAATGGAATTTTCCGTGTCGCTTTTCAACGAAACAATTCGAAAGGTTGCCGAATATTTGCAGCTCCATTTTCCACCTTAATTAATGCCACTTAAATTTTAATCCAAATTAATATTCTTTGCCCACTTTCTGTTGTTGTAGCGGTGCACCAAAGGTGAAATCCAAACCATTTTCTATTTCTTTTCTCATATATTTGTGCAAGTATTTTCCACGGAAGTCCCTTTATTGACACTTCGGTTTCACTTTTTCGGCTACTCCCCACTTTCTCTCGCGCAAATTCCGAAAATTTCTCAATTTCCATCGCCAGGGTCCCTCTGTTGCCTTTGGCTATGTTCCAATCAGAAATTCGTCCATGCCATGGGAATTTTAATGGGTAAAGCCCGGGCACACCACGAAAATTCGGATATAAATTGAATTGATAAATGCCAACAAATTCATCGTTTGTCAAAATGCCAGAAGGAACTGTAAAAAAGGGGGTAATGTTGATAAATGACAGTTGAATTTCTACCGATTGCCTTCACAAATGCATATGGTGGGATGAGAGGGAAACGAATTTTGAAAAGTGCCGGGCCAAGCGCAGCACGACGGTTCTCAGCGGAACATTCGATGGCATTTTGACGGCACTTTTCATCGGCCCAATTAAGTGCCTTGGAAAATAAACAAATGTAATTTAAATTTTAAATATTTATTTTACCGCATTCCAAAGATCAAATTCATCATTGATCATCAATTGATCATGCTCGAATAAATCACAGAGCAAATTCTGATCAATTTGTAAAAATTCCTCTGATCCGAACAATTGGACCGCATTTTGACAAATGAAACGCAAACATTGGTGGGAAAAATACTAAAAATGTATAAACCATAAAAAACAAAATATAATATTATATTTTGTTACCTCCAAGTCAAAAAGACGAGCCTGGGCAAAGGCCAGGAAAACATTGGACAGCTTCGGAATTGGAATTTGCAAACACGGACTGACCAAGCGATCAATGCCGTACTTTTTGGCTGAAAAATGCTTTTTTGAATGGCGCTATTCATTTTTTTCCAAAAATTTCACAGCCTCAAATAGGAAAATTCTCTTCCTCTTACTATTTATATATATAAGATATAACTATTATAAATTAATCCCCCAATTAAAATTAATTTGCTCCAAATTTTTTGACCCGCGTAAAGCACTGCAATTGCGTTTTCCGTAAGAAGCTACCCCCCCCCCTCCTTTACAACCGCCCCCTAAATTAATTTGTGCCAATTTTCACCGGCATAAAGCACTGCCATCGCGTTGTCTCCGTCCAATTCACTCAAATCGTCCGAGTAAATGAAGCTGAGCATCACTCTGAACGCCGTTGGCTCAACGTCGGGCACTTCCACAATGGCACTTTCAACAGAGGCTAATTGAAAAGTAATTATGGCTAGGGATGGGATTTTTAGTGATAAAAAATCTCAAAATAATTAACTAAATAGTGACCAAAAAATGCCAAAATAGTGGTAAAAATAGTGGCGAAAAAGTTCCAAATTTAGGGTGTAATTTTTTAAATAGCTGTTTTTAATTTGAAAATAATTTAAAATTAAGGAAAAAGATTTTATTCACTGATTGCAGTTACAAAATATTTTCGTAGCAAATATTGAACAGGAAAAAAAAATTTGGGGAAGAATTTTTGCGAAATTTTTCCAATTCTTAGGGGTGTATTTTTGAAAATTTTTAGTTCGTTTCTTAGGGGTGTATTTTTTGAATTTTTTAGGTCGATTCTTGGGGTATATTTTTCATTTTTATTGTATTTTTTGGGAAATTTTCCAAAAAATGCCAAAATAGTGGCAAAAATAATGACGAAACGCCAAAATAGTGGCAAAAAATTATTTTAGTGGCCAACTTCCGAAATAGTTTTTTTTAGTGGCAAAGCTCCAAAATAGTGATTCCTAGTGATGAATTGTGGCACTAAAAATGAAAAATTTTCGAAAAAGAATGTGTTTTTCGTGCATTTCTCGTCGAGTTAAAGCCGCAGAAAAAATAGTTAAAAAACTAAGAATCCCATCCCTAATTATGGCAATTAGCAGGGGTTAATTTCAAAAAAAAATAATCAACAAATTTTTATTTTCTCACCATTTTCTGTTTTTTCTTTCTGTGAGTCAAAACGGAACATTGCTTCAAAAACTTCGGAAGCGTGCTTCAAAATCAGTTTATGCGCCGGCAGAAGCTGAAAAATTTAAAAGTTGACATAAATTATATTTCAAATTGAAATATTAAAAAAAACTCGCCTCTTTTCCGTGTCCGTCCCCCACCAAAAATTGGATGTCCGCGTCTTCTCCCGAGCTCAACAAATGCTTCATCCGTTCAATCGGATTCCCCTGCTTTGAGGACGATGACATTTTTGAAAACCAAACTCCGAAATTTAAAATGAGAAATCTTGTTAAAAAAAGCTTAAAACCAGTCTAATTGTAAGTAATTATGGAAATGGAAAGGATAGCTTTTTGCTATGAAGGGAAAATGGCTATTGTTTTATTTTATTTTTAATAGGTTTAAATCATGGTTCCCATATCAAAATTTTCAAAAGCCTCATTTGGTAGGTAAAAAAGCCTCATTTTTACAAAAATTATTCAAAACAGGCTTAAAATGTTCAAATGTTATATTTCTGATTGTGCATGATCAATTTGAGCATTTTGTGAAATTCTAAGCATGAAAAACCGAAGATGATATGCTTTTTCCAAAAATCTTTTGGGGAACAAGGTGGGCCGGCGGTGCCGACAGGCGCCGCCGGAAAAATTTTGTAATTTTTAATGCGATTTGTTAACAAATTTTGTCCAAAAAATAACCAATTTTATGCTTTAAGCCAAATTTTAAAAGAAAATAAAGGACTTTAGGGGCTGGCGGTGCCGATAGACGCCGCCAGCAGAGGAAAAATTGAGAATTTTGACTTTGCAAAGGCATTGCACAAAAATTAGTGAAAAAATCGATTTTCTCCAAAATGTCATAATGTAAATATGCAATAAATGTTTTGAGGAAGGGCGGGGGTAATCTGAAGGAAAGGCGTTGGAGAGGAATGGGTAAAAAATAAATTTATCAAGTGTAAACAAAATGGTGAGGAATGGGGATGTAAATTATATTTTCAAAAATCGCAAAACCGTATTTCCTCGAATATAGCCCCAGGGGCTCTATTGTTCACCCTCCTTCAAAGGGGGGCTCTATTCGAAAGAGCTAAATATTGACATTAAGAAAAAAATTACAACGAGAAAATACGAAACAGAGCTTTTTTCGTGTATATTCAAAAATAATTTTTTTGTCTGGACTTTAGCTTTTTCGTTTGTACCGAAAATGTAGGCATTGACCAAGAAAAAGGTATTGGCCAAAGTAATTGAAGATTGGACGCCTAAAGTGCACTATACAGTAAAATAAATTCACAATTTATATTCTTCGGCCCCGAAAACCTATAAAACAACTTTATTTCGAAAAAATTTATATTTTTTTTTCTGAGCTCCCCGTGGCCTGAAATGCACGAAAAACATGTTTTTTTTTCTACTGTGTTAAGCTACTTTTCGAGTCATTAGCAACTATTTTCTAGTTTTTTATTTTTAGCAACTAAAAAACTATAAAATTTTGAAAAAACTATTTTCAACTATTTTGGCGTTTTGCCCAAAATTTGTTAACAAAAATGCAATAAAAAGGAATTATACAATTCTAAGAATCGACTTAAAATTCTTTTCAAAAATACATCCCTAAGAAATGAAAAATTTTCAAAAAATCATCTCCAAAATTAATTTAATTATTTTATTGATGATAATTTTTGATTTTGAAACTTATGTGTCTCATTAATGGTTTGGCATAATTTTTTTGCTTTTTGAAGAAAATTTTCGATTTTACACCCCTTTCCCCTCCAAGTATTTATTTTTTTTCTTCATATTTTTCAAAATTAAATTTATTCGATGGGAATTCAATCACAATTTTAACAATTAAAATCGTAAAATATGTCATTTTTGGAGTTTTTTCTTTACAAATTGCACTAAAAAGTTCAAAAATTTCCCCGGCTGCGCCTATCGGCACAGCCGGCACCGCAAAATCCCTATTTTTTCTTAAAAAATTGGCTCAAAACCGCAAAAATTTTTGATATTTTTGGACATAATCTGTTAAAAAATTGCACTAAAATTTTAAAAATTTTCCCGGCGGCGCCTATCGGCACCGCCGGACCCCTGTTCCCGAAAAGTCTTTTGAAAAAAGGGCACCACAAAAAATGGTGTAAAAACTCAATCATATGAAAAGGAAAAATGGATGGTAGCTTAAATTAGAGAAAAAAAGCAAAAATTTGTGAGAAAAAACCTCAAAAGATTGATTTTTTATCGATTTTTAAGTGTGTGAGAAAAATTTTTCTCGAGTCTCGACTCGAGAAAAGTCTCGGGTTTTTTGGGTCTCGGTACCGAGTCTCGGGGTCAAGTCTCGGAATCGGTCTCGAGTCTCGGGGTCAAGTCTAGGTCTCGGGAAATTTTTGGTCTCGAGCATCACTACTATTTTGGGAGTTTTTTAGAAACTAAAAACTAGAGACCGGACAAGAGGGTTGGTCGAACGGTTTCGGTTAAAAACCGAAAAAAACCGAAACCGAAAAACTCAAAAAATTCTCGGTCGAACGGTTTCGGTTAAAAAACCGAAAAAAACCGAAGAAAAATTTTCGGTATATCGTCGGTTTTTTTTTAATTTTTATATTTTTTCCAAAAAAGCAATAAAACATTTTTATTAACAGAAAAAGCTAAAGATCACCTCTGAACTAAATTGTAAAGCTATTGAAGCTCTATCGAATGGTGTACTAAAGGTTTAGAAAATGAATTTATTTGATTCAGTTAAATAAAAAGGAAGAAATTTATCACAATTATTATGTGTTATTTTTCGGCCTTTTATCTTTTTTCCGTCTGATTGTTCTTGGCTTTTTGTGCAAATTGTCTGCTCTGGTGCATATCAGGGTTGTTCCGGGTGACCCCACATCCCGAAACCCGACATTTTTCTCCTCCCGAAAGCCGAATCCCGCCCGACCCGATGATTTTGGGTCGGGTTTCAGGACAAAATAAGAATTATATATGAAAATTTTTTGAAACGATTGTGTTCAATGAAATCAAATTTTTGGTTAGTTTTTACGTGTTTTGCTCAGGGATCGCAGATGTGATGATTTATCATCATTTTAATATTTCAAAGAGTCAATGATGATTTTTTTTTTGAAATGAAGATTTGCTGATTTTTGAGAAAATTTGCTGATTTATGCTAATTTTTTGAAAAAAATCAACAAAAATGCTCATTTTTGGACAAAATCTCTTAACAAATCGTATTATAAATTACAAAATTTTTCTTAAAATCATTAATAAAAAAATTTAAATGCTTTTTTCATGCCTTTTTCGGGATTTTTGTGACTTTTTCAGTGCTATTTTGCGCTTTTTGGTGCCTTAATTGCGAGCTCAAGCCATAACTTTAGGGCCGGCGGTGCTGATAAGAGCCGCCGGGAAATTTTTTTTGTAATAATGCTATTTGTTAGCAGCAAAAAAGTCGGTCGATTGTTTCGGTTTTTTAATTATTTCGGTTGAACGGTTTCGGTTAAAAACCGAAAAAAAAACCGACCGGTCCGATCTCTACTAAAAACTAACTATTTTGGTAGTTTTTGGCAACTATAAATTGCCCCTACGAGAGAGCGTGCGCCTCTGAAGAGAACATGTAAACCCGTAAGTAGTATAAGTCCACAAATGTGGCCCCAAATGTGGTCCCTTTTCACCGACCCCATTATTACCCAGATTGATTAATGCGAAAGTGGAAAATACATATTGCAAATGCGAAAGTGCAATTTGCAATATGCATGCGAGTGCATGCACATGTTTGTGCATGTGTGAATGAGCGAGTGAGTGTGAGTGATAGTGAGAGTGAGAGTGAGTGATAGTGTGAATGAAAGTGAGAGTGAGAGTGAGTGAGCGTGAATGAGAGTGAGAGTGAGTGTGTGAACGAGCGTTTGATCGAGCGTGCATTAAGCGTATGAGTGCGCGCGTTATGCATGTGCGCGTGTGCATTAAACGCATGCGCCTGTATGGCCGTGTATCCGCGTTTGAACTTGTATGTGCGAAAATGAGCTGTCCAAATAAATCCCCCGCCACAAGAAAATAATTTTTTATAATTTTTCTGCCAATCAATATTCTTCGTGACAGCCGAAAAAATCCGTGCCAGCCAAAAAAAATCGTGCCAGCAAAAAAAAAAATACGCAGTACGCAGCAGTTAAATAATGTGACGGCTTCCTTTTGCATTCGTCGCCGACCAAATTAAATTTGACTCTCTAGCATACCGTTTTCCCTCTCACCTGTCAATCAAATTTCCATCGTTTGGGACAGGCTTCCTTTTCCCTTCTAGTCTGATCATACACCAAAAAACTTCCCCTCTCGCGTGCCATTCCCTTCCACCCTGATCCCTACTAATAAAAATGAACATTGCTTTATTGAATAAAATTTGCTAATTGTCAAATCAACAGAAAATGAGTGATTGGAATATGTGCTTATCCACCGGCCAATTTCCTCTTTGTTGTCCCTTTTTCTTCTCCCACCGTAAAATCAATGGCCAGCGTCACATTTTCCTTATTTTTGTCGTAAAATCCTTTGCTCGGGTCCATTAATTCCTTAATTTTTACTATTTATTAAGCCAATAAATGTTGTTTTGCCTGCCACTCACCGCAAAAGTAATAAAATTTGGGAATCCCCAGCCGCTCGATTCCTTGTTAAAAACATGGTCATATTTTTTGGTCAAATCCTCCGTTCCGTTCTTTTGTGAAACAATTCGAAGGGTTGCCGAACATTTGCAACTCCAATTTCCATCTTTGGCAATCAAATTAAAAGTAATAAAAAATTTAACATTAAATTTATATCTACCATTTTTGGAAGCGGTGCACGAAAGGTAAAATCCCAGGCATTTCTCATCAGTGCTTTTTTCCTTCTTCTTTATTACTGCCGATATTTTCCAAGAAAGTCCCTTTATCAACACTTCGGTTTCACTTTTTCGGCTACTCCCCACTTTCTCTCGCGCAAATTCCGAAAATTTCTCAATTTCCATCGCCAGGGTCCCTCTGTTGCCTTTGGCTATGTTCCAATCAGAAATTCGTCCATGCCATGGGAATTTTAATTGGTAAAGCCCGGGCACACCACGGAGATTGGGGTGACAATGGAACTGATAAATGGAGACAAATTCATCGTTTGTCAAAACGCCAGAAGGAACTGCAAAAATACATAAAGAATTTGTTTTATTTTAAAAATTGCTACCGATGCTTTCGGTAAAATCCTCCATTGAAATGTGAGGAAAGCGAATTTTGAACAGTGCCGGGCCAAGCGCTGATCGACGATTCTCAGCGGAACATTCGATGGCATTTTGACGGCACTTTTCATCGGCCCAATTAAGTGCCTTGGAAAATAAACAAATGTAATTAAATTTTAAATATTTGTTTTACAGCTTTCCAAATTTCAAATTCACTGCTGGTCACCATCTGATCACAGTCAAATAGTTCACACAACAATTTCTGGTCAATTTGCAAGAATTCATCAGATTCGAATAATTCGTCCGCATTTTGACAAATGTAACGCAAACATTGGCAGGCAAAATCCTGAAAAAGTTTTGAGGAATTAAAATAGACTCTAAAATTTCAAATTTTTGTTTACCCAACTCCCAAAAAGTAAACATGTAAATTTTTAATGTTGCAATTAAAGATGGAAAGAGGGGCGGGTCGCCGGCAAAAAGGAAAATTCATGAAAAATTTTGCCAATTTAAATACGAATTCTCTATTTTTGTTTCTTCATGACTAGGGCTCGGATTTATAGTTGCTAAAAACTGCCAAAATAATTAGTTTTTAGTTTCTAAAAAACCTCCAAAATAGTTGCTAAAAATGGGTAAATAGTTGCTAAAAAGTTCCGAATTTAGGGGTGTAAAATCGAAAATTTTCTTCAAAAAACAAAAATATTTTGTCAAATCATTAAGGATATACATAATTTTTAAAATTAAAAATTATCCTCAAGAAAATAAAAATATAAATTTTGGAGGTGAATTTTTGAGAAATTTTTCATTTCTCAGGGGTGTGTTTTTGAAAATTTTAGGGGCAATTCTTAGGGGTGTATTTTTTGAAAAAAATTTTAAGTCGATTCTTAGGGGTGTATTTTTCGTTTTTATTGCATTTTTGTTAACAAATTTTGGACAAAACGCCAAAATAGTTGAAAATAGTTTTTTTCAAAAAATTTATAGTTTTTTAGTTGCTAAAAATAAAAAACTAGAAAATAGTTGCTAATGACTCGAAAAGTAGCTTAACAACAGCCGAAAAAAACATGTTTTTCGTGCATTTCAGGCTACGGGGAGCTCAGGAAAAAATAGTGAAAAAACTATAAATCCGAGCCCTATTCATGACTTTTTAAAACAAAAATTTTGCAAAAATAGGAGAGGGGAACCGATGGTATTTCCGATAATAAATTAATCACAAAGTAATCAACTTTCTCCACCTCAAAGTCAAAAAGTCGAGCCTGGGTAAAGGCCAAGAAAACATTGGACAGCTGAGGAATTGGAATTTGCAAACATTCATTAACCAATCCATCGATGCAATACTTTTTAGCTGAAAACAAAAAAATAAATATTATTGTTGTTATGTCCGAAGATAACAAATTAAATAAGTTTATTTGCCGAGGAAAATAAAATAATAAAAATGCAGAGAATAAATTGGGAGGTCCAAATTGGTGGGGCACAATCCCTTACTCTATACTAAGTGAGAGGAAGCTCCGCCCCTTTTTGTGTTTTTGAATTTGTTTGGCGTTATGTTTTAAAGGAAGAGAAAAATAAAATAAAAGATTATGTATGAAGGGAAGAGAACACTTCATTATTTTGTTATTTACGTTTTTGATTTCATCATTTGTTTTTTCGTTTCCCCTTCCGAATGGATTTCTTTTCCTTTGTGTGTCCTTCATTTTAAAGGAACTTTTTATCATTAATATTTTTCTTTTAAATTATTATCACATTTTTGTGAATGTCCATTTTTTTCTAATAATTCATTATTATTTTTGTTTTAATCGTTTTTTGATATAATTTTTTTGAATTTCATAATTTTTTAAGGTGTTTTTAATCTTTTATGAAATGCTCTCAATAGCTATAAAAATATATTCAAAAATTATTTTTTAGATTTGCAATGGTTCGAACTAAACAATTATTTCCCTCTGAGCTTCAATGTTCTTCATCTTCTTTACAAAATAATTCCTCAGAAATCTCTGAAAACCAAACGGGTTCCAAGCTCCCGTCTAAAAAAGCGGTTAAACCGGTTCAAAGCTCCGGAAAAAAGCGGTCAAGAACAATGTTTGATTCTTTTGAAAGAATGCATATGAATGAGAAAAAGAACATTGGGAATGAAATGAATTTGGAAAATGTTATAAATTTGGATATGATTGATTTTGAAGAAGTTAAAGAAAGCGATGAAATAGAAAGAAAAAGAAAGAAAATTGGAAAAGATATGAACCTGGAAAGCGTTATAAACCTGCAAAGGATATGTGCGGATGTTCTTAAAAATAAAGGTGGAGGCGTCGGGGTGGCCGGCGGAGGTGAAAAGTGAAGAGGAAAAGAGAGCATTCACCGATATGTACAAGGCGAAATACGATATCTGCCTTGATCATGACAAAATTGTCTTTAACCCAGGCCTTCAAGGCAGTGCATTTTATAGAAGAGCAATCAATCAAAAATTCAAAAGTGAATGAATTCCATTCATGTTGCAATTTTGGAAAATCAAAAAATTTGTTGGAATTATTTGATGAATATCCATTTGAATTAAAACAGTTGTTTACAGAAGAAAATGAAACTTCGAAAAATTTTACGAATAATATAAGAAAATACAATAATTCATTCGCTTGCGCTTCTTTAGCTTGCAATAGATTTGGTTTTACAACTCCAGGCCCAAGTTGTTTTAAAATATCAGGGCAAGTCTATCATAAATATAATGCAGTAGCACAACCAACAGAACAAAAATTTTTGCCGACAAATGGACAATTGTATTTTTTGGATAATGATGACGCACAAAACATTCGATTACATTCGCATAATTTAAATATAAATATATTAGATAAAATCGAATTAATTCTTAGAAAAATATACCCGTTCGCTAAAGCCTACGAAATGATGAAAAATGTAATCGATGAACAAAACAAGTCAACAGTGAGAAATAAAAATGAAAAACAGGAAGTAAAAATGTTAATGAGTTTGCGAAACGGTTTCGATCCAAACCGATACAATGTTCAACAATCAAACGAAGTGGCCGCAATTATAGTAGCCAATGCAAGCGATGAGATACCAGCAGCAAATATAATTGTTGTCGAAAAGGGGAGTAAGCAAATGAAAAATATCTACCCATTAGACCCCAATGTCGAACCATTAATTTATCCTTTGTTATATCCTTTGGGAACGAAAGGATGGAATTTCGATATAAAAGATCAAAAAGGCAAAAAAATTTCATTTTGTGATTTTATAAAATTTAAATTATTTTACAGGGAAAACTTTTTTTTACCTCATCATTTTGCAAAGAGGCTTTTTCAACAGTGGGTCGTAGACCAAGCGGCCCGTGTTGAATGGGATAGATTAAATTTCATTAAAACACACCAAAAAGAGTTAAGAGCATGTAGCTATAAAGGATTAGAAGATTACCTTTTTAACAAATCCGAACAAACAGGAGCAGTTATTGGAAAACAAGTCATTTTACCTTCTTCTTTTTTGGGTGGACCAAGGAATAAAGACCAAAATTACATTGATTCTATGGCAATTGTTGGAGAAAATGGCAAACCGGATTTGTTTTTAACATATACAATTAATCCCGAAGACTCAGATATAAAAAAATGTTTATTAAAAAATCAAAAAGCAGAAGACAGGCCGGATATAGTAGCAAGAATTTTTAAGTTAAAATCTGACAAATTAATTGAGGAAGTTGTAAAAGGTGAAATTTTTGGTAAAGTTGTTGCTTATTCTTGGGTTATAGAATTTCAAAAAAGAGGTTTACCGCATTTACATTTCTTAATTACTTTACATCCAAAAGACAAATTTAAAAATACAAATGATATTGATCAATTTATACGTGCTGATCTTCCGAATAAAGAACAAGAACCTATTTTGCGGTCATTAGTAAGAAAATTTATGTTGCATGGGCCGTGTGGAGAATCAAATAAAAATGCTCCATGTATGAGGAATGAAAAATGTCGATTTAAATATCCGAAAAAATTTAGAGAAGAAACCCAATTAGGAGAAGATGGGTATGCTTTATATAAACGCCCGAACAATGGTGATTTTGAATTTGTTAAAGGCCAACGATTAACTAATCAAAATGTAGCCCCTTACAATCCGTATTTATTATTGCGTTTTCAATCACATATTAATGTTGAAATCTGTTCTGAAATAAATGCTGTTAAATATCTCTATAAATATATTTACAAAGGATACGATGCAGCAACAGTAGAATGTGTAAAAGAAGAGCCAAACGGTGAAAAAACATTTTTGAAATATGATGAAGTTGGTCAATACTTGGAAGCCCGTTATTTAAGCCCTGTTGAAGCATGTTTTCGGTTGTTAAAATTTGAATTACAGGGTAAATCTCATTCAATAGAAAGGCTTGAGGTTCATTTAGAAAACGAACAAACAATTTATTTTGACCATGATGCAAACAACGATAATATAGAAGAAGCGATGGAAAAAGATAGTAAATTAACTGCTTATTTTATTTTTTTTAAAGAAAATCCAACTGCTCCAAAATTCAAATACATTGAAATGCCAACATATTGCACTTTTGACAAAAAAAATAGAAAATGGAAGTGGCCAAGAAAAGGTCCACACAAAGTGATTGGGAGAATCTATACGATAAATCCAAAAAACAAAGAATTATATTATTTACGTTATTTATTAATTCATAAACATGCGACAGGCTTTGAAGATTTAAAAACTGTAAATGGAGTTAAATATACATCATATTCAGATGCCTGCTTGGCTTTGGGCTTAACTAGAGATGACTTAGAATGGGATAAATGTTTAAACGAAGCGAGCCAATTTAAATTTCCAAGAGGCCTTCGCTCACTTTTTGCAAATATTCTCATTAACTGTGAACCAAAAAAACCAGGCTTATTATGGGATAAATATAAAGACGCATTAAGTTATGACCTTAAAAAATTACATTCTGAAAATACTGCTTATCAAATGGCTTTGTCACTTATTGATAAAAACCTTTTAAATCATGGAAAATGTTTACTTGACTTTACGGATATGCCAAAAATAACAGAAAAAATAGGAAATATTTCAGAAGAACAAATAATTAACCCTAAAAAGGAACTCACTTTTGCATTAAACAAATATTCCTTAATGAATGAGGAACAAAAAGAAATTAAAAGGGCAGAACAGGTGAAAAATATTGTCATAGCAGGTGAAAAAAGGGCAGAACAGGTGAAAAATATCCAGGTGGGACGGGAAAATCTTTTGTTCAAATTGCTTTATTTCACTTAGCCCGTGGTTTTGGTAAAAAAGTTACGAACATGGCTTTTAGTGGAATTGCAGCAACACTATTAAAAAATGGACGAACTGTGCATAACCGTTTTAAATTACCATTAGATTTAAATAGCAATTCTTCTTCATCAATTGAAAATGGTTCTAATGAAGCAATTGAAATTCGAAATACTGATGTGTTCATTTTTGATGAAGCCCCTATGGCACCTAAATATGTTATTGAAATAATTGACAAAAAATTAAGAGAATTACATAATAATGATATTATTTTTGGAGGAAAAATTTTGATTTTAAGTGGAGACTTTCGCCAATGCTTACCTATAAAAAATAAAGCAACGAAAGAAGAAATTTTAGATTTGTGTTTGCAAAAAAGTGATTTATGGATTCATTTTAAGTATTTCATTTAAATCAAAATATGCGAACAAATTCTGAAACACTAAATTTTTCTGAGCAACTTTTAGAAATAGGAAATGGTAAAAGAAATGAACAAAATTATATTTTTCTTCCAGAAGTCTGTGATATCAAAGAAAAAGATTTAATTGAAGAGATCTTTGGCGAAATAATTAATACAAAAGAATTTTCTAAATTATGTAGTCATTGTATTTTAGCACCGTATAACAGAGAAATTAACATTTAAACGAACAAATTTTAGCAAAAATTTCAAGGAGAGGAATATGTATTTAAAAGTATTGATGAAGCCGAAAGCAAGGAAGCCCCTATTCTTCCTGAAATACTCAGTAAACTCCAAACAAATAGCCTTCCTGATCATGAGCTTAAGCTTAAAATAAATTGTGTTACAAAATTAATAAGAAATTTAAATGTAAATATGGGATTATGTAATGAAACACGTTTACAAATACTTGATATTGAAAAGAATGTGTTAAGGGTTATGATTTTGACGGGTGATAGAACAGGTGAAATCGATTTTATCCCAAGAATAACTTTGATTGAGGATAAAAAACTTCCCTATGTGCTTAAGCGCCATCAATATCCTTTAAAATTAGCATTTTGTATGACTATTAATGGTGCGCAAGGACAAACATTTGAAAAAGTTGGAATTGATTTAACAAGAGACGTTTTTTCACATGGACAATTATATGTTGCATTATCAAGAACACGAAGCTGGGAAAAAATTAAAGTCAAATACTCAAAAGAAAATTTGGAAAAAAAAATAAAGAATGTAGTTTGGTTGGAAGCATTGTAATGTTCATAAAATAATTTAAAAAGTTGCTTAAGATTTGCTTAGAAAAGCTTCTTTTCATCAAGAGCTTTCGATTCATACCAAGATCTTTCAATTTAGTTGGCAAAAAGATTAAAAATTATTTCCGAAAATGTATTTTTTTAATTTTTTTGACAAAAAAGTAATAGACATTTCATGCAGCACAATGGACTCGAACCTTTGCTCTCTTCTTTTTTTTGTCCCTTTCTTATTTAACAAAAACCAATTGGAGCAAAAAATGGTAAGTTAATCGCTGTATTAAAGAGGAGGATACAGCGTATGATGGGGCGGGATATAATTGATCCCTTTAACCATCATATAACTCCTCAGCTCCAATGATACCCAATGCTTTGGTGCGTTCTCGCCGCGGGTATCGTAAGTAGGTTTTAAAACCGAAACCAAAACCAAAGCGTTTTTAATTTAAAGAAAGATATCATGGTTTTTTATGAAGCCAATAACAATTGTTAAAAATTTAAAATTCGTTTCAAATAATAATTTTTAAAAAGCAATTTAAAAAAGAAAAAAAGAGCGTTGGCGCCGCGAAGCGGCGCCTAAACGCTCATTACCAACTGAATGAAGGGAATGGGAGGGCATATATCATCAATTTGACCAAAAGTGCGCACAGACAATACGCCAAAAAACCCCACTAATTTAAAAATTTTGCCGAGATTTTCCCTTGTGAAAACTGAAGAGCCGATCTCGAGTTAAAAACACAACTTCCAAAAAATAAACAGGGATTCGATAGAGGGGGTCAAAATATGGGCCTATGCAAAATTTCAAGAAAATTGGTCAATAGGAAAAAATTTTTTTCAGGGACAACAAAATCAAATTTATTTGCAACATTTTTAGCATAAAAAATGGTATCTACACGTAATAAAACTGGAAAATTTATGAAGCTAAGCAATATGGGAGGGGGAAGATGGCGAAGTGGCGTGGGGTCATACACTTAATCAATAATTACTCCCTTCTCTAACAATTATCTAATGAAAAACGCAAATGATCGGTAAGATGTAATTCTTTTTTTAGGAAAATGTGTTTTTGATTAATTTATAATTAAAATATAATTATTTATTTATAATATTAAGTTTTATTTTTAAAAAAATTCCCATAAAAATTTAAAAAATTTTCCACCGGCGTAAAGCACTGCCATTGCGTTGTCTCCGTCCAATTCGCTTAAATCGTCCGCGTAAATGAAACTGAGCATCACTCTGAACGCTTCTGGCTCAATATCGGGCACCTCCACGGGATTATCGGCAGAGGCTAAATTTCAACGGATTCATGAATTTTTTTGCTAACATTGCCTTGGGAAATTTGGATGGTAATGTTCGACCATTTTCGGGTACTTTTCTATTCTTGTGCCTCAATTTTAAAAATTTGTCTATTTATATTTATTTTGGATTGAAACCGGAAAAATTGAAGAATTAACGAGGTACCCTCTCCCATGCAGCGCCGAAAATACGAAATCCCAGTATCGTCGCTGCCAAGTGAGGCTAACATCCAAAATCTTTTTAGAAAACACACCCCGGTACTGCTATATTAATATTTCTCTAAATATATACACACTTCCGTTAATTTTCGTGCACTTAAATTTGCTTTGTTTTTTGCGCTTTTTTCCTTTTCCACGTCCCGCTTTTGCGTTTTGTGAGTCAAAACGGAACATCGCCTCAAAAACGTCGGAAGCGGACATCAAAATATTTTTATGGGCAGACAAAAGCTTAAAAAATCAAAAAATTAAATAAAAATATAGAAAATTGAAATGTAAACTAACCTCCTTTCCGTCTCCGTCCCCCACCAAAAAGTACGCATCCGCATGTTTAGCCGTGCTCAACAAATGCTTCATCCGATCCGCCAAATTGCCTGATTTTGATGACGACATGTAAAAAACGCAAAGAAAAAATTTCGTTTAAAATTTTTTTGCTAAAAAATACAGAAAATTTAAAAAAGCCAATTCGTACTTAAACAAGAAATCTGAGAGTGCAGGTAAGTAAAACATTAGACAGATTGTTCATTACAAATTGGGGGTCGTCCGTTTGGGAGACCAACATGGACGGTAAATTTTCAAAAATAAGGTTTTAACTCTTTCTACTACATATTTTTCGGAAAATCCTCAAAAAATTGTCAAATTCTGCTACGAATCGAATTAAAATTTAGAAAAAATAATATAAAGAAAAAGAGACGAAAAGAAAGTTAAGAAAAGAAAAAGACACAAAGGAAGTACAGAAAAAGAAGAAATTAGAGGGAGGGAGGGAAGGTGTGAAATAATGCACTGTCTGACTGTCTTTCTATGCGGGGCAGCGGCGGAGGATGGAAAGGGCAGACAGTGAACAGACGCGTGCCGCTGCGGAAAATTCATAATTTTTAAAAATTAACTTTTGTGTTAGAACCCGCACAGAATGACATTTTATGGTCTTTCAATGATTTGTGACTAATTTTTAGCATTATATTCTATTTTAGAGCAAAAGTGAGAATTAAAAAAAAAAAAAATTAACTTTTCGACTTTTTGTTCGAATTCGTGTCCGGGGTTCGGAATTAGCCAATTTGTTAATTATGCACATTTGATCAGTGAATGAAAAGTTTAGCACGGACTCGACAATAATCCGTTGCTTTTCCGCTTCACCGTGCGTTTACAAATGGACGTGAAATCCATGCACCTTTTTGCGCCCATTTTGAAGGTGTTCTTGACAAACTTTGGCAAATTCCTTGCTGACCACCGCCGTTTGGCCTCCTGAGTCCGGTAAAAAAAATTTCCGGGAGCGGGATCGGGAGTTCAAAATTTTCCGGGAGCGGGATCGGGATCGGGAATCCCGTGAAAATCCCGCTCCCGTTAAAATCCCGCAGAAATTTTACGGGAGTCCCGGGCGGGAGCGGGAGTAATTCGAAAATTTAATTAAAAACTAACAAAAATATTTTTAATGCACAAATTTGAAGGAAAATCCTTTTATTAAAGAAAAAATAGACAGAAAAATTTAGTAAGCAGAATTTGAAATTAAAAAATATTTATGGGTCGAAAATCAGTATTTTTTTCAAATTGCTTCAAATAAAAATTTTTTAATAATTTATTTGTTGACTCCCTTTATTAATTTTAACAATTTTTTGCGGCTTATTTTTTGAAAACTTTTAGGTGACCAGGGAGGAAGAGGGAGGCCGGCGGTGCCGATAGGCGCCGCCGGGAAAAATTGATATTTGAATACAATGCAGTGTCAGATTATGTCCAAAAATAGCCAATTTTTGAAAATTCGAGGCATTTTTTTAAGAAAATAAAATTTTTTTGAAATTTTGACTATATATTTAACAGATTTTCAATGAAAAATCATTATTTTTACCAAAGAAACTCAATTCTTACCAGTGCATTTTTACTCCCGTTTTTGGGTAAAAGGTTGGTTTAAAATGGGCTGTGTAGAAACGGGTTCAAACCCACTTGACTGTATAATCTTTTTAAATTTTATTCTACTTTTGATCATCTTATGTTTAACCCCCCTCTGTTATAATCACAAATTTCCTTTTTTTGGAAGCCCAAAATAAATTTTATTTTACAGCAAGTTGATTTCAACCCATGCCTCCAAAACCCATTTTTAACCAACTGTACAGCTCAGTTTCGCTTGTTTTCCTCCGTCGAGACCATTCTGAACCCCAAATTCGTATTGCCTATGCACATAAACTGTCTAATGTTTACAAATGCATATTCCCACGTAAAACAGTACGATTTGGCCATATATGTAAAATTGGGTTTTACGTTTCAACTAGCCTCATTTAAATTTTTCTGTGTTTTTTCTTAGCAAAAATTTAAACAAAAACATTTTTTTTCAAAAAATCGCTTTTGCTTGAAAAATTTCTGTTTGAAATTTGGGTGGTCTCGGAATGCCCCGAACAAAATCTGCCAGTTTCAGAGAATGTTTGTTATGTTACTGACTGTATCAGTACCAACCGACCCTTGTAGCCTTTTTTCCGAGCTGGGTTTTTAAAAGATTTTGAATGCAACCTCAGAAGACAGCGATGGTCCTACGATTTAGCATTTTCGGGGCTGGCATGGGAGCGATATTGAATTATTTTTTTGTAAATAATTTTGCGGACGATTTGAGCGAATTGGACGGTGAAAACGCAATGGCAGTGCCTTGCAGTAGGGGTCAGTTCCGTCTCGCCAGTTCCGTCTTAGTACTAAAAGGGCCGGTTCCGTCTCAAATATTTTTGGACCCAAATTTTTTTTAAATTTCAGAATGTGAATAGAAAGTTGAGATATATTAATAGGGCTAATATTTTTGGGTGCTAAAAACTAAAAACTGCCAAAATATTTAGGTTTTCGGTTCTAAAAACCCCCCAAAATAGGTGTTAAAAAGTTTCAAGTTTAGGGTGTAAAATAACAAAATTTATTCAAAAATTTTGAGGAAATTTTCATTTCTTAGGGCTGTATTTTTGAAAAATAGACACGAAAATTATGTAAAATATCTTTATATTCGGGTTTGGGGTCCGAAATGGATGCCGGATTCGCTGCAAAAAAATGCTGGACAGATTAAGACTGCTGAGATTCGAAATTTTTCGGGACTTGAGAACCGAAACTTGTTGGGAATTTACCCGTGAGAATCGAGACCTAGACGCCAAAAAAAACCCGACAAAATTTACGACACGAAAACCAAGAGGAGAATCTCGAGCAGAATTACTGGACATTTGCAATGTTGAATTATTTCAGAAAATTTTTGTTTTAGAATATGTACATATATTGTAGGCTGCGAAGTAAAAGAATTTTTATTTCATTTTTCTAAATTAGTTATTGATTTTAAAAAATTTGGGTCCAAAAATATTTGAAACGGAACCGGCCCTTTTAGTACTAAGACGGAACTGGCGAGACGGAACTGACCCGCTTCGGTGCCTTGAATTAGGAATTTGATCAAACATAAAGGGTCCACTGCGTTTGGGCGCTCACGTTTGGGCGCGCTCGTTTGGGCGCCAACATGTTTTTCCACGAAAGCTTTCTATAACTTTTTTCAATTTCATCCAAATCCAACATTTTTGATATCATTCGAAAGCTTAACATGTTTAGAAGCTTTTTCTAAGCTACTGCTTCACGATTAGACAATTACCAAAAAAGTTATACACTGAAAATTGCAAAAAGTCGAAAATTTTGAAGTTTTTTCTTAATAAAATTTTTTCTAGGCTTGAAAATCCTTTCGATTTGGTAAGGCTAATAGAGCATGTTAAGAGCTTTCGAATGATACCAAGATTGTTGGATTTGGATGCCAAAGAAAAAAGCTTTCGTGGAAAAACATGCTGGCGCCCAAACGCGCGCGCCCAAACGGGTGTGTCCCAACGGGTCGGGGTCGTTTTGGCGCCGACGTTTTGGCGCCAGCGCGAGTTTTTTGATTATAACTTTTTTTATTGTTAACCAAATTTAACATTCTTGGTATCATTCGAAAGCTTAACGTGTTTAGAAGCTATTTCTAAGCAATTGTTTCGTGATTAGACAATTATCAAAAAAGTTATAACCTGAAATAACAAAAAAACCAAAATTTTGGAAGTTTTTTCTTAATAACTTTTTTACAAGCTAAAATTTTTTTTTTTTTGTAAGGCTAATAGAGCTAGTGAAGGGCTTTCGAATGATCTAGGGAAGAATAGGGACATTAAACAGAAGAGATGTCTAAGTACATATCTATAATATGCGCCAAAACGTTCACAATATTAAAAAACAAACCCGTCCCAACATAAATACACTTTTATTTTTCATTTGAATGCATTGGCGTTTTGTTTTTTACGTCAATGATTTATTGCCGCTTTTTTCTTTTTTACCGTCCATGTTCCGTACTTTGGCTCTGTCCAGTTTATGCGTCCAACTTTTGGGTGGCACCGATTTTTTAGGCTGGCACGGATCAATTTCCGACATCTAATTATTTGTATTGCAATTTAATATGTTTTTAGTTTTCATTTTTATCATTTATTTTATTGCCTCAAAAACACAAACAATGTACAAGTTCAAACGCGGATACACGGCCATACAGGCGCATGCGTTTAATGCACACGCGCACATGTATAACGCGCGCACTCATACGCTTAACGCACGCTCGATCAAACGCTCGTTCACACACTCACTCTCACTCTCGCTCACACTCTCATCTCACTCATTCACACTCACTCACTCTCACTCTCACTATCACTCACACTCACTCGCTCATTCACACATGCACAAACATGTGCATGCACTCGCATGCATATTGCAAATTGCACTTTCGCATTTGCAATATGTATTTTCCACTTTCGCATTAATCAATCTGGGTAATAATGGGGTCGGTGAAAAGGGACCACATTTGGGGCCACATTTGTGGACTTATACTACTCCCGTACAGACAGAAAATTTTCTATTCCATACAGTATATTTGATTAGTTTTTGTGCAAAATGTGAATTTTGATGAAAAATGAGTTTTCGACTTTTGTTCGAATTCAAGTCCGGAGTACGAAATTGGTCGAAAGATCATTATGGTTATTCAAGTCCAAATTTTTTTACAAAATGCCGAGCTCTTCAAAACCATTCAAATCAAATCATTTAGCAAATTTTGCAATGTTTGAACGTATTTTTAAGAAAAATGATTTTTATGCACCGCCGGATAAAAATTTTTGAATTTTTAATGAATTTCGCTAACAAATAATGAATTATTCGTGTGATAAAATACGCCACAAAAATCTCTGTCCCCTTTTTAGACCACATTTGGCCTTCTTTTGCAATGTCCGACGATGGAAATGAATTGGAACGATTGGAGGCCCAGCGAAAAGCAATTGACGCAAAAATTGCAGCGGAATTGGCACGACGAAAAATGATAACGGAGGGCACTGAAGTGACGCCAAATGCCAAAGGCAATAAAATTAATTAATTGATTATAATTATAATACACAGTACTAATTATTTAATTAATGAGCAGATCATTTTACAGCATTGGTTGACAATTCACTCAGTTCAAAAGTGGAAGAGTTGAGCAGAAAGTGCGCGCAATTGGAGAAGAAGCAAAAGGAGGAGGACAAACTGTCAAAAGTTGAGGCTGAAAATGTGAGTCAAAATTAATCTTTCGGCATTGGGAAAGGGTCAGTGCACCGTTAAATCCTTTTCACAAAAGAAATCCTAATTTTAAATTTCTGACTGTTAATCCCAATTCCAAAATGAAGTCATTTTAAAAACCATTGGTAAAATGAAATGATAAAAAATTTCTGAATTTAAATATAAAAAAAGTTAAGCCATTTATGTTTTTCTGCGGTTTTAGATCGGAATTCTGATGTCGATATATTTTTTGACACACGGATTTATGGTTTTCTTCAAATTGGGTTCCAAAAGTCACACCGTTCACAGTTTTCCAGGGAATACCCCAATGGTTACGGTCTGTCAAAGACACTGTAAAATTATGAAAAAAATATGAAATTTGTGACTTTCAGAGACTGCTTAAAGTCGAATTGAAGCAAAGAGAAACGATGGATGAGCTCAAAGAAATGAAAACGAAAGTTGCAAAAATGGAACAGCAGGAGTACGGTAAAGGAAATTACGATAGAAAAAGACAAAAAAAAGAATAATTAAAAATAGAAAAAATGAGAGAATTAATTTTATTTTTAAATTAAGCAAATTAATTCCTTTAAGCATTGGTTGGACAAATCCAAAAGTTAGAGGAAGGTCAGAAGAAGTGCTTGGACAAATGTGCTGAATTGGAAAAAGAATTGGCCAGAAAATACAGTAAAACTTTAAATAAATTGGCAAAAACATTATTACGTTGCGGATTCTTAGGTTTTATTTGCTTTAACAGATTATACAGGTTTTTCCGATAATGGTGCTTTTTTTTTAAATTTGCTAATTTAGAAATTTTTCAAGAAAAAATTCTTAGAAAGTTTTTAATAAGAAAATTCTAAGAAAAAAATATTTCGAGAAATTCTCAGCCTTACAAAAACAAAAAAAAATTAGCTTGTAAAAAAGTTATATAGAAAAAACTTCTAAAATTTTGATTTTTTTCAATTTCATGTTATAACTTTTCTGGTAGCTTCTAACATGTTAAAGTTTCGAATGATACCAAGTTCGTTAGATTTGGTCGACAAAAAATGTTATAGTCCAAAAACTTGGGCTGGCGCCAAAACGATACGGACCCCTGCCTCCCACACCTACATAGGATTTTAATTAAAATTTTTGGTATCTTCAAAAGTTTTCTATTGGGAAATTTCCGGTCTCTGCTTTTTCGCGGTTACGGTCCTGGTCGAAAAACTTGGTCCCGGCTTTTCTGGTCCCGGTGTCGGTTTTTGTCAAAATTCCCGTTTCCGGTCCAACTCAACTCTAGTTTTTATCGTTTATTAAGCATTATAAATATAAATGCTTAATTCTGGGATTTTGTTCCCGGCAATTAGCACAAAATTGATTTCATAAAAATAAACCCAATTTTCAGTTTGTATTGGGCAATTTGCTAAACTTTTGGCCAGAATTGATGAAATGGAAGCGCAAATAAATGAACCGAAGAAAATGCAAAAAGGAAAATTGTCAACAGCCCCAGCAGCAGAAGATAAATATATTAGTGGAAGTTCAAATTCAGTGGTGGGTGGATTTTTATAATAATTTTATTTGGGATGGGAATTTCATTTAAATACATTTTTTTTTTGAATTATCAATGCTTTAAACATTAGGAAAAAGCTTTCTTTTTTGTGTTTGTGAATAAAGTTGGCACTTTATTTAATAAATATTTTCTGTTTTCTACATCTTTTGGACTTTTTCACATTTTTTCGTACATATCTTCAATTTAACATAACGAAAATTTATAGGAATTTCTCGAGAAAAATTCAATTTTTTTGAAAATGTACCCCTAAAAAATCGTTTTAAAAAATGAGATATCAAAAAAATAATTATTCAAGTATTAAAATGTGATTTTAAGCCTTTTGGTCGTTTTATGGCATTTGTGCCTATTTCACTCTTCTCTATGATTTTTTCCCCAAAAAATAATCCTTTTAAGAATTTTTTACATATTTTATGTATGTATATGTATATTTTGCGATTTTTCTTAAATATAATTCCCAACCCTAACGATTATTTTTATTACATTTTCCCTCTTCCATGCACAGAATTGGCATAGAATGCAAATCTTTGTAAAAACGATGACCGGCAAAACAGTCACACTCCGTGATGCCCTTCCAAGCAATACCATCGAGGAAGTCAAAGCCAAAATCATGCGAATTGAAGGCACTCCGCCTGATCAACAAAGACTGATTTTCGCTGGTAGCCTAATTTTTTATAAAAAAAACTAGGCGTCCCGGTAGATGGCTGGGCAATTGATGGGGTCGGCTGGTAGGCCACACGAGGGGTAGAAGTGTGAGGTGTGCACCGTTGCGGTTGTTAGTGCAGTAGCAGCTCAGGCGCAGATGCGTGTCTGGATGTTCATGCAGCAGCAGCTACCGGTAACAGCCGAGCCTAGCCGTTCACCCCCCACCCTACGCGGCATCCAAAAGAATTGATCAGGTTCGTATTGACTCGGTACACTCGCTCGTCGCTCCGCTTCGCTCCGCTCCTCGCTCGCGCACCTCGAGGGGCAGGGCGCTTCGCGCCCGCCCCTTGTCATGAGCAGTATCGGTTGGCGCTTGCTCGGCGTACTCGCTCGTCGCTCCGCTTCGCTCCGCTCCTCGCTCACACGCCTCGAGGGGCAGGGCGCTTCGCGCCCGCCCCTTTGTCATGCAGAGCGTGGCTACCGGGCAAAAGGCCCGGTTCATATTGACTCGGTACACTCGCTCGTCGCTCCGCTTCGCTCCGCTCCTCGCTCGCGCACCTCGAGGGGCAGGGCGCTTCGCGCCCGCCCCTTGTCATGAGCAGCATCGGTTGGCGCTTGCTCGGCGTACTCGCTCGTCGCTCCGCTTCGCTCCGCTCCTCGCTCACAGGCCTCGAGGGGCAGGGCGCTTCGCGCCCGCCCCTTTGTCATGCAGAGCGTTGCTACCGGGCAAAAGGCCCGGTTCGTATTGACTCGGTACACTCGCTCGTCGCTCCGCTTCGCTCCGCTCCTCGCTCGCGCACCTCGAGGGGCAGTCTCTACTGAAATCTCCCCCAATTTTATGCACATCGGTTGGCGCTTGCTCGGCGTACTCGCTCGTCGCTCCGCTTCGCTCCGCTCCTCGCTCACACGCCTCGAGGGGCAGGGCGCTTCGCGCCCGCCCCTTGTCGATAATGAGCAGGGAAATGAAATGGAAATGGAAAAGGGAAAAGAAAAGTAAAAAGAAAATGGAATGGAAAAGTAAAAGAAAAAGGAAACGAAGAAAAAGAAAGGAAAAGGAAAAAGGAAAGGGAAAGGAAAAGGAAAAGGGGAAAGGAAAAGGGAAAAGGGAAAAGGAAAGGAAACAGGAAAGGAGCCAGCAAATTGTTCATTTAAAAGTTTCATATACCGGTACTCAGATTATTCAATGTGCAAATATTAGATTTATGTTCAATTTTTCGAATATTTTGAAAATTTCCTATTTTCCATTAGTAAGCCTAAAAAAATTGTTGGGTGTTAGTTGAATGAAATTCAATTTTATTTTTCCAGCGATTTATCATATTTTAAAATTACTCGCCAGGGATAGTACTGAATTCCGATTTTTCCGACATTTTTTGGGGCCGTAATTCTTATTTCCGAAAAATTTTTCAGACCTCGGAATAATGCAATGACTGAAAATTAATTATTCATAACTTAGCCCCAAATGAATTAAATTTTAAAATCTTGATATTTTTCGATAGCCCGAAGTGTTTTCTATTATAATGAAAAATTTCGAAAAAATCAGTTAAGTTTCAAAAAAGTTATGAAATAAGAAACTCAAAAAATCAAGTTTTCTGAACATTTTTCGTCATAAGTTTCTTGAAACTTAATGATTTTTTTTGGAATTTTGCAAGATAGTAGAAAACACTTAGTTCTATGGAATGCTATCAAGAATTAAAAAGTTGGTTGCTTTTAAGCAACCTCGCTCGCGCACCTCGAGGGGCAGGGCGCTTCGCGCCCGCCCCTTGTCATGAGCAGCATCGGTTGGCGCTTGCTCGGCGTACTCGCTCGTCGCTCCGCTTCGCTCCGCTCCTCGCTCACACGCCTCGAGGGGCAGGGCGCTTCGCGCCCGCCCCTTTGTCATGCAGAGCGTGGCTACCGGGCAAAAGGCCCGGTTCGTATTGACTCGGTACACTCGCTTCGGATGACGCATTTGTTGAGCACTGGTGAGCGTTCGGATATAAATTTTTTGGTTGGGGACGGCGACGCAAAAGAGGCGGGTTTAATTTTCAATTTAAATGATAATACAATATTCCTTTCCATACCGTAATAGCCCATGGGGGATTATTTTTCAACCTCCTCTTTTTGAACATGTCGCCAAAAAATGTCAACGCGTCAAAAAAATCATTTTTATTGGATTTTTTCAAAAAAATTGGTGAATTTTACATGAAAATTTACATGAAAAATTTGAAAAATGCTAAAATATTTTTTAAATATTGAAAACCCCAAACCCAAACATTTTTGTAGACAACGAGCAATGACGAGAGCCCGGATTTTAGTTTTTAAACTATTTTTTCTGCGGCTTTATTTTGATGAGAAATGCACAAAAACAAATTCTTTTTCATAATTTTCGTTTTTAGCGCCACTATTCAGCACTAGAAATCACTATTTGGAGTTTCGCCATTAAAAAAAAACTATTTTGGAAGTTGACCACTAAATAATTTTTTGCCATTATTTTGCATTTTGTCACATATTTTTTCAATATTTCGACATTTTTTGGAAATTAATTTTATATTTTCAGAACAATTCTGACGTTTTCCAGAATTTTCAGAACTGTTCTGGTGTGTTTCAGAATTATCAGAACTATTCGGACGCTTACCAGAATTTTCAGAACTGTTCTGGTCTGTAACAGAATTATCAGAACTATTTTGAAGCATTCCGGAACAATCAGAATTGTTCTGGTGTTTAAACTGTAAAAATTGCATGCAAAAACACAAAGTAAAACACAAAGCAAAAAATGTGAAAATACTCGAAAACACATGCTAACATATTGAAACACACGTTAATGTAACGAAAACACACGTGAAATGTTGAAAACGCATGCAAACGTGTCGAAAATACACGTAATCGTGAAGAAAACACGTGAAAAACCGGAACCGGTTTAAAGAACGCACGCCGAAAACACATGTAAACCGGTTGAAAACACATGCGAAAACACAAAATCCATCCGGTCGGTCGAAATTCCGGACATTCCGGATGAATTTGCAATTGTAAACGGATTGTAAACCGGAAGAGGAAAACACAAAAAAAATCGGCTTTTTTCGACCTTTGCCGGGGTATAACTTTGTTCGAATTTGTCGTAGAGCTACAAAATTTTTTTCTCACCCTTCCTCTCGACGAGCTCTACAAATTGTTCGCTTACCGCAAAAGTGTAGCTCTTGCGGTTCCCGAGAAATAAGGTGAAAACACACATTTTACAACCCATTTTTGGCCAATTGTAAAAAGCCGGGTTTTTTTCTTTCGAACGCGATTTTCTCGAAATTTTCTGCCTATCGTAAATTTTTCCACAAGGATAGAACGATAGAAAAAACCGAGCTCTTTCGAATGGTACCGGTCTCGTGGCGATCCGTTGCGTAGTTCTTTGCTGCTTTTTCGTTTAGTGGTTAGCCCCCCACATAATTTTATAATAAAGATAATACACCCAAAAACAACAAATTGGGGTTTCTACAAAAACAGTAATAACTTTTTCTATTAATAATAAAATTAAGCAGTGCCCTCAGCAAATTGCTGTCGGAATTGCTCCATCACCCACAAAAGTCCTTCCAAAATTCCGCCGGATTAACCACTTTTAAAAAAATTAATTATTTTTAAAAATTTATGTGTTTATTTTTGCTCTTGCTAATATGAAAATTGTTTCAGGAAAGCAGATTGAGGACGGCCGTACTTTGAAGGATTACAAAATCGGAGCTACGTCCACGATCCACTGTGTCCTGCGTCTTTGTGGCTGTTAGAGCTGAAAGATTGGCAGAATTTTTGATTTGAGACTTTTGGAAGAATGCCATGCCCGGAAATTTTATTTATTTTTTCTCTCTTATTGAATTATACGATTGATGGGTTGTGGTAAATTAATTATTATGGACGAACAAAATAAGAAATACGCGATACCTGCGAAAAATAGGAGGCCAAATTCTGATTGAAAAATTATTAAATTTTAAATTAAAAATATTTATGGTGTAATAAATGCGGAGGTGCCGATAGGCGGGTGCTGGGTCCTCCTTACTCATCAAAAACCTTTTATAAGCATTATGGTTTTTGAAGAACGACATAACACCGATAGGCCGCCTGGGAATGAAATTAATCTGATTTTTTGATAGGTGGCTCACTTTTGAAAGATAAGATAAACGAAAAAATAGAAAAGATAAATAAATTTGCATAATGAATAATTTCATTATTTTTTTAAATAAAATTCATTTTTGTTAAATGCTATTTTAAAATACATTTCCTGAAAAATAACATTTCAAATTTCCAAAGCAAAACCGCGAAACTTTGGACAAAACAAACAATGTTTTACTCGTGAAAAATAAATTAGTTCAATGGCCAACGTACATACATTTAATATCAGATTCCCTCTACCCCTCCGAATCTTCAATCTCTCTCTCTCACTCACTCACTCTCTTCTCTCTAACTTTTGTAAATGTCAACCAAATTAAATATTATTGATATCATTCGATAGCCCTAACATTTCTCTCTACTAGCTCATCTAAATTTCAAAAATTTTGGCCAAGTTTGAGCAAAGTTATGGCCAAATGTATCCAAGGAACCAGGTTTTAAGACATTTTTAATCAAAACTTTTTTGAAACAGCGAAATTTTTGAAATTTTGCAGGTTAATAGAGGACACTTAGGGCTATCGAATGAAATATAAATGTTTTCATTAAAGATAAAATAATTTTTATCATAAAAAATTCTGACCAAAACATGCTTAGAACAACAAAATTAAAAAATCTTAATATCATTCGATGGCCCTAAGTTTTTTCTACAAAATTTCAAAAAATTCCGCTAAGTTTCAAAAAAGTTATAGCCAAAAGTCTCTGAAAACCTGGTTGTTTGTGTACTTTTGGCCATAACTTTGCTCAAACTTGGCCAAAATTTTTGAAATTTAGATGAGCTAGTAGAGAAGTCTTAGGGCTATCGAATGATACCAAGAATATTTAATTTGGTTGACTTAGACAAAAATTATTTGCAATTTTATGTTGAAAATTTTCATTTGATGGTTGCAAAATAGGCATTAAATAGGCACAAAAATAGGCAAATAAATTTTTTTTTTTTGTTTAGATAGCAAATCACATAAAAACTTAATCAAAAAATTAAATTTGCGCTTATATTTCAATTGTTTTTAAAGTTTGTTCGAATAAGGACATTTTTAGTCAAAAACTTTTATCATGAAAAAATAGTAAATTTGGTGATCAATTTTTTTTAAAATTTTTTTAAATTCTTAGGGGTGTATTTTCTTGGAATTTTTATTGCATTTTTGTTAGGCACCTTAGGCACAAAAACTCCAAATAGGCAAAGTTAGGCATTATAAAGTCATCGTAGACACCCCAAACCAAGCGGAAAATGCGTTTTGCGTGCTTATCTGTGCGTATTAAGTGCGCAAAAATTTTAGGCATTTGCCTAAAAATCGCAAGTCATTTGCAACATTTTTAAATAAATTTTTTGAAATTTTCTTATGCCAAAATAAAGGACAAGAATATGGCGGAACCCGTCAGTTGGGCCCTCACGTTTGGGCCCCAGCAGGTTTTTGCACGATAGCTTTTTTCTTTGGCATCCAAATCCAACATTCTTGGTATCATTCGAAAGCTCTTAACATGCTCTATTAGCCTAACTAAAAACAAAAAGATTTTTGGCTTATCAAAATTTTTAAGAAAAAAATTTCAAAAATTTCAACTTTTTTGCAATTTTCATGTATAACTTTTTTGGTATTGTCTAATCGCGAAGCAATAGCTTAGAAAAAGCTTCTAAATATGTAAGCTTTCGAATGATACCAAATTTATTGGATTTGGGTGATAAAGAAAAAAGTTATAGAAAGTTATAGTGGAAAAATATGCTGGGGCCCAAACGTGAGGGCCCGCCCAACTGCTGATGTAGACCGGAATATTTATTATTTATCGAACAAACCACAAGGTGCTTTGCACTCTAACAGTGGTGTAAAACACAAAATAAAATGAATAATCAAAATAAAACATAAATGGAAGTCAAAATCACAAAATAGGTAAATGTCAAATTAAATAAAAAGTAAATATCAATGAAAGAAAATCACACCTCTCAATAGGGAAAATATGCATTATTGCTTAATTATTCCTTTTGCTATTTCTCGGAATTTTTTGGGGTCATTTATTTCCATAATATTTTTCGGTAATAAATTCCATGAATTAATAACTCTATTAAAAAAATTATTTTTTGTTTTTGTAATATATATCCTATTTTGTAGTAAAAAGGGTTTGCGAATAGCCCGTTTAGCAACAGCAAAAAAGTTAGATGGTTTAAGATGTGTATGTTTTTTTATGATTTTAAAAGTTGTTGTAATATCATTAATTTTACGCCTAATTTCCAATGTCTTAATTCCGCAAATATTTAGCCTTTCTTCATACGGCATGGGGACAAGCCCACATTTTTTGAAGGCTTTTCTTGTAAAAATTTTTTGGACTGCTTCAATTTTTCGAATATTTTCTTTTTTAATGGATTCCAAATTTCTGTGGCGTATTCTAACTGTGGTCTGATATAGCTTTTTTATGCCGAAATTAATGTTTCAAGCTTCCGAGTTTTTAACGCTCGGAGAAGCTGATAACAAGAAAAATATGCATTTTTTTAAATTTTATTAATATGGTTAGAAAAGGAAAGCTTTTGATCAATTAAAATGCCCAAATCCCTTACACATTTTGTTTCTGGCAATGGTTCGCCGTCAAGAAAATAAGTAAATTTTGGGATAAACTGTAATGAACGCCCCGTGAAAAAAGGGGTCAAATGATATACCAATCGATTCGTCTCAAGGAGCTAAGCATGGAAAAATATGTCGCGAGTTGCGGAAATGCCAAAAAACCGGTTTTTGAACCAGTTCAAAACTCGAAAAATTGAGAGATTTCGCACTATAACTTTTTTTCAAACGATCGAATCCTGACAAATTTGGTACCATTTGAAAGCTCTTGACGAGCTTAATCTAAAAATCGGGAAATAAAGTCGAACCGATGCCATCTGAACACTGGGACAACTGACTCCCAGTGAAAATGGACACTTCAGTACCAAAAAAAGTTTTCTTATATAATGCACGAAAATCGTTTAGCCTTGAATATCGAGTATTGCGCTAAAAAACCGCCGCACACTCGACTACGGCGGCCAGTAGGTGGGGCGAGACTACGGGCTACGGAAGAAGTCCGCGCGTGATCCGCAGGCGGTTGACTGATTGACGGGGGACCTTCGGGCCCCCGCAGTCAACCGCCTGTGGCGCTCGTCAGACGTCTTCCTCCGCCCTCCGTCTCGCCCCACTACTTGCTCCGTCTTCGCATGCTCCCTTTTGCGAAATTTTTGCTTTTAAATGGTTATTTATTTTGGTACTGAAGTGTCCATTTTCACTGGGAGTCAGTTGTCCCAGTGTTCAGATGGCATCGGTTCGACTTTATTTCCCGATTTTTAGATTAAGCTCGTCAAGAGCTTTCAAATGGTACCAAATTTGTCAGGATTCGATCGTTTGAAAAAAAAGTTATAGTGCGAAATCTCTCAATTTTTCGAGTTTTGAACTGGTTCAAAAACCGGTTTTTTGGCATTTCCGCAACTCGCGACATATTTTTCCATGCTTAGCTCCTTGAGACGAATCGATTGGTATATCATTTGATCCCTTTTTTCACGGGGCGTTCATTACAGTTTATCCCAAAATTTACTTATTTTCTTGACGGCGAACCATTGCCAGAAACAAAATGTGTAAGGGATTTGGGCATTTTAATTGATCAAAAACTTTCCTTTTCTAACCATATTAATAAAATTTTAAAAAATGCATATTTTTCTTGTTATCAGCTTCTCCGATAAAGGACCATTGTTTTTTCTATAGATATTTTTAGGCCATTATTTTTTTGACCATTTATTTATTGCCTCAAGCGCGGAAGATAAATTCTCTCTATTTTTATCATTTTTATGCTCAATGTAAATTTTAATATCATCGGCAAACATCTTAATACCAACATTCTTAGGCAAATTATTCGGGAGATCATTAATAAAAATAAGAAAAAGCAAAGGGCCTAAGACACTACCTTGTGGCACCCCACTATAAATGTTTTTTGAATTTGAATACTGCTCAGAGATTTTAACTCTGAATGAACGGTCATTTAAGAAATTTTCGATAAATTTATGAATCTTACCATTAATACCGATATTTTTAAGCTTTTGTAGAAGTAGTTCAATTGGAACATTATCAAAAGCTTTAGAAATATCTATTCTAATCGTTTTTGGTATGGAATTGGGGAAGGTTGCATTTAAAAAATACCCTTTTGGTGAAATATTTTTGACACTTTTCAATTTTTTTTAATGTTTTTTTGAAAGACGGATTCCAAACCTCCTGAGCGTATTCCAATAAAGGCCTAATATAAGTTTTATATAACGTAATCCAAATTTTAGACGATTTGGATTTAATTATTCGAAACAAGGAACGCATACGTAAATACGCATTCCTTGTTATTTGGTTAATATGAATATATATCACATCAACACAACTTTTATTTTCAATCGATCTATAAAAATCATTTAAAGTTGATAAGAGTTGTGTTGTGGTGGATCTTTGTCTAAGGAATCCAAATTGAAAAGGACTAAAAAATTGATTTTTATTCAAAAATTTAAGTATTTCCAGTTTTATTATTTTTTCCATTACCCTGCATAAAGTACAAGTGAGCGAAATGGGGCGATAATTTATGGGATTATCTGTCTCTCCTTTTTTGTAGACAGGGATAATTATGGATGTTTTCCATATATCAGGGATTTTAAATGAATCTAGAATTATTCTAAAGAGTTCAGTTAGTATGGGTGCCAAAGGTAATGCGCATTCTTTTAATAATATGTAAGGGATGCCATCAGGCGATGTCGAATTTCTTCGAGGGAGTTTTTTCAATAAATTCCAAATATTATAGACATTTAATTCAATGTCTGTGATCTGATTAGGATTTACATGGCTGAGTAAGTCATTGTTATTTTCCTTGTACAAAAATGACTTTTGAAAGACATCAGCCAATAAAATACATTTTTGTTCATTCCGAAAAAGAATTTGAAATCAAACCAAAGAGAAATTTTATTTATTAACTAAAATTGTGCTTGATGGCTCCAAAGGGGCTCAAAAAGCATTTCTGCGATAAAATTTATGGTTTGGTGATTTTTAGTCCTAAGAATTCTTTCCATTAACCCTGCAAAGTGAGCAGGTTATAGAAATAGGCTAACAGGGGTGGGACAACTCTCGCCTCTCGTCTCTCGCCAACTCTCGCCATTTTTGGTACTCTCGCCTCTCGTCTCTCGCCTCTCGTTTTTTGGGACGAGAGGCGAGAGTTGAAAATACACCCCTAAAGATTGAACTTTTGAGCAGCCAGAAAAATTTTCAAATTTACGCGAAAAAAAAATCTTAAATCTCTTTCTTTCCTTCCTTAATGTTTTCTCTATTTTTGGATAGCTCCAATTCAAATATGGTCTGCTGGCTAAACCTTCTGCCTTTCATTATTTTTCTCTTGGGTTCAATTCCCCAACGGTACAGAATTTTTTTAATAATTTCTTTAAATTATTTTCAATTGAAATTTTAATTAATAAAAAATATTTCAATTTAAAAATTATTATTTTTTCTTTTTTTAAACAGCCTAAAACTGCAAATTTAACCAAAACTTTGATCATTTTTTGACAAGTTCTGTTAATATATTACACTCAAAATTTTAGAATTTTTCCGGCGGCGCCTATCGGCGGTGCCGATTCGGCACCGCCGGACCCCGCACCCAATGTTCCAAAAAAATTTTTTTTTGGAAAAACAGCGCCACAAAAAAAGCGACTTAAAAACAAAAAATTTAAAAAACAAGTTTTGGTCATTTTTTGAATAAAATCTGTTTACAAATCCGAAGACAATTTTCAAAATTTTTTCGGCGGCGCCTACCGGCACCGCCCGACCCCAACTGTCCCCGAAGTTTTAAAAAACGCACTGCAAAAAAAAGGTGGAAAAAATGGACAAATAATAAAGTTTGTTTCTAAAATAAATATATTTCATGAAAATATTTTTTAATTTTCATGAAAAAATTTTAAAGATTTTTGTTTGGATTTTTCATGACTTGGACTCGGTTTAAAAACTAGGACTCTGACCCGGCTTTCTGTACCCGGCAATACCCTGACCCGGTATTTGCCCAAATACCCAGGCCCGTACCCCTAATTTAATATACGATTTTGAAGTTTTTTAAATTAAAAATAAGGCTACAGAAAAAATTGAAAAACTCTCGCCTCTCGTCCTCTCGCCAACTCTCGTGTTTTTGGGGACTCTCGCCTCTCGCCAAACTCTCGCTCTCGTCTTTTTGGGGACTCTCGCCTCTCGCCAAACTCTCGCTCTCGTCTTTTCTGAGACAAGTCACACCCCTGCTACACTCCTAAAGATTCACGTGCTGGAAATTTTTTAAAAATATACCATCCAAAAACATACGAAAAAATTGTTTTTCTAAAATAAAGTCAGTTTAGGCTTTTCATGGTCGGAGAATCAGATTCTGATATCCATTCGACGGGAGTTGGTGGTTTAACATGTTACCACCATCATCCTACATATTTTGCAATAATTACCATGAGCAAAAAAAATCTCGCGGTCGCGGATCAAATTGTCGCGGTTGCGAAAAAACTCCGCGAATCGTGGTCGCGCCTTCCACCCCTGCCGAGAATCTTTCCTATTATTAAATTTGCATTTTTCATTTTTGTTGCATTTTTCTTAAGGAATTCTAAAAAACTGCTTATCTAATTTAGTGGTTATTGTAATGCAATTTTACATGGCGTCGTCATCTAAATTGGGCAATTTGGCGGATCGGATGAAGCATTTGCTGAGCTCGGGAAGAGACGCGGACGTTCAATTTTTGGTGGGGGACGGAGATGAGAAAAGGGTAAGTTTCCCTAATTTATTTTCCCAAATTTAAATGCCTCGGAAAATTTATAGTCGTGTCTTTTTTATGGGCGTGTAAACCAATAAGGCCAAATAACGCATCAATTTTCATTGAAAATTTTTCATTGGGGGGGGGGCAAGTGCCGCTACAAATGGGGCACACCCCAAATCATTGCCGCCCTAACTTTGCGGGCCAAACTACGGGTTCTTATGGGTTCTGCCGCCCCTTCCCCCTGATATATATTTAAAAAAAATTTTTTTTTTTCGAAAGGGGGGGGGGCTAGTAACATCGGCACTATTACCTTTTTAAATTTTTCATGTAAAATTTCACTTAATCACTGGAAATACGTCATGGTTAAAAATAAAGGTGATTCTTGATCAGCAGCTCTTAAAATTAACCCAGAAATAAATTTATTTGAGGCAAAATTTGCTGAATCTCCAAACAAAATTGAAAATTTTTTTGTTTCCTTCTATTTTCTCATTGTCAGCAAAAAAATTTTCGAATTAAACTAAAAAAATTTTCGGCGACGTTTTCTCCTGCTCCCAACAAAAGTCAATAAATTGGCTACATTAGAATTCCATGTTGGAAAACTGCACGAAAACAGTGCATCATTCCGGAGAGCACCGTTGTCTCGGACGAGTTGCGTCCGTGCCGTGGCATTCCCCCCCCCCCCAACTTCACTCTTTTTAAGCTTTTTCGAGCCCACAAATGCATTCTGAATGTGGCTTCGGACCGATTTGAGGCAATTTACCATTATGGTGCCCAAAATGCAAAAATCGAAGGTGTAAAGGCATTAGAATTATCAATTATATATTTTTCAAAATTTTTAGCCTTTTCCGCCGAACTGTCAAATCCCGTGGAAGTGCCCGATGTTGAAATTGGAGCCTTCAGAGTGATGCTCAGCTTCATTTACGCGGACGATTTGAGCGAATTGAGCGGACAAAACGCAATGGCAGTGCTTTACGCGGGTTGGAATTTTAATGGGATTAAACATAAAAGAATTTTTATTGATCGACATTTTAAAAAACCTGGACATGGATTTCCTGGACAAAAATTCAGGTCCAGGAAAAATTCAGGCCTGAATCCAGATTCGATCTCTAATAATTTTATTTTTTACATTTCATCCAGTGGCGTAGTCCCAGACCCTTGGTTTCGGGGCGGCGGACGAATCAATTAATTTTTTTACTTTTTTGGTTTAGTGGCAGGCTTTAGCCCCCTTAGTCCCGCTGACGGTGGGGGTCAGATGGGCGCCAACCAAATGGGCACCAGCACTGTTTTTGGAGTACAACTACTTTTATGGTTGAATCGAATTGAATACTTTTAATACCATTTGATTTCCCTAAATGTTCTGCCTACTAATTTCGATTAATTTGTTTAAGTTTCAAAAAAAAAAGTTACGACCAAAAAGGTTTGGAAAATCAGTATTTCAATCAACTATTAAAGGAGTTCTACTCCAAAAGCCTGGCTGGCGCCCATAAATTCTAGTGAAAATTGAAATTACAGCTTTCCAAATTTCAAATTCATCGCTGATCAACAAACGATCACGATCGAGAAGATTGCACAACATTTTCTGATCAATTTGCAAAAAGGTCCTCTGATCCAAACAATTGAGCCGCATTTTGGCAAATGTAACGGAAACATTTGATGGAAAAATCCTTAAAAATTGCTTAAACTTGGATCATGAATCCACACTAGTTCGACTAATTTCGAACTCAACGAACCCAAATTCGAACACGAGCCAGCATTATTAAAAATAAATTTGTTTTTCTCACCTCCAATTCGAAAAGGAGAGCTTGGGCATACGCAAAGAAAACATTGCGCAATTCAGGGATTGGAAATTTGCAAAGATCTGCCGACCAAAGCAAAAAAGGTCTCCAATTTTACATGGCCGTACCCCTCCGTTAAATGGCCGCTGACCCCCCCCCTCCCTTCGCAAAAATTTCGGTTGACTCCTCCCCCTTTCTCATGTATGTTATACTCTTGAAAGAAAACATAATTGTTATAACTTTTTTAGGATTTTTCCTGCCAATGTTTGCGTTACATTTGTCAAAATGTGAGCCGATTATTCAAATCAAATGAATTTTTGCGAATTGATCAGAATTTGCTTTGTGAAATATTTGAACGTGATCAGTTGATGATCAACGATGAATTTGACCTTTGGCAAGCTGTAATTAATTTAAATTGGAATTTATCTTACAAATTAATTAATCCGTTTGTTTTCCATCATTAGGCACTCCGTTGGGCCAATGAAAAGTGCCGTCAAAAAGCAATCGAATGTTCCGCTGAAAATCGTCGTGCTGCGCTTGGCCCGGCACTGTTCAAAATTCGCCTTCCTCTCATTTCAATTGAGGATTTTACTGAAAACATCTGTAGCAATTATTAAAACTAATTGAAATTAATTTATGTATTTTTGCAGTTTCTTCTGGAATTCTGACAGACGATGAATTTATCGCTGTTTATCAGTCCAATTCCCACCCGAATCTCCGTGATGTGCCTGGGCTTAAACCGTTGAAATTTCCATGGCATGGAAGAATTTCTGACTGGAACATAGCCAAAGGCAACAGAGGGACCCTGGCGATGGAAATTGAGAAAATTTCTGAATTTTCACGAGAGAAAGTGGCAAGTGAGCGGAACAGTGAAATCGAAGTGTTCATAAAGGGACTTCCGTGGAAAATATCGGCACAAATTAAAATTGATAAAAAAACGGAGAAAAAATGGCTAAGCTTTTTCCTTTGGTGCACCGCTTCCAAAAATGGTAAATATAAATTTAATGTTAAATTTTTAATTACTTTTAATTTGATTGCCAAAGATGGAAATTGGAGTTGCAAATGTTCGGCAACCCTTCGAATTGTTTCACAAAAGAGCGGAACGGAGGATTTGACGAAAAAAATTGACCGTATTTTAAACAACAAAATGAACAATTGGGGATTTCCTTATTTCATTACTTTTACGGTGAATGACAGCCAAAACACCATTTCTTTGCTAAATAAATTGCAAAATTAAGAAATTAATGGACCCGAGCAAAGGATTTTACAACAAAAATGAGGATAAAGTGACGCTGGCCATTGATTTTACGGTGGGAGAAGAAAAAGGAACAAAAAAACGCAAATTGACCGATGAATAAGCCAATCCAATCACACTCATTTTCTATTATTTTCTCATTTTCAAATTTTATCAAATCCTGAATCTTGCTTTTTTCGTATTATTTTTTATTTTTCATAGAATATTTTGTGCTTCTCCACTGACAATGACCATTTCGCCTTTTCAACGATAATAAATGAAAACAAACATTATTTAAACCGCCGGTGTTAGGTCGAACCTCAAACGACACAATGGGGTGAACCTAAAAGAGATAATTTTAATAATTTTATTTTAATAAAAATTAGCTTTTCTAAATGGAATCCCGCAGTGATTAATCCCGCAAATATGAAAGAATAAAAAAGTGGATGATGAATAAGCCCATCGCCTAATACTCGGGTCATGGCGTGCTGAGCCGAACCGAAAATAGTCTCATAAATTTTAACATTATTATATATTTTAATTAAAAAACATTGCTTTAAAATAATTAAATTTAAATATTTTTATTGACACTGAGACTATTTTCGGATCGACCTAGCACCGGGTCATGGCGTTTCGTACAATGGGCAGTCCGTACAATAGGCAGTTCGTACAATGGGCGATTCGTACAGTCCGTAACAAAATTATAGGTCCAAGAATTTTTTTGCTACTTCACCTATTTCTCATGGACCAATCGAGCTGAAATTTTTACCTCGCATACCCTCCCCATAAATATTAGGATCCACGCAAAAAATCAGAAAGTTTAGAAGAGAAATTTTTTTTTTATGATTTTTTCCCGAAAATTGCACCAAATTTGCTGTAACAAAATTATAGGTCCCAAACTTAAAACACTTGGAAAATTTTTTATAGCCAAAATGCCGAAAGGATCAAAATTATCTGAGCAAGAACGGGGTAAAATACTTGCACTTCGACAAGAAGGCCTTACTCATAGACAAATTGGCGAGCGTTTGGGGCGTTCGCACAATGTAGTCCAAAATTTTTTTAAGGGACAGAAATTTAAAAAATTTCAAAGCTTAAATTTGGAGTCCAGGATCAGGCCATTTCAAAATTATGGTCTTTAATGTGCATCACCGGAACCTAAAAGCCTTAATTTTCTTTAAAAAAATCATGTCAGAATCGCAACATTTGTTTAGTTTTAAACAAAATTGTAAGATACTGTACTGCGATGTCAATCGGTTCCATTGACGGACCAAACTTCGGCTTTGAAAACTTAAAGATTTTTGAGATTCGAACTTCGAGCAAAGCACCCCCTAATGATAGGCTTAATAATTAGTAATGATACTTTTTTCAGTTTTTGTTCAAAAAATCGCGTCGCAAAAAAATTTTTCCAAGCAATTAATTAATGTGTTAAAATTTATGACCCAAAGACACAAATTGGCTTTTTTGTCTAAATCTTTAAAGATATATTTAGGCTTTTTCCCACCAATGTTTGCTTTATATTTGTCAAAATGCAGAAGCATTGTTCAGATCAGAGGAATTTTTTGACATTGACCAGAAATTGGGTAAAAGTGAAGAATACTGACGTAGTTGAATTTATATATAAATGATATATCATTCGACTCCTCTAGGCCTATAATGAAAGAATTTTTCGGGGGCGACCATTTCCTGGTGAGTTACAGACCCAGGACTGAAGTGGCAAAATGGCTGTGGGACTGAACCGTCCAAAGCCTTAAAACGCACAAAAATGCAATAAAATATTAATCAGTCGATTCCTCTTGTTTCTAATTGCCAGAAATCTATTTCTAATTGCGCGCAGCGCCCGCCTTGGCGAGCATGCGAAGACGGAGCAAGTAGTGGGGCGAGACGGAGGGCGATTTTTGGTCTAATGGTTGAAATGATTTTTTATTAGTGAATTGTCCAATTTTAGTTTGTTCTGAATATGTAAGTCATTTTTAGACCAAAAATAAAAAATTGGAAAATTGAAATTTTCGACTTTTACTCGAATCAGCCGCAAACCAACAAGCAGTTGGGAGGTCAGGATGGATGGTTTAAATGAATAAACAAATAAAAAGGTTAAAGATCGAAAATGTCAATTAAAAAAAAACAAAACAAAATGGGGAGGGGGGGAAGAAGAAATACAACCGCCCCTCGACAACAGCCGGCAGCAACCGCCCGCGGCTAGTAGCGGACGCACATCAGCGGCTCCCCATCCTTGGAGAGCTTGCCGTCGTCGTCCTCCCCCCACAGGCACGTGTCCCCGTCCGCATTGGTCCCATAGAGCAGCCCGAAGGAGGCTGCTGCTGCTCTGCAATTTAGTAAATATATAAACAATACATTTATGGGCGGCTGATCATAATGCTGCCAATAAAGTTAACCAGAATATAGGAATTATTAATAAATTTAGTCAAACATAAGAATCCACCTGTCCCCGTCCCCAGCGATTCTTCCTGTTGGCCGCCCCCTTCTCGGTCATCATCAACCAAAATATTGTTGTTGTTGTTGTTGTTGTTATCAGTCATTAGAGAGTGAAAGATAGCTAGAGATTTCATATCAACAATGTAATTGACGAAAAATGATGCAGATAATAAATGTATTAAAAATACATTATAAAAAGGTACGCAAAGTATGAATATGTGATCAATATGCAAATTTATTAAAACATTTAGTAAATAAATTGATAAATAAGGCAAATTACAACAAAAATGAAAAAATTATATGGTGGAAGTCAGAGATGAAGCAAACACAAAGAAAGAAATGGGATCGAAGATTGAAATTTAATAAATAAATTGAAAAACATAATGGAAACAAAAGCCCCCCCCCCCCTTCACCATGTGCTGTCAAACAGCATCAATCCTTTCCAGCAGCCTGTGGATCATAAAGGACTCAAAGCGGTCCATTATGCTTTCCAGATGCGACGTGCCATAAGTGTAAACTTTTGTGTTGATCGCCTTCGAGTGTCCCATACCCTTCGCCGTTCGGTCCAACAGCAAACTGGATGTTTCAGCTTGGTTCCGGTTCCGTTCGACCAAAGCCTTCAGCACAGGATGCGTTCGCAACAGCCCAATGAGCTCGGCACTGAACAGTGTACGGGACGTAGCGCCGGCATGCCGAATTTCATGGAGCGAACCCAGAGGAAATTTGAGCTTGAATGTGTGCAACAGCCCCTAAAGGATATGAAACATATATTTATTGGCTTCTGCTTATGAAGATAAGATATATACATTGAGCAGCCTGTTCATGTTGTTCAACTGGAACGGTTTGCCGTCCCGCACGTTGAAAAAAAAGGGTCCGAGGGCAAAATGTCAATGTGATCAATGTGTTGGTAACGGTAAATGGCAACCGCCGAGTATTCAAACATACTTTTCTGTTTTGGTTGTGGGGGGGGGGTGCAATATTTTGTATAGAAACACTCTAAAAACAACCTCAAGCTGTCTGTCGGCGATGAGGTACTGTGTTGTGTCATTCGTTTTAATATTTTTTCGGAAATAATATTTATTAATTTCCATAATAATATTTGTATTGTTTTTATATTTTTTATTTCTTTTTATCAGAAATTTTGTATAGAATTAATTTTTTTTTCTTGAAATTTTAAAATTTTTTATTACTTTTTTGTTTTCCAAAACATCTTTTTTCACGTCGCTCTTTTCTAAAGACTTAAGGAGAAAGGGTACGGCGTCCGGCGGTGCCGATAGGTGCCGCCGGGAAAAATTTGAAAATTTGGTTAGATCTGTTAACAGATTTTGTCCAAAATATGCTAAATTTTTGCAATTTTGAGCCAATTTTTTTTAATAAGGTTAATGACTTTTTGGGCCCTGTGATGCCGATAGGCAGCGCTAAATTTTGGAATTAAGCTCTATTTTCTAAGATTTTTCACCAAAAAAATTTATGAATTTCGGTAAATTTTTGTTTTTCTTCAATATGTATTTTGTCAAAATATGCCAAGATTGGTCGATTTCTATGAGTATTTAATTTAAAAAAAAACAATTTGTCACAAAGAAAATAATTAAAGAAGAAAACGTCAAACGGTAATGTCAATGGCACTAACCTCTACACCACATTCCAAATGTCCAAAATTGAGCAAATCTTCTTTATTTAATAAAAATTTGGCAAATGGTTAAAAAAATTCAAATTTCGTCTAACTTTTTTGCATTTTCTCCCACGAAAATGCCATTCTTAGGGGTGTATATTTAACCCCGATCCCGATCGGGGTGGCAACAGCCCATATATATATTAATTATATCCCCCACAAAAATATTAATTATACATTTATTGGCAAATGCCCATATTAAAACTATTAAAAAATAATTAATTTCATTTAATTAATTTAATTTAAGTAGCCTGTCAACTATTAAATAAATTAATTTTAAAAAAATAAACAATTAAATTAATTTAGTAGCCTACACAGTAAGCGAACAAAAAACCTCAACTAGCATATGCAACCCAGCATAGACGTTCTGCAACCGCCCATCGTCATCGTTCGCTTCTTCCGCCGCGGAGATGGCGGGCGGACACAAAAGTTTACAGGCACAGCGTATGAGGCGCTCCTCTTTCAATTTTCCAATAAAGTCGCGCAAAAATTCCACAGCAAAGGTCGACAGTTTGCCCTCATATAAATTTTGCTCAAAGAACGTGTCCAAAGATTCGCCGCGCATTTTAATTCAATTAAAATCTGCAAAGAACAAATATTATGCTCAAACGTGTCCAAAGATACGCTCCGCATTTAATTCAATTAAAATGTGGAAAAACAAAATAATAAAGGAGTGGCAAATTTGAAAAGCACATTTACGCTATCGTCGCAAAACGTACAGCGAAAATTCAAATCTAGATACATTCATAGGCATCAGCCAATAAATGTATCCCTTTTACCCGGTATATAATAGAGACCAAAGTGTGTATAATTTAATTGCTGATACAATTTAATTTACATACATTTATAGGCATCAGCCAAAAAATTAATGCGCTTGTTTAGAAAGGGATTATAGAAAGGGATTATTTAAATCAATAACCTATTTATTCTGCATTTTTTTACATCAATCAATTCTTAAACGGCAAAAATTTAATAAAATCCTATATAATAAAGTTGAGTGTCTGTATCCAAGTTTGAGGGTACAAAGCCTCTCGCCTCTCGCCTCTCGCCAACTCTCGCCATTTTTGGTACTCTTCTGAATACGTCAACCCTGCTTGCAAAGTGCTTGGCCAGCGAGAGTTGAAAATACACCCCTAAAGATTGAACTTTTGAGCAGCCAGAAAAATTTTCAAATTTACGCGAAAAAAAAATCTTAAATCTCTTTCTTTCCTTCCTTAATGTTTTCTCTATTTTTGGATAGCTCCAATTCAAATATGGTCTGCTGGCTAAACCTTCTGCCTTTCATTATTTTTCTCTTGGGTTCAATTCCCCAACGGTACAGAATTTTTTAATAATTTCTTTAAATTATTTTCAATTGAAATTTTAATTAATAAAAAATATTTCAATTTAAAAATTATTATTTTTTCTTTTTTTAAACAGCCTAAAACTGCAAATTTAACCAAAACTTTGATCATTTTTTGACAAGTTCTGTTAATATATTACACTCAAAATTTTAGAATTTTTCCGGCGGCGCCTATCGGCGGTGCCGATTCGGCACCGCCGGACCCCGCACCCAATGTTCCAAAAAATTTTTTTTTGGAAAAACAGCGCCACAAAAAAAGCGACTTAAAAACAAAAAATTTAAAAAACAAGTTTTGGTCATTTTTTGAATAAAATCTGTTAACAAATCCGAAGACAATTTTCAAAATTTTTTCGGCGGCGCCTACCGGCACCGCCCGACCCCAACTGTCCCCGAAGTTTTAAAAAACGCACTGCAAAAAAAAGGTGGAAAAAATGGACAAATAATAAAGTTTGTTTCTAAAATAAATATATTTCATGAAAATATTTTTTAATTTTCATGAAAAAATTTTAAAGATTTTTGTTTGGATTTTTCATGACTTGGACTCACCATAAAAACTAGGACTCTCAAGCACTTATCCACGCAAAGAAGGTTGAACAAAAAAGAATTGATAGCGTGGAGACTCAAACAAACAACATATTGGAAGCCACTACCAAAGCAGTGAAAGGGGAAGAGTTCAATAGAATTTTGATTGAAAAATTAGTTCGCCTGGTTCAGTCACTCGCCAACTCTCGTGTTTTTGGGGACTCTCGCCTCTCACTCAGCCTCCGCAAAATCGAAAACAATCTGAAGCATCCTCTCGCCAAACTCTCGCTCTCGTCTTTTTGGGGACTCTCGCCTCTCGCCAAACTCTCGCTCTCGTCTTTTCTGAGACAAAAAACAAACAACGAATCAGACACTACAACCCAATCATCAAGCACTAATCTGTGATCAAAAAATAAATTGTGATAATATTTGTTAATTCTATTTAATTGTGATAATAACTTGATATTTTATGTTTATATACATAACACCAATTATTTCTCCTTATTCTTTTTATATTTTATCTCGTAATTTTTTTACATTTTAGTTAAATAAAAATGTATTCTCCTTTGTTTAAAACCTCTTTGCCTAAAAGCTCTGTATCTGTGGAAAGTCGTCGAAACACCATCTACCTTTTGAACCCAACGGGCACTGTTAAAAAAATGTGTCGTGGGGAGGCTGCACAGCCGCAGAAAGGGGCGGATGCCACGGATGTTAAGCAGCAGCAGCACCTAACGAAACTGGAGAAATAATAAACCAAGGTTATTAATCTTTGAAAATGATTACGGGGCTTTAATCACTGAACCATAACCAAATTATTTTTACCATTAATCAAGATTTTATTATTAAAGTCAAAAAATTTAAACTTAATCCTTCTAAATATACATTTAAAATTACTATTGTTTCGAGCAGCATTTTTTGATGGCTTTTTAAAATGTAATCGTGTTAAACCTGCAGGGGACTGAAGCCATCCGAGCGGCGGAGAAAAAAGGGGCGGATGCCACCGATGTCAAGCAGCAGCACCACCACCAGCAGCAGCAGCAAATGAAAAAAGGGGCGGATGCCACCGATGTCAAGCAGCAGCAGCACCACCACCAGCAGCAGCAGCAGCGACAACCAATGAACTGGGCAAAGGGAATACGGGGGGAGGATGGAAAGTGGTGCGGACTCTGCAAGGTTGTAAACCATTGGCCACACGAATGCCCACTTTATCTGAACCAGCGTGAAGACGGCGGGGTGGGTATATGTTTGTAGGTGATTAAACAAATACTTTTATAATCCTTTAGAACCGTGTTTCTTGTCTGGCCTGCAGGGGCATTGGTCACATTCCCACGGAATGTTGGGTCATGAGAGAGTGGAGTAAGTGGTGACGATTATTTGCGTTTAGCATTTTTTTTTCAAGTTGGTTGGGCCGTACCATTTCTTGGCCAAGCAAAGTTTGAAGGGGCGGATGCCAGCGAGCTTAAGCAACATGCTTGTTTCGCATGCCTGGAAGTCGGCCACCAGCTCCCCAGCTGCAATAGCGTAAGTTGGTGGGATGGGTCCTTTCTTCACGAGGATGACAACAAGAATTATACCTTTATTGGCAGTTGCCCATAAGGGTATTCTTTAAATACACCTACAGTGTACATTTGCAGGTCCTCCGCGACGAATTTATCGCATTCGCCCGGAGGAACAAAGTCATCCAGCGGATGGCAATGGCACCCTCAGATGAGACCTACAGATGGACGGATCTGGAGGTGAACTGTGCTAACACCATCGTTGAAACGCACCGTCGCTGCTTCAGTATGTTCTTTGCAGGGTGACTTTTTTTATAAGTAATGTTTAGTCAAGCCACAGCTGGAGTGGCGCTTCACTCCTTTTATGAAGGCCAATGGGGCTGGGGCGGATGCGGCTGCTGAAAGCCAACGGGCTGTGGAGAGAAAGGTTAGCTTTTTCAACAAAACTTTACATCAAAACTTCCTGTCAGGAAGTTATGCGGGCTGCATTAGCTGCTGGACCTAAAAATCCGCCGGGCTTTGACCCCGTAACTGTTAGTTTTTTGCAATTAAATTAGTTTAAGTTAAATTTTAACGTTCTATTTTTTATCATCCTAGACGCGGTTTGACGGCTACGCAAAATACAGCAAGGAGTGGTTGCTGGGTTATTGGCAGAAAAATGGGGCGGATGCTTCAGGAAGGACGATTTATGTTGGGCGAAACCGTAAGTTTGCAATCTGCTTTAAACGGGGTATTCATGAGCAGGTGCCTTTGAATGCCCAGCCTCGGGAAATAAAAGATTAGAGGCTAAAACAATTACCTTTATTGGCATATTCCAATAAAGGTATTAACTGTATATTTTATTTTTCTGAAAGACACCCCAAATCGAGTTTGTGATATAGTAGGCTAAGACAATTACCTTTATCGGCATATGTCGATAAAGGTAATTGTCTTATATTTAAATCATTTCCTATTCACAAATCAATAAAAGATATACTGCATACATCGTGATGTCTTTGAGAGTGACTAATTAGTGCATCTCTTTAGCCCCTGTTCGCTACATTGTGAAGGATGGCTTCGCCAGCTTGCATAAAGTCCACGTGGAGAACGGAATGTCGAGGCTGGGGCCGCTTTTACAAAAAGTCGCCTTGGCCGAGCACACCGAAAATGGGTGGCGGGTGAGCAAGGGCGGATGCACTGGTGGCGGTCCGTCCACATCACAGCAGAGCGAGGGCGGATGCAAAGTATGCGGAGATAAGGCAAAGCGGGGGGAGGGAATGAGCCCAAGATGGTGGAGAAAATGGAGGGCAAATTCATTCCATCCGTTTTAGAATATCCTTATAGTATATTTTTCATCAGGGTGCTGACAGCGGTACCGATGGCGGCGTCTACAGAAGCACAGTCTGCGCTTGGGAATGGGACGAGTTCTAAATGAAGGCCGGATGGATGTTGGCGGCGTGTGGCTTTTTTTTCACGTTCAATAATCATCCTATTCCAACCACCCTCCCGGTCCCCAACTCGTAAATCTATGCTGTTGTGGCTGTCCCCACTGGGACGGACAACAGGAAAGATTTACGGGATGCTTTAGAATTATTTTGGAAATGGAAACTCAGGGTCCCCCATAAGAGGGGACTCTTTATCCCAAACGGCCCTCTTTAGGGCCATATAGAGCGAACTCCGTCTGACTCGGACTACGTCCGGCTCCGTGACCTCCTGCCGGAGCAGAGGAATGTCAGGGAGGCAGCGGCCGAGGAGGTTTGGTTTAATAGCGTGTGATAGAGAGATTGGGAGAACGACATAAGTGCAAAAGTAAAAATAGTCCAAAATCGAGTTTCTTAAATATTAGGTTAAAATATATACCTTTATCGGCATATGCCAATAAAGGTAATTGTCGTATATTTTAATCATTTAATTCCTCAAGGGCGTAAATAGGCATTTTTTTAAGGACATTCTTGTCGCTGGGGCACAGGACCTGAATGCCATTACCGGCAGGAAGGCCAAATCTGAGGCGGAGCGCCAGGAGCTCACCAACCGACTGATTGAGCGCTCGATGCGCGTGGCGCGCCAGATGAAGCAGTTGCAGAATCATGTACCTTTTAAGCATTTTAAATGATAATATAATGCATTTTTTAGTGGCACGAATCCAGTGATTCGCTGCGCAACTTGAAATTGGCGGTTGCCAGTAGGGACCGTGAAATCAAGCTGCTGAAGAGAGAGCTCCGAAAGGAGCAGGTGGAAAAGAAAAAAGAAGTGGAGGATTTGGAGGAGAGCGTGCACGAACACGTGCAGACCGTCAAAGGGGTATTTTTGATATCCGTATGGACAGCAGCCAATACGGGTATCGTTTATATATTTTTTCCAGGCCATTCAAATGTCAGCTATCCAGCAGGGGCTGTTGCGTCTGTTTGGCAGAACTGCGATCATGGCAAAGATTGAAGAGAGCGAGAGCGAGGAGTTCAACTTCCTGTTGGAGGACCCGGCTTTGGCCGGCCCAGAAAGGTATAGCGTGATTTTAAAATGCTATACCTTTTATAATTAAAATATATAAAGAATACATTTATTGAAAACAAGTAATTAGCAATTATCCCCCCGCCCACCCAGCTGAACCACAAAAGCGCAAAAAGCAGAATGAGCGGGCGGTTGCACCACCACCGCAGGAACAACGCTACGACGAATATGTGGCGGCACAACAACAACAACTCCGCCGCCGTCAGTTTCCTGTAGCCAGGGAGCTTGCTGAGAAACTGCTAGCCGATGTTCCCGGCACGACTGCCGACATGGATGCCCAACAAGATGCCCTGGAGGAAGCTTTGGTAGGAGATGTGGTGCAGTGGCAAGAACCGCTGGACCGTCTGTTGGCGCCGCGTCTCGCCAGAGAGGGCTTAGTCAGCCCGGGCAACGACAACATGCTGTCACCAATTGTTGGGCCGCGGCGTCCCTCTGTGGAGAGGGCGGTTGCCACTGCCACTGTTGTGAATGTGAAGAAGGAGCGACGTTCAAGCGTCGCCGGCACGCCTGCAAGGGTATGCTTAATACCTTTATTGGCAGTTGCTAATAGAGGTATTATTATTATACAGGGAGCTCCCGTCAGTGAACACTCCGCAAGGTGGGCGGTTGCTCCCAAAGCGCAAGAGCCTGCGATGCTGCCTATGAACATCAAATGCGGGGGCGCTGACGGAGGCCATGGCTATGGCTGTGGCGTGCCATTCACTCGTGTCAAGTTTAATAAAAAAACTAAGAACAATGAGTGCATCACCGATAAGAATTGGCCATGCATTGTGTGCCAAACCCGCTTTCACACAAACAAGGCGAAGGGCTGTTGCAAAGCATGGCATGGCCTTTCACCTGAAGCAAAGGAAAGTTGGGTGTGTGAGAGGTAAACAAATTTGAAAAGCCAAGCCTAATGCCCATAAAGGTATTATGTATATATTTTTTATAGGTGCAAGGAGGATAGGCTTCAAATCGCACGGGCGGATGCTGCTGCGGAGGACGTGTCGACGACTGAACAAGAGCAGTCTTCCGCCGCCGATGATCCTTCCTACGAGCCCGGAAATCAAAGTTTGGAGGAGGCGGATGCCACTCAAGAGGACACTGGCACCTGCACCACCGACTCCATGGTCCAGGATCTGCACATTGATGAAGAAGATCAGGAGGATGAAAACTGATGGGCGGTTGCTGCTTCAACGTACTAGCATAATTGCTAGGGCGCACTCAGCCCATTGCCACACCAATTAACCGTTTTTTTAAATTTTATTTTTTTGCTTTTTTGCTAAAATCTGATCGATCGCCATTTGGCGCATTTTTTTATGTAAAATTTTTCCAACCACCCGGTCGGTCCGCGCCGCGGGTCCATTGCTGTTGATGCTGCTGCTGCCGCGCTGCGGCTGTCCCCATTGGGACAGGCGGGCGGCACAGCAGCGTCGACAGCGGGTCGGTCGCAATTTAATGAAAAATACTAATAAGAGGAGAATTATGGTCCCTAGAGAGGAGAGTGAAAAAAACGCAGCGTGGCCGGGCGGGTGGTTCATCACCATTTCATTGATAGCCAATTTTGGCACTCATTTATTTGTATTGTATCAATAAACTTTTAAAACAAACTGTCTTCGGCTTGGGTGGGCTGAAAAGGGTAAAGCCAACACTTAGCGTTCTGTTTAGGGGGGGCGGGGTGGCGAAGGGGGGATCCCGACTATTGGCGGGCGAATAAATAGTTTCGGTCTCTATTATATGCCGGGTATTTTGGATACACTTATTGGCATCCACTAATAAGTGTATCCAAAATACATTGTACTAACTATTCCTTATAGGGGCAAGCAGTGCCAAGACCCTAGTGTGAGGGGTGGAAAAGAAAAGACATGCGAAATTGAGTGGACAGAATGTTGGGGAAAGAAGCGAGAGTGTTGGCGAGAGAGAGGCAGAAGAATTGCCCACTCCCCCTCCCCCCCCCTTTCATCCCATCACATTTTTTCTCCCAATTCACAGTCCCTTATATGTAAGGGAGTGCAGTCTTCTGCCTGTCGGGGCGGCGGCACCGGTGCGGCGAAAGCCTTCCGGGGTGCTTGCGGTGCTTTCCATCAGGAGCAGCTGATGGAAGCGCTGGCGGGTGCCCTGCTGACGGACTGTTCAGGACGATGTTTTCTGATTAAGCGGTTGCAAGAAAATAGTGAAAAGTCTGGTGCAAGTGAAAGTGAATTTTGATCAAAAATGTTCGGAAATGTTTAAATTTCTTTTTTCACGTCCTGAATTGCTCAAAAAAATTGCTGGAGGTGAGAAATATTTCGTAAATGCTCATTTTATTGAATAAAAGGCAAAAACAAGCCCCAAAACAACGTTTTAAAAAATGTACTTAATTTTGACCCTAAAAACTTATTTTTTACTACTGATTTACTTATTTCGGAAAATTTTCGATGCGACCTCTGATTTAAGCATAAAAAATTAAAAAGAAATGAAAGGGAAAGAGAAATTAACAAAAATTTGGGAATTAATCGTGACAAAATTTACAAATGGAAGAGGGAATTGAAGAAGGAAATATTCAAATTTTTAATCATTGTCCCATTTTGTTGAAGCTACAATTATTAAATTATCAAAGGAACAAAAAATAGAAAAAAATAAACAATTTGAAAAAGTTAAAAAAGAATTTACAAGAACATTCAATTTGAAACCCAATTGGAAAATTAATGAAAAAATAGCGGAAAAAATTTGCGTTCAATTTAATACAATTTGTGATTGGAAGAAAAAATCAAAATTGATAACACGTAATTTAATTAATTAAACCTTTTAAATTGTAAAATTTAATTTAAAACTTTTCTTTTTAGGAGAAAGAAAAGTTTACTCGGATGCTGAGAAATTGGAATATGTGAAAAGAGATGAGGAGATGAAAAGAAGAAACCCAATGATAAGTGATAGAAAAATTGCCGAAAAATTAAGCATTCCAATTGCCAACTTAATACGATGGACGAAGAAATTGGGCACCAAACTGAACCGTTAGCATTTCGATCATAGTAATTAGGGTTTGCGGATTTTCAGCGATTTATTTTATTTATTGTGTCTTTAATTCGGTGATAATGCATGAAAAAAGTTTTCATCCTGAAACTCTTCATTTTAATCTTCAGTGCAACATTTCGGCATCGGGATTCATCCCTCATCCAATGACATCAACATCCCAATAACAGCAAATTTAGCTTAAATGCTCCTCGTAAATGAGATTTTGGATGTGAATTTTAAAAATCATAAAAAAATCTTAGAATTGGTCGATTCATATGGGGTCCTTTGCATTATATGTTAAATAAATCTGGGCTTTACTGGTTCAGAATTTTTTACAAGGCATTTTTGAATGTTGGCCAAAATCTTTTATTGTCATTTTTCGAGAGGACAGTTTAAACGGTTAATATGAGATAAAACATATTTTCTGAAACAGACAACCCAATATATCCATCGATTCCTCTTTAAATGGGCAAGACTCATTGCACCAACCCAATACTATTCACGTTGAGAGCGTGAACTTTTCGCCGCCCTTTACGCTCATTGACACCGCGGGCAGGGCCGCGGCACTCCGTGGCCAAAAGTGTTGGCCAGTGCCATTAATAATAGATATATTAAAACAAAACACGGAAAAGCGATTAATTTAAAAAAATACAAGAAATAATTCCAATGATCCATTGTTGTAAATAAAATAAAATAAATTTTTTTTATTAAATTTTCTTTAGAATTTGGTTCCTATTTTAGAATTCAAAGGTTTTTATTTACATATATACTTAGGAAATTAAATAAAATTTTATGAAAATATTCTTTCTAACTAATTTTTCAGCATTTAAAAATATGAAAAAAGGGTACTTATTCGGTTTAGGGGATACTTTTAACATACATTTTTAAATGCCTATAAAATTTATAGGCATTTAAAAATGTATGTTAAAAGTATCCCCTAAACCGAATATGTTCAATTTATTAATGAATTTTTTAGACTCAAAAAATGGTGAAAATTAATTTCTTTATATTTTAGGGATCGGATTTTTAAGTTTAGTTAGTTTTTCTGCGGCTTTAACTCGACGAGAAATCCACGTAAAACACATTTTTTGGGGTCGGGGTCGTTTTCGCGCCAGCCGAGTTTTTGATCTATAACTTTTTTCATTGTCAACCAAATACAATTTTCTTGGTATCATTCGGTAGCCCTAAGTATCCTCTATTAGCCTGAAAAACTGCGAAAATTTTTGTCAAGGTTCAAATAGTTATGGCTAAAAATGTTTAGAAAACCAGTTTTTTGAAGTTTTCTGGCCATAACTTTTTTGAACTTTAACCAAATATTACTTAGGGCTATCGAATGATACCAAGAAAGTTGGATTTGGTTGACAATAAAAAAATTGTAGTTCAAAAACTGGCTGGCGCGAAAACGACCTGGCCTGCATTTTTTGTTCGAAAATTTTGCGTTTTATCGCCCTTATTCACCCTTTGAAATCCTTATTTTGGATGTTCGCCCTTAAAATAAGTGTTTGCCCATATTTTGGCATTTCGTCCTTATTTTCGCCCTTATTTCTAGATTTTTAAATTTTTTCATGTAAAATTCACAAATTCTTTAACAAAAATGCAATGAAAAAAACTTTTTTTTACGCGATCACATTTGGCGACTTATTCAAAAATTTTCAAAAATTTTTCCACTAAATTTGTTTTTTTTCTTGACCAAAATTTTGATTTGAAATTTATTTATTTTGGAAAAATGTATTCAAAAATTTCGAATATATACAATTATTTGCAACTGTAATCAATGGGCTTCATTTTATTTTTCAATTGTTAAAGTTTTTTTCGAATAAGGAAAATTTTTAAACCCAAAAAATTTTATCAAGAAAAAAATAATTAAATTTGGGATCAATTTTAAAAGGCCAATAAAGACGAAATGGAAGACACAAAGGCAAACTTGTCGCAAAATATTAAAAAAAGAAAAAACTTTGGAGGAACAAATAATAATTTAGTGACAAAATTAAAGGTGCCAAAAATTGAATTGGAACAATTAAGCGAAGAAAATGAATGAGTTTGATGAGCAAGTTGATCAGAATGTTTCGTCTGCTGATCAGATAAGAATTGACGGAATTTGCACGAAAAGTTCATGGGAGCGAACGCAAAAGTGAAATTTTATACGTAAAGGGAATGCCATGGAAAATATGGGCATAAATCAGAACGAAAAATAAAAGCAATGAGAAATGGTTGGACTTTGCGCTTCAGTGTGACGCCCCTGAAAAAGGTGCTTATCAAATGATATTTTTAGAAATTTTAAAAATTCTACAAAAATAGGTGTAACATATTCTGAAAAAATAACTTCTAAGCTAACTTTTGATACTGATCAAGAAATATTTTACATCAACTTGATCAGACCACTCCTTCATGGTGATCAGGACACACCAAAATACAGTGAAAATCGGGAAAATTTTGGAAAAAAATTCCTAGGGGGTTGGGAAATTTTTTCGAAAATTTTGAGTATGCCTACCAGATGAGCACTTTTTTGAAACGAAACGAAATTTTTTGTAATTTTGCAGACTGATAGAGCACACGTAGCGCTATCGACTGATACGATGAAAAATTTTGTTGCTTTGGAGCAAAGTTTTATTATTATCATATTCATACTCATTATATTTTCCTAATTCCATGTCTACTACCTATTCTATATAGAATTATGTGTCGTTGCCTTCCTCTTTCGCGCGGGAATGAAAAAAAATACCCCTACAGTCGAAAAATTTTCCGAATTATGATAAAAAAATTTATTTTAAAAATTGAACTTATTCGAAAAAAAGTTTAAGTATTAAATAACAATTAAGTTTTTATGTGTTTGACACCTAAAAAACGTTTATAAATTTTTTTTTGCCATTTTTGCGCTTTTCACGATTGTTTCTGCCTAAAAAACGAAGCCTTTAGTACCAAAGATTTTTAATCGTCATTTTCTGAAGAAAATTCCTGTCATCTCTTACTTTAATACATGCGTAAGACTCAAAATAATCCAAAATTTAAAAAAATCCAATAAATTCAATTATATTTAAATGTATGTGATTTATCATTCGAATTTGAAGTACCCATCGGAAAACAGAGAAAATCGGCAAAAAATAATTTGCGGAAAATAAAATTTTTAATTTGATGTGAGAATGTTGGAGAGGCGATGGACAGCACGGGGGAGGAGGAAATGATCACCATAATTATAAGTGATTTGGAGAGGAATAAGCAGTGAATAACAACGGAATTTGGTGAAAACGGAAAAAAATAATCGAAAAGCGAGGCCTGGTTGGCCAAGTCAGGCAAAACTAAGCAAAATTGACAAAATTAAGACCAATGAGTGATTAGAAAACGATTAAAACACACAACACACGGACATTAAGTGAACATAGAGTTTTCTAAGTAAATCTGGAAAATATCATCTGCTTTTGTTGGACTTTGCTGACTCGGATTTGATGAGGAGGCCATCGATTAGTTTTTTAATTGTTTTTTTGCGACGACATTGGCACGGCACTCCAAAATTCATCGGTTAGGTTTTTTACATATTTGGCTTGCTTCTCCACCAACACAATTCTGCTTCATGCCATGCTGCTCGGTGTGCAGCGACCACCGCCTGCCGAAGTGCTCAACATTTGCTGCTGTTGTCCGTCCATGCCGCCCATTAGCCTTAAACATTTAAATCTTTCAAATTTCGCGCCAACTTTGACACACCGTTTTGTTTTTGCCCTTCGATTTTTGAACCAAATTTTGACATTGTGCGTGGAAATGTGCGGGTAATTCTGGCGATAGGCCATCGAGTTAAGGTAGTCCGTGTACTGTTCAATCTGCAGCCAGCCCGGGTGGGGATTATCCTGAAATTGGGCAATTAAAAGAGAAAATTAAAAAAGAAAAACGAAAGAAATGACTCACTTCAAACCACCGTTCAAGGATGGGCTGAAAAATAACAATAAATTAACTAATTAACAAAACAATCTGTCTGTCTGTCCCATATATTAAAATTCAACTTTTCGTGCGGGGAAAAAAGCGAAAAAGTTACTCATGGGGCTTAATTAAAGACATTATTGTACAGTAAAAATAGTGCCCATTTTGTGAAATGGCCACGATCATACATTAACAATTTTAACTTTTTCCCCATTCGTTACGACCCCCTCCCCTCCTTTACAGCCGCCCCCCTTACGACGCGGGGGGGGGGGGTGCCGGCGCACCCCTTGTTAATGTATGGCCACGATTGAGCCTTAAGGGACTCTCCCCTCTCTTTAATAAGCCTTTCATTTTTGGATAAAACCAACCACTTAACAAATTCACTATTGAAATCAGCTTTAATTGTTATTTATGTCCCCATTTCTTTTAAAACCCCCATTTTATAGAGGGAAAAAAGCAAAAGAGGCTCCGGAGAAAATACATTCGCTCTCCGAGTCCGTCTCGGCTTTAGCTAAATCGCATACATTGTAAAATGCCACCTCTTTTTTTTAATGTGGTGCCAAGTATGGCATTGCTAATATATGCAACAAAATATTGCCAGAGATTTACTCTGTCCATTCATTATTACCAATTCGCTGAGCGGGTCGAACATCAGCCGCGAGCGGGACGTGCCGTTTCCACTGGCGTTGTCCGTGCCGCCCCTGTCCCTGGCGCCGTCGTCGCCCATTGTCGTCGTCGGTGTCCGCTGCTCGGCCATCGACGCCTGTACGCCCCCGCCCCGCCTCTGCTGGTGATGATGGGTTGAGGTTGGCGACGAAAAGTTGCCGTGCAACTGCTCCGATTTGATGGTCATCACTGTGGAAAGGGAAATGAATGGTAAAATTTTGACAAAAAAATTATGGGGAATGCCCGATTTTATTAAATTAATGCAATGTCACTTTTCTTTTATGTGGTTGTTATTTTTTAGATTTTTGACCATTCCAAAATTTTCTTTAAACCAATCTTAAGTCCAAATTGATGGCTTTATAAAATCTGCCAAAAATAAATATTTTTATTGGCTTTTTATGAACTTTATTTAATTAGGGCATTAATAGATTTTGTTTTTTGTTGAAAAACAAATTTATTAAATAAATAAAATAAGCCTTAATAAATCCTAATTTTCCGATTTAAAATGAGCAAAACTAAGTCATTCAGAGCAAGAATTTTTAAATTTAATTCTCTTCCCATTTATTCCCACCTCCATTCTCGTCCATTTGTGCTGCCCTGCCACTGCTGTTGTTGTTGCTGGCCAACATTAAGCTATTCAACGAGTTGGAGGAGGGCGACTGTTTTAATGCATTGGTGCCTATGCTTCCAGCGGCCGACGAAGCGGCAAAACCCATCAAAGTGTTCAGGTTGTTGCTGCTCGTGCTGTGGTTGGTGTTGTTCATCATTAGTGTACTGCTCGACGCCGTTGTCACTGCTGGCGATGCAGCCATGCCTAATGAAGGGAAAAAAGTTAAATAAAAAGGTTTTTATTTAATTATTTTTTACCAGCCGCCATGGCCATCAGTTGCAGGTGATGTTGTGCGGATGGCATCAGCTGGGAAAAGGCCGCGGCCGCAGCTGCCGCCGCTGCTGCGGCTGCCATTGTGCCGGAAGACGTCGCGGACGAAGTTGGCGTGGACTGGAGTTGGGCTGAGCTGGTCAGCACTGAAGTGGGCGGCGGAGAGGCGGACGCGGTGCCGAAATGGCCGCTCTGAAATGTTTTTTAAATTAGAGAGATTTCCGATAAGAAGTTTTCAGAAAAAGATTTTTAATCGTAAATCCGGTCCAATGCCACCCACGAATCCTATTCGACTTAGGCACTTTTATTAATTATTTAAATGGGTCGAAAAAGTGTCACCATGTTGGTGTCTTGCTGTTGTTGCTGTGCCATCATTGCGTCCATTGGCTCTGTTGCGTGTTCATTTGGCACTGTGGCCACATTGTTCTGTTGCTGCTGCTCGTGGTGATGCACATCCATCCATTGGACGTCTTCTTCCGGTGAACAGGCAACGGAAGAATGCTCTTTAAGCGATGAGGACGAATGAGTGGTGATATACTGAAAAGGGAGAGGGATACGGTAAGAGGGATTACGATGAGTAATGTGTATGGAGGGCTGCTTTGACACTTATTTGTTAGTTTTCCATGAAACGATGCTCGAAATCTAGATAAAACTCGAGCGAAAAATGTATTAATTACAATTATCCGAATTCTCTAATTTTTCGAAGAAATTATAGGCCTATGGGCCAAAAATACTTAATTTGTCGCCAAAAAACGGTAGTTAAGTGGGAAGAAGAGAACACGGTAGGAGTGGAGAAAACGATGTTTATTAGAGAACCATGCACAAAACCGGTAGATAAACCAGCAATAAACGCACTTGTACCGCTTCAATTCCGCCCGCACATCCGCCCACGCTCGTCACGCTGTGTACGCTCATGTCGTCGTTGCCGGGGGGCGACTCGGACCCGCCATCCATTCTCTATGATAAATTAATAAATTTTTAATTTAAATTAAAACAAGAAAAATTTTGCTTTTACATCCGAATTCTGTCCCGCACTGCCCGTCGTCGTTGTCGCCGTGGTGCTGCCCATTTGCCGATGGTGGTCATGGTGGTGGTGATTGTGGTGATGATGATCAAGCACTGCTCCAATCTGATGATGGGCATGGTGATGATGATCAGACTGATCACTGCTGGACACAATGGCGTCCATTTGTGCGGATGATGCGGTTGTGTTGCTGGTACTCGCCCCAAGCGACGAGCTGTTGGACGGTTCAAATTTGGACCGAATGTCCAAGGGCACAGAAGCGAACGGAATCTGATGCAGAAAAAATTGTTTAAAATGCAAAAATTTTATAACGAAATTTGTTAAAATGTCCTAACATCCAATTTTTCTTTTTCATTAGGCGAATGGTGCTGAGATTTCCCAAATCCCACCACCCAATCTCTCAATATTTACAGTCACGAGAAAATCTGCTGTCTGGAACCGCGATCGAGTTTGACTCAGTCACCCAGATAGTTGAGGCAGAGACGAAAAAAACCACGAGAATTTCTCGACTCAAGACAAGACTCTCAAGCAGCTCTCCATTCAAGAGAGCCCGGGTTGCCACCCCCTCCCCCAATGTTCACTCAAGAAACAGGTTTGAATAGGGATGAAGCGCCCCTGCCCCGTTCGTTTGCTCACATGTTGCTGCTGTTGTTGTTGCTCCTCCCCACCACCGCGGTTGCCATTGCTGTTATCTCCGCTGCTGCTACTGTTATTGTTGGACATCATAAGCAATGCCGACGGTGTTGTGGTCACTGTTTGCGCCGCGTTGGCCGACGAAAGTTGCACAACCAAAGCGTTGGCAAGTTTCTGTTGCGCTTGTGGGTCGCCGGCCGCGGCACTTGCAGCAATTTGTTGTATGGTGCCACCGGCAGTGGCCGATGACGGCACGGCACCGCTTCCGGCAGCACCGTTGGAGTTGGAAGCGGCTAAATTATTGGTTCCATATAAAAACAAATACGACAGTTATAATTGACTACCCAATGCGGCAAATTGGGCCAACGAATTGAGCAGTGCGAAACTGACGCCGCCTCCCTGCTGATGGTTCTGCTGTTGGTGATGGTTGGGTACTGTAATTGAACGATGTAGACAGTTGAATAGTCATATTTTCGTGAATATCGTGGGAAATAAAAACGGAATCCTTTGGGTTAAATTTCAGTTGGGTTAAACAAAAAAAAAATTGGGTTTCATACTGTAATAAGCCACGGTGTTCATTTGATAGATTGGTCTACTGTATAATAATACTGGCGACTCGGTACTGTATGTACTTATTCTCTTGTGAAAAATAGGAGACAAGCAGCACCACCAAATTCAAAACATATTTGGCGCCTACCAGCATTAAGCGGCAGCATTGCCAATGCTTGGGTCGGGCGTTGTGCACCGTTGGCAACATTTTGAATTTGGTGCAAAGCGGCGGAGGATGACTGGCGCGAGGCGACTGCCCGCTGGTGGGTACGGCGTTGGTTGGCGAACCAATTGCAAATTTGCTGAAAATTTTTAAATTAAAAATTTTAAATTCAATTTTAAATTCACTCCCTAACCACCTGATAAGTGACTTTGTTGTTCGCCCGTCGGTAGGCAGCCGCGTTCAGAATGTTCGCGTAGGACAACAGTTTCTGGCGTGTGGGGTTCGGGTCGGAGCGGAACCAACGCTCCAGACGAGGCAGCTCACTCACCGGACTGAACCGGATGTTGCTGAGGGGGCTAAAAAATTGGAAAATGTTTAAAAAAAAAATTAAATTTTTAAAACGGCTCCCGGAAAATGGGCTGGCCCATCCTATAACACGCTAATTGGTCTAAATTAAAAAATTGGAAGTTAATTTAAAAAATTTCTTAAATATTTAAAGATATTTGCATTGATTGGATCCGTTCTAATCCGGCCCTGCCCATTGGCAATGGAGGACTAATTAATTTTTGAATTCCAATGCCAAGAAATGAAATTGAATTCGTCTTTCGAAATCGAACCTCATCAGCCCAAAAATTGGGAATTAAATATCCAACCAGAATAATTTTATTAAAAAATTTTTGGGAACGGCGTTCTCGGGGTTTCTTGGCCATGTTGCCACCTCTTCCTGCTGTTCTCTTGCTGGGCCACAATTTGTTCCAGCCATTCGTTGACCGCTTCGCTTTGCTCGCGGACGCCCATCCACGCGGAGCATTCATCGTCGCCGGCCATCACCTTGCAATCAACAATTAATGCAGTTCAAGAAACACGAGAAAACCTAATTGGCTTTGTTAATTAGTGAGCGCCAAATGGAATTTTCTGGTTGCGCGAACAGGTAAAACTCGATAATTAATACCGGTCCCTGTTTTTTAGAAATGACCGATAAATTTTCAAGAAAATCGTTTAATTTTTAAAGTTATATTTTGATTAAAAAATCAATTATTCACTCCAAAACAGGCACGGATGAGGGGGGTGGGGGTTTTCCCCACAAATCAATTTAATAAAAAAATTCGCCAAAATTAAAACAAAAATTCCCGGACGATGCCATGGTTGGGAAATGTTTCAGTCTTGGGACATGGGACACCCCTGAAATTTTCGGTGGACGGAGTGCCAACTCCAAAAGCAATTTATGCCGAAAAGCGGATGAACACACCTGTTGAAGAATTTGCTTGACTTCTTGCCCATTGGACGAGGTCAAAATTTGCGGCTGCTTCTCAATGGCAGTCTTCAGCAGGCGCTGTTTGAGGTCGACGAGGCATTGGCCATTTGAGTCATTGGGGGAACTGCAATTAATTAATTAGGCAATTAATTAGGCAATCGATATGTTTGGCAAATAGTCAAATTCATTTTTATGTTCCACACAATAAAAGGTCATAATAAATAAATACACATATTTTATTCAAAAAACTCAATCATAATTTTTCTTAGAAGCAACAAAATTATAATTCTTGGCATCATTCGATATCGACGGCATTACAACTTTTTAAATCCCAACCAAAATCTCGACAAAATGACTTTTTTGTACATATATTTTATTATTTAATTTTTTGTGCTTTTCCTAAAGCCAAATTAATTGGAATTCATTAAGCCCAATTCAAAATTTAGCCGTTTTGATTTAATCTGTTCTTCAATCATTGGTCATTCCCATCAATCATTCTCAACTTTACATTTACTCGTTTAAACAAAATTGCCCAAATCGAAGTAAAATTCATTTAAATCCCCTTAAAATTCCATTGGGGATGAACTGAGGTGGGGGGGGGGGCTGATTAAAAAAGAAGGAAATCACGCGATTTACCGGGGAGTTGTGAAGAAATTGGAGGGGATGGGGCAAATGCATGACGAATGAATGGACAAATTCGGCGGACAAAAATTATGATTTATTTTTATTTTAGCTCAAAGTTATTTATTTGAAAAATCGTTTAATAAATCAATTAAATTTTTCAAAATCAAGGCAAAAAATATAATAATTTGCTATATTTTTTGATCGAAGAAATTGCAAAAATATTTGGTTTTTTGCAAAATGTTCTTATTTTTATTCTAAAATCTTATTTTTCGGGATGAAATGTTCTTATTTTGAAATTTTTCGACCAGACGCCTTCGCTTAAAGCAACCAAATTTCATTACAATTGACAGTTAAAAAATTTAAATTTTTAAAAATTTATAATATTTAGTGTTTTTGACTTAAATGGAAAGGAAATCGCAACTCACCGTTTTGCCAATATTTTCAGTGTGATGTGTGTGGAAATTTCACGGAACAAATTGCTGACCAATTCCTCCGGGTTGTCAGTGATTGTCTCGAAGTTGATCGGCTTCCAATTGTTGATTTGGATCAGACCTGAAAAAATCAAATCTCTTTTCAAATTGCAATTTGATTTTTTTTCAGTTTAATTCTAAAGATAATATTGTTTCAAAATTTCTATATCTTAAAAACTACAAATTTACTGTTGTCAGTGTACTTTTTTTTAATTACTCCCTACAAAGAATTATTTTACCTTTTTTATTTATAGTTTTGGCCCAATTCACTCCAATGTCTTTAAAATATTCGAATTCCTTTTTTTTTCATTTTTCCCCGCCAAATTTCTCTTTTCTGTCCATTTTCAGCAGAGGCGGCGGATGATCCAACAGAAATTCTACACCACAATCAGCCCCAGTAAATCTGTCTCAATCCAATCCGGACGACCCTTTCTTTGCTAATAAATATGCAAATTCGGAGGGGGGGGGGAAGGATTCATTGCACACACTTAGAAATGATGGACCAGTTGAGGTTTCAAAGCCAATTAACAATATGTAAAATGGATTAAAGAAATTAATTTATTTGAGTCCCGTGAAAATTTCTTTTTAAATTTTCACACAGAGAGAGAAAAAAGAAGCATTATGGTTTATATTTTCAATAAATTTGTAGAGTCTCCTCAATTTGATTCGACTTCCATAACTCTTTTTGCCGAGTATTGGTGCCCCAATTCTGTGCCCTCTGCGATAGTAATTTTTTAATTAACCCTTGGGTCATAACAAACTCAAAGAGATCAATATGCAAATTATGAAATGTGCCCTTCAAATTGCCCGTCCAAAAAAAGCCTTTCTTAATTTTACCCTTTTCTTCATTTGTCATGCCATTTTTGGCCACAAGACAAACCATCGTTAGCATATTTCAATGTTTCACATATCAAAACATCCCATTTTCGGCTCAAATACACCAAAAATGTGACTGACAAATGACTTAAACTAATGACGCAATTTGCTGATTGACTCTAATGACCTCCCCCCCCCCCCTTCATGTTTCTTCTCTTCCTCCGCTGTGATCCGCTGTTCCCTCACAAATTTTTTCATTATTTGCTTATAATACAGCCATACATACAGTTACTAAACACTCACCATTTTATACGGTATATCTACGACATCCTAAATTACCAGTAGACCGATTGCTAAAGTTGCCTAACTCGGAAAATTTAGAGTCAGATATATCCATTTATACAAAAATACACTCAGAAAATGCATCGAAAGCTTGGTAAATAGTGCGTGAAAAAATAGAAAAAGGACAAGAAAAATTTAAAAAGGAAAATGATTTCAGTCGAAAAGCGACTGAAAAGAATTTTAAAATTGGTGATTTAGTTTTGTTAAAAAAAGAGGCATTAAACCATAAATTTGACCAACGTTGGTCAGGACCATTTCAATAGGGCGAAGAAAGTCCCATCCGCCGATGAAGGCCAAATTGACAGAAAAAAGAAACAGAAAAAAGAAAAAGTGGAACGCGAAAATGGTAAAAATGAAAGAATGAATGGGGATGGATGGATGATGGAAATGGGCTGGCGCAACAAACTCCGCGAATTGGAAACATTTTGAAAAATTTATTGTAGGAAAATGCAAAAATTCAATTTTATTTTTTATTTTTGAATAGCAAATAATAAGACAATCAATCATGTTTTTTAATAATCCCGAAAAAATTTTTTTTTTTTTTGAAAATTCTAATAACAAATTTCTAGTTCAAATAAACCCGTGAATCAATTGATTGATTTATTATATAAAAAATCACATGGAGCCTATGTTGTCTATGTTCACTTAATGCCATATTTTCAATAAATTTGAATTTAGAATTTTTGAAAAAAATAATCGTATTCGGTTCGAAGCCTTAAAATACCCCTAATAATGTTAGAATTTTTAAGAACATGCAATCAATTTAAAATTTAAAAAAAATTGTCTCAAACACATTAATTTTTACAAAAAAAAAACAATTTTTTGTTTGACACGAAAAGCGCGCCCACCCTTTGAGTCCTGGATGAACTGGGGCAGGCCCAGCGCGGACAGCACAGTCTCCACCAGTTGGCACAGCATTGTCTGACCGCCGACAACGGCAAATGTGTCCACCACCGGGTTGCCGTCATGGGCACAGCCCAAACAGTGCTGGGTGCGTACCGTCTCCACCAGCACACGGACCGGGAACATGTCGGCCACCATTTTGAACAGCACAGCGGGGCACTGAAATGGGGAAGAACAGAGTTACTGTAAGGGTACTGTATGGGGTTACAGTAGGATGATGATCGGGAAAATCTCGGACTTTAGTTAAAATTTTAAAAAATTACCAATTCGTTTTCTGTTTTTTAGTCGATCCGCTGCTTTAATTCGTTGTTTGTTGTTTGGGAAGGTTCACACAAAAGAAGAAAAGAAAAAGTGAAATGGAGAAATGAATCGGCACCAATTTTTTTTATTGTAAAATCAATTAATTAATGAATGACCTGAAAAGTTCAATTAATTAGTGTACATATTTTAACAAATTGAAGAAAGTTGCACTATGAAATATTGTAAAAAAAACACAACAAATAACCATAAAATTGCAACTAATTACTTCCTTATTTTTGAGAAAAAAGCAATTTTAGAAATTGTAAATTCAAAAATATATAAATTAAAAAAAAAAAAGTTTTATAAATATTCAAAGTTCAAAACAAAATAACCAACTGCGACTTATTTGTTAGGTATGTATTTTTGTTATTTTCTTTGAACTTGCAAACAAAAAGAAAAAAATTCTTTTTACTTTCGCAACATAACGCCAAGTAAAAAAATTCGCCGTTTAAATTTTAAATGGCTATTTTGCATTTGGTCACTTTTTGCTGCGCTGCTGCTGCTAAAGCAACTTCCTTCCCTCCTTTGCTTTGCTGCTGCAAATTCTCGACACATTTTAGCGCCCGGCAGGGAGAAACCGCAATTTTGGGGTATTATTCGGTGATTTTGTTTACAGTATGTTTGGTGAGGAGAAGAGAGGGAAAGGAGGGCACATCATGGAAACGGAAAATGGGGGAGAGAATTTGGGGATCGAAAATTGGGGGGGGAGCAAAAGTTAATCAGCGGGGAATTTGGGGAGGAAAGAATTTTAGAAGGGGCGGGGGACTGGGGGAGGGGCTGATCATCGCCAGATTTCTGCCCAAGATTTTCGCTCTTATCACCACCTCATCTCCCCTCATCACATCATCCCCCCCCCATCCCCCCAAATTTGTCACGGGAAAACGCATACAAAAATCAGTCAACTCTCTCGCCGAATTGGGACATCGCACCGCACATACAATAAAGAATCAGTGAAGAGTGACAATGAGATAGGCGAGAGAGTGCACTAGGCAGAGAGAGTGGGTAAAATGGAGGGTAAGAAAGTGGGCCAGAAATAGTAGTGGACAAGACAACAGATTTGGGGCCAAGTGCGAGAGAGAGAGACAGAAAGAGAGAGGCAGGAAATAGTACACTATAAAAAGCAACAGATTGGAGCCAGAAGAAGGCGAAATGAAAGAGGGAATAAATAGCATAGGCGAGGAAGCGAGAGGGCGGCAAAGGAATGTCCAAAGATGGAGTGCGCCAGATGGTCAAAGCTCAGCCAAACACGGAGAAATAGTGTGTGTAGGGCAGACAGAGTGAGAAAGATGATCACTGGGCGATGAGAGCGGGAGGCGAAGAGGGTGGAGAGATATGTGAAAGTAAATGTGGACGGACGGACCCAAAGTCCAAGTTTGGCGGATTGGCAGATAAACAGAAAACGGACCGGACCATCTTCTTCATCATCATCATCATCAGCACATCACCATTAATCGTTGTTGGCTGTTTGTGATTGTGATAATGATGGTGATAAAATGTACCCATTATATACAAAATGAGAAAATTTCCCGAAAGTTCAGCTCAGAAAGATGCCTGGTCCGTATGCATTATCTATGATCAATGCCATTTTTCAATTTTGGTCGAATAAGCCAAAATTAAATTATTTTTATGTATGTGCCACATTTTAAATTTCATTAAAGTTGATGAGAGAAAGGGGAGACAAAACCACCAAAAATGACTTAAATATTGAAAGTCTGAGCCCTTAAATGAGATCAGTAAATCTTCCTCCATCTATATATATAATGATGAGAATGGACACTCGCGGATCGGATTGGATTAGGCGTTGGGCAAAGGCAAAGGCAAAATGGGGGGGGGAGCAACGAAGCGGGGATAGCGGGGATAATTTGAGCCCATCCAAGGCGGCCGAATATATTATATACAACAGCGATTTGGCCATTAGTGGCCGCCCGACGACGGGAAGAGAAAAGGGAAAGTGATTTGGGGTAGGGGCTTTTGCTCGCCACGTAATCGCTGCGGGGCCAACGTAGACGTAGAAGGTGGAGACGCCGCCCTTCATGTCCGGCGGGTACGCTGACACGTTGACTGGGTCGGACAGCGTGATTCTTCCGCTGTGCTCTTTGTGCCCCTCCCCGTCCCCCTCGTCCGTCGAGGGTCTCTCCTCTTCCTCTTCTTAACACAAAGCCGGGGTGCTTGGGAGGGGGAGGGACCTGCGGGAAGACAAAAACATTTTTTGGTTGGGCCAGACTGGAACCATCTTCCCCTGCCCCCATCCTTTTCTGGCTTGGTCGGGTCCAACCCAATTAATGTTTTTGCTTGATCGGCGAAGGGGGGGGGGGGGGTGCGCAATGCTCGAAATGATCAGTGTGTGATCATCGAGGCTCGTAAATGGTGATGCTCAACTGTGGCCCCGGACGAGAAAAGTGATCAACAAAAAGTGGGCGCAGGGAGGGAAGCTTTTAATGAACTTTTGGGAGGGGCATATTACAACAGTCGAAGCGTAAATGGTGAGGCAGGGGGCGGGTGATCGGGAGCAAGGGAAGAGATGAACTGAAACTATACTGCTGGAACCACACACAATCAGCCAATTGAGTTGAGGAGAGAAGAGCGGAAGCACACAAAGAGAGATATATGCTTTTGTTTGCTCATCACTCACTACCGTAGGAGCAACAAGCAAAAGGAAAAACCAAAGCGGACAGAATATGGTATCAGATAAATGAGAAAAGAAATGAAAATGAAAATTTATGGACCAATTTGAGGCTTTAAATGACCCGCCAGAGAGAGTGAGAAAGTTTGAGGATTGGGGAGTGGGCGGGAACTCGGTGATGATTGAGATGGGGAGGGTGATCAAGTGGTGATGCTCCATTTTATGATCATCATGATGATCACCTTTGGGATAGGGTTGGGCCGGATGATCGGTTTTGTCTTCTGTTGGTCTGCCCGCCACTGAACAACAAACAACAAACAATTGCTTGCTGTTGCGCGGCTGAGGGAGGAGGAGAGGGGAGGAGGAGGACAACAATGCAAATGCTATGCGACGGAATGAAAGTGAAAGCCATGGGTGAACGAACACAACAACAAAACAACAGCGGACAACTACAACAAAAATGAAAGCCCCCGTGGGTCGTCGCCCCGCCCATCGCGCCCCCGGGGCGAGGCGATTTGGCCCCACGGGGCAGGGACAAGCCATGAGGAAGCTGATGGGCTGGGATGGGTGTGGGTGAGGGGAGAAAGCAAGCAGTGAATAAAAGCGAAAATAATGGGATGCTTATTTGATCGCGTTGTGTGTGATGTTGCCTGCCTGCCTGCGGCGGGACAGACAGACAGACTGAGTGAGACTGGAACGTGGTGGAACAGGGTCCGGCTGGGAGAGGGAGGGCCAATCCCAGCGGAAGAATGGGCCAAACCATGGCCAAGGGAGGGGAGGGGGCGCTCTTCAGTCTCCTCTTCCCATCCCCCATCACGTGAGGAGTATGATAATGATGGTGGTGATTGTCCTCCCTTCCACCCAACCATCCATCCTGCGGCGTTATGGTGGAAGAATGGGCCAGCAGCAGCAGGGGAGGAGGAGCATGCCGTCATAAAAAATGATGATGCGCCGGGAGGGACAAATCATGGACTCAGTCGAACGAATATATTGTTGGAGAACAATGGGCAAAGCAGGGGGGGGGGAGCCTAGCTGCAGAAAGAGAGTGAAAGCAGTTCTGCTGCTGTTGTTGGCCACAAGTTGCGGCGGGCGCCGATTCGGCCCGGATGGAGATGATTGGTGCGTGCGGTGATTGGGGGAGCGGACGACGACCGACCTGACCCCGGGGGGGGCCACGACCCGCCGCCGTCCAGGAAAAAGACGGGGGGCAGGGAAGAAGGAGAAGAGATGTGATTGTGATCATAAAAAATGATTTATGTGGAATTTTGCGCGGCGCGGACTCCCTCCCTCCCCCCTTTCTCCCGCACTCCGATCGGTCGGAAGGAATCGAGTTGTCCCCCTCAGAGCACGCGCATTCCGTGCGGATTGTGTGAAGTTGGGGGACAACAACACTAATCAGTTTAAAGTTGTGGAAAAACGACTGCTACTGCTGCTGTTGGTTGGACAAAGCAGCAAAAGGAGGAGAGAGAGTATCAGTTTAATCGGAAAATTAAGAGGGTCTTAATTATAAAGTCCGTCGTGGACATGACACTAATTGGCCACGCGCCAAAAAAAATATTCGGTTTCACAGAATGCTTTTTTTACGCTGAAGCCTTCGGAAAAATGCAGAAACGGGGTTGCCCGCTGTTGGCCTTGGCTGCCACATTTTGTAGACAATAATTATTACTGCAGCGCAGCAACAGAAAAAATAAATCGGGCTTTTTTTTGCATCACTTAATAGTGGGGGAGGGGGGACAACTGCTTGGCCCCATCAGCAGCCACCAAATCGGCGGAAGGAAAAGCAGCAGCAGCAGTTTAAAGCTACACATGCGCGCGCGCATCGCTTCCCAATTGGGGGAAAGCGGACGGGCGGGCGGGGGATGGGAGAAAGTTTTGCAGCGGCAGCCGCAGCGGCGAAGCGCAGCGGTCGCGTCGACGGCGGACAGTCAGTCGGCTTTCCCATCCCTGGGCCCCGCGCGAGAAGTCCATGTTGTGGAGGAGGAACCTGTTTTGCCCCCCCCCCCGTTCACCACCGCCCATTGCCCATCCGAATAAGCATCGGCTGCTGTTGTTGTGTAATCCTACGCCTTTAGCATTAATTGCCCAAATAAAATTGACCCGGTTTCGCTGCTGAAGGGGGCGGGGGGGGGGGGAACTTTAACAAATTTTCTTAACAATAAAATAGGCTCGAAGATGCAACATTTGCTGGTGGAGGGCAGAGGGAAGGGGGGAGATGGGATTGGATGATTATATTGCGCGATGTTGGGACGGAGAAAGTCTTCCCCCCCCCCCCTCACCCTGCCCTTCCATCACATCCCCTTAGGGGTGGGGGAGATGAAGAAAGTGAAAGCGTCACGGGGAGGGACGCTGCCGCCGCCGCGCGATTTGGAACTTGGAATGGAACACATTGGCGGACGGCGGCGGATGGGGGCCTGAGAGGGCATGGGACGGGGACGAGGAGGGACGGGGATGATCATCGGGTGGAGTGGGCGGGATGGATGATCACACCCTCTCCCCCCGTCCCCTCCTCAGCACATCCTTTCATCCTCCGCCGATGGTAAGTAGAAAACAAGTCTTCTTTTCGCGCAACCCTTGCCTCCTCCCGGGGCAGGGGGCAAATCTTCTCAATCTCCCCCTCCCCTCCGCTCCCTCGGGTCCATCCTTTTGCTCCTTGAGCCTATCGCCGGCGGGGGTAAAGACCATGCATGAACAAAACAATTCGCAAAAAAACAATTTTCATTTTCGGAAAGACGGGAAGATGCCCCCCCCCCCCCCGCTACCTCTCCCATTATCAGCAGCACAAACAGAGCGGGAGGGGGGAGGGGAAGAGGGAGGGGTGGCGTTGCGCAATCGCTGGCAGAAAGGGAAAGGATGAGGAAGGGAAAGTTGCTGGTTCAGAGAGCAAAAAAAAAGATGGAAAAGCGCAGAAACATGAAGCAATGCATCCCCACCATTGACGGCGGCTGGCAACAACAGTTGCGCCCGAGGGGAGGCGCCAGGGGGGGGGGGACAGCGAAAGAAAGCGAAGCTGCCGATTAGCAGAAGCAGCAGTGGGTGCCCTTGGGGATAAAGCATTTTCGGAAGCGGCGGCGCATCCAACGATTTCTGTTCCACCAATCGGCGGCCAAAAGGGAGGACAAGGAAGAAAAAGAAAGAGATTAAGTGGAACAACAAAAGTGTTGGACAAAAAAAAGGGAAAAAAGTTAAAAAAAAAATTTGGCGGTGGTTTTTTCGTCAGAGACAAAAATGGTCACGGAAAAGGCCAACAAAAAATAAGATGTTTAAAAAAATATGTGATCAAATTATATGATAATGTGAACAAATATGATTTAAATGCAGCATTGATTTGGTGGGATAAAAATGAGAGAAAATTTCAAAAAATTGGGCGACTGAAATTTGCGTGGATTAGGCGAGACGATGGGATATTATACACATGTACACATTTAATCCGTTTTGGATGTCCGTGACGATTTGTAAGAAAATATGTGAATTTTGTCAACATTTTGCCTAGGGAAAATCTCCTGATCATAAAAAGGGGGCAAAAAGAGACAAGGAGAATTTAAATTTGAGGATGAATTAACAAATATTTGTACAATTAAGGATTAAATTAAAAAATTATTTTGTAAGAGAGAGAGAGGAAGGATATCGGAATGAGTTTGAGGCAAAAATGATCGATTGAATAGATTCGATTTGGAATTAAAAGGAGTACAAAAATAAATTTCTGAATTTCCGTCCAAAAAGCTATGAAGTACCAAAGCCGGTATCAGGTTCCGGCCCGGCCCTAGTACATCAATTCCTATGTGTGGGATAAATAATGAAAATGCCGTTTTAAATGGATTTTTTAAAAAATCATTCCTATATTTTAATTTTTTCCTGAAAAATTTTTTTTATAGTAATCATCTTCGAAAAATTCAAATATATCATGTAATTTTTGTTTAAATCAAATAGAAATTAAAAAAATTTTTTTAGCTCCGTAAAATTATTATAAAAATTAAAAATTCAATAAATTTGAATTTTTTCAATCGCATCAAAAGGTAAAATTGTTCAAAAAAAATTTTTTCATTGAAAACCAGGGATGGTTTTTTAAATTTTGCCATTTTCGCCTCTATTTTTTGATTTCTTACCCTTAAAAATGCGTGCCTTTGTTTCATTTTTATTTAAAAAGTGCTTCAATTCTGAAAAAATTTGAACCAAAAAATAAAAATAAATACATACCAAAAAGAGAGAGAAAAAGCTTAAAGAATACATTTTACACATATCATCACTCATCAATTGCATTGGTATTATTCAAATAAACTGCTGCCAATTGAAGGGCCCACAAATTCTTTGAGCATAAAATTTTATCCCTTTTGGGACGATTTTAAATCCTCAGTACATAATGATCCGAACATGGAAAATATACAAAAACTTAAGTACCTTCGTGGACTGTTACATGATGAGCCTTATCGAATTGTATCCCCATACCCCCTTATTAATAAAAATTACCCAATAATAATAAAATTGCTGAAATCACGTTACGGTAACCCCGAATTAATCAGAGAAAATCTTCACAGTGAACGTCCCACCAAAAAAATGGGTAACAGAAATTTATGCATCAAATGCCTTAAAGCGGTGAAGAGAGACGATGGAAGAAAGCTGCTGACAAAATGAGGGGTGAATGGGCGAGAAAAGAGAGAAACAGAGAGTGAGAGCGAACAAATCAGTACCAATTATGCAGTCTGACAAATGATTTGTGATCATTAGCTGGGAAATAATGACCAATTAATCAAGTGGTGCATACCTTCAGCCGGGGATACCCAAGTGATCAAGTGAGCATCAATGATTACATTGTGATAGATAGCTCAATATGAAGGGCGAGATTGTGATTAAAGAATGATCAAACATTCCAATTTTGTTTTTCAAAATTAGAATAGCGCGGAAGGGACTTATGGGAAAACCGGGGCCCGGAATTAGAGACTTGTAAAAGCCGCTAATTAGTCATTTTCGTCTCGGTTCTGTGTTACCCAACCAAATTCCTCTCTATGCCCTTCTATATGTACGTATACTGAACCGTACATAATACGGGACTGAATTGGCCCACATAAATCCATGTGCATTATTGGGACCAACGGCAGAGGGATTGCACATACATACACACACAAATTTATTTGTGGGGTTTATTTGCGGTTGATGGTATTTGTGGATGGAAACATGGGACGGGGGGGAGATAAAACTAAACTATGATAAGAAGGGGATGGACTTTGGATGACAAAGATTGGGGGGTCGGAAGAGGACGACGAGGAGGAGGAGGAGAACGAAGAATGGGTTGAGAAGATGATGATCATCGCCACTTTTGGGGATTTTTGATATGGTCCATCATCCTAATGGGAAGAGGGAGGAGAGACGATCAAACAAAAAAGGAATTAATTAATTAATTACTAAATTATTTGCAATTATACGGAAAATTGATGAAAAATTAATGGGAGGAAAAAAGTACACAGTTCAGCAGCAGCAGAAAATAAAAACGGAGAATGTATTTGCAGAAAAAGCCATTAATTGGGTAGATGAAAGGCCAACAAAATGAACAAAAAAACAGAAGGGGGCAATAATATTGGGCCGAATATGCAAATGTGGAGGAGGGCAATTTGAAGACGCAAAACATCAGCGCCAGCCGAATTTGGCAAAACTGTTAAAGTGTGCCAAAATCACCGGTCCACAGACAGAACTACGAGATCTTAAAGAGTGCAAATTTGCTTATGAGCACGGCTTGAAAATTTACGAATTTAAAGTGGGAGGGGGGGGGGGTGATCAGAAAACGCGTCATGTCAACTGATCAGCTAATAGATCTCCTAATCTTATCTATACAGTGTCATGCTAATGCTAACTGAGAATGTCTCTTTCCTCACTCTGCCCAGCGTTACAACACAAAAATAAATCCACGCCAAAATGGACGAAATGCTTTTCGTGGGGACTGAACCGGCGCCGGCCTCTGCCGGCCGTGGGGTTTATCTTAAGCAAACACCCGCATATACTCCACACACCACACAAATAAACACACATTTTGGACCTTCACAATCCCATCCAATCCAATCCCTTCCCCCCCCCCCTCCCCCGCCGCAATCCGTGCGATAAAATTGCCCGAAGGAAATCGCACCGGAAAATCGTTTTGTGATGTTTGGTAAGCAAAGCGATGGATTGGCGGGTGGGGGGAGAAGGTGAAAAGTTGAGGACTATTAGTAAAGGATGATTAAGGAGGAACTGAAACGCAGCGGAAAAGGGACACTTTGCCAAGAATGAACTTTTGAAAGGATTATTTAAATTTAGGCCAGGTACATATTTTGTGACTTCGTTTTGCAAATCATCATTTTCACTATGCGATGCTCAAAAGATTTTTCGGACTGTACAAAAAATAAATAAATCGGTTTCGCCCATCCGCCGCCGTCCGTTTCCGGCGGGGCCATTAAATCTGTCTGACATTTTGCCAATTGTACACCATACCCCTCCATATTTTACGCCATCGATTTGGCGATGTTTAGCGGGGTGGAGGGGATGGACGGATTTTCGTTGCTTTTTGGGCATCGCGAAGGATTTGATCGGAGGGCAGAAAATGAGAGGACTGAGAAGGGATTTGATGGTGGGGGGGGGGCTTTTATAAATGCGAGAGCCCGCTCTCGACCGCTTAACATTCCCATTCAATGAACCAATGTGGGATAATTTCTTGCCAAATTTTGGCCGAGACTCTCGAGTGGACTGATGAAAATTTGATAAGCTCGAGAACGAAAGTTTATTCGAACAAGTTGAGAATGAAGTAAAAGTCATTTACAGAGTCGAACATTTGACCAAAATTATTTTAAATTTTATTCAGGAAAATAAAAATGGTTGATTTTTTATTTAAAATATAATTAAATTATGAAATGTAACAAATAAAAACATTTTTTGTGTGGGGGGGGGGGAGGGGCGGTGTAAGTCATATTTATTTTAAACTTTAATCAAAAATTCCTTTTTGATTGTGCTCTGCTGGTGGGACTAATTCTTGCCACGAATTGTGTCCCCCCGCCCCTTTTCTCCAATTGAATTCAATCCAATCCAAAAATCCAATCAGTCGCCGTCTCGCGTGTAACCCCCTCCCCCGGAGGGGAAATATTCGTTCGGGATTGATGCGGGAAAGGTGAAGAAAAATGCCTTTTATTTATTTGTGTACATTTTTGGAGGTGGGGGCGGAAACTTCAAAAAAGGGCAAAAATGACAAATTGACGAAGTGAGGAGAAGAGACAACAAAAGAGAGGGGTGATTAAATGATCAATTAGACGAAAGCAATTAATTAGTCACTGATATGCATAAAGAGAAGATCAATCATTATAAGAAAAAAAGTGATCAACGGGAAGGATAGTGATATGAAAATTAAGGCAAGTGTTTTCAGAAATTCATAATCTTAAGCTTTAAAGTATATAGTGTAAAAGCAAAAATTGCTGTATTTACAAGGTAATAAGTATAGTAATCAAAAATTATACTTCAAATGGCCATTATTGTATATTTTTGTATGTTTACCGAATAAATATTCGCACAAACAAACAAGCAATTTCCTATTTGTAGATTTGTGATTTCATAGGATGATAAAGCAAAATGAATCAATCGATCATCAGTCTGGCCTAATTAAGAGTCGAGTAAATTCCTGGGGGTTGATGATCTTGACGAAATGAATAATGATTAGGCCTCCCCCGGTCCCCTCCGGGGAGTGAGGAGAAGCAGGTGATGAGAAAGATAGAAGAATTTACGGAATCCAGCAAATATAGGGCGTTAAATTACCATTTGAGAAATATGATCAAAAACAAACATTTTTGTCTGATCAATTTTGTAGACAATTAAAATTACTATTTCATTTCAATTGTTGATTGGCAAGCAAAATAAAATAAAACAATGCATCATAATTATTTCCAAATTCCACAGACCGTTAAATAATACAGCAGATGCCAAGTCACCCCCACCCAAATTTACGGAACTTTTGTCATCATCGAGGGCCTCGTGCAAATCAGTAAAAACCAAAAATTTCGAAAAACCCCAAACATTTTACGATTTGTCCACCACCCGGAAGAAAGGATATGATCACAGCCAACAACAGCAACAGCAGGTGATTGTTGATGACAAAACAGCAGAATAACCACCCGTCAGCCACAACATCCCCTTCTTCCCCTTCTCTCCCCCGCTTTCAAATTATCGGAAATAAGAAAAACTTATTGGATACCGAAAGGAAGAAGAATTGTTGATCAAATACGGAGACAATGCTATCATTGTAGGAGATATAATGCCAAACCTTTTCAACAACCACAAATGCCTCCATTACCCAAATCACGAGTTGAAATAACGGAACCATTTCAGAACATTGGACTAGATTATATGGGACCAATACAAATAAAAAATTTCAATGAAAAATGCTGGATAATTTTATTTACATGCTTCACAACACGAGGTATTCATCTCGAATTAGTCACTTCCTTATCAGTTCAGCATTTTCTCAATGCATTTAGAAGATTTATATCAAGAAGAGGCACACCCAAACATGTATGGAGTGATAATGCAGCACAAATAAAACTTGCATCAAAAATTCTACCAGAAGTGTTAAAATTAAGAGGTGACCATTTTCCATTCATTTTTGGTAGAATCTGTTCTTGCCATGTTGTGTATATTTGACAACAACGACAATAGGAAAGCTTGAACAAGTGCCAAATTTGTACTGACTGTCCATTAATCGTCTATATTCGATATGGGCGAAAATGCCAATTTAAAATGTTACACCAAATTCAAACCAACGTTAGACATTGACATGGGCCCTACTGAGTTGAATTTTACCTAAGAAAAATGGGGTTTTATACGGATTTTGGACGGGTCGCAGTGATTCAAATTTCGAGTTTAAACCATCCTAAATCCTCTTTTCGTCCGGTATCAAAAAAAAAGATAATGGCATAATGTATACAAAAATTATGAAGGGATGAGAGTGAAAGCGGTACAATTTCAAAGAATGATCAAAAGGCTCGAAATTTTGTACAGCATCAGCCTTGATACAAAAAAGGTGCGTTTCCCGGAATTGTAAAGCGCCTGCTGTTGGTCCCAGGCAGCAGACGGACGGATGTGTGAGGGACGAGCAGCGGGGAGGAGGAGGACTTTCTTTCTCGCCACTCATCTCCTCTCGCCTTCCGCCTCATTCATTCATTCTTCAGAGATTTTCGCCCATCCCCCCGGGGCGGGGGAGGGTGTGGGGTGGAAAGGTGGGGAAAGTGGTGACGATGTGCTGCTGAGGTGAAGCATGAATCAGCCACATCAGCAGCAGAGCAGATAGCACCCAACCCTCCCATTGCTTGGCCCTCCGGGGAGAGGTGAAGCGCGGGGAGGGGATTTGTCTCCCCCCCCCCTTCGGAGGAGAGGGGGGGGGGGGGCGTGGGACCCGGGGACCGAGGGAGGGGAAGGATGATTTTATGAGCGTAGGGGTGGGAGGATGTGCTGTTGATGATGATGATGCGGTTGTGATCATCATCATCAATCCTCCTCATCCGATTGGGCGGATGGGATGTGTGTGTGTTGTTTGCGGAGCAGCAAGCAAGCAAAATATCTATATGTATAAATGTAATGAAAAGGAAGGAAGGACATGGAAAGGGAGGGGGAGGAAGATGGGACGGAGAGGAGGGGGAGGGCGGGGAGAATGACTAAAATGGACACAAAATCGGAGGACGGACGGATGCGGATGAATGGGGAGGACGGGACAGACGGATCATCACCATCCCATCCGTCGCCATGTTGTCATGCTCATCATCACCGTCCGCAATCAGCAGCAGAAGCATAAAGCGGAAGAGCATTTTGAGCGGTTGATCCGAAAAATATAGCTTCATAGAAAAAAGCCAACGCAAAAAATAAAAATAAAAAATCGCTTTTCCGTTGGATTTGAGATGAATAAATAAAATAAAAAAGCGATGAAAAAAGCAATGCGTCTTTTTTTAATTGAAATGCTTTTTTGGGACTTTAAAAATTTAAATTTTCCTAAATTGTGCAAATGATTGAAAGTGATCACGCAAATTCCTATTAAATAAAATAATACATTTGGAAAAAGAATTTTTAATAGTGAAATTATGGATTTTTTTTAATTTCCCCCCTTTTTGTTTGACATACCTAACGTGACCCAAAAGTTTTTCCAAGGTTACGACAGGGGATGGGTGGAATTCTTGATGGCGATGCTGTGATGATGGATGGGATGGTCCAATGTTTGCCAATGGATCTGTTGGAGGAGGGGGCCGGCCCGGCAATCACCAGCAGAAGAGTAATCCCAGCCAACAAAACTCGTCCAATGGGCGAGGTTGGCTTTATCCCCGTGCTTCTGCTGGTGCGGATGCTCCCATGCTCCGCTCCGCTAAATCCCCGCCCCACAATCCCATCCAATAGATTGGGCCCGTCCGGCGGGGATAAAGCCGCTTGGCCAACCGACGACTGGCCGATCGACGACGGACGGCCGAAGGGTGGAGGAGGAGAAGCTCGGCTTACGATAAGCCGAAAAGAAAACTGTCACCGGCGGCGGGGGTAGAGGGGTCGCCTCTTTCTATCCGCCGGCGGCGGAGGCACTGCACAGCGCCCAAAAGATTTGCCCTCCGGGGGTGGGGGTGGCTTTAGAGGAAAAGTAAACGGAGAGGAAAGGCGGGCTTGGCAAGGAGGAGGGAGGGAGGGACCCACGCCCATTCACAGGGAAAATCCGGTAGCAGCAGATGAGCCTAGTGGGGGAAGAAAAGCTTGAGATCATTGCGTATGGCCCTTTCTTAAGAATCTCGACCTTCAACAATTAGTCAGTGCTCACAATGGACGACGCAAATGGACAATTAAATATTTTACGGCCAAAATTGATATTTTTTATTTAAAAAAGTGTCAAAAAAATTATCAGATGGATAAGCTTCAGTGGAATTTGCCTGCCAAATTGCGAATGCAAAAATGCCGATTTGTATAAAACCATGAACTCGGAATGAAAATGGCCGACAAATTTGAGAAAATACGAGGAAAAGCATTCGGTGCCCCGTTAATATTACCCTTATAAAAGTGGAATTGAGTCTGCCCCATCCTTTGAAGATGTATTAGCTAAATGGATGAAGAAAAACTGAAATGGTGAAGCAGGGGATTACTGCCCCCGAAAGTCCGCGAGAAGGCCAAAAAGAGAAGAGATTGGCCAAAGTCAGTCGCCGCACCCGCGGGGGATGGGGTGGAATCTTGGAGATTGCCCTGAAGGGAAATTAAACGCGACTTTTGAAGGGAGGGAGAACAGATAAATAAAATTCGTCACGGCGGATCCAATTAAGCTGATGAACAAGCACACAGAAAAGCTAAAAATGGCACACTGAATAAACGAAAAGCATGGGATTTTGCCAGAAAAATTGGTAAATTGGAAATTTTTCTGTAATTTCGTTGAAAGTCAAAATATAAAAGGAAAATTTATAATAAAATTTTTCATCCCCGTTTCCCGGTTTGACCGGGACCCGCCCCCACCGAATGCAGCATAGTTGATATATACAAATGAATTGTATGAGTAAAATTTTGAAAAACGATGAATTTAAGGAAATATCGAAAAAAAATTCAATCCCCGATAAATGGATTTGCGGATGAGACGACTTTGGGATTATGGCAATTTTATGAATATTGGCCATGGATTAGGATGAAAAGATGTGATGGATGGAGATGAAAGAACTTTCACAAAGTTGGCCAAATTCATATGAATTGGAATAATGTGTGAGACAGTAAAACTCATTTAACAAGAAATTATATTTTCCTAAAATTTTTCAATGCCATTTCACGAAGAATGGTTTTACTCTTAATGGCGTCTTGTTTTCTTTCTGTGCATGAAAACGAATTTTTTTTTTATTTCTCAAAAATTAGGTTATGCCAAAAGATCAAATTTGGAAAACCATCGAATTCTTCAGTTTTCTTTAAAAAATCAAACATTTTTTCCCGGCCTGCGGATTGGACTTTCATAATCCAAGAATATGGAAATATTCCATTCCATCACATTTTCGCTGCTTCGTTGTTTTTGTGGCCCCACCCATGGCCAAATCCCCCAAAATGAGTGAGTGCATCCATCCCAATCTCGTCAACCGTCCTCCTCTCATTATTCATTCAAAACGCGTCCTCCCCCTTACGCTTTGCCCCTTTGTCCAATCCGTGGCCCTGTGTCCTGGGGCGCTGTGGTCCACGGTCGTTTTTCGGGATGGGATTTAGGGATGGGCCACACAGCCAACGACGAGGAGAAGCGGCCAAACTAATCCTTCGGTGCCCGGACAAAAGCCATCCCCCGGCAATGGAAAAGTCAACAAAAAAAAATTGTGCCAAAACATTTTACACGAATAATGCCAATTTCCTACCGTTGGGATAAATTTGCAGAATGCCAATTTACTCGCATTTCGGGAAACTTTAGCCTTCAAATAAAAACGGACAGACTATCAACACAAATGTAAAAAACGCTTCAAAAATACCAATTTAGTTATTTCTTTGATGCGTCCCGCAACGACTTAATTAATCGGAAAATATTTATGGACTAAAACTTTAACGAATTTGGAAATTTGGCATTAGAAGATAAAGCTGAATTCACTGTTTTAGGGAAGCCATGAAATTTCCTGGATTAGCAAATGAAAAGTGTTGATCATTGCTCAGAATCCCTATAAATGTCGCTAAAATCCGATGACCAAAAGCAATCATTAGCAGCAGAAGGGGATGAAGCGGGGGAGGGTGTCTGTTTTCAAAATGAGTTTCCTATTTTAATGGTTGCGGATTCTGCGGATGGGATGAGATTATGCCGCGTCGGTGGGACCTACTCTCAGGGGTTGTGGTGGCGGAGGGGAAGGGCATTTTTGCCCAAAGGCTTTCCGGAATAATTTCTTTCCGGAAGGGTCTTCAGGAAAGGGAAAAACACCATGATAGGGAGAGAGAGGTGGGAAGAGAGAGAGAGAGAAAGAAAGAGAGGGGAGAGAGAGAGAGAGATGAGAGAGAGAACTGCAGCTTGCTGCCCCGGGGCAGTTAAAATTAATCCCACCCCCTAATCTCAATATCCCCCGCCCTGCCCATTTTCTCGTCCTCCTTTCATTGAAGTGGATGGGAATGGGGAGAGGATTGAGCCGAGCCATCCAAAATAGCCCCCTCCCCGAGGGGATGATGATAAATGGAGGATTGGATTGGGGGGGAGAGGAAGTGAAGGGCGGGATGAGTCTTGGAAAGCAATGCTTATTAAAGGATAACAGCAGGAAATTTAAAAACAAATTAAAATAGCTGAATAGATAAAAGAAAATTTGGAGATTTTTAAGAGGTAATGCAATCGAAGTAATAGAAATGTATTTAAATAATTGAGAAGAAATAACATAAAGCAAAAAGGAATTGCAACGGCCGGGAATCGAACCCGGGCCGCCCGCGTGGCAGGCGAGCATTCTACCACTGAACCACCGTTGCTTGAATAAACATTGGACGAAAAGCATTAAATAATCATTTTTTCGTAACTAATCATTTGGATCGTTGGATCGCTTATTTATATTAGATGCATTAACCAAATATTGATCCAATCGTGAACATATTATAAACAACGTATAGGTAAATTTTTATTAAAGAACAAATAAATTATAAAATTACTTTAAAACAAATATAAAAAATTTTGATAAAAATCATATAATTACTATTTTAATTAGACAAATAAATTAAATTTTTCATTTCTTAGCAGATTCAATTTACCAAGTTATGTAACGCAAAAGGACAAATATGTTTCTGGTGTTAATGAAGGCGCTGAGAGGCACGCGGACAGCAAATTATGGCCAAATGGGATTAGCCAACTTGGCAAAATGTCCAAATTAGAGGCATTTAGTCACAGGGTGAGCCGCCAGTAAAATGGTGTTTATGGGTTCACAATAATTGGCCGAGTGACAACATAGGGAGCATAATGGCATTGCTTTTTTGCAAAAAGTATTACAGAGAGGGGCGCGGAAAATGTGCCATTGCGGGGAGGGGGAAGGATTATGAGCCAAAATATACTGAAAATGGAAGAAATTGCCACTATTACAGTATTTTTGCGACCATTTAAAAAAGTTACTTTAAAAAGTATTTAGACAAATACCAAGTTTCAAATTAAACAAAAGCCAAAAACAAATTCGGTAAATTGTAATTTAAAATTTACGAAACAAAAAACCCTTTTCAGCAAAACACTTCTACTGTGGGGCATCTAAATGGCACTAGCTATGCTTCAACCTGCAAATCCCAAATGGATTTTCTCATTTGGGAGGGCTTTAGTTTGGCACAGCATCGGATAAAAGTAAACGGCCGTCGTCGTCGTGTGGCAGTGCCCGCCACCGCCGCATGTATCCGCCAGCAAGCAGAACTACCTCTTTCCCCCTGTCTCCGCCCCCCCCCCTCCCCCCGGTTGCTTCTGTTGTAACTCAATTTTCGGGAAAATTTTCCCAATGGCCCAGTTTTTGGGACGATTTTAAATCCTCAGTACATAATGATCCGAACATGGAAAATATACAAAAACTTAAGTACCTTCGTGGACTGTTACATGATGAGCCTTATCGAATTGTATCCCCATACCCCTTATTAATAAAAATTACCCAATAATAATAAAATTGCTGAAATCACGTTACGGTAACCCCGAATTAATCAGAGAAAATCTTCACAGTGAATTACGTAACTTGAAAAGGCCTATTGAATCCACGATTGAATTAAGAAAATTTATTTTACTAATTGATCGAATAATTTTGCAATTAAAATCCCAAGGCGAAGACATAAATCATCCCCAAATTAAGCAGTCTATAGAAACAAAACTTCCATATAATTTAAGACTTAAATTGAGAGAAAAATTTAAAATTTATTCAACAAAGCAGTTAATGGACTTTTTAAATGCTCACACACAAGCACGTGAAGACATGGAACGAATGGAAGACTCAAATCGTCAAATCCGGAACTTTCCTTCTAATCGACCAAACCCAAACAGATACAGAGACAACCATATCAAAATTTCTCTCAAAACAAACCAAAATTTAACCAAAGAAATCAATATCAAACCCCAATTACACCTTTTCCATATACTTCTGCATTAACAACAAAGTCAAAACCATTGCATCCGGCACAGTTTAAACAAATCCAACACAAACTAGAACCAAAATAAAATATTTTGTCGCTTTTGCGAAAGAGAAAACCATGCAAGTAAAGAATGCAAAATTTATTCAACCCCGAAAACGAAATGAACGTGTACGTGAACTCAAACTTTGTCCTAAATTGTCTAAATAAGGGACATATGGTCAATGAATGCAAATCGACTATTTATGTTTTAATTGCAAATACAAACATAATACTCTCCTCTGCACCGCAAACAAACTCAGTACAAAACGAAAGAGCAAAAAACCAGAGTGAATATGGCTCAAAATTACGAAAATCATGAAGAGACACAGACATTCATGACAATGGATTATGATAAAAATTTATAAATTATGAGAAGAAGAATTACTTATGACTACTGAAGTAAACTGCATAAATCCCGACAAAATAAATAAAAAAGGAAATAATTTTATTTGATAATGGGTCACAAAAAAGCTATATAACCGAAGAATGTGCTCAAACTCTTCAATTAAGCACAATTGAGGAAAAATTATTAGCAATTTCCACTTTCAATCAAAATAAGCCAAAAATAATTAAATCAAGACTAGTCAAAGTTGGCATTAAAACATTAAAAGGTGAAATAGAGTACATAACACTACAAACAGTGGAAAAAATTACTGATGTTACAAAAATGGTTAATAAAGAAACTGTTGATGTACTTGGAGTAAAAATCCCAATCAGTCATGCACGTCCTCAAATTTTAATTGGAATCGACTATTACTGGCACTTCATGCTACCAAATTCACAAATTCAATTACTTCCATCAGGATTTTACTCAATAAATACAAAATTAGGAAAAATATTATCTGGAAAAGGAACTATTGAGGACACCAATTGTAACTCAGTGACCGAAAAAAGAAAAAAAGACGAAACGAACCAAATACTTCAGAAATTTTGGGAATTAGAAAACATTGGAATTATCGACTCACCACATATGACGGATGAAGATGCAGCAATGATACACTTTGATAAAAATGTTACATTTAAAAATAACAGATACCATGTTCGATGGCCTTATAAAAGAGAGAACCCAAATTTACCAACAAATTTTGGATTATGCATGGGAAGACTAAGAAATGTTGTTAAACAACTAATTAAAAACAAGCAATTGGAAAATTATGACAAAATATTGCAAGAACAAATGGATACTGACGTAAATGAAATTGCTGAATTTAAATCAAATAATTTGCTTCATTATCTCCCACATCATCCGGTAATAAAAGAGAACTCAAATACAACTAAAATACGACCAGTTTTTGATGCGTCCGCAAAACTTAAAGGAAATAATTCACTAAATGATGAAATTCACCAAGGACCAAAATTACTACCAGATTTGTGTGGAATGATTCTCCGATTTAGACTCAAAAATTACGTATTAATTGGTGACTTGGAAAAAGCATTTTTACGAGTTGGATTAAATGAATTAGACAGAGACACAACACGATTTTTATGGGTAAACAAATCGTACTTGAATGAAATAAGACAAAATTATCGAGAAATTGAAATGAGAGACATCGAATTGAGACGATTCACACGGATACCATTTGGAGTTAACGCTTCACCATTTTTATTAACTGCTGTAGTTAATCTCCACTTGTCAAAAATAAATGAAATGTTTGAAAAATTCAAGACAATTCAAGTTAACAAGGAATTATGTCTAAATGATAAAGAAGAAGAATTTAAAAATCTTTGCGTAGAACTTAAACAAAATGCATATGTTGATAATTTCGTAATGATGTGCGATGATGAAAAGGAAATACAATTCAAACATTATTGGAGTAAAGAAATATTTAAACTAGCATCAATGAATCTGAGAGAGTTTGTCTCTAATCATGAACAAAGTAATAAAGAAATTCAAAAATTGGAAGGATCAGAGATACCAAAAGTAACAAAAATGTTGGGTATAAAATGGAATGTCGATTCAGATGAACTTGAACTCCAAATAAAAATTCCACTAATGAGTAAAGACACAACAAAAAGACAAATTTTGACGATGATTGCCAAAAATTTCGATCCCATGGGATGGATTTCACCAGTAATACTGAAATATAAACTATTTTTCCAAAAACTATGGCGATCAAACAAAGATTGGGACGATAAATTAGATGATCAAGAAATTATTGAATGGAATAATATTTCAAACACAGATATGATAACCATACCACGTTCACCTTTCACAAGCCAATATTTAAATCATTCAATATTACACATTTTTTCTGACGCTTCCGAGTTGGCTTATGCCACTTCAGCTTATTTACATACAAACGAATAATTTTTGCTTCTAAATATTATTTGATAAGCACCTTTTTCAGAAGCGTCGCACAAAAGGAAAAAGCCCAACCATTTCTCAGTGCTTTCATTTTTTGTTTTAATATTTGCCCATATTTTCCATGGCATTCCCTTTATATACACAGTTTCTTCGCTTTTACGTTCACTTTCTTCGATTTCTCGCGCAAATTCCGATAATTTTTCAATTTCCATCGAAAGTGTGCCGTTGGATTTGTTCGGATTGGAAACAAATTTCTCTGTTTTTGGCTCGTCCACAATGACATCAATGGCCAATTTTACTTTGTCCTCATCTTTGTTGTAAAATCCTTTGCTCGGGTCCAACAATTCCTTAATTTGGTTGCTTTTTTGGGAGAAGCTTCATTTTCGCAAATATGTATAAGTTTCTGGAAGATGGTTAATTTTGATATAATTAATAAATTCTTTTTCTGAATATAATTAGAATGCTAATTATTGAAAATTCTTGTTTCCACATTTTGTTATTTATTATTTATATCCATATTTGGCATTTTTCGAATATCATCTATTTGAACTGTCCCCATAATTCAAATTAGCCTTTTCGACCTTTATGATCGGAAAATTAAGAAAAATTTATTTGCTCTAAATTCGAAAATGCATTACAATTAAAAATCATGGCACAAAAAATGCTAATTCGAATTATTCAGAGGGAAATGGAACCAAATAAAGAAGAAGAAAGACAGTTAAGAATTTATCTCGATAATGATATGATACTCAAATGTGAAGGCCGATTTATTATTGCACAAATTCAAGGTGTCAATCCAATTTTTTACCAAGAAAACACTATGGAACTCATTTGATAATCATGGATTATCACACACGAAATGTGCGTGTATGAATATTTATTTCAATATTTTATTAGATATTTTGTGACTTTTCTTACATAAATCTCAAATTTTTATTGCATATTTGAAATTTGATTTTATTTTCTGTTATTTCTTCCATTTGCGTTTTCAACACCCACAAATGTCTCCATTACCCAAATCACGGACTGTAATAACTGAACCATTTCAAAACGTTGGACTAGATTATATGGGACCAATACAAATAAAAAATTTCAATGAAAAATGCTGGATAATTTTATTTACATGCTTCACAACACGAGGTATTCATCTCGAATTAGTCACTTCCTTATCAGTTCAACATTTTCTCAATGCATTTAGAAGATTTATATCAAGAAGAGGCACACCCAAACATGTATGGAGTGATAATGCAGCACAAATAAAACTTGCATCAAAAATTCTACCAGAAGTGTTAAAATTAAGAGAAATTCTCAAAGACGAATCAATTAAAAGTTATTTTTTAAATGAAAATATAAATTGGACATTCTCTATAGAATTAGCCCCTTGGCAAAACGGAGCAATTGAACGCCTTAATCAGAATGTCAAAACAGCAATGAGAAAAGTAATCGGAAAAAGATTTATTGAGTTTGATTCTTTTCAAACTCTGACTTGTGAAATTGAAGCGTTAGTAAACTCACGACCAATTACATTTATATATGATGAAATTAACTCTTATCAAATTCTTAGACCAATCGACTTCATACTTCCACATAAAAATTTATGTATTCCTCCGATTTTGGAAAATCAGGAAACTAAAGACCCAACATATTACCCAAAAAAGACTTCATACGAACAAACAATTGAATTATGGAAGAAAACCACGAAATTATTAGATGACTATTGGAAAATTTGGACTGATGAATATATACCAAGTCTAAGAGAACGTTATAAAATCGAAAACAAAAATCCACGAAATTGTATGAAATCTTTTCCAGAATTGAATGAAATTGTAATAATACATGATCAAACTCCCAGAGCAATGTGGAAAACTGGCATTGTCAAAAATGTCATAACTGGATCAGATGGTATCGTAAGAGGCGCTAATATCGAACTTCCAAATAAAACAGTACTAAATCGACCCTTAAAATTAATTTACCCGTTAGAAATTAATTCAAATGATGATAAAGAGCAAGAAACTCTCTCTAATCTAATAATTAATCAAAAACCCAATTATTTCAACAGAAAAAGGAAGATGGATAATCCCTTAGTCCCTATAAAAATGAATAGACTGTTTCAAAACTCGTTAACAATTATATCATTATTAACATTAATTTCATTATGTTCATCTTATTCATACGAATGTCCAAAGGAACCTAAAATATGGAAAACGAGATATACAACTCTATGTATCGAAAACGGTTTTACAATCAGACAAAATAAAATAACAAAAGAATTTTGCTATAAACAATTGGTATGCAAAGACAAACATATTATTATACCGACCCCACAAATAAATTTAGTCGGGGATTTTCGACCATTATGTTGAAGGATTACAAGGCCAACTATTTAAATTCACCGAAAGGTTTAAGTTTTTCACCGATATATTTGTAGAAATCCTCCCGAGTGATGTGCGTAAGACGAATTTTGAACAGTGCCGGGCCAAGCACATCACGCCGATTCCCCCGAACATTCTTTGCCTTTTTGGAGGCATTGCGCGTCGGCCCAACGGAGTGCCTAAGGGAAAAATAGGAAAAAACAAAATTTATAATTTAATAAATTTTAAAAAATGTTACAGCATTCGACGATTGGTACTCCAATTTACTGTCGAGAACATGACTGTTTTAAAAATAATTCATTCAAACAAATATATGGAACGAAATTTTGCTTTTACGATCCATACGAAAAAAGTTACCTTGTTAAATCTGATGAAGAATTAATTCAAATCAAAGCATGGGGAACTATTGAAAAAATATTTTACTTGCCAAATAATTTAAATCAACCATTCATTGAAAATAGACGGAATAAAAGAGAAGAAAACTCTTCAATCACTGAAGAATCAACCATTGAGTGTTTAAAAGGAGGCATTATTATTAAAGCAATAAATGATATACAAGAATTACAAATTTCCATTGAAAATTATACAATTATAAAAAAGAACCCTCAAAAAGAGGAAATAATTTATTTACCCCCAAAACTTACATCCTTTGAATATAAACCTGTCATTTTGCCGGTTTTTACAAATATAAAATCAAAAAAATTTAAATTTTTCCCAATCCGGAAAAACGGTTTCGGATCCGGCAATTTGAAAAAAGTGAATCTTATTCAAAAAATGATCAAAAATTTAATAAGTAACTTTTCGCATTTGCAAATCAATGTTTCATATTGTTAAATTTTCTTCTTTCATACGGCCTGCCAAATGTGACTTTCTTCTCCAACTTTGAGCTGATCACGGCTCAGAATTTCCAGGAATAACTTTTGATCAATTGGTAAAAAATCATCCGATTTGATCAATTTTTCCATGTTATTGTCAATGTAAGCCAAGCAACGACCAGCAAAGTCCCAAAATAAAAGTGATTGAAATTATTATTTCTAATTCAAAAATTAATTTTTGTACATTTTCTTGCAGAAGACGAGCTTCGGCTAAGGCAAGGAAAACATTTGGCAATTTCGAAATGGGAACGTCGGCGAATGCTTCGATCAGACCGATGATGGCATATTTTTTGGCTAAATAATAAATAAATAATAATTAATCCATTAGTGAAATAAATTTTAATTTTTGACCCGCATAAAACACAGCCATTGCATTTTGTCCGTCCAAAACACTCAAATTGTTTGTGTAAATAAAGCGTAACATTGCCTTAAATGGCACGGCACAAATGTCAGTGACCACCACAGGGTTTGAAGGAGCTGAAAATGAAAAACGAAAGTTTAATTTAATTAAATTTGATTTAATTGTCCAATTTTCGTACAATTCCCCGCCATTGTCCCATTTTGAGAGTCATAAGCGAACATCGCTTCGAACACATCCGAGGCGGCCATCAGAAGGGTTTTATGTGCCGCAATTTGCTTAAAAATAAAAAACCATTTTTTATTTGGCCATTGCACCCTTTGTATAAAACATGAATATGTATGTATACAGTACCAAATACAAATCATTTTCAATTGTACAGTAGACACTGAAAAACTTTGTACCGTACTAAAGACAATTCCTGTCCCGATTAATTATTATTTTAATTGATATATTTTTTAAATCGCCCTCACTCGCCTCCTTTTCTTCGTCTTCTGCAACCAAAAAGTAAACATCCGCGCCATTGCCCGTGTTCAACAAAAGTTCCAACTGATCAACCAACAATTTTGGTTTTGGCATTGTGTAAAAACAATTTCGGCCAAATTTGGAATTAAAAGCTGAAAAACTTTAAAAAGGTAAGAAACAAAATTATTAGAGATCGGTATTTTGAAAAAAGCCTGGACCTGGATTCCATGTTGGACCTGGACAAAAATCCAGGAAAAATCCAGGCCTGGACCTGGATTTTTTGAAACTCATTTTAAAAATCAAAAAATGTTTGAAAAAATTAATTATTTGCTTAGAAAACATTTAAAAATATCTGATTTATAATAATAATGTGTTTTTAAATTTATTTAATCTTTTTTTGAAAACTTGAAAAAACTTCGGTCACTTGAAATAATAAATTCTAAAATTTTGTCCAGGAAAATCCAGTTTTTTCCTGTTTGCCTGGACCTGGACCTGGATTTTTTTCACATTTGACCTGGATTTCCTGGACGAAAATCCAGGTCCAGGAAAAATCCAGGTTGCCGAAAAATGGCCTGGACCTGGATCCAGGTCCAGGCCGATCTCTAAAAATTATCAAGTGGCGAAAAGTTGATGAGAATCTGAATTAATTGAAGGATTGGGAGACAAAGTTTGGCGGGAAGAGAGTCCCGCGCAGAAATTTCGCAAATTTTCTACCAGAACCCGTCTGTTCTGGATGAATTGTTAATACCTGGACACAGCAAATTCAATTTGTAAATTTAAAATAATTATAAATGGAAAATGTTTTTTTTAATTTGCCCAATGATTTGAGGAAAGGTTTTTTGAGACTAAAAGTTTGGTGTTTTTTTTAACTTTCGTATCGACGAAAAAACTGCAGAAAATAAATGTTTGAGAAAAAGTAAAAGAAAAACTCAGTCAATGCAAAGGATGAGAGAAAAGAAACGGAAGAGACAAAAGGGAAAAGAAAAAAAGGAATATTTGTCTGACTAAGGCATTTTATGGGCAGAAAAGCGGGTCAACCAAACAAACCGCGACCGAACGTGGGTCAGCCGCGGCGGCGTTGCGAGCCAAAATCGGCCAGCAAAAAACCAACGCCATTTGAGTCATTAGGACGCTATTAATGAGTAAATAAAAATACGCTAAATAAAATAGGATAATATCAAAAACTTTAATAACGAAAAGATGGGTGAAAAGTCCGTAGATAATGGGAAAAATGGCAAAACCCAAACGGATATAACAAAAACAGATTTTAATTAAAAATTATAAATTGGAGCGTACTATGCGTTTCAATCCGATCTTCCGTATAAAAGGGGCTGGGTTTTCAGTGATTTCAGATCGCTCATTGGTTCCCTCCGAAGTTTCCATTCCTTCCCCGTGCCGTGCTCCCGACCAAATCCTTAAATTTTGATACATTTCAAAAGCATTTCATTTCTCCGCCCCTCCACGGGTTTTTCGCGCCTTCCCCGTGCGTGCCCGTTGCGATCTCCAATGGACTGGCCAAAAAAGGTCCTCTTTTGCTTGCTCCTTCCATTTAATATACCCAATTAAATTATGGAAAAATATGAACCAAATCTTGCAATTGACAAAAAAGGCGGTAAGCCATTTACTGGTAAAGCTAAAATAAAATTTGTCAGTAAGTTCATTAGCAAAATGCTCACTTAAAAATAAACAAAAATTAAGCATTCATTGACAAAGTAAACTCATCTCAAATTTGCCGAAATCAGAAGAGCATAAGGAAAAAGATTTATAAAAAAAGACAAAAAGGCTGTCAATAATTAACCACAATTAAATAATGTCAGAATTTTGTTTACTCTCCAAATAATCATTTGATAACTTTGACCATCGATCAGGGATTGATCAATCAGATGAAGCTGCCACATTCTTCCGGCTTCGTGTCGCAACATTTTCGCGCATTGCAATGGCATTTAGTCGTAGCTTTGTGACAGTAGCAAATGTCGTCCAAATGCATTTTCTTCCCGCACTTTTTGCAGACGAATTTCGACTCCAACGCCTAAAATGGAAATATTTTATTGTACAAATTTCAATTTGAAAATTCAAAAAACAAAACATTTATTCATCAGTGTCAGCCCAAATATCCTTTAACAAAAATAGGCCCATTAAAAAAAGTAGCGGGTCATAAAAAGAGAAAAATGGACAAAAAAGAAGCCAATTTGGGTTTTTGAACATAATTAAAAAAATAAGTGGAAGCTTAATTAATGAGTAAATTGAGGGCCGATTAGCGGGACATTTGCCTCATTTCTTTTAGTAAATTGACCAAAATTAAACTGTACTTTTTTGTAGGCCTTAAACATTCCTTCCAATCCAAAATCCGTAGCATATTCAATCAAATCGATAACCGAGGAAACATCTGTAAATTTGAAAGTGCTTTCTTCACAGTATTTAATTTTGTTTGTCCTACTGTATCCGACAGTCACACAATCACCGGCACTTTTTGGCATTGTGTTCAGCTGGGCAACAATCGCTTGATACTTGGGCTTGTTGAACACCGCGGTGAAAGGCTCGAACACCAATTCCATTTGCTGGTCATAGTCCTGTACAGTAACACCAACAGTAGTACATTTTAATTTAAAAAAGGTTAATTGGTACTAACAGTGAAATTTTGAAACAAATTAAATTTTAAAAATTTCGGTTATATAACCACTACTTTTATAAGGTTGAAAATTGGGATGTTCAGGTAAAAATTAGAGCCCAAAATTAATGATTTAGCACAATTTTTTTCGGCGTAACAATTTTGGTGTTCTGGACAAAGCGTAGCATAAAAATAATTAATATTTATCAACTGACCATCGACATGTTGCTGCTTCCAGGGCGACCAAGGAGCACTTCTTTGGCATTCGTGATCAGCTTAAGATAATAAAAGGAATGTACGATTGATTTTTGTTGCCTTTTTAAAATTGCATTTAAATTGTACAGTAGCCCAGTGGTCGGTCCTACCGTAAACAATTTGTCGTTGCCTCGGTTTTTGTCCGGGTGCGTAGCAAGGGCAAGCTTCCGGTAGTTTTCGTTGATCTCCTCGGCTGTGGCATTTTGACGCACGCAAAGCCATTCGTGAGGACGCAACTGAATTAAAATTCAAAATTTAAGTGAATTTTTAATGCCCCTAATTAAAATATTTAAAATTTATTAATTTATATAATTACATTTCCACTAATTTTGTTTGAAGCCGTCCAAAAGTTGAAAAAGGACATGATGGCTATGTGATTTCAATTTGAACAAAAGTAAGAAAATTAATTAAAAAATTGAATTAGATTCTCAATATGAAAATTATTTTTCACATAGAAAAAACTCGTGAATTGAGAAAATTCACAAAAATATTTTTCATAAAACGAAAAATAAATGTCTTCCAATTAATTTGGGCTCCTCAATATATAAAATGAAAAATCATTTTCTTTCATTCATCAAAATCAGTAAAAAGTCAAAGCGAGATGATTGTTGCGGAAGGAACAGCTGAAAAGCAAATTAATTTATAATATTGTATATTATTATTAACCGATTAAGCATTTGTAAATTTTTTAACAAAATAATTTTCATTGTTTTGCCATCGTTTGGCGCACGGACATTAAAAATTGTAAAATTTGGCGAATGCATTTTAAAACCATTTTCACTCGATCAGCAAATAATATCCCAATTAAAATCTGCTTTTTTCCCACCATTTGCGGTGATGGCATCTCTCTTTGGCATCCACACAATAACACAACTCATCAATGTTGTTCAATCGGTTGTCACATTTGTTGCAGACCATGCCAACTCTGAACGTAAAGAAGCACCCAATTTTAGTCTATCTTTAATTGATAATTAAAATAAAAATAATTAAATATATTTCCTTTCACTTTTTACTCAC
>CP049707.1:6493649-6527959 GCA_004148225.2 Heterodera glycines | reverse complement strand
GAAAAAAAAAGAAAAAGTGATACAAAATGGCGAATGGCATCCAAAAAATGGATTAAAATTTCAAAAAAAATTTTTACTTTGCTTTTCAACACATTGCGAAAGCACGGGATGAGATCGCCACGGCGTCGAACCAAAAGCACTTGAGTGATCGGAGGATTGGCGTGCTCTTCCGGGGACAAAAGTGCGCGCATTCCTTGGCGCGTGCGTTTGCACGCTTCGCCAAACGCTTCGCCAACAGCCAAAAATCCGTCGACAGCAACAAATGCTGCCTTGACCATAAAATTGCCCACTTTACTGACGGCATTGCCCATTTTTAATAAAAACGAATTGATTGCTTGTCAAAAGGAATTCTGATCGAAATTAAAGCATTTTATTACATTTAATTAGAGAAATTGGAATTCAAATGACATAAAAAATGGATTTGGAAATTGACAAAGAAGAAAATAGGAGAATTATTATGTTCAATGGTAAATGAGAAAGATTTTAGCAATATGAACAATGGAATTGTAAAAATAGGAAGAAAAGTAATAGACAAAAAATTACCAAAATAAACAACAAATTGAAGAAAGTGAATATTTTAAATTAAGTAAATTGGAATTCCAAGAAGATAAATATGGATTTAAATGAACAAAAAAAGCGAATTGTAAAATAAAAGAAAAATAATTGACCAAAAAATTAACCCGAATAAAGGAAGAATGGAAAAATGTCATGGAACATTTGCCTATTAATGGTGGAGGGGTGGGGGAAACTTTGCTGTCACATTTTTTGATTTGTCCACTAATTGGCGGGGGGGGGGACACAAACAATTAATTAATTCCCCAACTAATGATGGACTTCTTGTGGGCTGATGATTTTTGTGTGTTCTTTTGTGAAACAAATATTCTGACCATGAATGGAATGGTCAACAACAAAACAATTTAAAAAATAATTTGCCTGAATTCGTCAGAAACTTTATATTCGAACTTGATAACTCATTACTAGGGCCAGGAATTTTAGGTAAGAAACCAATATTTTATAATAAATATTTCTGATATTTTTCATAGAAAATATTGACATTTTTAATTAAAAATATTTTGCCAAAAAATAATAAATAAATTTGTTTGATGAATTTTTGAGAAAATTTTCCAATTCTTACAATTTGGGGTTTATTTTTTGAATTTTTTTCAGGTCGATTCTTAGGGGATGTGTTTTTTTTAATTTTTTTGAATTTTTGTTAATGGAATTTTCTAAAATCCTTAAAAGGTGACAAAAATGCCGAAATAGGTATAAAATAGGGACCTAGGTAATAGGCAGAAAAACTCCCAAATAGGTAAGAATAGGTATTGTACATAGAAGCCCCAAACCAAACGGAAAATGTTTTTTTCGTGCTTATCTGTTAGGGCTGTGCGAGAGTCTCGGTTCCCGACTCGGGAAATTTCTCGGGTTTTCCGCTTCTCGGTCTCGGGTACAAATTGAGGAAAAATAGAGCTTGACCTGGGCTTGGATTTTCCTGGGTTCCGAAACGAGGATAGGGCCAACATAAAGTCCAGATTAATTTTATTTTCAAAATTTCGTATTTTTCTATTTTTAAAACATTATTCAATGGAATTCCAAAAAATATTAAAATTATTTTGGGACGCAGTTGGCCCGTTCCCTCTTTTTATGTGTTTCTGATTTAAAAAAAGACATTTGAATCAATTCTTGTATCGTTTCGCGGGGTCATTTCTCGGTTTCGGTTCCCGGTAAAAATCACTTCTCGCATAGCCCTAGAGGGAGGCATCGCTGAATTTTATGAGCGACCAAAGTACAGAAAATTTGATGAATAGGGGAGAGGAAACATTTTGAGAGAAAAAACCCAATCGGACTGAAGAAAGAAAAATTCAAAAATTGTGAACAAATCGGGGAAAATCGCAAATGGGGGCAAAGAAAAATGGAAAAATGGCAGTTGTGAAAGGTCTGACAAACTGAAAAATGAGAAATGAAAAAGCGAATTAAATACTCAAAAGGAAAAGGAGAAAAATGGGAAGAAAAAGAGCGGAAAATGTTATGCGGTGATGGCATCTCTCTTTGGCATCCACACAATAACACAACTGTTTAATGGTTGTCACATTTGCAGCAGACCATGTTCATTAAATAGTTAATTAAAATAAAAAATAAACTAATATTCAATTTTTCCATTTTTGAGACGATAAAAAAACCCCGTTTAAAAATTCTTCAATGTAAGTAATAAATTTTTAAACCAGGTTAGAGCCGCCGCCGGACCTTTTTCTCACAATTTATTTGAGAATTAAGCAGCATAGAGAAAATCAGCACAAAAATTCGCAAAATTTTGGGTTGATTAATTATTTAATTGGCGAGATAAGCGAATATTTATAAAAAAAATTGTCTTTGGCGATTAAATTGGGTCAGAATTTTTGTGGCCATAACTTTTTTTAATTTTTTCTAAAAAAATTTTACTACAGTATTTTGATAGAGAACAATTAATGCTATTGAATGATACATGATATTATATAAATTTATAAGTGCTACATTTTTTTAAATTTTCGAATCCTTTGGCGGAATTTGGAAACGAAATAGCACCAAAGAAATTTATATGGTGAAATTAATTGATGGTGAAGTGCACAAATAGCACTGCTGCTCCTGGCTTATTTATTGTAAGTCTTCGAGGAAATGGGCGGGGCATGGAAATATTCATTTATGAGAACAGCCAATCAGCGGAGGGGGGGGGAGGGCGACGATTCATCAAAGATACGAAAATATTTGCTTTTGAAAAGGTGTGTTACGTTGGTGCTACGACGTTAGAAAAAAGATACAATAATGGTCGTTACAAAAAAAATGGGCAGCAATGGTCAATACAAAAAATAAGGAAAATAATTGAAAATACAGTAGTATTCGCATATCAGAGATTATTTTATATAAACGTACAACCATTTTTAAACCGATGGCCAAAATCAAAATTTCGAAAACAATCTTCTAAATTTGATCACTCCCGATCACCCTGTAAGAGTGATCTAATTACCTTGGTTCATTTATATTTTTTGATCAGCATCAAAAGTTATACTGGCATGAATTTTTCCAGATATTATTTATGGGGATGGAATAAGTGATAAAAATTTCAGACGATTGTACTATGGGAACTATAAGAAATAAAAATTTTTTAATGGCCTTATGGTTTTGGAACAGACTGTAAGTCTTTTACAGAAACTTGATCAAATCGCTTTTTCCTGCAGGTGATTGGGACACTCCAAAATACACTGAAAATCTTGGGAATTTACGAAAAAAATACCCCCAGGGGTTTAGAAGATTGTTTTCGAAATTTTGATTTTGGGCATCGGTTTAAAAATGGTTGTACGTTTATATAAAATAATCTCTGATATGCGAATACTAGTATTTTTAATTATTTTCCTTTTTTTGAATTGACCATTATTGCATCTTTTTTCTAACGACTCGTCACGTGTTACGCTATCCCTTTTTGACTTGGGTTTTATTAAATTTTCCAAATTTTATTTATTTTTGTAATTAATAGATTGACTTAAAAATTACAAATTGGTCGCAAGTTCCAGGCTTTTTTCGAAATTTCGAATTGTAATGCTTATAAAATAATAATTTAAAAAAATACACGATAATTTGGGGATGATTATCAGCAATTGGAAAAATTTTGTTGAAATTCATACCGTACTTGTAAATTGTGGACTTTGAAAGTTGGAGGGAAATTTTATGGGCTTTGAGTGGGACTCGGGAATAGCGTTCATTTGGACAGAAATTGGCCAAATTAGTGGCGAACATGCGGAGGCACAATCGTGAAGCCATTATTTAAACTAAAGATCAGATACGGACCAGATCCGTAAACGGATTTTTACGGACCCGTAGTACGTAATCTGTATTTTTTTCGGCCGATACGGATTTTTTACGTACTACAGATTTTCCGTATTTTTAGTCCGTAAGTACGTAATCAGTAGGCAAATCCATTACCATTCACCAAAAAAAAAAATCTTAAAAATCTGTTCTTTTTCGAAAAAATCACTTACAATTAGCAAAAAAAAAATTGAAATTTTAGAACCAGAGAGCAAAAGTTAATTCAGTTTTTCTGCAAATTATTTGTCCATTTTTGCCCCTCTGGCGAGTGATTAATTAGCGATTGACAATTTTTGCTTCTCAATTTCATCCATTTTCCTGTCACTTCATCCCATTTTGTTTATGTGTAATTTGTCTCACTTTTCCCTTTTTTCGTGGCCATTTCTTTCCCTAACCGCCGATTTGCCATTCCCCCCCCCCTCTCCTAAATTTCTCTTCATTCTCTTTTTGACTCCATTTTTTACCCTCGTCATGTTCGCCCCTAATTTGGCCAATTTCTGTCCAAATGAACGCTATTCCCGAGTCCCACTCAAAGCCCATAAAATTTCACTCCAACTTTCAAAGTCCACAATTTACAAGTACGGTATGAATTTCAACAAAAGTTTGCCAATTGCTGATAATCATCCCCAAATTATCGTGAATTTTTTTAATTATTCATTTATAAGCATTACAATCCGAAATTTCGAAAAAAGCCTGGAAATTAACCTTGTTTCCATGTTGGACCTGGACAAAAGTCCAGTCCAGGAAAAACCCAGGCTCGTCGAGGCCTGGATTCAGCACTCTGGACCTGCATTTTTTTGAAAGTAAAAACAAACAAAAATTTAAAAAATCATTAATTGACGAGGAATATCAAAAATGTCTAATTGACAATAATAACAAAAATATATTTTAAAATCTATTTTATCATTTTTTAAATATTGGTAAAGCCTATCGAGAAGTTCATTTCTCAAAAAAATCACCTTGATTTAAAAGTTCCGGTAGTTGAGGTGTCTTCAAGGGGGTACACAATTAGTGATGCTCGAGAGTATCGGTCGCGGGTTTTTCAAAACGAGACTTTTTTTACATTCCCTAATGATTGGCTATTATTAAACTTAAAAATAGTCTTTTTTATATGTTTTGGCCAACCTAAAATTATTAAATTTTCAATTTTCGAAAAAAATTTATTTGCTAGTTACAGAGTAAAGTAATCACTTCACAAATTTATTTCCTAAATGGGAAAAGTGGTCTCTGTCTTTAAAAAAGTGGGAGAATTTGTGATGAAAGCTGGGCAGTATGTTGGTACTTTTTTCAATTCCTTCAACTTCGGAGGACAGCGGGCGGTGGGTTCGTCTGCGGACTACGAAAGTCCGCCAATTATTCACGTGTTGAACGCGCGCAACTGCAACTTCTTCATCGACAGCTTCAGATCCGTGATGAGAAGCAAGGCATGAATTTTTAGGCTTAATAATTCAAAATCATTTTCATATGACAAGACAGAACATAAGACATTTTCTAGGAAAAAAGAATCGCAATTTAATCGCACAAAAAAATGCAATTTCAATTCGAAATTAATTGTTTGAAGCAATTAGTATTACAGAAAAATAATAAATTCATTCCCAATTTTAAGAACGAAGTCGCCCTTGAGAGACTGAGCAAACAATTGAGCGACTACGGATTGGACCACATCGCTTATGCCTTCGTTCGGGGCGTTAGGTGAACCCAGAAAAAAGAAAAAATGCCATAAATTGTTAAAAATGAAGTCATATTATTTTAAAATTAAAAATCCAACGAATTTTAATTTGAATTTGAATTTTTAATGTTAAATTAATTTCAGGGTGGACATGTACTGCTCCAACTGCTGCGGGAGACTGAGCCACATCGATGAGCTGTGTTACTGTCCAATTGCCGAAGACAAATGCCATCATCGCAATTGGTAGTAAAAAAAGGAATAAATATTTACTGAATTTAAAAAAATAATTACAAAATTTTGTTTTTGGCAATTAATTTAATATTATTGTATATTATTAGATTGAAGTTTTTTCTTCATTAAATTAGCATTTATTGTTTTTTTCAGCTGTTCGCGCCGCAACAATCGAGCGTTGACCTTTTACTGATTTGATTATTCGAAAAAAGGGAAAAATGAGACGAGTTTCATACCATCAAATTAAAATTTCGAAAAATTCAAATTTGTGAAACAAATTGTTGTTGCTGAATGATTGAAATTTAAAAACAAGAACATTTTTTGAAGGAAATTGGAAATGCCTTGTGCTTATTATATTTACAATGCTTAATTAATTTAAATTTTTTTTTTTTAATTTTTCAAAAGCCAAAATGTTTTCTTCGAGCAGAAAAAACAACACAAACTCTGCAAATTATGAAAAAGTATTTTTAACATTAAAATTGAACTTTTATTACGTTTTATTTTATTTGTTTATCGTTTAGTTGCTTCCGCACGAATGGCTTTGCGTGCGTCAAAATGCCACACCCGAGGAGATCAACGAAAACTACCGGAAGCTTGTCCGTGTCATTCACCCGGATAAAAACAACCAATGCAGCGACAAATTGTTTATGGTAGGACCAGTGACAAGAGTTACTGTAACTAAACAATTAATCTAAATTCAAAAATATTTTAAAAATCAACTGAAATTTCTTTTATCTAAGCTGATCACGAATGCCAAAGATGTGCTCCTTGGTCATTCCGGGAACAGCAGCAGCATGATGGACGAGGCAAGTGAAAATTCGTTGTAAAAATTTCCTACGATATTAAATGTTTCCAAGTCATTGGGCATTTGGTATAATTTTTACAGCGGGCATAATAGTAGCACTGTACTGTAATATAATCAAAAACCCAAGGACCATCAAATGGACATGGTGTTCGAGCCGTTCAGTGTGGTTCTCAAAAAGCGCGACTGTCAGGAGATTGCTGATCTGATTCAGATGCTCCCGAAAAGTGGTGCTGAGATACGCGGAGCAATGGGACGGAGTGAGTGCAGCAAAAAAAAATGGCAATTTAAAAGAATTAATTAATTTTGATCATTCGCACTCATCAATTATTAAATTAGTAATGTGGGTCGCTCCATCCTTTGGAGCAGAACAAAAGGTCACGGACGATTTAAATTTAAAAATTAAGTTCATATGCTTTTATTTAATTGGAATTGATTTTAAATATGCTATTTTTCATTAAGCTGACTTGTCTTTGCTGAACCATTTGGTCAAAATCGCCGGGAATTATGCGCTGGACGACATGATGTTGGCCTACAAAAAAGTACACTTTCATTTCATGGGTTCACCGACTTCTTCACAAGAAACTTGGCTACCCTAAAATTTTGTGTTTGTTTAATTGGCTTTATGATCAAATTGAATTTTCGATTATTTAATTCTATTAAAAATTAGGAATTTTTGGGTTTGATTTTCAATTTTCAAAGCTTTTTTGGAATTTTCAGTTGGTAGACCTGCCAATAAGATTTACGGCCAGATTCTTACGACTATTTTGTAAAACTAATATTAAATTACCATTAAATTTTCGTTAAGGCGTTGGAGTCGAAGTTTGTCTGTAAAAAGTGCGGGAAGCAAATGCATTTGGACGACATTTGCTATTGTTATAAGGCGAAGACCAATTGCCATTGCAATGCGCGAAAATGCTGCGACACGAAGCCGGAAGACCGCGGAAATTTCTTCTGATCAGTGATCAATTGTCAAAGACCAATCAAACCTTTGTTTAATTGAGAAATAATTTTTGTTAATCTGTAATTGGTTAATTTTTTACCATTACAGATCTGAGGATTTATCCTCATTTTGTGGTTTTTTTATAGGTCAATGATGGTTTTTTTGAAATTAGGATTTGAGGCTTTTGGGTAAAATCGTTAGGATCTGTAAATTTTATTAGAGTTCGAGCCCCACCCCCGCCCTCGTCCACGGGGACGGGACGGCTATCTATAAATACCAGCAGCAGCATTGCTGGTTGTTCACGTCACCAACAATTAAAGTCACCACATAATTTTCTTTCACACTTGCGCTAATAATGGTCACCTATCTTTTCGCTTTTATTAAACTTTTCTGTCTTATAATTCATTCGATTATAATTTCCTTTTTGGTGAAGTTTGTCAAAAATTTTGATTTTTTCAAAAAACTCGACCTCACTTTAAAAGCTTCGGCGCTGGAGTTCTTCAAGAGGGTACTAATTAGTGATGCTCGAGAGTATCGGTCGCGGGTTTTTTCAGAGCGAACTTTTTTGCGTTTCCTAATGATTGGCTATATTAAACTTAAAAAATAGTTCTTTATATGATCAAACTGAATGTTAAGTTTCTGACGAACTGTCCGCCTAATTAATATTCTTATTTTGCTGGACACATAAAATATTTTATGAATCAATGTGTAATTATTAGAGACCGGACTTTTAGGCACGAAAATTTCTCAAATAGGCACCTAAAAAAGGCACCAAAAATGTGAAAAAAGGCATAAAAAAATACAAAAATGGCAAAAAAGGCACGAAAAAATGGAAAAAGGCACCAAATATTCAACATTTTCTAGCAAAAAATTTACCAAGAGACTTAAGCTTCCACTAATTTTTTTAAATTATGTTCAAAAACCCAAATTGGCTTCTTTTTTGTCCATTTTTCTCTTTTTATGACCCGCTACTTTTTTTAATGGGCCTATTTTTGTTAAAGGATATTTGGGCTGACACTGATGAATAAGATGTTTTGTTTTTTGAATTTTCAAATTGAAATTTGTACAATAAAATATTTCCATTTTAGGCGTTGGAGTCGAAATTCGTCTGCAAAAAGTGCGGGAAGAAAATGCATTTGGACGACATTTGCTACTGCCACAAAGCGACGACTAAATGCCATTGCAATGCGCGAAAATGTTGTGACACGAAGCCGGAAGAATGTGGCAGCTTCATCTGATTGATCAATCCCTGATCGATGGTCAAAGTTATCAAATGATTATTTGGAGAGTAAACAAAATTCTGACATTATTTAATTGTGGTTAATTATTGACAGCCTTTTTGTCTTTTTTTATAAATCTTTTTCCTTATGCTCTTCTGATTTCGGCAAATTTGAGATGAGTTTACTTTGTCAATGAATGCTTAATTTTTGTTTATTTTTAAGTGAGCATTTTGCTAATGAACTTACTGACAAATTTTATTTTAGCTTTACCAGTAAATGGCTTACCGCCTTTTTTGTCAATTGCAAGATTTGGTTCATATTTTTCCATAATTTAATTGAGTATATTAAATGGTTGAAAAACTTTTTAAATTTTGCTGGTTATTAGCGAACATTTTAAAATTTCAAATATTTTTAAGGGTTTTCATTTCCCTTTGGGTTAACGCGTGGGCGCTTTTCCTAATGAATTTTGCTTTTTTCGAATTTTGATTCACCTAACATCTTTAACAATCCAATTGGCGATAAATAAAAACGTATTCTAATAAAAATATAAAACTACTTCATTGCGAAGGGAAATTTAGAAACTTTAAGTATAATTTTTTCGCATCCTTTTAGGTTAAATAACTTCTTTTTGTAAAAAAAATTATTCATTTGCAAACAAATTGATTTAAAATGACTAATGATTTTTTCATTTCCCGAGTTATAATCATATTTTTGTGAATTTTCTCAATTCACGAGTTTTTTCTATGTGAAAAATAATTTTCATATTGAGAATCTAATTCAATTTTTTAATTAATTTTCTTACTTTTGTTCAAATTGAAATCACATAGCCATCATGTCCTTTTTCAACTTTTGGACGGCTTCAAACAAAATTAGTGGAAATGTAATTATATAAATTAATAAATTTTAAATATTTTAATTAGGGGCATTAAAAATTCACTTAAATTTTGAATTTTAATTCAGTTGCGTCCTCACGAATGGCTTTGCGTGCGTCAAATGCCACAGCCGAGGAGATCAACGAAAACTACCGGAAGCTTGCCCTTGCCACGCACCCGGACAAAAACCGAGGCAACGACAAATTGTTTAGGGTAGGACCGACCACTGGGCTACTGTACAATTTAAATGCAATTTTAAAAAGGCAACAAAAATCAATCGTACATTCCTTTGTTATCTTAAGCTGATCACGAATGCCAAAGAAGTGCTCCTTGGTCACTCCGGAAACAACAGCATGTCGATGGTCCGTTTTTTATATATATAAATATTTTTACTTTGCCCAGAACAAAGTAATTGTTTTTCGTTTTTAATATGTTATGGTTTTTTAAAAACTATGGTCTATATCCTTGTAAAAAATTAAATAAACCGATAGTCGGAATGCTGAATCATTACTGAAATTTTTAAATTAACAGAAAATCGTTTAATAAATATTTTGCTATTCCGAAATTTCCCCGTTAGTACCAATTGCATTTTTCAAATTGAAATGTACTACTTTTGGCGTTATTGTACAGGACTATGACCAGCAAATGGAATTGGTGTTCGAGCCTTTCACCGCGGTGCTCAACAAGCCCAAGTATCAAGCGATTGTTGCCCAGCTGGACACAATGCCAAAAAGTGCCGGTGATTGTGCGACTGCCGGATACAGTAGGACAAACAAAATTAAATACTGTGAAGAAAGCACTTTCAAATTTACAGATGTTTCCTCGGTTATCGATTTGATTGAATATGCTACGGATTTTGGATTGGAAGGAATGTTTAAGGCCTACAAAAAAGTACAGTTTAATTTTGGTCAATTTACTAAAAGAAATGAAACAAATGTCCCGCTAATCGGCCCTCAATTTACTCATTAATTGAGCTTTCACTTAATTTTTAAAATTATGTTCAAAAACCCAAATTGGCTTCTTTTTTGTCCATTTTTCTCTTTTTATGACCCGCTACTTTTTTTAATGGGCCTATTTTTGTTAAAGGATATTTGGGCTGACACTGATGAATAAGATGTTTTGTTTTTTGAATTTTTAAATTGATATTTGTACAATAAAATATTTCCATTTTAGGCGTTGGAGTCGAAATTCGTCTGCAAAAAGTGCGGGAAGAAAATGCATTTGGACGACATTTGCTACTGCCACAAAGCGACGACCAAATCCCATTGCAATGCGCGAAAATGTTGTGACACGAAGCCGGAAGAATGTGGCAGCTTCATCTGATTGATCAATCCCTGATCAAAGCGATCAAAAATATTTATTTGGAGAGTATTCCAAATTTTGACACCATCCTTTTATCTTTTTGATAAATCTTTTTCCTTATGCTCTTCTGATTTCTATAAAATTAAAATGATTCAATTAGTCAATGAATGCGTTGGGTCAGTCCTAATGGGTCTCGACAAGCAAAAAATTTTGTACCCGCAAATTTTGGTACTTTTCAGTTTTGTTCCTACACCTAAAAAATTTTTTTTAATGTCACAAAGGGCGCGCTGAAGGCATTTTATTAGTGCACGCCCTATTTTGGGGCATAAATGCAATAATCTAAGCAAAATTTCTTCAAAATAAAAGACAAATTTTCCAAAGTTTAGTGTTTGAATGAAAATTGATATTTAAATCTATGTTTAAATGATTTAATTCTAATTCAATTTGATATGAGTAAATGCTTATCATAATTAAAATAGAACAAATTGCAAATTTGATTTTAACTAGAAAATAAATATCGTTCTTCTCATGCAATGTAATTGTTCATATGATTTTTTGGGGCTTTAACCCATTCGTAGACTTTTTTTTTGAAATTATGTATAATTAATGAGGAGAGTAATTCTTAATTTAGATTATTCCATATTTTGATTGTTCTGTTAATAATGAAATGTTCAGTTTTGTAGTTTTATGCTTAATATAAGTTTTTACATTTAAAAGTTTTATCAAATTAAAAAAAGTTTAGAGTTTTTAAGGTCTAAATGTGTATGACTATCGATTATTTTAAAAGCATGACCTATCAAAAAACCACAAAATGAGGGTAAATCCTCAGATCTGCGAACCCTGCTTAAAATCCTTAATTTTCTTAAAAAAATACGCCGCAAAAAGTTGTTAAAATTAATAAAGGGATTCGAAAATATAAAGTTAATAAACTTTTTGTTCGAATAATTATAAAAAATAATTTATTTGAAGCAATTTGAAAAAATTTTCTGAGACCCTAAAATCTGTTTTTATTAGTTTCTGCTAATTAAATCTTTCTGTATTTAATAAAAGGATAGTCATTCAAATTTGTGCATTAAAAATATTTTAGTGAGTATTTAATTAAATTTTCGATTTACTCCCGCTCCCGCCCGGGACTCCCGTAAAATTTCTGCGGGATTTTAACGGGAACGGGATTTTTCCGGGATTCCCGTTCGGGACTCCCGTCCCGGAAAATTGTGAACTCCCGATCCCGCTCCCGGAAATTTTTTTACCAGGCTCTAGTTTTTGCTCCACAATATCCAAATTTATGATTTCAATTATGAATAATTTTTGGAACAAAATTTCGCCTTTTCGCTTTTTTTGGGGCATTTCGCTTTCGCCTTTTCGCTTTTTATTTATTTATTTTTTTGCAACAACCCTGGTAGGCAGGCACAGTCCGCTCGCTGTACACGACTATACTATGACATTGTGCCACAATTCCTGCCTATTTTCAATCTTGTGAACAAAATTTCAAAGTTTGGCATGACAAAATGTCACGCTGATTAAGGGGAATAAAGTCAATAATAACCGGATATTCACCGGAAATATTACCTTTTGCTTTTCATTTTGGAGTGAATTTTGGCATCTAAAAAGAAAGAAAATATGAAAACTAAAAAAATTTTTTAAATCATCCATTTGCGTTAAAAAGTTTTTGCCCATTGGATTTTGCATTAAATATTAATTTAAATTTTATTCTTAATTAATTTTTTATGTTCTTGCAATTTTCTGCTGTTGGATGAAATTTTTATCTCTAAATAATAAATTGATCAATTCTATTTGATTATTTTTTTGTCAATCTGCAAAACGGTTACCTATCATGAAACTCACTCATCTCTTTGAATTATTTTATTAGGTTTATCATTCAGATTAATTGGGCATTCTCGCCGCCGTATTTTTGCCATACACACAAAGTGATCCTTGCCAATGTTGAAGTAAAATAAAACGTCACAAGTGTGAAGATTATGTGCCGAGATTGCATGGGACTCCCTCCCAGTTCCTGTCAATGCATTTTGGTCAACTTTTCATCACCGGTGCTTGCTCAATTACCATGTGCCAATGGGATTAAGAAAGTTATAGAAAAAAGTGAATAATGTTATTATTAGGGAATAGAATTATATGGAAATCCATATTTTTTTTTCCTGGACTGTGGAAGGCCTAAAACACATGAAAAACATGTTTTAGCTTCGTTTGAAGCTCCTAGGGTGGATTTTTATGTCCATATTTTCCATATTTTTCCATATTTCGCGATTTATGTCCATATTCCATATTTTGGCATTTTATCCATATTTTATGTCCATATCTTGGCATTTTTCAAAAAAACCTCTATTAGAGCGGCCTCCAGCAGCTAAATTAGCCTTTTTGACCTTAAAGGCCGGAAAATTTTTCAAAAAAAATCATTTTTTAGCAAAATTTTCTAGAGAATATTGAATTTTAAATTTTCTTAAAAATTGATAAATTTATGTCAAATATATAAGTGCAAAAAATTGGAAATTTCGTTGATTTTTCGCCAAAAATTAGTAGATTTTAGGTTTAACATTCTAAAACGATTTTTAATGCCGTATTTAGCCATTTTTAACGTTTTACTTTTCATTTAGCGAATTTGAAGAAATTTTGAAAAATTATACTCTTAATTTGGAAAAATTTCATTTTTTGCCATTTTATGTCCATATTTCGCGATTTTTTGTCCATATTTTATGGCCATATTTTCGCAATTTTATATCCATATAATTCTATTACCTAGTTATTATGTTGTGTTTGGATTCACAATTATAGCGGTACCACCTGCCCCAAATTCGGCGCTATTTAAAAAGAGTAACCTTTTGAAAATTTTTTCAACTTTTTTTTGGTCAAATTTTTTTTTTGTTTTTTTTACACATAATGATGAATATTAAGTATTAACAGCACAATTATGGTGAATAAAATGTATATTCACGATTTTTATCCAAAAAAAAATTTACAAAACAAAAGGGTCCCCCCTATGGTTTTTGATAAAATTCAAAATCTATCACTTTATAACTAGCGCTAAATTTGCTTAATAGGCCCAAATAATTGTCATATTCGTGATCAGCGACCTTTAAAACACCCGGGTGCTTGGTTTCAGGACTTTTTAAACAAAAAAAAAATTGACCAAAAAAAAGTGAAAAAAAATTTCAAAAGGTTACTCTTTTTAAATAGCGCCCCAAATTCCATCCGTAGAACAAGGTCGCGGCGAGAAACTCGCGGCGAGTTGCACGGTTCCCGCAAAAGAGAGAAAGGTCACTCATCTCTTTGCATTTGTTTTATGTATAATATTACAATGTTCTTCTTTTTATTAATTTCAATCCTAAAGTACAAAATTATTTTATTTTTCCTTTCTTTTCCCTTGGTTTTTGATTTAAAATTTATTTGCAAGATTTAAATTTGGTTTTGTTTTTTTTTGGAAAAAACTGGCAAGATGGACATTTACAACAATTATGTTATTGTTGATGAAAAAGTGCTCAGTTTTACCGAGAGTTACAGCAACACCAGCAACTACAACGAAGATTTAATAGTCAATGCCAAATCTCAATTTTCTTCAATGTAATGACTAGGGGCGCCGGACTTTTCGACAAATGCCTTTCGACAGTAAAAAGTAATAAGTTTTTTAGTGGTGTAAAATCGTAAAATGTTCTCCAAAACAACAAAATGAAGTTAAATCAGTATTGAATAAATAATTTTTAAAATCAAAAATACTTACCAGGAAAATAAATAAGTAAATCTTGGAGATGAATTTTTTGAGAAAATTTTTCATTCTTCTTAGGGGTATATTTTTGAAAATTTAAGGGGCCGATTCTTAAGACTGTATTTTTCTGAAATTTTCTAGGTAAAAGACGTAAAAACAGTATCACTAGTAACAATGATTTAGTAATACATAATGGTATGTTAATTTAAAAGAAATGTAGTAATACTGACAAGCAATATAATTTGTTTTAATAAGAATTATTTGTTTTTTTGTTTTACTGTCGGAAAATCCTTTGCTGTCGAAAAGTCCGGGAGCCATGAAAGGGTTGTAAATTATATGGATTAACAAATTTTTTCTGCACATATGCAATGAAGAAAGGGGCTTAAAAATAGCATTTCTATGTTAAAATTTTTTGATTTGGTGAAAGTTTTTAGTCCATATAAATCCATATTTTTGGGGTTTTTGAGAATAAATCCATTCGGCATTTTGCCGTTTTGAGTCCATATTTCGGGTATTTTTGACAAATTTTCATAAGAAAAACTCAAAAAAGTGAAAATACATCCCCAAAGATGGGCTTTTTGGAAATTTTTAAAAATACACCTGCCAAAAAAGGGAATTTTCGAACTTTTGGTAAATTATTTAAGTATTTGTTAGCTTCCGAAAATATTCGCTGACAACAGAATGAGATTATTACCAAAATCGATTTTTTGGTAGTCTTTTAGTTTTAAGTTTCTTTAAGAATTATTGAACATACACACATTTTTTGCAATTTTGAGTGTTAAACCTTTTTTGGCATTTTTTGTCCGTTTTTATGTCCATATTTGGTGTTCTTAATCCATATAATTTACCTAGTAATGAGCTTTCTTATTTAAAAATAAGCCCTTTTTTAACTCAAATTTAGTGAATTCACGACAAGTCAGAAATGCCGCAACATTAATAATTTTGGTCCAAAATTTTTGATAATCAGCGATATTGGCAATGGTTCACTGCAGAACGGTTCCGAATCATTGGCGCAAATTATTTTGTGGAAATGGTCTCATGGAACACAGATCATTCGAAAAGTAGTAAATTGATTTATTTTTTACTAATTGATTATAGTGTTTTTTTTTGGAGTTCGGAATTTGGAATTGGTCGGAGCCGGGATTAACGGGTTCAAATCCCGATTCTGCTGGGAAATATTTTTCTGAAGTCCCAGACTCAAGATTTCATAAAAAACTTTCGCCCCACTAATGACCGTGACCGGACATTTGGACAGTGGACATTTGGACAGTGAAGTCATTTAGACAGAACCGGACAATTGGACAGTGGACATTACGACAGTGAGTGAATTTTTTTACTATTATAAATGGCTTTAGCAATTAGAAAAATATTTCTAAAAATTATTTCGGTAAATTGAATTTGCTTAAGTCTGATCAGGCATTAAAATAAGTAAGTGATCTTTCTAAATTCAAGATAAAGATTGTTTTTTTAAAAAATAAACAAGATGTAATCTATTGCTGTTTCTTAATGAGCCGGGCGCTTATAATTGAATAATCGGATCGGATGAATTGTCAAATGTCCAAAGAAAATATTTTTGTAAGCCAGCCATTTATAATAGTAAAAAAATTCACTGTCGCAATCAATGCCCACTGTCCAATTGTCCGGTTCTGTCTAAATGACTTCACTGTCCAAATATTCACTGTCCAAATGTCCGGGAGCCCTAATGACTCGTATCTCCGATAAGCATCGCATCGTGTAACTCTGTTCCAATAAAAAAAACATGCGATGTCGGGCATTTCTGTTTCAATTCATCGTCTCGATGTCGTATACGATTTTGATATCATATCATGGGGAACCGCCCACTTCGGCGCCGGCCTTTTCGGCGCCGTTGCTAACAACTTTTTTTATTATCAACCAAATTAAATATTTTTGTTAATATTCGATAGCTCTTGAGATTCTCTATTAGATTGCAAAATTTCAAAAAATTTAGTCAGTTTACAAAAAAGTTATGGCCAAAAAACCTCAAAAATTGACTTTTTCTTGGCTTTTTCGGCGCCACGTGGCATAACTTTTTTATTTTTGAATCATTCATTTCTATTTTTACATGTAAATATAGAGCGCACATAGAGCTTTCAAATGATGCCAGATTGGCTAAAGCTAACTGACAAATAAAAAAGTTATAGCATTTCAAAATTTGCGGCGCCGAAATGGTCCGCGCCGAAGTGACCCCGACCCATATCATGCAAATTGAATTTGGTTTTTAAATTCATTAAAATTTAATTTCGCCAATTATTAAAACCTTATTAAATGGTAAAACCAGGGTCAACATTTCGGGATCAGGATTACGACCTCAATTTTCCGGGGTCTTGATTCGGGATTTAGGAATCGGACAGCGACGGGGTTACCTGAACATAAATTCTGGTGAATTAAAATCTCGAATTTTACGGGATCAGAATCCCCGGAAATCCCTTCCTATCACATCAATTCTTTTCTAAATTATTCACCAATTTAGACCTTTATGCTGAGGAAAGGAGGAAAAATTGGGGCAGAAGGTGAAACAAATTTGCCAGTTTCTCTTGTAATCAGATTTCTCAAAAAACGCGGAGTAATCGAAAAGTAAGACAGGGTTACCCTTGAAAATTTCCCGAAATAAGAACATCGCTGGTCAAAAATAAGATTTTAGGGTCAAAAATAAGGACATTTTTTAAAACACGCTTCCAAAACTTTAAATGCATTTTTATTCAACAAAACCAAGCATTAGCAACATATTTCTCGCCGCCAACTTTTTTTTCTGAGCAATTCCGACTTAGAAATGAGAAATTTATACATTTCCGAAAATCGATTTTAACAAGTTTGTGGAAAACATACCTAAGCAATTTGTAAATTTCAGTGCATTCAGAGTCAAAAAATCATATTTTTAACAATTTTTTTCGGCGCATTTTTCCGTAAAATTTTTTGGGTATGGGTGAGGGAAGAGAGTCCGGCGGTGCCGATAGGCGCCACCGGGGAAATTTTTGAAACTTTTGTTCTGTTTCTTAGCAAATTGTGCCCAAACATATTTTTGCTTTGCTTTAAAACCAGCGCACAAAAAATTCGCTACTTGCTTGGTGGGGCAGAAGGGGGCTGGGTACGTCCTTGATTTCTTGTTGTCATCGCCTCCCCATTAATCAGTCCATGCCCGCCAATTTGTTCGCCGGACGACGATTTGACTGTGCACATTGGCGAACGTCAGATGAACATTTCTGCTCATTGGTTTATGTCAATTTCGCCAATGATCAAACGAATGCTCAGCGTAGAGATGAAGGAGAAGCATGAGCGGGCGATCAAGCTGGACGGATTGGGTATCACGATGGAGCAGTTCAGCGAATTTGCTGATGCCATCTCAATTTCGTCCTTGGGTCAACCGTTTTTTCCAAATCGTAAACAAATTGTTTTATATAATAATTATTCAAGCCCGTTTTAGCGGGCTGCCCGGGCCCGTCTTCGACAAACAACCGGGCCGCCCGCTAAAATGGGCTTTTTTTGGCCGGGCGACCCGGTCAATTGGCTAAGCCAGGGCCTGGTCATTTTGAACGGCTTAAAACGGGCTTAATTTCCACCAGTGAAACTGCCCCAAATTTGAATACTTTAATAATTCTTTTGCGAAACGTCTTTAGTTCAAAGTTTGAAGACCGAACTTAAGGAATTTTTGGAAATTGTACCCTTTCACGTTTAGATTTTTTCAATTTTTCCCGTCGGCGCCAATGGATTAAAAGCTAAAAACTAAAAAAATTTTCCTACCGGTTCCTAAAAATACTTATTCTCTTAAAAAATTGGCTTTGAAAAGCAAAAATAAAGTCGTTGGATGACTTAACCAATCCTCAAGGTAAAATTTTTTTTATTATTATTATTTTATTAATCAACTTCCACAAATTTTGAAAAAGTCAGCGCCCGGACAAAATTTGGAACCGAGCCCTGGACGCTTGTTTAAACGGGCGGGCCGCCCGGCCCGGTCAATTGTCTAAGCGCGGTTCCGGGTCGGGTACTTTAAAATTCCGGACTCTAATATTATTCATCTAAAATCAGCAAAATACCTATATACAAACATAAAATTTTACCATTTTAAAATTGAGTATTTATGAGCCATTGGGCTATTAAAATTAATAATTCTATACTTGTTTGTTATTTTAAAATTAAAGAAAAATTTAAACAATTTTGTGTGATTTTATTTTCTAGCTCAAAATGTGCTCACTTTCCTTTTAATTGCTGATTACTTCCAAATTGATTGGCTGAAGGAGCGTTGCGGCGTCCATTTGGCCAATTGTGTGGAAATTCCATTCTCAGAACGCTTTCTATTGATTGAACGTTATAAAATCAAAAATATGATGGTACAATTAATATTATACCAATTAATTCATGTTTTTTGTATTTTTATTAATTTTAGGAGTATTTTTCACTCTTGCTGAATGAATTGACGAAATAATGTGCCGGAAACTCGAAGGCATGGCATGAACTGGATTTGGGATTTATTTCTTTATTTTTTGGGTTTAAATGATATTTTTTGCATTGTCTATCATTTAATTGATTGCTCATTGTTGAAAGAAATTAAATGTAACTTTTCCATTAATTATTGAATTAATAAATATAAAATGTGCACCTTATGTAAGGATGAATGAAAATAGAAAATTAAATTTAACAGATAAAAGCCATGAGTTGATTAATGATAATGTAATTTTTTTGATTCAATGATAAATTCAAGAATTAAATGGAAAACAGCAGAAATTCTTTGACAGAACATCATTATAAGAAAAAAAGAATTTGCCATATTTAAGCAACGGTAAATTTATTTGATTCAGTTAAATAAAAAGGAAGAAATTTATCATAATTATTATGTGTTATTTTTCGGCCTTTTATCTTTTTTCCGTCTGATTGTTCTTGGCTTTTTGTGCAAATTGTCTGCTCTGGTGCATATCAGGGTTGTTCCGGGTGACCCCACATCCCGAAACCCGACATTTTTCTCCTCCCGAAAGCCGAATCCCGCCCGACCCGATGATTTTGGGTCGGGTTTCAGGACAAAATAAGAATTATATATGAAAATTTTTTGAAACGATTGTGTTCAATGAAATCAAAATTTTTGTCTTTTTTTGTTCATTATTATCAGGGATCGCAGATGTGATGATTTATCATCATTTTAATAATTTCAAAGAGTCAATGATGATTTTTTTTTTGAAATGAAGATTTGCTGATTTTTGAGAAAATTTGCTGATTTATGCTAATTTTTTGAAAAAATCAACAAAAATGCTCATTTTTGGACAAAATCTCTTAACAAATCGTATTATAAATTACAAAATTTTTCCAGGCGGCGCCTATCGGCGCCGCCGATATCCCCCCCCCCGCGGGTTCCCGACAATTTTTTGGAGAAAGCGCGCGCAAAAAAATTTTTAAATCGAAAAAATTTGACAATTTTTCATGATATCTGTTAACTAATTGCACTCAAATCTTCAAGCACGCTCTCTCGTAGGGCAGAGACGCATATTCTCTCGCCGCAGGGAAAAACCCGTATTAGTCCGTATGGTGAAACTTCGCTACGCTGGTATGCGCTACGACTGTCTGATGCAGTGAAGTTTCACCATACGGACTAATACGGATTTTTTCCTGCGGCTAGAGAATATGCGTCTCTGCCCTACGAGAGAGCGTGCGCCTCTGAAGAGAACATGTAAAATAGTTTTGAAAAAGAAGAAGGTAAAAGAAATCCAAATGTGGTCCCTTTTCACCGACCCCATTATTACCCAGATTGATTAATGCGAAAGTGGAAAATACATATTGCAAATGCGAAAGTGCAATTTGCAATATGCATGCGAGTGCATGCACATGTTTGTGCATGTGTGAATGAGCGAGTGAGTGTGAGTGATAGTGAGAGTGAGAGTGAGTGATAGTGTGAATGAAAGTGAGAGTGAGAGTGAGTGAGCGTGAATGAGAGTGAGAGTGAGTGTGTGAACGAGCGTTTGATCGAGCGTGCATTAAGCGTATGAGTGCGCGCGTTATGCATGTGCGCGTGTGCATTAAACGCATGCGCCTGTATGGCCGTGTATCCGCGTTTGAACTTGTATGTGCGAAAATGAGCTGTCCAAATAAATCCCCCGCCGCAAGAAAATAATTTTTTATAATTTTTCTGCCAATCAATATTCTTCGTGACAGCCGAAAAAATCCGTGCCAGCCTAAAAAAATCGTGCCAGCACAAAAAAAAATACGCAGTACGCAGCAGTTAAATAATGTGACGGCTTCCTTTTGCATTCGTCGCCGACCAAATTAAATTTGACTCTCTAGCATACCGTTTTCCCTCTCACCTGTCAATCAAATTTCCATCGTTTGGGACAGGCTTCCTTTTCCCTTCTAGTCTGATCATACACCAAAAAACTTCCCCTCTCTGCGTGCCATTCCCCTTCCCACCTGTCAATCAAATTTCGTAGCCAACCAAAATTCAAATTTTGGTTCTCTCCGTGCCAGTTCCCTTCTCGTTGTCATTCAAATTGGTTCTTTCGCTAGTCTTCTCCCTTCTTTCGCCACATACCGCACTGAAAATCGATCACGCTTCGCTAATTGTTCCGCCCCTTCACATTTTGCCGGAATTGGCTCCTTTCATTCACTCTTCTCTCAATAATCAGCTTTTCAACAAACCTTCTCCTATTACTTCAATTTATTCCTTTTTTATTACTTCAATTTCTTCCTTTTTCAATTTTTCTTATCTCTATCCTTTTTCGTCGTGACTTTTTTTTCTCCTATTGAATTTATTTCATTTTTTCTGCTCAACTTTCTTCTCGAAAAATGTCTCGCTTTTGCCCTCTCGTTGAAACCAAAGAATTGGGACGTCTTTCCGTTATGAAGGGAAAATTTTGTGAGTTTGAGATCCCTTTAACTTCAGCACAAGATTTACAAATCTTTTACTTGAATTTTAGGCCTTTTTTATGCCCTCGAATTATCTCGTAATTACCAACTGATCGATAATGGAATCTCTAGGAAGGCTTTCCGTTATTTTATGGAAACAGAGAAAAAACAAAGTGAAATGACTTTCAAACTGATGGAAAAGGCGGGGATAAATGCGGAGGAAAAAACTTTTGGTCTCCAACATCTTGAAATGATCCAAATCTTTTGGGACAAGGAATTCCCTGACATGTTTCGCATTGTGGCCTTTGATATGGTAAAAAAACTACATACTTTGAAAAAATTTTTATTTTCCAGAGAACGGGAATCAAACCAATTTTCAAGGGAGAGGGAATTCGTAAAAACGAAGTATGCGTGATAAAAGAAGAAGACCACTGGGATGGGATCAAATCAGTGACGCAGTTCTTTTGTGTTAGAAATTATTGTGTCAGCTGTGAAGTGACTTGCGAAAGGCCGGAGAGACATCGATTGGAGTGCAAGGAGCGCTGTAAGAAGTGCTGTCGGATGGGGTCGGCTTTCCATGTGCGGACGTATGTGAGGAGATTCATTGTGAGGGATGTAACCGAAATTTCTACAACACCGACTGTTTTGAATCGCATAAGAAGACAGCTTGTAGGGAGTACAAAAAATGTGAAAAATGTGATAAGACTTACCAAACAAGATCGAAGCACACGTGTGGGGAGAAATTCTGCCGAATTTGTAAAATCTATCATCCGAAGCGGGGCTGTTTCATCCAAAATTTTGGCATTATGTCAATTTTTTGCTCATAGTTGAGAATTATTATCTTGAGACAACATTGTATAACGGAGTCCATGCACCGAATCTCGTTTGCGCGGCGTTGACATGTAGTGAGTGCGTTGGAGAGAAAAGGAAATGTGAGATTTGTGAGGAACCGAGGATGCTGACTTGGTCGGCAGCAAATGTGGAGGACCCTATTGGCGGATTTATCGATTGGATTATGGGCTTCAAACAATTTGAAACGGTTGCTTTTGCTCATTATGCTGGACGGTTCGACTCACATTTCGTCCTGCGTGTGCTGACAGAAAGGGGGCTTAACACAGAACTGATGATGGCGGATCTGAAGATCTATCAGATAAAGGCAAAGGGTGTGTACTTTCGGGATTTCTGGTTGCTCAGCCAAAACAAATTGGCGGATCTTCCAAAGACCTTAGGGCTGAGCATCCCGGCAAAGTTGTACTTTCCTCATAAGTACAATAAAAATGAGAATTTTGGGAAGAGATTGTCACACCTGCCGCCTTTTGATGATTACAATCCAAATGCTATGAAGGAGGAGGAATATGAGAAGTTTGAAGGATGGTATAACGAGAATTTTGAGACCGAATTTGAGCTAGGTTAGAGAAAGTGTGTTTTAAATAAAATTTTGTATTTTTTAGGAGAACAGCTTAAGGTTTACTGTGAAAACGATGTGGAAATACTGATGGAGGCAATTCTGAAGTTCCGGCAATTGTTTTTGGATATTACTGACGGGATGGATGTGTTGAAGGACAGTGTCACAATTGCTGGGGTCGTGATGAGGATATTCAGGACGAAATTCTTGAAGGACAGGCACATTCCGATCATGCCGGAGGGAGGATATGAAAGGGCTGATAATCAGAGCAAAATTGCCGTGAAGTATTTTGAATGGTTGGCGCACCGGGAAGGCATAAGGGTCAGACATGCGGAAAATGGTGGGGAGATTAAATTCGGTGACCTCAAAGTTGATTGCGTCATTGGTGGTCAGAAAAGAATAATTGAGTTTCAGGTTTTCAAAAATAAAAGTCATCCGTTAATGTGAGTTCTTTAAGGGGTGTGCATACCATGGGTGCAAAAATTGTTTTTTGCCCTGGGCTGTTGTAAAATTGTCGATGTTGTACGTAACCAACGCTTTTTGAATATGATTTTTTATTGACACGAAAACTTTTATTAATGAAAAAATAATTCTGCCTTCTTCTTTAAAAGAAGAAATTGAAATTAACACACAAATAAGGAGGACTTGAACCTGAGACCCCCCCCCTTTTGGTGACTAACTCACAGACCACTAAGACGAAAAATCCAGCATGATTGTACTTGGAGCCCAAAATTGGGCCGCTGTGTTTATTTATTTTCTATTTCCTTGTTTTATCACCGTTTCCTGAATTTTCATTCCGTGAGTCAAAACGGAACATTGCCTCAAACACGTCGGAGGCCAACTTCAAAACCAATTTATGGGCTCGGATAACCTTAAAAAGGTTTAAAGTAAAAATTATATAATTTTTTATAAAAAATTAAAAAAACTATTTATTTTCAAATCTCGCCTCTTTTTCATCTCCGTCCCCACCAAAAAGTGCATATCCGCGTACTCACCCGTGCTCAGCATCTGCTTAATCCAATTTAACACCGGCTTTGACATTTTAATTACTATGTCTTCTAACTTAATTAGGGTATAAAAAAGCAACATTTTTTTTATTACTTCAATTTCTTCCTTTTTCAATTTTTCTGTCATTAAAAAGAGTTGACTCAAAAACTAGGGGGTCATAAGGCCAATTTAGCTGGTGAAGGCTCCCGTTTTTTGGGTAAAATTTCCGGGAGTCGGGAGCGGGATCGGGAGTTGAAAATTTACCGGGACGGGAGTCCGAACGGGAATCCCGTAAAAATCCCGCTCCCGTTAAAAAATTGGTTTTTTCGTCATTAAAAAGAGTTGACTCAAAAACTAGGGGGTCATAAGGCCAATTTAGCTGGTGAAGGCCATTCTAATAGAGGAAAGTCAAAATATGGACAAAATATTTAGATTTGAGGTTCGATTCCGATTTTTCTAAATTTGCTTGCCCCTATTTGCCCTTAATTTAAGAAAAGATTTAAAAAATTCAAGTTTCTTCCCCCTGCTACTAAAAAAGCGAAATTTTACAAAAATAAAATTGCTAAAAAAAGGGACACAAAATGCATAAAGCAAAAAATTCGTAATATAAAACTTGAGAATTGAATTGAAAATTGCTGCTGATGATGATTAACTTCTGTTATGTGCATGATGGAACAATAAAATTACGGCAAAATTATGACCTAACAAATAAGAGGGGAGAAAAGAAGGGATATAATTTGAAATTAATTCTCTTTTGTTCATTCAGCAAAATACTGACTATTTCATGATATAAGAAGAGGCAACAAAATATACAATTCAGATGTACAGGAGCCTTACAGTACCTTGGCCTTTTTTTGTTTGTATAAATTTTTTTGGTATCTTAAAAAGTTACAGGCTCCGGGGAAAATATTGATCATGATTACCAAATTCAAAATTGCTTAATTAACGGTTCTGAATCGATGTAATAGGTTAGAAATGGATATGAAAATAGAATTAGGGGCGCGTTTGCCCTTTTTCGGGCTGAAAAAGTGCCGGGACTGGAGTGTCCAAATCCCGTCGGGACTCAACCGACCATGCAATAAAAAACGCTGAAAAAACACTTTGTTATGGAAATTCCTTCGGCCTCGAAGGAGATTATATTATAAGCATATGACCTTGTTTGTATGTCTTAAGCAATAAAAATCACTTAAAATTCCTTTTGAGAGGAACCGAGGATGCTGACTTGGTCGGCAGCAAATGTGGAGGACCCTATTTTTCCGGGTCTCGATTGGATTATGGGCTTCAAACAATTTGAAACGGTTGCTTTTGCTCATTATGCTGGACGGTTCGACTCACATTTCGTCCTTCGTGTGCTGACAGAAAGGGGGCTTAACACCGAACTGATGATGGCGGATCTGAAGATCTATCAGATAAAGGCAAAGGGTGTGTACTTTCGGGATTTCTGGTTGCTCAGCCAAAACAAATTGGCGGATCTTCCAAAGACCTTAGGGCTGAGCATCCCGGCAAAGTTGTACGGCGCGCGATTCAATTAATTAATTAATCGCATTTTACTTTTTAAATGGCACTGCCGCCTTTTGATGATTACAATCCAAATGCTATGAAGGAGGAGGAATATGAGAAGTTTGAAGGATGGTATAACGAGAATTTTGAGACCGAATTTGAGCTAGGTTAGAGAAAGTGTGTTTTAAATAAAATTTTGTATTTTTTAGGAGAACAGCTTAAGGTTTACTGTGAAAACGATGTGGAAATACTGATGGAGGCAATTCTGAAGTTCCGGCAATTGTTTTTGGATATTACTGACGGGATGGATGTGTTGAAGGACAGTGTCACAATTGCTGGGGTCGTGATGAGGATATTCAGGACGAAATTCTTGAAGGACAGGCACATTCCGATCATGCCGGAGGGAGGATATGAAAGGGCTGATAATCAGAGCAAAATTGCCGTGAAGTATTTTGAATGGTTGGCGCACCGGGAAGGCATAAGGGTCAGACATGCGGAAAATGGTGGGGAGATTAAATTCGGTGACCTCAAAGTTGATTGCGTCATTGGTGGTCAGAAAAGAATAATTGAGTTTCAGGTTTTCAAAAATAAAAGTCATCCGTTAATGTGAGTTCTTTAAGGGGTGTGCATACCATGGGTGCAAAAATTGTTTTTTGCCCTGGGCTGTTGGACCGAATGGTTTATGCATGGAAGAGAATTACAGAAGAACAGAGATGCGGATGGAAGTATTGAGAGAAATGTGTAAAAACTTCTCGGTGGAGGAAGTTTGGGTTTGCCAATTTCCAACAGTTATTGATTATTGATTGAACAAATTTAGGAATGTGAGGTGAAAGCGGAATTGAAGAAAAATAAGGAGATGAAGAGGTTCTTTGAAAGTGTGCCGGATAAGGGACCGATTAATCCGAGGGATGCTTACGCAGGAGGACGAACAATGCCTTTTTGCTTGTATGCAAAGGCTACGGAAACAGTTGAGATTTCGATGTTTGATATTATCAGTTTGTACACCTATGTGAATTATGGTAAAAATCCGCTTGCATTTTTAATATTGCCATTCACTTAAGACACTCCTTATCCCGTTGGTGTCCCAAAAATTGTGGTGAGCAGGAATTTTAATGTGAATTGGACGGTGCCCGACGATGTGCCCTATGATGGACTGCTAAAGGTGAAGGTCATCCCCCCGAAGGAACTGCTGTACCCCCTCCTCCCTGTGCACATTGATGAAATGCTCCTCTTCCCAAATTGTGGTATTTGTGCGAGAAAGGCCAAGAACGAGTTTGTTACGACGAAGGATGTGAAAAAATGTAACCATCGGCCAGAGCAGAGAGCATTTTTGGGGACGTTCACTTCGATTGAACTGCGGAAGGCTTTAGAGCTAGGATATAGAATTGTGGGATTCTATCGAGCGTATCACTTTGAGCAATTTGACAATCAATTGTTCAAAGGATATGTGCGGATGTTCTTAAAAATAAAGGTGGAGGCGTCGGGGTGGCCGGCGGAGGTGAAAAGTGAAGAGGAAAAGAGAGCATTCACCGATATGTACAAGGCGAAATACGATATCTGCCTTGATCATGACAAAATTGTCTTTAACCCAGGCCTTCGTATGATAGCAAAATTGGTACGAAATACGCAAATATTAATTTATCAGCAATGAAAATTAAGGGGTTGAACAGCTTATGGGGGAAGTTTTCGATGCGCAACACGCTTTCGACGAGTGAGATTTTTAACAGCATGGAACGGTGGGTCGCATTATGTGAAGGAGTAGAGCGTGTTGTATATCGTAAAAAGGAGGAGTTCATAAAGGAGCATAAGGTGTCGAATATAGTTTTATCTTTGTGGACTACGAGCGCTGCAAGGATAAAGTTGTACGAGTATATGGAGCAGGTCTACAAGGAGGAGGGATGTAAACCACTGTATTGTGATACAGGTGTTTTATTATAAAAAATTTCCATAAAATTTTATATTTAGATTCTCTGGCCTTTGCTCATCGGAAGGGGCGGTGTCCGTTGAAGGAGGTGAAATTTTTGGGGTAAAATAAAAATTTTTGAAACTCTTTAAATTGGTTTTAAGGGAGATGACTCGAGAATATTCCGATAGCGAGATAAAAGATTGGGCCGACAAGGGATAGCAGGATACTCTCAAGGGATGTAAAGAAAGAATATGGGCCCGTGCAGAGGAAAGGGATTGTTGATGAAAACTTTAATGTGTTGCCTTTTGGATATTATTGAATAAACTTTTGCTTTTATTCCTCCGCCTTGTAAAATGTAAATCATCCTTTATTTAAGGCATGAATTGTATCAATCATCATCTATTTAAGGCTAGAATTTATCAATTAAAAATACTTTAAGAATGTCGTTCCAAAATACGCCAAAAGAAGTTCGGCGTGCGAGAAACACCCGCCACTTTTTCAAGGCAAACCCTGACAAGGGAAAGTGTCTCGAAAAGATTGAGAGCCATGTCAACGAGCGAGCCAAGTTTGGTATAAGGGAGCACGTAACTAGTTTTTATTTCAAATGCCCACCAAATGAAGATGCGGAAAATAATTTTAGAATAATTATCGATAAACTAATACACGAGGCAAAGGAAAAAGAACCTGCACAAGGATGGAAGACGGAAAGAATTTCGCTGAATTTATATTGTGCTGCTTTGTCTGATCCTGTTATGATACCAGTGAGACCACTACACCAAGTAACTTCGGATGTTGTGCTAAACGAATTTATGCATCGTCAGCAATCATTTGGCGACGTAAACCTTATGGACGAAAGAATTTCTGTGATCGTGACCACTTTTGCATATCCTCTCAAGTGATCTTATGTGCAAATAAACTTATAAATACATTTTTTTCGCTAATTACAATAAAATAATGTCACTATTTGGTAGTTTTTATGATCCGATTGGAAGCTGTGTAAGAGAAAACGAAAAATTTGGGATAAAAGAACATGCGACAAGCTTTCATTTTAGAGTTGTAGAAGATGAGGACAATTATGCAAATTTTGAGCTTATCTTAAATAAAATGTTAAATGATGCACGAATTAGCAAGCCAAAACGAGGGTGGAAAATGGAAAAAATTTCTGTCGACTTTTATTGTAATTGTCTCAATGGACCAATAAGTATCCCGTTAAGTCCGCTCAACAAAATCACAGCCAACACTCTTTTTAATGTATTTATGATGCTTCCTGGTGATGGAATAATACTTGACGATATTGGATTAATTACTATAATTATTAGTACTTATTCATTTCCAAGAAAAATGAATAGAAAAATAAAAAATGTAGCGGGAAAAAATGAAAATATTGCTTAATGCACATAACAAATGAAAAAAAGTCCTTTAACCAAACATAATTTTGAACCCAATTATCGTACGCGTAACGGAACTGTTAAACAAAATATTTAAATATAAATAAGTCAATTAATTAAATAAGTGCAATATACCAATGATTTTTGAAAATTCGTCCGAAATTCTATCTAATTAGCATTCGAATAATTTTGGCACAAAACAAATTAGTTTAAACAAATCCCGCGGGATCCCGAAAAATCCTCGGGTATATTTAAATAAATATCTAAGAAAAAATGCCTAATTTTTTTTTGCAGACTTTTTTAGAAATTTCTCAAAAAACCCATATTTAGCATAATATTGACCAAAGTTAAAAATGCGAAAATATTATTAAAACCTTGAGAAAAATATTCATTATCAGTCAATTCTTTTAGTTAAATAATTGCTCTACCAATGAATTTTGAGAATTCGTCCTGAGGAATAAGCGGAAAACGAATTTTGAACAGTGCCGGGCCAAGCACTTCACGAACATTTGGCGTTGTATATTCCTTGTCATTTTGGCGACATTGTTCTTTGGCCCAACGGAGAGCCTAAAAAGGAAAAATGCAATAAATTCCAAATTTAATTTTAAGAAATTTTTTAAAATTCGAAGTTCAAAAACTTTAAATCTATTCATTCGAAATTTTTGTTTCTTATACTATTTTTTTTATTTTTTAAATAAAAAATGCTTTTGAAGTTTTTTGAGGATAGTATTCGTGATAATTTCCCCCACCCTCTTCCTAAACGGGGAGAGGGGGATAAAGTGCGATCATCCCGGGGCGGTGTACCACAAAAGTCCCAAGATCGTTTTGGGACCGTAATTTTTTTATCGTTGTTGAACAAATAAAACGTTGTTGGTATTGTTCGATTATTTTCTTATTTGATAATCTATAAAAAAATCTGTGGCCAAAAAGTTTTTTTTCTATTTTGTCCTTGACTAAATTACGATCTAAAAACCCTTCCGGCGACGTATTTTGTCCCGGCGTCGGGCTGATAGTAACACACGGGTGGTATACTGTACGATGTCCTTAAAAATTACAGCATTCCAAATCTCGACTTCTCCACTGATTTTCAATTGGTCGCGGCTCAAAATTTCACACATCAATTTTTGGTCAATTTGCAAAAATGCGTCGGGAGAAAATGTCATAATCATGCGGGAAACAGGTGAAAAATGTTATAATAAGGTTAAAAACAACTGAAAAATAGGAAAAAATGAGGAAACAGGTGAAAAACTTACGACCGCATATGATCGAACGGTAATAATTTGTAAAGAAAACATGTGAAAGGTGTAAATATGCAAGTTGATTATAAATATAAATAAATAATTTTGTACACTCAAATAATGGACAAAATGTTATCCAAACTTTATTTTAATCGCCATCAAGTTATGCTGGGATTTTGAAGGGTTTTGAGGAAGCAAGAAAAGTAGACCAAAATATAACACTAGACGACGTTAATACGTTTCTTGTGAAACAACGGACCTGTGCAAATCATAAACCAATCAAGAAAATATTTCCAAGACTAAAAACAATACCAAGGGGGCTTCATACGGATTGGCAATGTCATTGAGCGTAAGCCCAGCTGGAAGAACATTCATTGGGCGTATGCCCAGTGGGAAGGGAAGTCATTGGGCGTATGCCCAGTGGGAAGGGAATCATTGGGTGTTTTAGAGTTCTTTTGATATGGTATTTTAATCACATGAATATTTTTCAATATTTTAAATTACATTTAAAATCGTTGTGCTCTTCACATTAAAAATATCTGTTGCAAAATTCTTGTTGTATTAAAAATCAAGGCCGTTTTCGTGCTCGGATGGGGAACGATTAAAAAAATGTCGTAAAAGGGAAAAATTATTGAATATCACACCGCACAAAGGTTGCGTTTTATGTTTTTTAATTTCTCAAGACAGCAAATTTTTTTAGGGAATGAAACATTTCCAATGTTTCTTATGCAAAATAAAAAATGAAAGACATGTTTCTTATGCAAAATAAAAAATGAAGGACATTTAGCAGGGCGTGTCTCTATCACATTTGATTGTTTTCTTTTTTTATGGCCTGTGTCGTCATAAGATTACACCTATGAATCTTGATATAAAATAGCGACCACTCGCTCAAATTTTATTGTTTTGTAATTCCAAAAATACAATGAATAGTTTCATGTTAAATGTTTCAATAGCTTCCATTCTGATTTTTAAAATATAATCGTATTTAGATATAATGAATTCTAGCCCCAATTATTTATCAATCCGTAAAAGCAAGGGATGGGTCTTAGAACACGAGGGACTATATGAAAGTATAGATTTTTCTTTTTTTCAAAAATAATTTATAAAATTAAGGAGCCGAAACGTTTAAATCACATAAAAGTTCATCTTATTTTGAAGTTCAAATTTTAAACAGCAGAGGGTTAGTGAGTATTTCGATATTATGAATTTCTTATTTTAAGACCTATATGTGTGGGGTATGCACCAAAGGGCCTTCGAAAGGACCAAACTGTGGGATGGGCCGACAACACATATGGAGTTGACTCAACAGGCCAAATTTTTAACAATGGAAAGGAATCCGAATATGTAGCACCATTTTCAAAGGGAGATAAAATAGGAGTTTTCCACAACAAAAGAGAGAATTGCCTTTCATATTTTTTGAACGGTGATTTGCTAGGTGCGTGTTAGATAATTTTTTGTGATTGTAATATTTATTTTAAGGCCAAAATAAACAATTCATCGCGGATTCAAACAGTGGGCTGTGGCCTGCCGTAACACTACGGCACCCAGGCGATCGTGTGGAATTCCGGGTCGATTCTGAATTGGGTCAAATGCCGGGAGGACTTTGGAAATGAATTACAGGATGCTTTTTTAAAAATTTTTGAATAAAAGACACCCCTGGAATAATTTCATCATATGTATTTTTTTGTTAAATGTATCCGGTGTTGCTACATTTTTTATTCAATAAATGCTTCAATATTCCATGAAGGATAGTATTTATAATTGAAAATCTTTGGTCATAAAGTTATTTCATATTCTTGGTATGGTTCGATAGCCCTAACATTTCTCTATTAAAACATCTAAATTGCAAAAAATTTGGTGAAGTTTGAGCAATGTTATAGTCAAAAGTACCCAAGGAACCGGGTTTTCACATATTTTTGGCCTAAACTTTTTTTAAACCTAACGAAATTTTTTGAAATTTTGCAGGCTAATAGAGGACACCTAGGGCTACCGAATAATAACAAGAAAATAGAAAATCAGCACTGACGCTCTCAGTGGAATTGCAGAGAGCGCTGACGCTCTCTCATTAAATTGCACAATTTTTCTTATGAATATCATAGCAAATTTAAGGCTCTAAATATAAGACACATTCTTGATTAAATCTAAAAAAATATAAAATGTATGTAAAATTATAAAATTATGTAAATGTACAATTAAGAAATTAAATTAAATACGTATAACTAGCGGGTGGGTGCTTGCGCGTGCTTTAGTGATTTAAAGCGCTTCGCGCTTCGAGAGCTTCGCTACCTAGATTTCCGTGGGCCTTGGAAACTGCTTGGATGTTGTTATAATTAAAAAATATGTAAAATATGTGTTTAAAAATTATTTGTTGTTAAAGGAATCCGAAACCGATAGGTTCCCGAAGGGTCTTCGGCTCCTTCCCCCATACGCCCTCGGCCGCTCCGGGTCTCGGAGCGGCCTCCGGCTACTCTCACGATCTCCTCGGCCGCTTTACCGCCTCGAATAAATGAGTTGAAAATCATTCGCTGCTAACGGGATTCAAACCCTGACCAGGTCAAAAATCTTGGTGTATTCAAACTCTTTTTTTCGATAGAAGGAATCTTTTAAACCCAAAATTAAGTTGATATTCGTACTCAGCGACCCAATTAACCCCTAAAATATGATTAGCTACTATTTTGAAAAAATTTTTTTTTTCCACTTGAAAACCAAAAGGGTCCCCCCTTTTGTTTGGAAATTCAAATTCGCTATTTATTTATATATTTTTTTAAAGAAATGACAGCTATAAAGTGTAAATGACTTGAAAAAAATTACGGATTTTTTGAATCTTTAAAAAATCCAGTATTCCTATTCTGAAAGGATTTCTGATTTTTTTCTGAAAAATCGAAAAATTTTCAGAAAGTTTTGAATATTTGTTTTCTTGTTTAATATAAAAACATCAAATAATGTGCATAAAAATCTCTGTATTTTTCTACATTTTTTGAATATTTAAATGCAAGAAATGACCTTGTTAAACCTAAGTTATGGTTTTTTAAACATTTGCCCAAATTTTCAGGTACCAAAAATTGAGATTTTTCGAATTTTTTGAAAAACAGTTTCAAAGCTTCCCAAATGAAAAATAAAGGTAAACATTTATTTCGGTGGGAAGATCAGGTACCTAAATTACCCCGAAAAACATTTTTTAGCCTGGTTTTTCGACCAAAGGGGCCTCCGAAAATCCTAGAGGGTTTTTAAGGAAAACTCGAAAATTTTTAAAAATTTTCGAAATTTTTATTATTGAGTCGATAGAGCTTCAAAAACTTTATAAACCACTTTTAGGTTTTTCAGATCCGATCAAACCCTGGGGAATTATTTCTAACTCGAAATTTAAGTTATTTTCAAATATACTAAAATTGTATTGTTCTTGAAATATTTGAATATCTTCTTGATTATTTTTAGTTCTGCACCATTTAAAATTGATAGATATTTGGATTAAATTCGTTCTTCTTTTTGATGGATTAACAATCGCGAGAGTTGTGCGTTGTATGGATTTACATATTTTCTTTGCTCATACGCTTTTTGATGGATTAACAATCGCGAGAGTTGTGCGTTGCATGGATTTACATATATTCTTTGCTCATACGCTATTGAGAAAGGAGCCCAAAAATTCTTTTTGCGTCAAAAATTTTTTTTGATTTAGATTAACTTTTAAACCCATATAAATATATTTAGGGGGTTTTTAGTTTAACACCCATATTTTGCTATTTTCGGCGTGATGCTAATTTTATGTAACAAAATTTGCGAAATATGTAAATAAAATATGTATAAAAAATGCTAAAATATGTATGAAATATGTACAAAAACCCCCAAATATGTACTAAAATATGTAAATAAAATTTTTTTAATGGTTATTTTTTGGAAGTGCCCGTGGGGCTGGGGGCTGGTGGGGGCAGGGGTCTGTGTGTTCATTTATGTTCCTTTTTGTCTGGTAAAATTTATTGTTTGCTTTTTTTTTTTTTATTTTCGCCTAGAATCTCGAAATGTGTGATTACGACTCTATTGTCGGCGCCAAAACGATCACCCCAAGCTCTGATGATTTGGGCTCAAATATTGATTATTTTTTTGATAACATCATATCGCTAAATGTCTGGTCGAGACTTATCGGTGTTATTCGTTTTCGCATACCGGAATCATTTCAACTTCCTATATGCAGAATTACTAACCGAAACCGTGTTCTTGTTCGGTTTGTCTTAAAAATATCAAATATTTTTTTATGTTTGTTTATTACCAAATAATTTCTTATATTTGTTTTAATATCAAATAATTTCTTATATTTTTTAAGTCAATGCCAATTAAAAAAGCGCGCTTCTGGATTTTATCATCAAAACGTTTTATCAGAGGAGTACAAAACGATTGCTGATTACAAGCAAAATGCACAGTGGCCATGTCTGGAAATCGATCAATATGAAAGGTGTG
>CP049707.1:6424290-6493639 GCA_004148225.2 Heterodera glycines | reverse complement strand
TAACTTATAATTTTAAGCAGGGAATTATCAATGGACACTTTTTTGTGGAGTTTGAAAAAAAAGTTTTTTAAAATTCCTTTTTTTTGTTTGGTTAACTGACAACCCCAGCTATATAGGTTAGCATTTAAACAGGATAATAAAAAGTTAAAAAGATAGTTTGCAACCGGAAATTTTGGCTGACAGACAGATGAGTATAAAGTTTTAACAATTTTAATAGGCTCTCAGAACCTTTGGGGCACCCTGCATTTTTACTGACATAACTCTTAAAATATATAGAAAATGTTTACAGAAGTAAAATTTTAGCGTTTTTTGGAATGGCGTAACAGAAGAACAAAGAATATTTGAATATGCCCAAGAATTGCCTATGCAAAAGGGTGACAAAGACTGGCAGCCATCTTTGGGCTCCATCTTAGAACTACAGTTTTTATCGACAAATAATGGTGGTCTTGGTGTTCCAATTGAGGGAATTACGTCGCCCTATTTTTATTTACGAAAAGCCGGCTCATATTTTACCGCCCACACTGAGAATTCTGACCTTTATAGTGTGAATTTATTGTGCCCTTCAAGCGGAACTGACAATGTTGCGGGACAGTTCCAAAATTTGTACCACATTTTCTGTGGAAAGTCCAAGTACCTTAAGGACTACAGAAGAGCCAATGGCGCAGTCACCTTTGGACAGTTATTAAAAAGAAATAAGGAAATATTCGATGGGTGCGATCCTTTCAAAAAATTACTCTCGTCTTCTACCCCCCCCTCTCTTTTTGTGCACTGTTTCGTTTTAAAAATTGGTTCCGAAATTTTTTGACTCTAAGAAATTAAACTATAACAAATAATTCTCTGAAGTTTTGAACTTGCCTTTACCATGTTTTTAAGTCCCACCGTGAGGCGGTTTCGAAGCTTGTGACTAGCAAAAACATTATCATAGTGATTGGAAATTTTTTTTTTTTAAAGAAATTTTATAACCATATCAGTTTAATATATAAAATATTATGCCTAATTTTATTATAATAAAAAACGTTTATATTTTATTAGGTTCAGCGTGCTGGTGAGGGTATAATAACTCTCCCGGGTTCTGTGCATTTTGGGTTTTCAACGGTGAGAAAAAAAACTTTGAGCCAAAATTTTTTGATATATATTAGGGATTAAATTGTGCTGTTGCGTACAATGTTGGTCCACCGTCTTGGATTCTATATGGAATTGATTCTAAACCATGCTCTGGCGTCTATACATATGCATTTATAAAGGCATTTGAGCTATCAAAACTTTATGTGCTTAAATGTGAAGATGGTGACACCGCTCGAGCAGCAGAATTATGGAACACCAAGTATAAAAACATATTGAACTATGGGCATGGGTTCGATCCTATCTACCCAAACTGTCGCCCGACTATCACCGAATCTGATGACATCATACCGAGAAAGTATGTACTACTGTCCGGGATTTGGTTTAGAAGTGAAGGATTAATCGAGAAAGAAACGGGAATTCGGCGTGGCATTAGATATCGATGAAAATTTGTACCACATTTTCTGTGGAAAGTCCAAGTACCTTAAGGACTACAGAAGAGCCAATGGCGCAGTCACCTTTGGACAGTTATTAAAAAGAAATAAGGAAATATTCGATGGGGTGCGATCCTTTCAAAAAATTACTCTCGTCTTCTACCCCCCCTCTCTTTTTGTGCACTGTTTCGTTTTAAAAATTGGTTCCGAAATTTTTTGACTCTAAGAAATTAAACTATAACAAATAATTCTCTGAAGTTTTGAACTTGCCTTTACCATGTTTTTAAGTCCCACCGTGAGGCGGGACAGTTCCAAAATTTGTACCACATTTTCTGTGGAAAGTCCAAGTACCTTAAGGACTACAGAAGAGCCAATGGCGCAGTCACCTTTGGACAGTTATTAAAAAGAAATAAGGAAATATTCGATGGGGTGCGATCCTTTCAAAAAATTACTCTCGTCTTCTACCCCCCCCCCTCTCTTTTTTATGTGTAAAAATGTGTTGAAAACAAAAAAAAGGGGATTTCTAGGGAAGAATAGGGAAATTAAACAGAAGAGATGTCTAAGTACATATCTATAATATAATGATCACAAATCACAATATTAAAAAACAAATGTGTCTCATTTTCTATTACTATTTACATATTGATCGATAAAATAAAAATGGTTCGCTGTTTACAACAGTTTTTGAGGGTATTAGGTGTTGGAATTTAGAGAGATGGGAGTCTCTTAATTTTCTTAACTGTTGGTGTTGATTTTTTTGGGTGGCACCGATTTTTTAGGCTGGCACGGATTTTTTCGGCTGTCACGAAGAATATTGATTGGCAGAAAAATTATAAAAAATTATTTTCTTGCGGCGGGGGATTTATTTGGACAGCTCATTTTCGCACATACAAGTTCAAACGCGGATACACGGCCATACAGGCGCATGCGTTTAATGCACACGCGCACATGTATAACGCGCGCACTCATACGCTTAACGCACGCAATGGCGCAGTCACCTTTGGACAGTTATTAAAAAGAAATAAGGAAATATTCGATGGGGTGCGATCCTTTCAAAAAAATTACTCTCGTCTTCTACCCCCCCCCCCCCCCCCCTCTCTTTTTGTGCACTGTTTCGTTTTAAAAATTGGTTCCGAAATTTTTTGACTCTAAGAAATTAAACTATAACAAATAATTCTCTGAAGTTTTGAACTTGCCTTTACCATGTTTTTAAGTCCCACCGTGAGGCGGGACAGTTCCAAAATTTGTACCACATTTCCCGTACAGACAGAAAAGCGACGATCTCTAGTTTGAAGCTTTTTAGGACGGATTTTTATATCCATATTTTCCATATTTCGCGATTTATGTCCATATTTCCATATTTGTCCATATTTTGGCATTTTTATCCATATTTTGGCATTTTTCCAAAAAACCTCTATTAGAACGGCCCAGTAGATAAATTGGCTTTTTTGACCCCGAAAAACCGGAAAATTTCCGAAAAAATCATTTTTTAATAAAATTTTCCCGAAAATATTGAATAAATTTTAATTTTCTTAAAAATTTTTAAATTTAGGTCAAAAATAAGCAAAAAAAAGTAAAATTTCGTTTTCGGGTTGGTTTTTCGCTAAAAATGAATAAATTTTAGCTTTACAGTGTTTTTTCTTCTAAAATGCTTTTTAATAGCATATTTAGCCATTTTTGAAAGTTTTACTTTAATTTAGCAAGTATGAAGAAGTTTTGAGAAATTATACCCTAAATTTTGAAAAATTTATTTCCATATTTTTGCCATTTTATGTCCATATTTCGCGATTTTATATCCATATTTTTTTAACGAAACGTGAAATTCATAAAAAAGCGAAATTGCGAAACGCTAAACGCGAAAACGAACTCCAAAATGTCACCCGAAACGGCAGAACAGTTTATTTTTCTGAAAAATCTCTTCCCCAAATGAAGTACAATTATTCAAACTTTTTATTGTTCATTTTTGTTAAATTTGTTATATAATTTCTACATACAATTGTTGAATTTTTTTGGGTTTTTTCCCAAATTAACATGTGAAAATTTTAATCGGGTATGAAAACCCGGGTTGACCGGGTTTCCGGGTTGACCAGGTTTTAAGAGGCCGGGCCCGGAACCCGGTTGCTTCTGAAAATATCAGCCCGCCCCGGCCCGGCAGATTTGGAAAATCCGATCTCTAATTTTGAGCCATTTTCTAAGAAAAAATAGGAGTTTTTGGGGGCCCGCGGTACCGATAGGCGCAGCGGGACCCACCTCCTCCATTATAAAAATAAAAGTGATTTTGTGATCCGTTACCAAAGGGGTGGGGGTATAGGTTTTAGAGTGGAAAATTTTTTTGATCAAAAATCGTCCCAAAACATGTCATTATGGGTTATTTAAGCTGCTGATCACGAATACGTAATCAGATTTTACTTCTGACATCGTTAAGACCTCAGAATCCCTGTGTGATTGGGGATTCTGAGGCTTCATTTGGAGGGGGGGGGGCGAAGTTCGAACCCGGGCGGTGTACATTATTTTCTATGTATTTTTAGCATATTTTCAATATTTTTAATTAATATAAATAGTATTATTTTATTAATAATAAATAATTTTTTTAATTTAAATTCTATTATTTTAAGGTGAGTACATGTTTTAATTACAAAAGAAAATTTTTAATTAAAAATTTGAATTTGTCAAAAATTAATTTCATTTCAATTAAATTCATTTCAATTTCAATAATTGTTCAATAACTATGTCCACTTCAAAGTTTATTTTTAATAAATAAATCACTGTTGTACCTCTTCTAATCACTGTTGTACACAACAAAATTTAGAAACGGGCGCGAAGCGCCCGTCCAAGCCGAACAAAATTTGAAAAACGGGCGCAAAGCGCCCGTCCGAGCTCAAATTCGATCAATTCGATTCGCTTCACAGCCTAGGTAGCGAAGCTCGGAAAGCGCGAAGCGCTTTATCCCAGTCCCAGATTCGACGGTTCACGCACCCGCTAGTTAAATATTTTATAATGTTTTACGAATAAGGAAAATTTTTAAACCTAAATTTTTTAATCAAGAAAAAATAAATAAAATTTTGGCGATCAATTTTCGAAAAATTTTAATTCTTAGGGGTGTATTTTATGAAATTTTTTCAGTTCATTTATTAGGGGTGTTTTTGAAAAAAAATTCCAATTCCTGGAGGGTGTATTTTCTAAAAAAAAATTTTCGGGTCATTTCTTAGGGGTATATTTTACCGATTTTATTGCATTTTTTGGAATTTTTCGAAAAAAACGTCAAAAAAGGCACCAAAACGGCAAAATGCCAAAAAAGACATTTAAGGCACGAAAATCAGGAAAAAGGCAAATAAGGCATAATAAAAGTCAACGTAGAAGACTCAAACCAAATGGAAAATGCTTTTTTATGCTTAATATATCGGAACAAGTGCGCAGAAAAAAAAGGCATATGCCTCAAAATGCGAGCTCTATTCATAATCGACAAAATATAATTTCTCATATATTTTTTTAACTAACATATATTTTATCATTTTTTAAAGAAAATCCGTTAACAAATTAAGCCTAGTAATCCCAAAAATCATCCTTTTTTGTGTACAAATCTGTTAATAAATCGCATTAAAAATTACAAAATTTTTCTCGGCGGTGCCTATCGGCACCGCCACAATCCCCTTCTTTCTAAAAAGTTTCTTGGAAAAAAACGTGCCGAAAAAAGTGATGTATTTATGACACTAAAAATTTCTGTAAAATTATAATTTTAAGGAAATAAAAATTTTTTCAATACCCTATTTCACCGGGTACCCGATACCCGACACGGTTTAAAAACTGGTACCCGAACCGGTACCTGGCTTTTCAATACCCAGTAATACCTGGGCCCGGTTTTTGCCCAAATACCCGGGCCCAGCCTATCCTAGTTTATACCCAAGCACACATGAATTCAGATCGTGCTGGGTCGTTTCGTAAAAACTGCTAAATTTACAGAATTTTTAAGAAAAATCAGTCATGATTCAGAAAGTAATGTTTTTTTTAAACATTTTTGGTTAGAAGTTTCTGAAAATTTAATGAAATATTCCTAAAATTTTCATATTTATAGCGCAAGTCGAGAGCTATCGTGGGATACAACGATTATTTTTTATGTTGTATTTAAGAAAAGTTATTACTGATTTTTCTCAAAAATTCTGTAAATTTGGCAAGGTTTTTACGAGGTCGGATTTACAAATATGTATGAAAAACGCATTGTTCTTCTCAGGCGGAACTTATGTATACCTTCCGAAAATTTTTTTTTGCACCATTCACAGATTTTCTTAACAAATCTGAATGCGCGATATAACCAGCAGAGACCAGAAATAGACCAATAAATAAACAATTAGTCTCTTTACACTTAATCTCAGGATTAAAATTCATTTAAAAAATCGAAAATTTTCCACATTGAAAGCGGCCCCGACGCTTTCACACATCGGGCGGCCCCTGGTTGATAGCAATGAAAATATACAATATTAGCGGCAATTATTAAGAGGTCAACGAAAGGCAATCAAAGAATGGCATTATTTAAAGTTGGAAAATGTCATTATTTCTTCATTTTAAATTCTGAATACATTTGGAATTTAGTGTTGGACAAATTATAAATTTTTTTAACTACCATTTTAATGTTAACATCGCTTGTTTATCATAAAATAACTTTTAGCCGTTCAGCTGTACTTTTTTTTTGTAAATATAATTTTGGGTTAAAAACCAAAAACGTACCTTTTCAATTTTGTGATTATCTTTTCTGCTTTAAATTTCGTGATGGTTTTAAGTCCTAAATTTTTCTCGTCTTCACTTGTTTTCACTCACTTCTGGTTCTTTATGTCCGTATTTTTTTGGGTCCATACGGATTTTTAAGGACTACGGATTTTCGGATTTTAGTCGCTAAGTCCGTATCGATGTCAAGTCCGTAAACCTGATCCTGATCCGTATTTTCGCAAAATCACGCTCTCTACTGAAATCTCAGCCAATTTTATGCAAAAATTATATTTCAATCAATCATTAAAACTATTTGTTGTATGTACTAAAAAAAGCAAATATACAAAAATGGCCAATTATGAACCTGTGAGATAAAAACTTTATAAAATTTTGTCATAAATTCAATCAATTTAAATTTTCTCTCTCTCTCTCTCTCTGTGAGAAAACCTTATCGGATAGATTTTGCACACAAATAAAATTATGAAAAATTATTCTTTCATTTTTTAGGTCATTGTTTTGCCGAAGTGATTTTTTGCCTTCTCCCACTAATATTTAAAAGTGAACCATCGCCAGCAAATTGTTCATTTAATCATTTCATATACCGGTACTCAGATTATTCAATGTGCAAATATTAGATTTATGTTCAATTTTTCGAATATTTTGAAAATTTCCTATTTTCCATTAGTGAGCCTAAAAAAATTGTTGGGTGTTAGTTGAATGAAATTCAATTTTATTTTTCCAGCGATTTATCATATTTTAAAATTACTCGCCAGGGATAGTACTGAATTCCGATTTTTCCGACATTTTTTGGGGCCGTAATTCTTATTTCCGAAAAATTTTTCAGACCTCGGAATAATGCAATGACAGAGAATTACTTATTCTTAACTTAGCCCCAAATGAATTAAATTTTAAAATCTTGATATTTTTCGATAGCCCGAAGTGTTTTCTATTATAATGAAAAATTTCGAAAAAATCAGTTAAGTTTCAAAAAAGTTATGAAATAAGAAACTCAAAAAATCAAGTTTTCTGAACATTTTTCGTCATAAGTTTCTTGAAACTTAATGATTTTTTTTGGAATTTTGCAAGATAGTAGAAAACACTTAGTTCTATGGAATGCTATCAAGAATTAAAAATTTGGTTGCTTTTAAGCAAATTTATATCAAAAAACATTCCCATTTGATGGTTTTGAGTAATGACCCGGCACCGCACAGATGACAAGAACATTAAATTTTAAAATGCTTTTTTTTCTTGGAATTCAAAATTCTTTTCCAATAATTAATTCATAAAATAACATTTAAACAGATTGAATTTTGCAATTTTCCTGATCATTTTCATTTTTGATTTGAATTGCCATGTCCAAATTGATCAGAGTTCGGATGACGCATTTGTTGAGCACTGGTGAGCGTTCTGATATAAATTTTTTGGTTGGGGACGGCGACGCAAAAGAGGCGGGTTTAATTTTCAATTTAAATGATAATACAATATTCCTTTCCATACCGTAATAGCCCATGGGGGATTATTTTTCAACCTCCTCTTTTTGAACATGTCGCCAAAAAATGTCAACGCGTCAAAAAAATCATTTTTATTGGATTTTTTCAAAAAAATTTGTGAATTTTACATGAAAATTTACATGAAAAATTTGAAAAATGCTAAAATATTTTTAAAATATTGAAAACCCCAAACCCAAACATTTTTTTCAGACACCGAGCAATGACGAGAGCCCGGATTTTAGTTTTTAAACTATTTTTTCTGCGGCTTTATTTTGATGAGAAATGCACAAAAACAAATTCTTTTTCATAATTTTCGTTTTTAGCGCCACTATTCAGCACTAGAAATCACTATTTGGAGTTTCGCCATTAAAAAAAAACTATTTTGGAAGTTGACCACTAAATAATTTTTTGCCATTATTTTGCATTTTGTCACATATTTTTTCAATATTTCGACATTTTTTGGAAAAAGTAAATATACAAGAAAACCAAAAAATAAACTCTTAAGAATTGACCTAAACAACTTTCAAAAAATACACCCCTAAGATTGACCGAAAATTTAAAAAAAAACACTCTTAAAATTGGAATTTTCAAAAAAATTCATGCACCATTTTTTTGACAAAATTTTATATTTAAAAAATCATATTTTATAAAATTATTAGAAGGAAGTGTAACATCATTTGCAAGGTGCTGTGTCGAAGTGTCAAAAGTATCGATGTGGGCTAACACTTCGATTCACCACGATTTGCAACAGCACCCAGTGAATAAAAAAAATTTGCTCAATTTTTTGCTGAAAATTTTTGTTACTATTCGTCATTATTTCGACCACATTTTGGCATTTTTGCTATTGTTTTTTTGAAAAAAATGGTCTGATAAGTAAAAATTCCATTTATCCCCCATGGGGGATAAATGGAGACTGGGTGATTATTTTTTAAACTCCTCAGAAAGGGGGGGATAATTGGAGACTGCGGGATTAATAGAGACTGGTTAATTTGGAAAAAATGTGATTTTTCCACAACATAAAAATGCCAAATAATTAACTCATTCAACAAAGGCAATGTTTCGCTGTCTCACTTATATAAAAATATGGAAAAAACGGTAAATGAACTCTTGGATATTAAATCATAAATTCGTGATTGAATAGTTTATGTAATTGAATTGGATTTGCTTAAATTAGTGATTTAAATCCTATGTAATTAGGATATTAAACAATTAATTAGTGATTTAATAGTCTATGTAATTACACTATTTATTTCAATTAGCGCCCACTAATGGCTCTGTTGTTGTGGAAATCCCTGACGTTGAAGCAGAAGCCTTTAAAGTGATGTTGAGCTTCATTTACACGGACGATTTAAGCGGATTAAACGGCGGCAATGCAATGGCAGTGCTTTACGCCGGTGGATTTGTTTTTTGGAATAAAATTTAATAATTGTTGATTTCCTAATTAGCCAAAAAATACAATATCACTGATTTGGCCGACCCATCTTTGCAAATTCCCTTCTCCGAATTGCCAAATGTTTTCTACGCTTTTGCCCAGGCCCGCCTTTTTGAATTGGAGGTGGGAAAGAAATATCAATTCTTATTTCGAATTTACGAAAGAATGCAATTAATTTTTTGGATGAGTCTCATCTATTAAATTATTATTTTTAAATAAAATAACCTATAATTGATCATTTATTTATTATTTGTTAATTGAAGGAATATTGCAACGATTGTTTGGATTACATCAACAAAAATGCGGACGCTTTGCTCAAATCGGAGGAATTTTTACAAATTGATCAAAAATTATTATGCGAAATTTTGCAGCGTGACCAATTGCGAATGAATGAAGAGATTTCTGTTTGGGAAGCAGTAATTTTTTTAAAATTTATAAAAATTACTATTTTATTATTAAAATATTCCTATTTAATTCTAATTTATTTTTTGGCAATCCGTTGGGCCGACGAAAAGTGCCGTGAAAATGGCATTGATTGTTCAGCAGAGAATCGCCGTCAAATGCTTGGCTCGGCACTTTTCAAAATTCGCTTTCCGCTTTTCTCACAAAATGAATTTTCGGAAAAAATTGGTAAAAATCGGGAATTAATATATAAAAAAATGTAAATACGATTTTTCTGCAAAAAAAAACTAATAAGCATCGCTAGATTTTAAAAAAATCTTAACCTGACATTTTGAAAGACTTTTGACACTTTTTTAAAAAATTATCTTTTTAAAAACTAAACATTTTTAAGGATCACTAACAATTACAATTATGTCATTTATTTTTTTACAGTTCCGTCCGGCATTTTAACAGCAGAAGAATTGGCCGGCATCGAACAGTACCATAGCCAATCAAAAATGTGCGGTACGTCTGGTTTCTTACTGTACTACCCACTGCTATTTCTGAGTCACCAGCGAAATTTGTCATTTGGAAAAATTGTGATGGACATTGAAAAAGTGTCGGAATTTGCTGCAGAATCAGTGGGAAGTTGCCGATACAGCGAAACTGTCCAAATCAGAGGATTTCCGTGGAAAATTGTGGCCAAACTAAGCCAATTCAAAGATTTGGACTTTTTCCTTTTGTGTGCCATCCCAAAAAGTGAGTGAACTTAATAAATTAATTCGAATTAGTAATAATAATAAAATTAATTGCTTTAAGCATCGAATTGGAGTTGCAAATGTTCGGCAACTTTACGAATTGGCTCGGATGATTTTAGTGATAGGTTCGATAACTTGATTTTTAACAATGAATTACCCATCTGTCGATTTGATGTTGGCCTTCCGTTTTCGCATTTGGTAAGAAATATTTTTGTTTTTTCGAATAACAAAAATATATATTTAAGTTGCAGAGCTCGAATTTTGAGGCATATGCCTTTTTTCTGCGCATTAGTTTCGATATATTAAGCATAAATAACACATTTTCCACTTGGTTTTATGCTTTCCGTTGACTTTTATTATGCGTTTTTTTTTGCCTTTTTCGGGATTTTCGTGCCTTAAATGCCTTTTTAAATGCCTTTTTTCATGCCATTTTCGGGATTTTTGTGCCCTTTTCATGTATTTTTCAATTTTTTGGTGCTTAATCTAGTGCCTTTTTCGTGATTTTTATAAAGATATATTTTTTCCTGGCTTTCTGTACGCTCCAACATAAGGAAAACATTCCCGCCACCTATAAAAGTCAAAAATTGTCAGTACCAAAAGAGACCCTCTGATTTTTTCATTTTAAAACCAAAACAAAATGGCCTAATTGCTTTTTTAATGATATAATTAAGGAATTGATTGGCACAAACAAAGGGTGGTACGACAAGGAGGAGACAAAGTGACTGTCGTCATTGATTTTTTTTTCCAAAAATCTTTGATGGACGAGGTTCAAGCAAATGCTAGCCAAGTGTAACTAAAAAAAGATACAAGCCTTTGAAAATTTGTTTTCGTATAATTCGAAAAATGTATAAAATAAAAATAGCTGTAGTCACAGCGACTGAGCTGATGGTTCGAGTCCGCGCGAGTTTAATAGCTTTTATTATTTTTACTAACTATTTAAAATGAAAATAAGTGGCCAAAATAACCTTCTTTTGAGGCGATGCGCGAAATGAAAATGTCCAACCATTTCTCGAGTTTTCACTTTTACCCCTGTTCCATCTCAACACACGAAATAAAATTTCATTTTCATATTTGTAGACACTTCTTAAAACAAACAAAGCATTTTCAAATTTTAATAATTGAATTTTGTTAGCACTAAAAATAATAAACAATTAATTTTTAGGTACAAACCCGACTAACAAATTGAGCAAAATCTCAAAAATGTTCCCCTTCGCTGCAAAGAAAATATAATGTGGTAACGACAGGCCTAAACTTCGTCCAAAAAAATTCAAAAACATTGACCTAAGCAGGAAAAGTGATTTAGTCCATGGACTCTGAAAATAATTTTTATAAGCCGGCACTCAAGAAGAAGATGCTGAACAAAAAGCAGTTTCAACAAATCCATAAATCAATATTGGTAAAGCCAAAAGATAAACAATAAGAAATATGCAAATATAGGTCCATAGGATGATAATCAGGACTCCCAGATTAAAATTTTCAAAGGCCTCAGGTGGGCAAAAAAGCCGCATTTTTGACAAAATTTATTCAAAACACGCTTAAAATGTTCAACTATTATATTTTTAATTGTCCATCAGGGACGGTCCCAGGATTTGGTCTTGGGATCTGGGAGCCCTGATGATAATCCAATGAAGAGGCTTTTCGCAGATCGTATTTTGTATTTATGATTTGTCCTCCATTTTTGCTTCTTTCAGGGTGACACATCAATGGCCAATTTCACTTTGTCCTCTTTTTTGTTGTAAAAACCATTGCGCCGGTCCATCAATTGCTTAATTGCCCATAATTATTAGTTAATTCAATTAAGGGAGTATGTTCAAATTTTCATTTACCGCTAAGGAAACGAAACTTCCGAATACCCAATAATTTGATTAACATTGATTTTTTAGCTTACGGCGAAATAAGAAAATCGGTAATGAAAAAAAAACAATCGATATACATAAGAGTTACCTAGGACTATTTGATGTATTAAAAAGCTAAAATATCTTATCGATCAAAGAAGATTGAAATTTAATTGGCCGATTTCAAAGACATTTACCGACGTAATTTGCAAAATTCTCCGCATGGATATTTGTAAAACGAATTTTGAACAAATTGGCTCGAAAATCAAAAAATTTGGACAATTTTTGGATAAAATTCTCTTAACAAATTATACTCATTTTCGAAAATCTTCCCGGCGGCGCCTACCGCCGGACCACATCCGCCCGCCCCAAGTTTCAAAAAAAGTTTTTGAAAAGCACACCTCTAAAATAGTGAATTTTTGAGATTAAAATTTTTGAGCCTAGGAATTCGATTTCTGAAAATTTTTGGGGCTGGGATGCATTGTTCTAAAATGACAAATTTGATGTACTTTTACTGGCGTCAACGAATGAATTTGAATCCGATGATTAAAGTGGTAAAAAGGAAGATTTACAAGCATTTATAAAGAAAAATGGTTTTTTTCGTTAAAAATGTTCTTGATCACTACCCGATGGGATCCCGACTATGTAATCAGCAAAAATCGGCAAGAAAAATTGTTAGAAGCCTCAAAGCAAGTTAGAAATGCGTTTTTTATGCTTATTAGCATGCCACAACATTTTAAAATTTAATGTTCTTTTCATCTGTGCGGTGCCGGGTCGTTACTCAAAACCATCAAATGGGAATGTTTTTTGATATAAATTTGCTTAAAAGCAACCAAATTTTTAATTCTTGATAGCATTCCATAGAACTAAGTGTTTTCTACTATCTTGCAAAATTCCAAAAAAAATCATTAAGTTTCAAGAAACTTATGACGAAAAATGTTCAGAAAACTTGATTTTTTGAGTTTCTTATTTCATAACTTTTTTGAAACTTAACTGATTTTTTCGAAATTTTTCATTATAATAGAAAACACTTCGGGCTATCGAAAAATATCAAGATTTTAAAATTTAATTCATTTGGGGCTAAGTTAAGAATAAGTAATTCTCTGTCATTGCATTATTCCGAGGTCTGAAAAATTTTTCGGAAATAAGAATTACGGCCCCAAAAAATGTCGGAAAAATCGGAATTCAGTACTATCCCTGGCGAGTAATTTTAAAATATGATAAATCGCTGGAAAAATAAAATTGAATTTCATTCAACTAACACCCAACAATTTTTTTAGGCTCACTAATGGAAAATAGGAAATTTTCAAAATATTCGAAAAATTGAACATAAATCTAATATTTGCACATTGAATAATCTGAGTACCGGTATATGAAATGATTAAATGAACAATTTGCTGGCGATGGTTCACTTTTAAATATTAGTGGGAGAAGGCAAAAAATCACTTCGGCAAAACAATGACCTAAAAAATGAAAGAATAATTTTTCATAATTTTATTTGTGTGCAAAATCTATCCGATAAGGTTTTCTCACAGAGAGAGAGAGAGAGAGAAAATTTAAATTGATTGAATTTATGACAAAATTTTTGAAAGTTTTTATATGAATTTTTTGCCTAATTTATATTTTGTGTTAAATCGGTAAAAGGGGATGTTAAAGCGTGCTGATGGGTTAAAAATTGAAAATAGTTTCAGATCTGTTCGGCCATAAACAATTTTATGCGCCATGAACAGATCAAATAGCTTTCGCCTATTCTCAAGTGTTGGCAGTTGCAGGTATTCTAATCGTTTTTGGTATGGAATTGGTGGAAGGTTGCATTTAAAAATACCCTTTTGGTGAAATATTTTTGACACTTTTCAATTTTTTTAATGTTTTTTTGAAGAGACGGATTCCAAACCTCCTGAGCGTATTCCAATAAAGGCCTAATATAAGTTTTATATAACGTAATCCAAATTTTAGACGATTTGGATTTAATTATTCGAAACAAGGAACGCATACGTAAATACGCATTCCTTGTTATTTGGTTAATATGATCGGAAAATTGTAATTTGTAATCAATGTTTACTCATAAATCCCTAATTGTATCCACAGCATTTATTGTATTCCCATCAAATTTATATGTTTTTGAACCCAAATATAATAAAAAAGTTTTTTGAACTGAAACTTTTATTTGCCATTTATTTGCCCATTCGAATAAATTATGCAATGCTTTGTGCATAATTTATAAGTCGGATCTTGCTTTATAGGATATATACATTTTAACATCATCAGCATATAATTTAATATTCACTCCTGATGGTAAGGCATCAGGAAGATCATTAATATACATCAAAAATAATAAAGGGCCCAGGACAGAGCCCTGGGGTACGCCAGAGCCAACTTTTTTACTTGAGGATAAAGAATCCCCAATTTTAACACGAAAAGTCCTATTACTCAAAAAGCTTTTTATCCACATTAAAAGTTTGCCACATTAAAAGTTTGCCCCGTATACCAATTTTTTCCAATTTGTATAACAGTAAATTATGGGGCACTGAGTCAAAAGCTTTCTGAAAATCAATGTAAATACAGTCAACATTTTTTCCATTAATAATTGCATCGTACAATCTTCCACAACTGTTATTAGTTGACTCGTTGTAGACCTATTCCTAACAAAACCAAATTGATATTCCGAAATTTTGTTGTTTTTTAGTAGAAAATTGTAAATATTCCTGCTAAGAATTCTTTCCATTACCCTGCAAAGTGAGCAGGTTATAGAAATAGGCCTATAATTTTTAGGATTAAATTTATCCCCTTTTTTGAAAAGAGGGAAAATAACTGATTCCTTCCAGATATTTGGAAGAGAACCAGAGTCTAAAGAAATCCTGAACAGGTCAGTAATAACAGTTGCTAATGAAGAATGGCAGTTTTTCAATGTTTTATAGCTTATATTATCCGGGGAGGTCCCATTCTTATTCGGGAGTTTTTTCAAAAGTTTTTGTGTCTCGATGATGTTATAATCTATATCTGATATAAAGCATTGATTAGTAAAAGAGTTGCCCACGCTTAGATAGCCTGGGTCATCTTGAGAATTATTAAACGAATTTACAAATAAATTGGCAAATAATTCACATTTTTCAGCATCATCATGATAGCATTTGTTTTCAAAAACTAAATTCGGTATTTCAAAGGGATTAACATCGTATTTCTGTATATATTTAAAAATGGAATTTCTTCCCTTTGAAATAGCCTTTTTTGGGTGTATTCTTTCAGAATATAATATTACAAAATTTTTATCTTAAGTATAAAAAAAGTTATAAATCATTGAATTTTTTGTACAGAACTTTTTTGAAATTCATTAAATTTTATGAAATTTTAAAGGTAAATAGAGAATTCTTAGAGCTATCGAATATATAAATTAATTTGGCTCAATTGCATTTTATAGATTTAAAACATTGTGTTTATAAAATTATATATGCTTGACCATTGCAAAAAACCTGGAATGTTCAATGATTTATAACTTTTTTATACTTAAGATAAAAATTTTGTAATATTATATTCTAAAGAATACACCCATAGCTATTAAAAGATACCATGAAATATTAATTTGGTTTAACTTGGGCCAAGTTAAGAATTTTTATTTGTTACATATTTTTTGTTTAGAACCCATTGGCGGATTTACGAAACACGCTGGCGGTTTTACGAAACGCGCATGGGTGGCGGTTTTTACGAAATGCACCAGCACTCATCATTCTTTGCCTTTGTTCCAATGAAATGAAAGAAAAAGAATTTTTGAGTGATGTTGGACATTTAGGTATTTGGCTTGGAAATGTGACGATAATCATCATCACCATCTTTTTTGAGGCTCCCGGACAGTGGACAATCCGACAGTAAAATGCATAAAAAGATAAGAAAATGCCATCGCCGGAGGGGACCAATTGTGCCATATCAAGAAAAAAGGAAAATAGGCAAATAAAAAAGTGCTAATGCAGTCTAAAACATTATTTCGTTGAAAATTAGTTTGGGCTTGGCATTTTGTAAATGATGGTTGCATATTTCATGAATATAAGCACTTTTTCTTGCCATTCCTTGCACCTAATGCCGTCCTGTGGTTTATGGCACAATCGATCCAATGCGGCGATGGCATTTTCTTATCTTTTTGTGCATTTACTGTCGGATTATCCACTGTCCGATTGTCCACCTCTGTCCGATCGTCCAGTCACGCTTTTTTGATTATCTTTTGGCTGAAAATTATGTCACAACGTCTTTTTGCATTTTCAATTGCACTGATACAAATCCAATCCAGTTTTTATATAATGAACAAATTTAAACAGTAAGAAATATGATAAAAAAGGTCCATAGGATGATAATTCAAGGACGAGATTTCCCAGAGCATATGAATAATTTATGATTTGTTCTCCATTTATGCTTATTTCACACTGACATCAATGGCCAATGTCACTTTGTCCTCGCTTTTGTCGTAAAAGCCTTTGGCCGGGTCCATCAGTTCCTTAATTAGCCATAATTGGGTCAATTAAGGAAAGTTTATTGTCATTCACCACAAATGGAATGAAATAAGGGAATCCCCTGTTGGTTGTTTGACTTTTGAAAGTTCTTTTTTCGTTTATTTCTCTCTTAGAATCCTTTATGCCACTCTTTTGCGACACAATTCGAAAAGTTGAAGAACATTCGTAACTCCAATTTTCTAAACAATGCAAATTAATTACTATTATTATTAATTAACTTTAATTTTGCACCTTTTTTTGGAGCGGCACACAAAAGGTAAAAGCCCAACCATTTCTCATTGTCATTTTTCTTTTCTACTTCTGCCCTTATTTTCCATGGGAATCCTTTGATGTGCACAGCTTCACTTTTGCGTTCACTCCCAATGATTTCTCGCGCAAATTCCGACACTTTTTCAATGTCCATTAAAATTGTTCCATTGGATTTGTTCGGATCGGAAATAAATTTCTCCATTTGTTCATCTTTCAGAATGACATCAATAGCCAATATCACTTTGTCCTCTTCTCTGTCGTAAAAACCATTTCTTGGGTCCATTAATTCCTTAAGTAACCATAATTAGACCAATTAAGGCAAAGTTAAATTCTCACTCACTAAAAAAGTAATAAAATTTCCGAATCCAAATTGATATACAGGGTCAATAACATTATCATAAAGTTTCCCAATGGAATTTTCCACTTTGATCTTTTCCGATACAATTCGAAATGTTGCCGAAAAAACGCTGTTCCTCGGCCCTCCTATCATTGATCAAAATTTTTTTTTTTAATATTTATTAAAATATGACCTTCTTTTGGATCGCACCATAAGTAAAATCCCAAGCATTTCTTCTCATCAGTGCCTTCACTCTTTTCTCTTATTAGTGCTCTAATTTTCAATGCCAATCCTTTTATCTCCACGGCATCACTTAATCGTCTACTCCAGACAGACTCTCCCGCAAATTCCGACACTTCTTCAATTTGCAATGCAAGTGTCCCCCTTCGGTTGTCCTTGGCTATGTTCCAATCAAAAATTCGGCCATGGCTTGGGAATTTCAACGAGTACAGCCCGGGGTCTCCACGAAGATTATAAGGATGGGAATTGAACTGATAAATGCCGAGCAATTCTCCCATTGTTAACACACCGGATGGAACTGTAAAATTTCAAAATTTATTATTCTGTAGACATCAGTTTTCTTCGTTCAGTTTTCACATAAATTTGAAAAAATTTTCGATTTCAAAATTTTTACCGACGCATTTGACAAAATTCTCCTCATGGATATTTGGAAAACGAATTTTGAACAGTGCCGGACCAAGTACTAAACGACGGTTTTTCGAGGAGCATTCAATACCATTCTGAAGACATTTTTCATCGGCCCAACGGAGAGCCTAAAAAAAAAAAAAAAAATTAAAAATGCAAATTCTAGTTTAAATTGAAATTACAGCTTTCCAAATTTCAAATTCATCGCTGATCAACAAACGATCACGATCGAGAAGATTGCACAACATTTTCTGATCAATTTGCAAAAAGTCCTCTGATCCAAACAATTGAGCCGCATTTTGGCAAATGTAACGGAAACATTTGATGGAAAAATCCTTAAAAATTGCTTAAACTTGGATCATGAATCCACACTAGTTCGACTAATTTCGAACTCAACGAACCCAAATTCGAACACGAGCCAGCATTATTAAAAATAAATTTGTTTTTCTCACCTCCAATTCGAAAAGGAGAGCTTGGGCATACGCAAAGAAAACATTGCGCAATTCAGGGATTGGAATTTGCAAAGATCTGCCGACCAAATCAGGGATATTGTACTTTTTGGCTAATTAGGGAATCCAATGATTAATAAATTAAATAATAAAACCACCGGCGTAAAGCACTGCCATTGCATTGTCTCCGTTCAATTCGCTTAAATCATTCGTATAGATGAAGCTCAACATCAGTTTGAATGCTGATGGTTCAATATCGGGGACCTCCACATCAGCAGGGCAATTAGCAGGGGCTAATTGAAATTAATTAGGGAAATTAGCAGAAGAGACAAAATGAAGAACAACATAATTGGTATTTTCCCATAAAATAAATTTTTTTTTTACCATTTTCCGGTCTTTCTTTCTTGGCGTCAAAACGGAACATTGCCTCAAAAACATCGGAAGCGCTCTTCAAAATGAGCTGATGTGCTGGCAAAACCTTTAAAAATGTGGATAATTAATGAAATTGCAGTTGAAAAATAAAAATAAAAATTTTTATTTATTTTAAATTAAACTCGCCTCTTTTTCCTCTCCGTCCCCAACTAAAAAGTGCACATCCGAATGCTCACCCGTGCTCAACAAATGTTTCATCAGTTCGACCGACGATGGCATTTTATATAAAAAATTGCACTCAGAAATTTGATAAAATTTTTGTCTTAGGTAATTAGCTGTGAAATGAGGCACGATTAAAAGGGATGCCAAAAGAAAATTTAAAAAAAAATCGAATTTTAGTTTTTAACCAAATTTTGCCTATTTTCGTCTTTTTATGCTTAATGTCTAAATGCCTAAAATTTTACAAAAACTGATCCCCAAAAAATAATTTCGAGATTTTTTGTGCCTAAAAATAGCAGCCCTAATTACAACTGCGTTAAAATGGAGTGTTCACCATTTTAATTTGAAAAATGTGATTTTTCCACAACATAAAAATGCCAAATAATTAACTCAAAAAGAATAATTAACAAGAGCAATGAATTTGTCTTATTTATATAATTTTATGATTGATGGCGAATGCATAAAATAATTTATGGTGCAAAAAGATGACCCAAAAAGTGAAACAAATTTGAATTGGATTTTGTTTCTCTGTCCGCGCGTGTGGGAGAGGTAGAGTAGGTAACGCGTGCGGTCTCCCGCAGGGTTGAATGCGGAGTCGGGGGCGTTTGGGCCCCAGTTTTTGGGCCCCCGTTTTTGGGCCCTCGTTTTTGGGCCCCAGGGTCGTTTGGGCCCCAAGTACAGAAAAATGAAAAATCACAGTAAAAACAACTTTTTAAATTTCAGCATAAAAATGTAAAATAAACATTTTAAAAATAAATTCAACAATAATTTTAACAATAAAAAATGTAAAAATTAACAGAAATTCACGGGGGCCTGGGCTGTCAAACGTAATTGATTAATAGCCTGTAATTTCAGTGGGGTTTAAATTTAAAAAAAAAGTTCACACACCAGTCAATCAGCGGTTGGAAAACCGCCAAATTTCCGAACGGCCGTTGCATTTGTCAGTGCTGTTTTTGAACTCATCTCCAAAATTTTGTCATCCCATCAGAACTCATTTTAGCGAAGGGTTAAAGGTGGCCTTTGTAAGACAATTTTACTTTTTGTTTTTTGGTTGCAATTGGGTTAGCCATTCTGAAAAATGTCCAAATCAGAATGTACATCAAATTGGTTAACTATTAAAAAATAATAGGATTTGGAATAAGTAAAATTGTAAAAAATGAGCGAATGTTAATTAAACCTAGCTTATGCCAAGTGGCGAGGGATCCCTCAGGCTTAGTTTTTAGAATCTTAATTTTTAAAAAAGCACATTTTTCTATTTTTGGGTTGGGGCCCAAACGACCCCGGGGCCCAAAAACGGGGGCCCAAACGACCCCGGGGCCCAAAAACAAACGCGGGGGCCCAAAAACGGGGGCCCAAACGCTCTGGTCCCTTGAATGCGTGCGAGTTTGTTTATGTTTGTGATGGGTGTGTAGGAGTGGATGGTAATGTGAAAGTAGAGAAGAAAAGTAAAACTAGAGATAGAATGAGAGAGAGAAAGAAAAGGAAGAACTGGAGAGAAGACGAAAAGGAAATGCGAGAAAGAGACAGAACGGAGAAAAGAGAAAGGAAAAGAAAGAGAGATGGTGAGACGTTAGAGAGAGAGGGACAACGAAGAAAATAAGGGTGAGTGAGTCAAATGAACAGAGGGACAAAGGAAGGGAGAGAGAGAATGGAGAGAAAAAAGAGAGAGTGTTGTGAAAAAAGTGATGGGGAGAGAGGGAGAGATGGGGAGAAGAGAGAGAGAGAGAGAGAGAGAAGGCAGGTTGAAAGAGGGAAGAGAGAGAGAGAGGAGAGAAGAGAGAAAACGAGGAAAAAAGAGAGAGAGTGAGGTGAGGAGAGGAGAGAAAAGGAGAAAAAGAGAGAGAGTTGCAGTTTTTGTGTGTTTTGTAATTGTTAGTTTGTTCAGTATTTGTGTGTTTTGTAATTCTTTCTGTGTTTGTTGCAGTTTTTGTGTGTTTTGTAATTGTTTGTTTGTTGCAGTTTTTGTGTGTTTTGTAATTGTTTGTTTGTGATGTATTTGTGTGTTTTGTAATTGTTAGTTTGTTCAGTATTTGTGTGTTTTGTAATTGTTTCTGTGTTTGTTGCAGTTTTTTGTATTTTGTAATTGTTTCTGTGTTTGTTGCAGTTTTTTGTATTTTGTAATTGTTTCTGTGTTTGTTGCAGTTTTTGTGTGTTTTGTAATTGTTTGTTTGTGCTGTATTTGTGTGTTTTGTAATTGTTAGAAACTTCTGCATCAATTTCTTCGTCGCTTTTTATGGATAATTTTATAATATTTATTTGTTATTTTAAATACTTTTAAAACACAAAAATTTTCTGAAAATAATTGTTTCTGTGTTTGTTGCAGTTTTTGTGTGTTTTGTAATTGTTTGTTTGTGCTGTATTTGTGTGTTTTGTAATTGTTAGTTTGTTTAGTTTTTTTCTTTGACATCCAAATACAACATTGTTGGTATCACTCGAAAGCTCTTAACATGCTCTATTAGCCTTACCAAAAGCGAAAAGATTTTCAAGCCTGGAAAAAATTTTATTTTATTACAAAAAAAACTTCAAAAATTTCGACTTTTCGCAATTTTCATGTATAACTTTTTTGGAAATTGTCTAATAGCGAAGCAATAGCTTACAGTATTTGTGTGTTTTGTAATTGTTTCTGTGTTTGTTGCAGTTTTTTTGTATTTTGTAATTGTTTCTGTGTTTGTTGCAGTTTTTTGTATTTTGTAATTGTTTCTGTGTTTGTTGCAGTTTTTGTGTGTTTTGTAATTGTTTATGCCTGCAACATTTTTAAAAAATTATTTTTGGGGTTTCGAGTTTGGATCAAGGCTTTGGAATTGGGCAAAATGGATGCTAATTGTTTGTTTGTGCAGTATTTGTGTGTTTTGTAATTGTTAGTTTGTGCTGTATTTGTGTGTTTTGTAATTGTTAGTTTGTTCAGTATTTGTGTGTTTTATAATTGTTTTTTGTGTGTTTTTTAATTGTTTGTTTGTTGCAGTTTTTGTGTGTTTTGTAATTGTTTGTTTGTTGCAGTTTTTGTGTGTTTTGTAATTGTTTGTTTGTGATGTATTTGTGTGTTTTGTAATTGTTAGTTTGTTAAACGAATTTTTCCAAAATTTATGTAATAACTTCTTCATTTTGAAGATAGGAAATTCTAAAAAAGTATAAAATGCTCCAGATTTTTCTCTATTTTTAATGCTTTTTTGCACTTTAATTGATTCATTTTAATTGTTTGTTTGTGCTGTATTTGTGTGTTTTGTAATTGTTAGTTTGTTCAGTATTTGTGTGTTTTGTAATTGTTTCTGTGTTTGTAAGATTTAAATTGTACCATTATGCAGAAATGTTTGTTGCAGTTTTTTGTATTTTGTAATTGTTTCTGTGTTTGTTGCAGTTTTTGTGTGTTTTGTAATTGTTTGTTTGTTGCAGTTTTTGTGTGTTTTGTAATTGTTTGTTTGTGATGTATTTGTGTGTTTTGTAATTGTTAGTTTGTTTATTTAGAAGTGTCCAAATTGAGATAATTTGTGTGTTTTGTAATTGTTAGTTTGTTCAGTATTTGTGTGTTTTGTAATTGTTTCTGTGTTTGTTGCAGCTTTTTGCAAAGAGGTCCATTTTGAAAATTTTTTCACTTTTTTGACATAATTTTTTTGTTTTTGAAAATTTTTTCCCTTTTTTTGACATATTTTTTTTGATACGGAATTTACTTTTTTTACAGTATTTGTGTGTTCTGTAATTGTTTGTAAAAATTAGCAGTCGAAATTACCCTTGCCCTTCTAATGGTATCAAAATTATACCCACTTTCGACATACAATTCAGTTTGTTTTGCTAATAAAATTTTTCCATTTTTTCTTGCTTTGACGTTTATGGTCCCAGTAAATATCGGCGAACGACAATTTATCCTGCTATATTTGGCCATTTCCTTTGAACTTTTCTATTTTATTGACATCATACAAATACGAGTGTTTTTTCAGTGCACTTTTCAGAATTTGATCCAACTTGCGTAACTTTAAAACCAGGGTTGCAACCCCGACGTCGGGGTTGGAAAATTCGGGGTTCGGGGTTGGAAGTGTCGGGGTTCGGGGTCGGGGTTGCCAAATCGTTCGGGGTTCGGGGTCGGGGTCGGGGTTTTTCAATTTTTGCCTTATGCCAAATAGTCAAAATTTTTTTAATATTTTTTCGGAAATAATATTTATTAATTTCCATAATAATATTTGTATTGTTTTTATATTTTTTTATTTCTTTTTATCAGAAATTTTGTATAGAATTAATTTTTTTTTCTTGAAATTTTAAAATTTTTTATTACTTTTTTGTTTTCCAAAACATCTTTTTTCACGTCGCTCTTTTCTAAAGACTTAAGGAGAAAGGGTACGGCGTCCGGCGGTGCCGATAGGCGCCGCCGGGAAAAATTTGAAAATTTGGTTAGATCTGTTAACAGATTTTGTCCAAAATATGCTAAATTTTTGCAATTTTGAGCCAATTTTTTTTAATAAGGTTAATGACTTTTTGGGCCCTGTGATGCCGATAGGCAGCGCTAAATTTTGGAATTAAGCTCTATTTTCTAAGATTTTTCACCAAAAAAATTTATGAATTTCGGTAAATTTTTGTTTTTCTTCAATATGTATTTTGTCAAAATATGCCAAGATTGGTCGATTTCTATGAGTATTTAATTTAAAAAAAACAATTTGTCACAAAGAAAATAATTAAAGAAGAAAACGTCAAACGGTAATGTCAATGGCACTAACCTCTACACCACATTCCAAATGTCCAAAATTGAGCAAATCTTCTTTATTTAATAAAAATTTGGCAAATGGTTAAAAAAATTCAAATTTCGTCTAACTTTTTTGCATTTTCTCCCACGAAAATGCCATTCTTAGGGGTGTATATTTAACCCCGACCCCGATCGGGGTTAAGGGTCGGGGTTCGGGGTTGTCGGGGTATGAAGCGTCGGGGTTCGGGGTTGTCGCGACGACGCGAAATCCTAAGATAAAACCCAAAACAAAAAATGTAAAAAATAAAAAACATTAGAAATAAAAATGGGAAAAATAATTTAAAATTATTTCTACATTTAATTTAGAAAAAACACATTAAAAACTATTAAAATATATTAATATAAAAATGGGAAAAAACCTTTAGAACAATAAATTAAAAAATGTGATCGGAATAATAGTGCTTTTCCTTGGATTGAAAGGAACGGAAATTAATTAAATATTAAATGATTAATATGTAATTGGCAAATTCTGTTAAAATACGTTCGTAAACAAATTATTAATGATTAATTTGATATATTAAAGAAATTGAAATTGTAAAGGGAAAAAATGGAAAAACAACAATTAATGGGAAAAATGGCAAAATCCAAAGGGATAAACATAAAAACAAATTTTAATTAAAATTAGAAATTGGAGCGTACTATGATGCAAAAAAGCCGTATAAAAGCGGCTGGGCTTTTCAGTGATTTTCAGTTCGACATTGGTTCCCTCCGAAGTTTCCGTCTTCCCCCGTGCCACACCATCCCGAAGTGCCCTGCGCCTTCCCCCGTGCCACACCATCCCGAAGTGCCCTGCGCCTTCCCCCGTGCCGCACCATCCCGAAGTGCCCTACGCCTTCCCCCGTGTCGCCCCATCTCGAAAGGTCCTGTGCCTCTCTCCGCCCGTCCTTTTCCGAAGTGCCCTCTCGCATCCCCATTATGCCATTCCCATATACCGTTCAATTTTGCCCATTTTTTATTTTTTATGTTTTTGTATTGATCATTTTTTGTATTGTGTCGCCCTGTTAGGGCTCGGTTTAATTACCCAAGTTTGAGGGTACAAATAAATTGAATTCCGGCGCTCTTTTGCATTTCTTCGGTCATCAACTCGCTCTGAATACGTCAACCCTGCTTGCAAAGTGCTTGGCCAAAATCAAGGCCGTGTACAGCACTCCCGATCGGTTCGAATCACTCAGTCCGGACTCACGACTCGATCACTTCGTGGCTTTTCTCCCTTTTCCACCACCCAACCCAAAACTTTGTCGTCGCCACAAACGACAAATTGGTGCCACACCCGCCGGGACCAATTGCTCATCAAAATCCGGCCAAAAGTCCAAAGCGACTGAACAGCAAAGAACGAGTGAGAAACAGTTAAAAAACAAACACTTAAGGGTTTGCCAAAACCCAAACCACACGGGTCAACAAGCCCAATTTAAACAAACAAAAAACCCAAACAATTAAGTGAAACGAGTAACCCGCGCAAGTTCTCGTCCACCAGTGAGCCAAGTGAATAAAGAAGTGACGAACGAAGAAGTTCCGCCCACAAAAAGTGATCAAAATCACCATTTTTTTCTGATCTTACCGATATCCATTAAGTAACTCGCTCGGTTACTCCAACCGAATCGCCACATTCCGAGTCGACAATAGACTCGGCATTAATACTGTCGAGTGAGACACAAAAAAGGCTAACAGAGCTTAAAAGGGCTGAAAAAATAGCGCAGGGACAACAATTAAAAAAAGCAATTAAAACAGTAAAATCGACTGTCCGTGCCAACCAGACAGACGATATAATTCAAAGTGAAAAGGCCATACAAAAGCTGAACGATCTTCCTGAAAAAACAGCGGAGTGTCCCAATTTCCATGACTCATTTGACCCAGAGATCGACGGAAGTTATTTTCAAAAGTTGAAGACGTGGGAAATAGACCACAAAGAGATTTGGGATCAAGCACTTATCCACGCAAAGAAGGTTGAACAAAAAAGAATTGATAGCGTGGAGACTCAAACAAACAACATATTGGAAGCCACTACCAAAGCAGTGAAAGGGGAAGAGTTCAATAGAATTTTGATTGAAAAATTAGTTTGCCTGGTTCAGTCAACAGCCTACTCAACCAGAGCCGGTCAAGACCAAGCACTGGTCAGCCTCCGCAAAATCGAAAACAATCTGAAGCATCAAAGACGCTACTTAACAGCACAAGAAAGAACGGCACAGTATTTAAAAAAAACCTTTGGTTTACCAACTGAACAGAAGGCAAAAACAAACAACGAATCAGACACTACAACCCAATCATCAAGCACTAATCTGTGATCAAAAAATAAATTGTGATAATATTTGTTAATTCTATTTAATTGTGATAATAGCTTGATATTTAACCTGTGATAAACTAATAATTCACCTGTAATCAATTGAATTTCAAGTTAAATTTACAACAATAGTTCACTTAATTATTTTAAATTCGCTTTTCTAAGCAAAATTTCAAACTGTGTCCTAAAAATATAATCGATTTAAATTCAATTGACTCGTTAAATCAACCCGATCAGTTAAATCCGATCGAGAATTTTGAAATATTACCAGAATTTGAAGAACCAATAATAATTGAGAACGAAAATCAAAATATCGAAATCTTTGAACCTAACGAAACTGAAGAAATAATAAACCAAGACGATTTAATCTTTGAAAATTTCTACGGGGCTTTAATCACTGAACCATTGTCAAATTATTTTACCATTAATCAAGATTTTATTATTAAAGTCAAAAAATTTAAACTTAATCCTTCTAAATATACATTTAAAATTACTATTGCCCTCACAGTACATTCACACAGAAATTTGTCTCACCGTAATATAAAAATTTTTTGTCAGACAATTTCTGAAGAAATAACTAGCAGTATTTTATCAGATTTTTTACATACTCCAATCTTAATTGGCTCAATCGAAACAGACCAAAGAAAAATTAAATTAACAAAATTTCTCAAGAGAATAGAAAATCGAACATCTAAGCAGATTAAAAAACAGTGGGGTCCATATTGCTATCATCCAATTCTTGTACTTTCAACTCATAAGTATATTTTTTAAATATGTCGGGTCAAATCAGAGCAAAAATACCGTTACTTAACCGAGTGTTAATAAAAGAAATACAGAAAATTAAGTCAAAATTAGAAGAAGGGAATTTCGAGTATGATAAAAATAATTTTGATGGCCAATTGCCATCGGATCCCTTTGATGTCCACCACGGCGCTGTCAATTGGCTCGTAATTCTTATCGGAGGCACGTGGACCAAAAATGGCAAAATTTAATGAGGCGAATGAATAAAACAGAATGGAACAGTGAATGGAAACTACAAAAAATATTCCGGGAAAAGCATAATTATTTAAAAACAATTAAGGAAATTGACGAAATCCTTGACACAATTAAGGATATAAATTTGGAGGTAAAAAGAAGGCTGAAAGCGCTCAAACCAAATTCCCCTTCAGAATCCGACCAAGAGAATGAATCAATTGATGAAGAGCAAGAAAACGATGATGAAGAAGCCGGAGAAGAAGAAGATGAAGATGAAAAAGAATATGATAGTGATCAAGAGGACGAATCACAAGAAATGCATTCAAGTGATCAAACACATCGTAATCGCATACCATTTGTTCATCAACGATCAAGAATAAAGCTTCCGGCACAAACTCTAACTCACTTTTCGGGAAAATTTTCCCAACCCGGTTCCCGGTCCGGGACCAAAATCGAGATCCCGGTCCCGGCAAATTTCCCGGTCCGGTCCCGCACAACCTCTATTTATTATTAAAAAATAATAAATTATTATATTTTACAGTTTTCCATATGCCCATTTCTCCAATGACTTATAATAAAATTGCTGAAATCACGGTACGGTAACCCCGAATTAATCAGAGAAAATCTCCATAGTGAATTACGTAACTTGAGAAGGCCTATTGAATCCACGATTGAATTAAGAAAATTTATTTTACTAATTGATCGAATAATTTTGCAATTAAAATCCCAAGGCGAAGACATAAATCATCCCCAAATTAAGCAGTCTATAGAAACAAAACTTCCATATAATCTAAGACTTAAATTGAGAGAAAAATTTAAAATTTATTCAACAAAGCAGTTAATGGACTTTTTAAATGCTCACACACAAGCGCGTGAAGACATGGAACGAATGGAAGACTCAAATCGTCAAATCCGGAACTTTCCTTCTAATCGACCAAACTCAAACAGGATACAGAGACAACCATATCAAAATTTCTCTCAAAACAAACCAAAATTTAACCAAAGAAATCAATATCAAACCCCAATTACACCTTTTCCATATACTTCTGCATTAACAACAAAATCAAAACCATTGCATCCGGCACAGATTAAACCAATACCTACACAAACCAAAACTCAATATAAAATATTTTGTCGTTTCTGTGAAAGAGAAAACCATACAAGTAAAGAATGTAAAATATATTCAACCCCGGAGAAACGAAATGAACGAGTACGTGAACTCAAACTTTGTCTCAATTGTCTAAATAAGGGACATATGGTCAATGAATGCAAATCGACCTATTTATGTTATAACTGCAAACACAAACATAATACTCTCCTGTGCACTCGTAAACAAACTCAGTACAAAACGAAGGAACAAAAAACCAGAGTGAATATGGCTCAAAATTACGAAAATCATGAAGATACTCAGACATTCATGATAATGGAGGGTGATAAAAATTTACCAAATTCTGATGAAGAAGAATTGCTTATGACTACTGAAGTAAACTGCATAAATCCCGACAAACATAAAGTAAAAAGGGAAATAATTTTGTTTGATAATGGGTCACAAAAAAGCTATATAACCGAAGAATGTGCTCAGACTCTGCAATTAAACACGATTGAGGAAAAGTTATTAGCAATTTCCACTTTCAACCAAAATAAGCCAAAGATCATTAAATCAAGACTAGTCAAAGTTGGTATTAAAACATTAAAAGGTGAAATAGAGTACATAACACTACAAACAGTGGAAAAAATTACTGATGTCACAAAAATGGTTAATAAAGAAACTGTTGATGTACTTGGAGTAAAAATCCCAATCAGTCATGCACGTCCTCAAATTTTAATTGGAATCGACCATTATTGGCACTTCATGTTACCAAATTCACAAATTCAATTACTTCCATCAGGATTTTACTCAATAAATACAAAATTAGGAAAAATATTATCTGGAAAAGGAACTATTGAGGACACCAATTGTAACTCAGTGACCGAAAAAAGAAAAAAGGATGAAACAAACCAAATACTTCAGAAATTTTGGGAATTAGAAAACATTGGAATTATCGACTCACCACATATGACGGATGAAGATGCAGCAATGATACACTTTGATAAAAATGTTACATTTAAAAATAACAGATACCATGTTCGATGGCCTTATAAAAGAGAGAACCCAAATTTACCAACAAATTTTGGATTATGCATGGGAAGACTAAGAAATGTTGTTAAACAACTAATTAAAAACAAGCAATTGGAAAATTATGACAGAATATTGCAAGAACAAATGGATACTGATGTAAATGAAATTGCTGAATTTAAATCAAATAATTTGCTTCATTATCTCCCACATCATCCGGTAATAAAAGAGAACTCAAATACAACTAAAATACGACCAGTTTTTGATGCGTCCGCAAAACTTAAAGGAAATAATTCACTAAATGATGAAATTCACCAAGGACCAAAATTACTACCAGATTTGTGTGGAATGATTCTCCGATTTAGACTCAAAAATTACGTATTAATTGGTGACTTGGAAAAAGCATTTTTACGAGTTGGATTAAATGAATTAGACAGAGACACAACACGATTTTTATGGGTAAACAAATCGTACTTGAATGAAATAAGACAAAATTATCGAGAAATTGAAATGAGAGACATCGAATTGAGACGATTCACACGGATACCATTTGGAGTTAACGCTTCACCATTTTTATTAACTGCTGTAGTTAATCTCCACTTGTCAAAAATAAATGAAATGTTTGAAAAATTCAAGACAATTCAAGTTAACAAGGAATTATGTCTAAATGATAAAGAAGAAGAATTTAAAAATCTTTGCGTAGAACTTAAACAAAATGCATATGTTGATAATTTCGTAATGATGTGCGATGATGAAAAAGAAATACAATTCAAACATTATTGGAGTAAAGAAATATTTAAACTAGCATCAATGAATCTGAGAGAGTTTGTCTCTAATCATGAACAAAGTAATAAAGAAATTCAAAAATTGGAAGGATCAGAGATACCAAAAGTAACAAAAATGTTGGGTATAAAATGGAATGTCGATTCAGATGAACTTGAACTCCAAATAAAAATTCCACTAATGAGTAAAGACACAACAAAAAGACAAATTTTGACGATGATTGCCAAAAATTTCGATCCCATGGGATGGATTTCACCAGTAATACTGAAATATAAACTATTTTTCCAAAAACTATGGCGATCAAACAAAGATTGGGACGATAAATTAGATGATCAAGAAATTATTGAATGGAATAATATTTCAAACACAGATATGATAACCATACCACGTTCGCCTTTCACAAGTCAATATTTAAATCATTCAATATTACACATTTTTTCTGACGCTTCCGAGTTGGCTTATGCCACTTCAGCTTATTTACATACAAACGACCAAGTGAATCTACTATTCGCAAAAACAAGGCTTACTCCATTGAAAGGCCTAACAATTCCCAAACTCGAATTATTGGGGTTATTAATAGCCGCAAGAGCCGCCAAGTTTATAAAAACGGAATCCAAATTGAACCTTGAAAATACCTATATTTGGTCGGACTCAAAATGTGTACTCAGTTGGTTGAAATGTAAAAAGAATTTACCAATTTTTATAAAAAATAGAGTTGAGGAGATAAAACAAATTGCCTTGGAATTACATATCACTTTTCATTATGTAAAATCAGCAGATAATCCGGCTGATTTGGCTTCACGAGGAGCAACCATGAGTGAATTAAAATACAACAAATTATGGTGGAATGGACCAAAATGGCTTAAACTGGAAAAAGAAAATTGGCCACCTCACAGCTTTTACAATCCTGATCAAGAAGAGACTCCTTATTTAGATAATACAGAGGAAATAATTAACACTCAAATAAATTTAATAAAAAACGAATATAAAGGAATTATCGAATGGGATAAATTCAGTTCATGGCTTAAAATAACTCGCATTTGTCAAACTTTATTAAAATTCATATTTTTCAAATTACAGAACTCTAAAAAGTTTACAGAAAAATTTATTTGCTCTAAATTCAAAAATGCATTACAATTAAAAATCATGGCACAAAAAATGCTAATTCGAATTATTCAGAGAGAAATGGAACCAAATAAAGAAGAAGAAAGACAGTTAAGAATTTATCTCGATAATGATATGATACTCAAATGTGAAGGACGATTAAAAAATGCACAATTCAAGGTGTCAATCCAATTTTTCTACCAAGAAAACACTATGGAACTCATTTGATAATCATGGATTATCACACACGAAATTTACACGCAGGTACAATGACAACATTATCGGAAATAAGAAAAACTTATTGGATACCGAAAGGAAGAAGAATTGTTGATCAAATACGGAGACAATGCTATCATTGTAGGAGATATAATGCCAAACCTTTTCAACAACCACAAATGCCACCATTACCCAAATCACGAGTTGAAATAACGGAACCATTTCAGAACATTGGACTAGATTATATGGGACCAATACAAATAAAAAATTTCAATGAAAAATGCTGGATAATTTTATTTACATGCTTAACAACACGAGGTATTCATCTCGAATTAGTCACTTCCTTATCAGTTCAACATTTTCTCAATGCATTTAGAAGATTTATATCAAGAAGAGGCACACCCAAACATGTATGGAGTGATAATGCAGCACAAATAAAACTTGCATCAAAAATTCTACCAGAAGTGTTAAAATTAAGAGAAATTCTCAAAGACGAATCAATTAAAAGTTATTTTTTAAATGAAAATATAAATTGGACATTTTCTATAGAATTAGCCCCTTGGCAAAACGGAGCAATTGAACGCCTTAACCAGAATGTCAAAACAGCAATGAGAAAAGTAATCGGGAAAAGATTTATTGAGTTTGATTCTTTTCAAACTCTCACTTGTGAAATTGAAGCCCTGGTAAATTCACGACCAATTACCTTTATATATGATGAAATTAACTCTTATCAGATTCTTAGACCAATCGATTTCATACTTCCACATAAAAATTTATGTATTCCTCCTATTTTGGAAAATGAGGAAACCAAAGACCCAACCTATTACCCAAAAAAGACTTCATATGACCAAGCAATTGAATTATGGAAGAAAACAACAAAATCATTAGATGACTATTGGAAAATTTGGACTAATGAATATATACCAAGCCTAAGAGAACGTTATAAAATCGAAAACAAAAATCCACGAAATTGTATGAAATCTTTTCCAGAATTGAATGATATCGTAATAATACATGATCAAACTCCCAGAGCAATGTGGAAGACTGGCATTGTCAAAAATGTCATAACTGGATCAGATGGTATCGCAAGAGGCGCTAATATCGAACTTCCAAATAAAACAGTACTAAATCGACCCTTAAAATTAATTTACCCGTTAGAAATTAATTCAAATGATGATAAAGAGCAAGAAACTCTCTCTAATCTAATAATTAATCAAAAACCCAATTATTTCAACAGAAAAAGGAAGATGGATAATCCCTTAGTCTCCACCAAAATGAATAGGCTGATTCAAAACTCTTTAACAATTACATTATTATTGACATTAATTTCATTATGTTCATCTTATTCATACGAATGTCCAAAGGAACCTAAAATATGGAAAACGAGATATACAACTCTATGTATCGAAAACGGTTTTACAATCAGACAAAATAAAATAACAAAAGAATTTTGCTATAAACAATTGGTATGCAAAGACAAACATATTATTAAACGACGCCCACCTTATTGTGGTGAAAAATGTAAATGTCCAGAGGGATTCAAATTATGTAGCTTTGCATCTTACAATAAAATCAAAAATGAATCCGTTGAAAAAATTAATTACCAAAACATTATTTCGTTCTTCAAACCAAATATCTGCGCACTAAATAAAACTGAAAACTGCCCAATCATGAAAAGAAAATTATTTAATTCAATTGTTCTTCATGACAATTCAATTCACATAGTGAAAACATTAAATTTACTTTTTTCCCAAATTGACTCAATAAACAATTTTCGTTGTTTTGGGGAGGGCAATCTGACGATTGGTACTCCAATTTACTGTCGAGAACATGACTGTTTTAAAAATAATTCATTCAAACAAATATATGGAACGAAATTTTGCTTTTACGATCCATACGAAAAAATTTACCTTGTTAAATCTGATGAAGAATTAATTCAAATCAAAGCATGGGGAACTATTGAAAAAATATTTTACTTGCCAAATAATTTAAATCAACCATTCATTGAAAATAGACGGAATAAAAGAGAAGAAAACTCTTCAATCACTGAAGAATCAACCATTGAGTGTTTAAAAGGAGGCATTATTATTAAAGCAATAAATGATATACAAGAATTACAAATTTCCATTGAAAACTATACAATTATAAAAAAGAACCCTCAAAAAGAGGAAATAATTTATTTACCCCCAAAACTTACATCCTTTGAATATAAACCTGTAATTAAATTTATAAGTAACCCAGATAAATCAAATGAGAAACAAATCACATGTCAATCATCTCCCGTATGTGAATTAATTAACTGTCGATTTTGTATGGAATATCTTAAAAACCCACAATGTGTAGACCAGATTCACTGGGCATTAATGCTTGTAATTATAATGATAATTTTATATGTTATTTCATTAAGCCTCCAAATTATTCGAATACTCACACGTTTTATCCATTGGATTTTACAATTTATTTTTAATTGTTTTAAAAGAAAACCCAAAGTAAATCGAATTAGAATTTCAAGACCAAAGTTAAAAAGACCATTGATTTATTTAATCACTTCCAGTTTAATTTTATTCAAAATGATTTTTGCTTGTGATGAAGTGACAAATTTAGTCGCTGGAACAAATGACTGTGCTGTAACTCAAGAAGGAAAAATTGAATGTTCTTATGACCAAACAACCCAACTCTCTATTACACCTGAACACTTAACCTGCTTAAACTCGACAATACAAAAACTAACACCACTATGGAAACACTACAAATTACAATAGAAACTTTAACAATAATTTGCACCGAAAAATCTGATTATTTTACGAGAGGTTACGAATTATCTTCGACATCACAAAAAAGATGCTCAGGCGCTGGGAAATGTACCGGCCAAACTTGTCAATCAGTAAAAATGTCAGACCGGAATCCCGAAGTGAATGATCACGCTAATAATCAACCAGGTTATTCATACTGTGTACCATCGTGCGGAGGATGGCATTGTCAATGTTTCCTCGCAACTGATGGATGTCTATTTTACAGAACTTATGCCGAATCAGTTGGTGACGAAATTTTCGAAGTTGTTAACTGTCCATCTTGGACCATTCAGGCGACAATTAAATTGTCTATCAATCCAGAATTAACCTATTCTGTTGACTTGAAACCCGGAATTTTAACACACATTGGTGACGAGTCTAATAGTTCTATATCTGTCACACTGACTTCGACTTCAATTCCACCGACGCCGTTATTTGGTTCGACATTTATTATAGTTCGCGAAGAATTAAAAGCAGCAATAGTTGCGAACGGAAATTTACTCAAAAATATATTACGGTGTAAAAACAAAGAAGAAGCGCAAAGTTTTAGTTGCACTTTTCCACCAGAAGCATGTCAATGCCACGGAGGTGATTCCGTTGTACATTGTGAATGTGAAAAAAGTCCACTTACCGAAATATTTGCTAGGCAAGAGAACCTTTTACCCATTAAAACACAGGGAAGTTACGTATACTTCGATTCCCAAATTAAAGCTAAAATACAGCAAACCACTTCTCTTCAAATGCAAGTCACACTTAAAGGACATAAGGATCTAGTCGTGATTTGAAAATCATTGAAATTTTTGAAATGCTTGTGTTCAATAAATTATACAAAAGGTTTTAGGTGCTAATTGGACTCTATCATGCAAAACAAATTTTGGTACCGCATTAGCCAATGTGGAATGTCCAAATCAAAAGGTCCAAGTGAATTGTGATAAAGAAGGAAAAGAACAACAAATCCAACTCGCATATAATAAGAAAAATATTACAGAAAATTGTGAAGTTATATGTCCCGATGGTAAGACTGAAATTATTTTGAAAGCTAATCTGGAAGTAGGAAAAACACTTTCTTTTTTGTGTTTGCGAACAAAAGTTGGGACTTTTATTTACATATTTTTACATATTTCGGGGTTTTTCTACATATTAAATATGTACATATTTTTATACATATTTTGGACTTTTTCGTACATATTTCGCAATTTTTCGTACATATTTTTCATTTTTTTACATATTTTGAGGATTTTTGAGAATTTATAGAAATTTTTTGTAAAAAATTTAAAAAATTTTTTTTTGAAAATGTATCCCTAAAAAATCGATTTTTTTTCAAAAAATGATATATCAAAAATTAATTTGTAAAATATTCAAATGTGATTCTAAGCCTATTTTGGTCATTTTTATGGCATTTTGTGCCTATTTCACTTTTTACGAAGAATTTTTTTCCAAAAAATAACCATTAAAAAAATTTTATTTACATATTTTAGTACATATTTGGGGGTTTTTGTACATATTTCATACATATTTTAGCATTTTTTATACATATTTTATTTACATATTTCGCAAATTTTGTTACATAAAATTAGCATCCCTAATAATTACCAATATATTAAAGAAATTGAAATTGTAAAGGGAAAAAATGGAAAAACAACAATTAATGGGAAAAATGGCAAAATCCAAAGGGATAAACATAAAAACAAATTTTAATTAAAATTAGAAATTGGAGCGTACTATGATGCAAAAAAGCCGTATAAAAGCGGCTGGGCTTTTCAGTGATTTTCAGTTCGACATTGGTTCCCTCCGAAGTTTCCGTCTTCCCCCGTGCCACACCATCCCGAAGTGCCCTGCGCTTTAATTAGCAATCAATTTAAGGAGCATTTGTAGTCCTTCCCCCGTGCCGCACCATCCCGAAGTGCCCTACGCCTTCTCCCGTGTCGCCCCATCTCGAAAGGTCCTGTGCCTCTCTCCGCCCGTCCTTTTCCGAAGTGCCCTCTCGCATCCCCATTATGCCATTCCCATATACCGTTCAATTTTGCCCATTTTTTATTTTTTATGTTTTTGTATTGATCATTTTTTGTATTGTGTCGCCCTGTTAGGGCTCGGTTTAATTACCCAAGTTTGAGGGTACAAATAAATTGAATTCCGGCGCTCTTTTGCATTTCTTCGGTCATCAACTCGCTCTGAATACGTCAACCCTGCTTGCAAAGTGCTTGGCCAAAATCAAGGCCGTGTACAGCACTCCCGATCGGTTCGAATCACTCAGTCCGGACTCACGACTCGATCACTTCGTGGCTTTTCTCCCTTTTCCACCACCCAACCAAACTTAGGAAAACAATTCCAATGTTAAGGGGTCGGGGTTTTCCCCGAAAATGGCCAAAAATGTCGGGGTTCGGGGTCGGGCGGGGTCGGGGTTGCAACCCTATTTAAAACTGTCGAATCCACCCCCCCCCCCCCCTCCCCTTGCTCAAAAAAACGGCTCCCGGTAAATTGGACACTAGAATACTGGACACCAATGGAAAATTAGACACCGGAAAATTGGGCACTATTGTACATAAAATAAATAGGTTAAAAATAAAAAACAAAAATTTTAATTGAAATATATAATGTTATTATTATTTGTAGCATCAGCAGCAGAAAGCCATCATACATTCATAACGAAAAAAGTTTTCATTTTAATCGGGTTCCCATTTTTTGCGTATTTTTGGCACATTGAACAACCATCGCCCAATTTTCTACATTTTTGACATCTTAATCAATCATCGCCTAATTTCGTACATACACTTTTTGCCACATGTTCAATCATTGTGCCTGTTTAATGTTTGATCCACTCTAAATGCCTTAATCCATTTATCCACACCAATTATTTTTCAAGCTAATTCCTGTGCTTATTTTTTAAAAGAGGAATTTGGTGTCCAGTTTTCCAGTGTCCAATTTTCCTTTGGTGTCCAAAATTCCGACGGTGTCCAGTTTTCCGCTTGGTGTCCAATTTTCCGGTGTCCAATTTTCTGGTGTCCAATTTACCGGTCCCCCAAAAAAACTACCCAAAATTCTTTTCATCAATGCACTTTATTTCATTTTCCATATTCATATTTTTTAAATTTTCAGGCCCGTGTTACGAGGGTCAGTCAGTGGACAACGGCACCGGCCGAATGCGTCATCTGAAGCTTGTGCACCGCCGCTTTCGCAACGGATTCCGCGAGGGAGTGTCCGCGCCGCGCAAAGGCGAGAAAAGGAGAGAGAAGCATCAGAAATTGATGAGAATGAATGTTTTTTTTATTGTGTTTTATACAATAAATAAATTGACATTTTTCGTTTGGCATTTTTCTCACAATTTTGTTGCGACGAAAAGCGTTATTTTAATCATTGTTTTAATTTCTTTTTTCATACTACCGGTTAGGCAAACTTTTGTTTTGAGTTTTCCAAGGGCCTTCAGCCTGCCCGTTTCGCTCCCTGTGAACCCACTTTGATCAATATTTAGAAACTAACCAATTTCACTAACAGCAAATATGCGATACATGCCAAAAATTCCTTTTGCACGAAAATAAATACTTTTCCGGAAAAAAAACATTTGGTGAAACAAACCAAATTGAAATTTTGGCTTAATTAATTTTATCATTATGTAATTTCATGGATGATAGGTGGTTTGATGGGTGGACTTTTTTTTACACTGTCTAAAAATAGCATTTCGACTTTCCTAAAAATAAGAAAGGCACATCAGAAAAAGGCAAAAACCTTTTGTTTTTTTGTCAGATTTTTATGTTGTTTTTTTTTGAAGTCAGAGCCCTAATTGTCTGGCATTTAATGACCGTGTAAAACAAAACATGAATAGTCCATCGCTGGGGAAAATCAGGAAAGGTTTATGAATTTTGTGTATTTGTACTTTTCTGAAACAGCCTAAATTTCCATTAGCCGTTTATTGGCTGACAATATTAAAAAATTCATAGGACGAAGTGAAACCGAATCATGGATATTTTTTGCTCATTTTTAGACTTGAACTTTCTCCCTCTGAAATGCGTATGCTAAAGTGGGACCATAAACCTTGGAATTCCAATTATTTTGTCGTTCCTCGAGTTTTGAGTAGTGTACACCGCGTCGTTCTGCAGCACCATCGTCTTTGTTGTTCGGCTTTTTTCTGGCTTGCTTTTCCCGTCGTCGACAAAATTTTGTTTCATTTTAATGCCCCACCCACCTCTTTCCCTGTCCGAAATGGGAGGTTCGAAGGCTTTTTCTAGTGATTAATTAATTGGAAAAAACCGGTAGTATGGATAGAAATCAAATTAAAAACTGTTTTTGAAAGTGAAATTAAGCATAATAATGGCAAATTTGGCACAAGTACATTTCGTATGGGAGGACCGGCGCTCTCTTTTTGAGCATGACGCGCGTTATTTTGGACTTTTAAACACTAACTTCATATACGCAAAATAACTCACATTGGAGGTTAATTTTTAAAATCTTAGAAGAACATCTAAAAAGAGAATATTGTGGCCAATATCTTTTTTATAACGAAAAATTGGTGTCATATCAATTCATCGAAATTTAAAATCTGAAAATTCGCAACTGAGTTCTTATGGGTCGGGTCATAGTGCTTTTTACTAGATGGTGCTGCGCCTGCACAACCATATAATGAGGGCTACTAACCCTCACGTGGCCGGAAAACTCCGAAGTATTGACGTGATTGTGCGCGAACATTCCACCGTCCCCCATGAAGAAGTCCCAGCCAAAATGGATGAATTTTTGCAATGGTTCAACTCGCATGAGAACACCACTACCATCACTTCACTAACCGCGGAAGTCCACTACCGCCTTGTAATGCATAGATTATTATTAAATTGCATTAATTTGAAAAGTATAGAAAATAACATACATTTATTTGTAAAAATAAAAAATAATATTGAAATTTGTCATAAAATAATTTCCTTTCTAATAATAAATGAAAAACAATTTTAAAAACAGGTTAAACCATAAAAATCGAGAAATAAAAAAACGATGTAGAAACTTAAGTTTTATCTATCCATAAAGAATGTAATTTGCAACAGTATTTAACCAATAACAATTTATCATTAGCTAGCTAAATATCAATGAAATTTCGTTCAAAATCTGTCACTCCATCTTCTAAAAAGCCCATTACTTTGACGTCGATTTGTCGGCTTTACCTTAAATTAAATGATGCTATTAAAGGACATAGGCGATTAGCAACTCCTCATCGCAATTTTTTCCCGTCAAATTTTGAAATAGGTTTGAAATAATAAATTTTTAATTAAATAATTTTTTATTAAAGAAAAACAGCATGACTATTACCAACGCAAAATCACTTTATTCCGGGTGAAGCCTAATATTTGGAAAACAGTGCGACGGGTATTGCTTTAAAATAAAATAAAAAGTTCAAAACAAAAGTGTTTAGTCTGAACGATTGGCCCGAAAAAAGAAAAAATGAATGTGATAATATATTCGTGTAATTTTTGCTTAAAATATAAACAAAAAATTGTAATTTTTCTTTTACAATAAATAATCAAAATTAACCAAGCCATTTCTGTTCACATACGGCCTAATGGTTAGTGCCTTAGGCTGCGATGCCCCTTGCGGGTTCGAATCTGTGCCTGTGGGAGAATTAATGCGTGAAAAGTTTAAATTTTGGAAAGGGATTTGTAGGACAAATGGTCGACAAAATAGGCCGGTGGGATAGGGTGTTGGACAAATGGTCGACAGCGGGACAAATGGTCGACAGAATCGGGGGCAAAAGGATTAAGGCCATTTGAGCTCCAGTGAACACTGGCGCTCAAATGGCCGGCCAGAGCGCTGGGACTGAAATGTCCCGGCGCTCAGATGGCCACCAAAACGGGGTCTTACACTACTCCGAAAAGCCTCTAATAAAAAGTAATACTTTAAAAAAAATACTCCTCAAATAAAAACAACAAAAAACAAAACAATAAATACATTTTTTGGGAAAATAAATATAAAAAATCATTTAGAAACACAACAAATTTACCAAATTAAAGGGAAAAATGAGGGAAAATATACACCAATGGTTACAACTACTATTAAGCCCCCAATTTCAACAACGTCAAAAACTCCAATTAAAATATAGTAAAAAACACGGAAAAACTCACAAAATCAAAAAAAAAACTAACAACTCCGAAACCTTCGGTACAGACATTAACGACGGTTAAACCCAAAATTTCTACATACCAATTTTTGCAGAGAACACAACATTTTTTATTAAGCCTGGGACAAGAGAGCTTAGCATTTTAGGGAAAAGAGTTGATTGTGGACCAATGGAAGAGTTGGATGTAATAAAAAATGAAACACAAAAGGAAATAATTCAAAATTTGAGCAAAAATTTGTCCAAAATTAGGCCAAAATACCGTAATATTCAAAACCCACTGATTTTAAAAGCAGGCGCACTTTTTGAGTCGGATACATTAAGAATTGAAGAATCAATGTTGGAATACCGTAAGAAAGCTAATAATTTACCGTCGTCTACTCTTAGAACACTTAAAATGCCAAATGTTAGTGAAGTCATTAGACTAGTACAGGCAGAAGCGAATGAAACGTTAGGCATTGTAATTGGAAAAACTGGAAATTGGGTCGAAATAATAAAAAATATTCCGGAAAAGGCAAAAGAAGCAGTGAATTATTTAAAAGGAATTTCTTGGGTATTGCTTATTTTAGCATTGCTTATATTATTTGCAATAATTAGTTACATTTTGATTAAATATTAGTCAATTATTTCAGCAGGATTTCGGTTAGGCTCAATGACAGCCAGAATAATACGTGGGATTATTGGGACGAAAAGGAAAACGAAAGTGGCAGCAGTGCCAAATGCACCAGAATTGGAATCAGCGGACGAAGAGGCATATATTTTGGATTATTTACCCCCAAGGCGGGTGGCAGCTATTAAAAATGATCCAAGACGTTTACCATCGATTCGTGTTCATTTTAATGGACTTTTAACGTCCGCATTAGTAGATTCATGTGCTAGCGTTTCCTATTGCCGAGAGTCAATCGTTAAAAAGGCTGGCTTAAAAATAACAGAAACGAATTCATCAGATGCAAATTTAACAGCGGCAAATGACTCAAGTATTGAAATTTTGGGGAAAACAGACGCTAAAATTCGAATTGAAGATACGGAAACGGGAATGGTTGGCGAATGGGACATAACATTACTTGTCTCTCCAGACAAGCATTGTCCAGGACCATTATTGCTGGGATTACCTCTTTTAACGGATTTAAAAGGAATAATAGCTTTGGGCGAAAGAAAGGTTCGACTTGGACAAATTTGGACAAATATTGTCTCGGTAAGAGCAGTGTTTTTTGGTAAAAGGTACAAAGCATCAATACCCGTGTATATTAATCGGCAGAACTTTTGTCAATCCTGGGGACACAAAATTTGTTACACTTCGAATTATGAATGCCGGGAAATCACCAGTAAAAGTATACGAAGGGTCTCATTTAGCGGATTTGGAACGAGTACAAATAAATGTTTACCAAGCGACGAAATTTCGCCTAACAATTACATACCACCAGAAACACGATGGCATGAGAATTTACCAAATTTACCAATTAAATCCTTAAATCGGCCACCATCTGAAAAATTAATGCTCGAGTGAACAATGCTAAGTGAAATTTCACAGAAAGCACTTAAGAAAATTGTAGATAAATATTCCGAAGCATTTGTTGGGGATGATGGACAAATTGGGTTATATCGTGGACCAATTGTGCATAAAATTGATTTAATTCCGGGTTCACTACCGTTTCACTTTAGACCATATAGATACCCACCAGAAACCCAAAAAGAAATCGAAAGACAGATTAAATTAATGCTTGATCAAAATATTATAAGAGAATCTGAGTCTGAATTTTGTTCTCCTATCGTAATGGTGCCTAAGGCCGACAAAAAATCGTGGCGTTTTGCAGTAGATTATAGGGCCTTAAACAAAATGACCAAAAAAAGAGTATTTCATTTGCCAAACATCCAAGAACTTTTGGATTTAATGGGCTCAAAGAAATATTATACATGCATGGATATGCAAAGTGGATTTATGCAAATTCCGATGGCACCTGAGGATATTGATAAAACGGCATTTATTTCCCACCTAGGCATTTATGAGTTTATTACAATGCCATTTGGATTAACCGCGGCACCAGATACTTTTCAAAGAGTAATGAATTCATTGAGGCGACGCCTATCTGCTGCCATGCTAATTTATTTAGATGACATTATAATAGGGAGTGAAACCGAAGAAATGCATCTTACTGATATAGAAAATTTTTTAAGATTATTAAAAGAAGTTGGACTCAAACTGAAAATCGAAAAATGTCATTGGGGAATGGCGGAAATTAGATATTTAGGCTTTTTATTAAGCGAAAAAGGGGTGCGCATGGATCCAAAACAAGTCGAAGCTGTCCAAAATTTTAAACCCCCTAAAAGTCTAACTGAATTAAAATCCTTATTAGGAGCACTTACTTATTTCCGTCGGTTTATAAAAAATTTTGCACACATTGCTAGGCCTCTACAGACTTTAACCCAGGATAAATTTGAGGGTAAAATACCAGAAAATTGGGGAAACGAACAAAACGAAGCATTACAAACGCTAAAGAAAATGCTCACTTCCGCCCCGGTCTTACAATCACCAAGATTTGGGAAATTATTTACAATTGAATGTGACGCATCGCGCAGAGCGATTGGAGCTGTTTTACTCCAAGAAACGGGTCCCGTTGCATTTGCTTCACGAGCATTAAATAAACACGAAGCAAATTATCCCTCAATTGAAAGAGAGGCGTTAGCTTTAGTCTATGCGGTAAAGGAATTTTCCCCTTATATAATTGGGTCCGGTACAACAAATAAAGCACAAAAAATTCTGAGTACTAGAATAGTGAAAATAAAAAAGAAAATCAGGACAATAGCAATAAAATAACTTTAAAAGAAATAATTGAAGAACAGCGGCAAGTAAAGGAATTAGCAAAAATTTTTTATATTTTAAAAACTGGAAAATATCCCAATGAAATTTTGAAATGGAAAAAGGTTAATTTGGAATACTGCGTGATAAACGGCGCGATTTATAACCAAAAAGGGACAGAGAATTCTGAAAATCCAAAATTAATCATACCTCACTCATTAAGAAAAAGAATTTTTTGTGAAATACATGACAAAGGACATTTTGGATTTGACAAAACATGGACAGAAATAAAAAGCAGATTTTATTGGGTCGGAATGAAAGAAGACGTAAAACTTTTGATTGATGCATGTGATGGGTGTCAGAGAAGGAAAGTCCAACCAAGTCAATCAAATTTCTCACCAAGTGTTCCGATAAAAGCAACGGAATACCCATTTCAAAGGGTTCACTTTGACTTAATGGGTCCACTTAAGAAAACTGACCGAGGAAATTTGTACATTTTTCTGACAATCGATAGTTTTTCTAAATGGATAACAGCAAAAGCAATTTCTGACCAAAAAGCGGAGACTGTTTCCGAAGCTTTTGTAGAGACAGTAATTCATAAATTTTCCACCCCAGAAATAGTAGTTACGGACCAAGGCAGACAATTTACTTCAGAAATATTTAGTAATTTATCAAAAATTTATGGTTTTGAGCATACAATGTCAACGGCTTATCATCAACAGTCAAATGGCCAAGCAGAAGGCTCAATGAGAATTGTAGCTAATATTATGTCACAAATAATAAATGAAAAGGGAAACAATTGGGATCAATTACTGACTCATGCATTATTTGCTTATAATACAGCCATACATACAGTTACTAAACACTCACCATTTTATACGGTATATCTACGACATCCTAAATTACCAGTAGACCGATTGCTAAAGTTGCCTAACTCGGAAAATTTAGAGTCAGATATATCCATTTATACAAAAATACACTCAGAAAATGCATCGAAAGCTTGGTAAATAGTGCGTGAAAAAATAGAAAAAGGACAAGAAAAATTTAAAAAGGAAAATGATTTCAGTCGAAAAGCGACTGAAAAGAATTTTAAAATTGGTGATTTAGTTTTGTTAAAAAAAGAGGTATTAAACCATAAATTTGACCAACGTTGGTCAGGACCATTTCAATGTGTAGGAGTGGAAAAAGAAAAAAATAATGTAATTTTACAATCGCTAGATAAAAAAGGAAAATTGCGAAAAGTCCACCAAGAAAAGATAAAAATGTATAATGAACCGGTCGTTCTTCCATTGAGGGAAGCGGATGAACCTTTAAATTGGGAAAAATTTGTCAATGACCCGAATTTAGAATTGGAAGAAAAAACTGACGAGGAAAGTTCTGATGAGGAAGAAAAAGATACTGAAATTGAAAATTTAAATAAAGAAAAACGGGACAAAAAGGGAGCAGAATTTAAAAAATCATTGACCAAATTTGGATTTGAAAGCAGTGAGGAAGAGCAGAATCACAAATCGCTTTTGTGATAAATGTGAATGAAAATGAAGGAGAAAATGAATTGGAAATTTTAATAAATGAAAATTTAATCCAGGAATGGGAAGATCCCTGCACAATTACGGAAATATTTATTGATGGGGAAGCAAAGTTGGCCTACACGAGACTACATAAGGCACCTATCTTTTTTTTTTGGTAATAACCCAGTAACTCCAGAAATTCTTAATTCATTGAAATGTTCCAGTATACCAGATCATGAAATTAAGCTTAAAAAAGGGGCGATGATAATGTTATTACGCAATTTAAATGTAAAGGAGGGATTGTGTAATGGAACAAGGTTGCAAGTGACTGATTTGGGCAAACATGTAATAAACTGTATCATTAAAAGTGGGTCGTCAGTTGGAGGAGGGGGTTCGGTCGACGGTGGAATTCTGTAGCGTAACGTAGCCTTTGGGAGGCGTGCGCCACGGGTGGGGAGCGGGCGGGAGGAGTGAGCGTACGCGTCTGAGCCCTAAGGTATATGCATCAGCCCGAGAGAAAGTAACAAAAAAATACATTGACGACCGCGTTCGACAAAACACGAGATTCATTTCGCTTTAATTCACTTGCGTGACGGTGCAAGTTCAAATGAGTCAGGGGTTTTGCCAAAGGCGGTCGAGCCTTCATTGTGCGGTGTCGAACCGTCAGCATATGCTTCACCACTCGGCCAAACGGGCACCGGAGAAATTAAACGAATTGGGGCAATTTGTGAGGAGGGTAAAGTGCCGCGACTCTTATCCCGTTGAGGTGGTGCTCGAATTCGTTGTGCTCTGCGCTGGTAATGCTGCTGCTACCGCCATGGTCGCTGTTACCGGCGCTCGTCACCCCAACAGATGCTAGGTGCGGACCAGCAAGGTTATATGGGGGGTGGTGAGCCAAATCCAAACCAGGCTGTTGAAGGCGTAGCCAGCGTACGGCGGTGAAGAAGCAGAAGAGAAAAATGGGCACTACAACGGTGTAGTGGAGTGCGAGGATCAGTGCTTGAGCGGCACGTTGTAACGTGTCGCTGTCGGGCCATGCGTACGCGTCGGGCTGGTACACGGTTAGAAAAGCATCGGCGGCCGCTGGCTGAAGCGGCTCGGCCGTCTGAATTCCACCGTGGAAGTAGTCAGCGACCGGTGGTGTTCCGTTGCTGATCATTTATGTTTTTTTTTGAGAGGGAGGGTATTGGTATGCTAATTTAGTTTCGTGCCTCTACAAATGAAAAGTGATGCTGGAGGGTCTATTTTCTCATCTTTTTATGCAATTTTTGAATCGGTCACAATATGACGGTTGTAATCAATCATGATTAGTTGATCGAATTCGCCAAGACAAATCATTTCAACGCCGCCCTGCGGTATCTCTCTGTTGAACTGAAGGCGTACACTTGTGGTGCCCGAGCGGAGCAGTTCAAAGCCACAGCTGTCGTCCAGCGTCGAGGTCATCGGTACGACAAAGAAGGTCCATCCGTCTCGAAACTGCTCCAGCGTGATGTCCATGGAGCGTTCCGAGTTTACCATGCCCAACGCTACGGTAGGCCGGAGAAAACGGGGTAAGTAGTATGGCCACCACCAATCATAAGATAGTTGTGTGCTGCTGCTGCGGCCTCGGCGGTTCCCATAGGTGTCGTGATGCTGTTGAGTCCGTGGCCCGCGTCGGCGGGGCCCGAGTGCACGATTGCGTTGTTTTGGGCGCATGTGAACATGGGGGTCCAGTCGACTCCGAGCGGATCAAAGTCTACGTGCATGTTCGCCACCGCTTATCAGACGATGTGTTTTTTCCGTCAAAGAGTGTACTGGTGTTGCTGTTTTATATAGTCTCGGCAGCGTCTGCATAGTTAAAAATGAATTGGCGTGTGAACGCAGCCACCAGACGGTCCGGTGGCGTTTTGCAGTTTGTCAAATGCCCAACAATTTGGGCAAGGGTCCAGCCCTGGCAGCGACGGTACAAGAAGTAGATAACATGTTTTCCGCACGCGCTCGACCGGTCCGACTGAACACTCATGGGGCAGCGGTTGACATGTGCAAAACAGTATAAGAAGGTGCGAATGCCTTCACTTGTCGGTGGCCAGTCCGCGAACGAGTCAAAGTAGTCAACAGTGGTGGACGACATAATGTAGACGGCCACCCAATGCGTGCCTGGCTCCAGCGCCGTGTCCGTGTTCAACACCATGCAATAGGGATACGATGAGCGGGGGGCTGGGATTTGGTCGGCCGGAAAACAGCCGAGGAAGCGCTCGCGGGTCAAGGCACAGCGCCTCAATATCTTATTTATTTGTAGGCTATTCATTTGTCTCTCTCTCTCTCACAATGTTGGGAAATGGAACTTTTATGCGCGTAAGTGTCTATAAACGGAATACAAATTCAGAAGTAGGGAGTCTTTTTGAAATGTAAAGTCAGTGTACAGGTTCCATACTGGAATGGCATCAATGCACCGGACGGGGTCCGTATCTCGATCAGAATATCCGAAATCTCCTTCACCATCAGCTTCTGGTATTGGACAGCGGTGTAGCATTCTTCAACAATCTCATCCAGCATCCCACGGATGTTGACAACGCGCAGCACAGGCGCTAAAACGTCGCCGATGATCAACGGCTCGATGAGTCCCGGAGCGTAGACGTAGAAGGTGGAGACGCCGCCCTTCATGTCCGGCGGGTACGCTGACACGTTGACTGGGCCGGACAGCGTGGAGGTGCCGAAGCCGAGTATGTAGGCCAATTGGGCGGACAACTCCACCAGGCGTATGCGCCGCTTGTCCAGCTTCAGGCGAAAGCGTTGCAGATGTTCGTCAAAGTTGAATTGGCAGGCCATGCGAGCCCGCCGGTAGGAATGGGTCCACAGCTCCAGGCCGACGGGCAAATGTGCGTTCAGCATTGCTCGGTCGCGTTCCGTCAATGCTTGCGCGCTGAGCTGGGTTCCGAATGTTGGCCGCCGGCACCGGGATGCGAATCTGCTCGCCGGTCTGCCACTCGACGCGTACAAACTGGGGCTCGCTGGTGCCCAGGGAGGGCCACGAGTGGGGGTAGACGAGCACGGCCAGGCCGACGCTCCACTGCGCGTTGAACTGCAGTTTGCGTGGTAAATGGACACGGAATGAGTTGGTCCGGTTCCCGTCCACCGGCGTGTTTGACGGCAGCACCACGTAGAAGGAGGAGGAGGTGAATGCGGCAGTTGACATTTCCTTTGATGATGAAAGGCATGTGTTTGCTGTTGACCCATTTTATATGATTGTGTGGGCCGGAATCCAGCTGTTGTGACGCGTGCTGTAGCCCTTCCACTTGACGAGGCAGCACTCGGTGCCGTCCTTCCGGTACCGTCGCTCCAGAATGCGTTCAATGGCGTACACCTTGTTGTTGTTGTCGATGCCATCAGGTAGACGCTTCCGCGTTTTACGCTTATCAATGCTGCCTCTGCTTCTGATGCTGCTGTCGTCCAGCGAGGGTGGAACCAGTACCAGACACATGTCGTTGGCGTAGAACAAGCCGGTGATGGGTTCACCGTCCATGTCCCGTAGCTTGTAGGTGATGGGTCGTCTGCCTGTGCACACCCGATCCACGGTGAACACCTCGTCAGTGAACCGAGGCAGGTAGCCTTTGCGAAAGGCGCCCCTCGCACGCTCAATAGGCACATGGTCACCGGGGCGGAACCGCGCATGTTGAGAGGCACGTCCACCGCGCTCCGCCTCCGCACGGTCGGCGATCCGCTGGCGCAGCGACTCCGCATTGTCGAAGCACACTTCATTAGGGCGCATGCCAAAGATGCTGCTGTTCGGCGACGCGTTCAGGGAGCTGACAATGCGTTGGATCACCCGCGTCCAGCATTGGGTGCCACGGTGCGTGAAGTAACGATACAGACGCTCTTTGATGCTGCGGTTTTGCACGCTCCGCCATCCCAGCGTGCCACAGTGGCGATGTTTCCATGCAGTGGTGACGCACCTCCGCCTCGTCGCGCAAGTAGCGTTGGACAGCGGAGGCGGTGAACTCGCGGCCCTTGTCCGTCAACAGACGCCACGGCGTGTAGCCACAGCGGGCAAAGGTGCGCTTGAGCGCTGCGATCATGCGTCCGAGCGCTTGCTCTTGACCGGCTGCACATACACCTGCCTGCTCAGCGTGTCTATTCACACCAACAGGTAGGCGTACCCACGGTTTTGCGCGCGGAGACGTTGGAAATCGGCCAGGTCGGCCTGCCAGTCGGTGTGTAGACCGGAGGCCAGAGTCGGCAAACGGCGGAATCGGGCGGGGATTTGAAAATGGAAAGGTATCATCTAAATTTTTTAAACAATTAATTTTTTAATTTTTAGTCGCCACTGTCGCCGTCCGCGTCCGTTTCTTCGGCGCCCGGCGCCATTAAGGCGGACGAGCGCTACGCGCGGGCGCTCGCCTCGGCGCAGGAGCGGGCGCAAATGTTCGACACGGGCACCGAAAATGTGCCGCAAATTGCGGAACAGTTGACCCTGTGGGACGCGCTGTTCTTCCGCGAATTGCGCCCATACCAATGCCAAGTGGGCGCAAAAATTAAAAAAAAATGGGAAACCGCTTGGAAATTTCCAAATTTTTAGGCAAATCTGAGAAATATTTTAGCGCAAAAAATTCTAAAAAAATAGGCCTCTTCGCTAGAGCAATTGTTTTTTTTCTCACACGGTGGTCTGCAGCCCGTTAACATAGAAGCTTTCCCCGAGGCATCCCATCGACATTGTCGGACGCCAAAATTCCGATTTTTAAAATTTTGGACTAAAAATACACAAAATTTGTCATTAGTGTGGAATGCCGTGGGATAAAAAATAGCATTTTTAGCCGATTTGGGAATTGTACAAAAAATGGACAAATAAATTAATTTTTGTTTTAAAGTAATTAAATTGTTCGGGACCGATAGGCACCGTGCTAATTGTTAACGAACAATTTTGCGCATTTATTTGCTAAGAAAATTGAAACAAATTAAAAAAACACACCCATTTTTCGTCGGAAAATTTAATTTTTCCACAGGGCTCAATTTGGGGACGACGCACAAAACTGACAATGGCCCGGTGTACAGTGTCCGCGCAACGATTGATCAGGTGATCAGTTTGTTTGTTGTTTGTTTTTTAAAGTATTATAGTCCAAATTAAAAATGTTTTAGCATAGAAATTGTTAAGTAAATTAAATTAAAAGAATTAGTTGTAAATTGCTAAATAATCAAAAAACATTTCCCTAATTCGGGATTTCTAAAAAATGGAAAAATACACCCCCCCCCCAAAAATCGAATTTTTTAATTCAATATAATATATTCCTTCCGCATTCATCAAAATTATGTTAGTGTATCGCGTCCGGGCCAGTACAGAATTTGCTAGTAGCCGCTCGCAACGTCCGTTGCCGTCGGCGAATGGGTGATTTAAACCTGAATAGTGATTGGGCGAACAAGTCGAATTTTGTTATCTAATACAATTTGTTTTGAGTTAATAAGTTAATATAAATTCTACTCAAATTTTCTGAATTCTCCCAGGCCTCATAAAAAAAACGCCACAAAAAGTGGCTGTATACCTTCAACAAAAAAATTGGTCGATTTGTTGATTTTTCAAGAAAGAGAAAAAATAAATGAAAAATTAGAAAAAGCAACAGAAACAATAAAAAACTTAGACAAAATCTTGAAACATTCGAAGGGGTGAGACAAACGGACCGGGTCGATTGGGCGCCGACCAGTTGGGCGCCAGCCTGCTTTTTGAGGCACAACTCCTTTCATAGTTGACAGAACTGAATGAATTTAATATCATTCAATAGGCCTAAATATTCTCTATTAGCCTGCTGAATTTTCAAAAAATTTGGTTAAATTTCAAAAAACTTATGTGCAAAAATATTCGGAAAACCGATTTTTTGAAGTTTTTTGTCCATAATATTTTTGAAACTTAACCAAATTTTTCGAAATTTTCTACGCTAATAGAGAATTAGGTCTATTGATTGATATTAAATTCATTTAGTTCAGCCAACTATGAAAGGAGTTGTGCCTCAAAAAGTCGGACCGGGTCGATTGGGCCCCGCCGATTGGGCCCCGCCGGTTGGGCCCCAGTACGATTGGGCCCCGCCGATTGGGCCCCAGTACGATTGGGCCCCGCCGATTGGGCCCCATGGGGCAGCCACTTTTTTCGTTTCACATGTTTTAAAAAAATTAAATTATTCATAAATTTATTAAGTATGAAATTCTATCCATTCTTACAAAGGCAATAACTCGTACAATAGCAGTTCGTACAATACATTTTTTTACAAAATTAAGCTTATAGCTTGGGCCAAATCTAACAATGGAACCGTCAGAACTGTGTCAGAAAATGCATGTATCATAACTATTTGATAGTGCAGGGCCGGCTATTCTGAATTTTTAATGTTAGCGGTGTGTTGAAGCCAAAAAAGAAAAGTTATTGGACCTCAAAATATTTGAATAATCATTCACTGACCCATCTCCGACTTCATGTGGTGGATAAGTATGAATGCCAATCTGATTCCACTGATCATAAGTTTGCCAAACAATCGCTTCCTTTTCACATTTTGTCCATTTGCTCTTAAAAACTGCTCTTTCTCTCTAACTATAAATGCATTAAAAAATCGACCAATGAATGACCTTCAGTTTGCTAAATTTAATCCTTCTAAATATATATTTAAAATTACTATTGCTCTCACTGTGCATGTACACAAAAATTTGTCACACCGTAATATAGAAATTTTCTGTCAAACAATTTCTGAAGAAGTAACAAATAGTATACTATCAGACTTTTTACACACAACAGAACAAACCATAATTGACTCAATCGAAACGGACCAAAGAAAAATCAAATTAACAAAATTTCTCAAGAGAATAGAAAATCGAATATCTAAGCAGATTAAAAAACAGTGGGGTCCATATTGCTATCATCCAATTCTTGTACTTTCAACTCATAAGTATATTTTTTAAATATGTCGGGTCAACTCAGAGCAAAAATACCGTTACTTAACCGAGTGTTAATAAAAGAAATACAGAAAATTAAGTCAAAAATAGAAGAAGGGAATTTTGAGTATGATAAAAATAATTTTGATGATTGTTCTCGAATTTTTAATAAAACTAAAGAAATCATTCAAAGAATTGAACCAAATTTTGAAAAATTAAAAATTTTGCACCAAAAATGGCAAAATTTAATGAGGCAAATGAATAAAACAGAATGGAACAGTGAATGGAAACTACAAAAAATATTCCGGGAAAAGCATAATTATTTAAAAACAATTAAGGAAATTGACGAAATCCTTGACACAATTAAGGATATAAATTTGGAGGTAAAAAGAAGGCTGAAAGCGCTCAAACCAAATTCCCCTTCAGAATCCGACCAAGAGAATGAATCAATTGATGAAGAGCAAGAAAACGATGATGAAGAAGCCGGAGAAGAAGAAGATGAAGATGAAAAAGAATATGATAGTGATCAAGAGGACGAATCACAAGAAATGCATTCAAGTGATCAAACACATCGTAATCGCATACCATTTGTTCATCAACGATCAAGAATAAAGCTTCCGGCACAAACTCTAACTCATTTTTCGGGAAAATTTTCCCAATGGCCCAGTTTTTGGGACGATTTTAAATCCTCAGTACATAATGATCCGAACATGGAAAATATACAAAAACTTAAGTACCTTCGTGGACTGTTACATGATGAGCCTTATCGAATTGTATCCCCATACCCCCTTATTAATAAAAATTACCCAATAATAATAAAATTGCTGAAATCACGTTACGGTAACCCCGAATTAATCAGAGAAAATCTTCACAGTGAATTACGTAACTTGAAAAGGCCTATTGAATCCACGATTGAATTAAGAAAATTTATTTTACTAATTGATCGAATAATTTTGCAATTAAAATCCCAAGGCGAAGACATAAATCATCCCCAAATTAAGCAGTCTATAGAAACAAAACTTCCATATAATTTAAGACTTAAATTGAGAGAAAAATTTAAAATTTATTCAACAAAGCAGTTAATGGACTTTTTAAATGCTCACACACAAGCACGTGAAGACATGGAACGAATGGAAGACTCAAATCGTCAAATCCGGAACTTTCCTTCTAATCGACCAAACCCAAACAAGATACAGAGACAACCATATCAAAATTTCTCTCAAAACAAACCAAAATTTAACCAAAGAAATCAATATCAAACCCCAATTACACCTTTTCCATATACTTCTGCATTAACAACAAAGTCAAAACCATTGCATCCGGCACAGATTAAACCAATACCTACACAAACCAAAACTCAATATAAAATATTTTGTCGTTTCTGTGAAAGAGAAAACCATACAAGTAAAGAATGTAAAATATATTCAACCCCGGAGAAACGAAATGAACGAGTACGTGAACTCAAACTTTGTCTCAATTGTCTAAATAAGGGACATATGGTCAATGAATGCAAATCGACCTATTTATGTTATAACTGCAAACACAAACATAATACTCTCCTGTGCACTCGTAAACAAACTCAGTACAAAACGAAGGAACAAAAAACCAGAGTGAATATGGCTCAAAATTACGAAAATCATGAAGAGACTCAGACATTCATGACAATGGAGGGTGATAAAAATTTACCAAATTCTGATGAAGAAGAATTGCTTATGACTACTGAAGTAAACTGCATAAATCCCAACAAATATAAAGTAAAAAGGGAAATAATTTTGTTTGATAATGGGTCACAAAAAAGCTATATAACCGAAGAATGTGCTCAAACTCTTCAATTAAGCACAATTGAGGAAAAATTATTAGCAATTTCCACTTTCAATCAAAATAAGCCAAAAATAATTAAATCAAGACTAGTCAAAGTTGGCATTAAAACATTAAAAGGTGAAATAGAGTACATAACACTACAAACAGTGGAAAAAATTACTGATGTTACAAAAATGGTTAACAAAGAAACTGTTGATGTACTTGGAGTAAAAATCCCAATCAGTCATGCACGTCCTCAAATTTTAATTGGAATCGACTATTACTGGCACTTCATGCTACCAAATTCACAAATTCAATTACTTCCATCAGGATTTTACTCAATAAATACAAAATTAGGAAAAATATTATCTGGAAAAGGAACTATTGAGGACACCAATTGTAACTCAGTGACCGAAAAAAGAAAAAAGGATGAAACGAACCAAATACTTCAGAAATTTTGGGAATTAGAAAACATTGGAATTATCGACTCACCACATATGACGGATGAAGATGCAGCAATGATACACTTTGATAAAAATGTTACATTTAAAAATAACAGATACCATGTTCGATGGCCTTATAAAAGAGAGAACCCGAATTTACCAACAAATTTTGGATTATGCATGGGAAGACTAAGAAATGTTGTTAAACAACTAATTAAAAACAAGCAATTGGAAAATTATGACAGAATATTGCAAGAACAAATGGATACTGATGTAAATGAAATTGCTGAATTTAAATCAAATAATTTGCTTCATTATCTCCCACATCATCCGGTAATAAAAGAGAGCTCAAATACAACTAAAATACGACCAGTTTTTGATGCGTCCGCAAAACTTAAAGGAAATAATTCACTAAATGATGAAATTCACCAAGGACCAAAATTACTGCCAGATTTGTGTGGAATGATTCTCCGATTTAGACTCAAAAATTACGTATTAATTGGTGACTTGGAAAAAGCATTTTTACGAGTTGGATTAAATGAATTAGACAGAGACACAACACGATTTTTATGGGTAAACAAATCGTACTTGAATGAAATAAGACAAAATTATCGAGAAATTGAAATGAGAGACATCGAATTGAGACGATTCACACGGATACCATTTGGAGTTAACGCTTCACCATTTTTATTAACTGCTGTAGTTAATCTCCACTTGTCAAAAATAAATGAAATGTTTGAAAAATTCAAGACAATTCAAGTTAACAAGGAATTATGTCTAAATGATAAAGAAGAAGAATTTAAAAATCTTTGCGTAGAACTTAAACAAAATGCATATGTTGATAATTTCGTAATGATGTGCGATGATGAAAAAGAAATACAATTCAAACATTATTGGAGTAAAGAAATATTTAAACTAGCATCAATGAATCTGAGAGAGTTTGTCTCTAATCATGAACAAAGTAATAAAGAAATTCAAAAATTGGAAGGATCAGAGATACCAAAAGTAACAAAAATGTTGGGTATAAAATGGAATGTCGATTCAGATGAACTTGAACTCCAAATAAAAATTCCACTAATGAGTAAAGACACAACAAAAAGACAAATTTTGACGATGATTGCCAAAAATTTCGATCCCATGGGATGGATTTCACCAGTAATACTGAAATATAAACTATTTTTCCAAAAACTATGGCGATCAAACAAAGATTGGGACGATAAATTAGATGATCAAGAAATTATTGAATGGAATAATATTTCAAACACAGATATGATAACCATACCACGTTCGCCTTTCACAAGTCAATATTTAAATCATTCAATATTACACATTTTTTCTGACGCTTCCGAGTTGGCTTATGCCACTTCAGAAAAATAAAAATATTTTTTAATTGTCTATAAATTGCAACCATCTATCTAATTTAAAACATATTAAATTTTAATTAAGTTAGGAATCGAAAGTTTTTTTCACGAATATGCGCTCAATACCATTCATATATTGCCAATAAATAAACTCATTACCATTCAATATTTGGTCAGACTCAAAATGTGTACTCAGTTGGTTGAAATGTAAAAAGAATTTACCAATTTTTATAAAAAATAGAGTTGAAGAGATAAAACAAATTGCCTTGGAATTACACATCACTTTTCATTATGTAAAATCAGCAGATAATCCGGCTGATTTAGCTTCACGAGGAGCAACCATGAGTGAACTAAAATACAACAAATTATGGTGGAATGGACCAAAATGGCTTAAACTGGAAAAAGAAAATTGGCCACCTCACAGCTTTTACAGTCCTGATCAAGAAGAGGCTCACTATTTAGATAATACAGAGGAAATAATTAACACTCAAATAAATTTAATAAAAAACGAATATAAAGGAATTATCGAATGGGATAAATTCAGTTCATGGCTTAAAATAACTCGCATTTGTCAAACTTTATTAAAATTCATATTTTTCAAATTACAGAACTCTAAAAAATTTAAAGAAAAATTTATTTACTCTAAATTCGAAAATGCATTACAATTAAAAATCATGGCACAAAAAATGCTAATTCGAATTATTCAGAGGGAAATGGAACCAAATAAAGAAGAAGAAAGACAGTTAAGAATTTATCTCGATAATGATATGATACTCAAATGTGAAGGCCGATTAAAAAATGCACAAATTCAAGGTGTCAATCCCATTTTTTTACCAAGAAAACACTATGGAACTCATTTGATAATCATGGATTATCACACACGAAATTTACACGCAGGTACAATGACAACATTATCGGAAATAAGAAAAACTTATTGGATACCGAAAGGAAGAAGAATTGTTGATCAAATACGGAGACAATGCTATCATTGTAGGAGATATAATGCCAAACCTTTTCAACAACCACAAATGCCACCATTACCCAAATCACGAGTTGAAATAACGGAACCATTTCAGAACATTGGACTAGATTATATGGGACCAATACAAATAAAAAATTTCAATGAAAAATGCTGGATAATTTTATTTACATGCTTAACAACACGAGGTATTCATCTCGAATTAGTCACTTCCTTATCAGTTCAACATTTTCTCAATGCATTTAGAAGATTTATATCAAGAAGAGGCACACCCAAACATGTATGGAGTGATAATGCAGCACAAATAAAACTTGCATCAAAAATTCTACCAGAAGTGTTAAAATTAAGAGAAATTCTCAAAGACGAATCAATTAAAAGTTATTTTTTAAATGAAAATATAAATTGGACATTTTCTATAGAATTAGCCCCTTGGCAAAACGGAGCAATTGAACGACTTAATCAGAATGTCAAAACAGCAATGAGAAAAGTAATCGGAAAAAGATTTATTGAGTTTGATTCTTTTCAAACTCTGACTTGTGAAATTGAAGCGTTAGTAAACTCACGACCAATTACATTTATATATGATGAAATTAACTCTTATCAAATTCTTAGACCAATCGACTTCATACTTCCACATAAAAATTTATGTATTCCTCCGATTTTGGAAAATCAGGAAACTAAAGACCCAACATATTACCCAAAAAAGACTTCATACGACCAAACAATTGAATTATGGAAGAAAACCACGAAATTATTAGATGACTATTGGAAAATTTGGACTGATGAATATATACCAAGTCTAAGAGAACGTTATAAAATCGAAAACAAAAATCCACGAAATTGTATGAAATCTTTTCCAGAATTGAATGAAATTGTAATAATACATGATCAAACTCCCAGAGCAATGTGGAAAACTGGCATTGTCAAAAATGTCATAACTGGATCAGATGGTATCGTAAGAGGCGCTAATATCGAACTTCCAAATAAAACAGTACTAAATCGACCCTTAAAATTAATTTACCCGTTAGAAATTAATTCAAATGATGATAAAGAGCAAGAAACTCTCTCTAATCTAATAATTAATCAAAAACCCAATTATTTCAACAGAAAAAGGAAGATGGATAATGCCTTAGTCCCTATAAAAATGAATAGACTGTTTCAAAACTCGTTAACAATTATATCATTATTAACATTAATTTCATTATGTTCATCTTATTCATACGAATGTCCAAAGGAACCTAAAATATGGAAAACGAGATATACAACTCTATGTATCGAAAACGGTTTTACAATCAGACAAAATAAAATAACAAAAGAATTTTGCTATAAACAATTGGTATGCAAAGACAAACATATTATTAAACGACGACCACCGTATTGTGGTAAAAAATGTAATTGTCCCGAGGGATTCAAATTTTGTAGTTTCGCATCTTATAATAAAATCAAAAATGAATCAGTTGGAAGAATTAATTACCAAAAAATAATTTCGTTCTACAAACCAAATATCTGCTCACTAAATAAAACTGAAAAGTGCCCAAATATGCAGAGAAAATTATTTAATTCAATTGTTCTTCATGACAATTCAATTCATATGGTGAAAACTTTAAATTTACTTTTTTCCCAAATTGACTCGATAAACAATTTTCGTTGTTTTGGGGAGGGCAATCTGACGATTGGTACTCCAATTTACTGTCGAGAACATGACTGTTTTAAAAATAATTCATTCAAACAAATATATGGAACGAAATTTTGCTTTTACGATCCATACGAAAAAATTTACCTTGTTAAATCTGATGAAGAATTAATTCAAATCAAAGCATGGGGAACTATTGAAAAAATATTTTACTTGCCAAATAATTTAAATCAACCATTCATTGAAAATAGACGGAATAAAAGAGAAGAAAACTCTTCAATCACTGAAGAATCAACCATTGAGTGTTTAAAAGGAGGCATTATTATTAAAGCAATAAATGATATACAAGAATTACAAATTTCCATTGAAAATTATACAATTATAAAAAAGAACCCTCAAAAAGAGGAAATAATTTATTTACCCCCAAAACTTACATCCTTTGAATATAAACCTGTCATTAAATTTATAAGTAATCCAGATAAAACTAATGAGAAACAAATCACATGTCAATCATCTCCCGTATGTGAATTAATTAACTGTCGATTTTGTATGGAATATATTAAAAACCCACAATGTGTAGACCAGATTCACTGGGCATTAATGCTTGTAATTATAATGATAATTTTATATGTTATTTCATTAAGCCTCCAAATTATTCGAATACTCACACGTTTTATCCATTGGATTTTACAATTTATTTTTAATTGTTTTAAAAGAAAACCAAAAGTAAATCGAATTAGAATTTCAAGACCAAAGTTAAAAAGACCATTGATTTATTTAATCACTTCCAGTTTAATTTTATTCAAAATGATTTTTGCTTGTGATGAAGTGACAAATTTAGTCGCTGGAACAAATGACTGTGCTGTAACTCAAGAAGGAAAAATTGAATGTTCTTATGACCAAACAACCCAACTCTCTATTACACCTGAACACTTAACCTGCTTAAAACTCGACAATACAAAAACTAACACCACTATGGAAACACTACAAATTACAATAGAAACTTTAACAATAATTTGCACCGAAAAATCTGATTATTTTACGAGAGGTTACGAATTATCTTCGACATCACAAAAAAGATGCTCAGGCGCTGGGAAATGTACCGGCCAAACTTGTCAATCAGTAAAAATGTCAGACCGGAATCCCGAAGTGAATGATCACGCTAATAATCAACCAGGTTATTCATACTGTGTACCATCGTGCGGAGGATGGCATTGTCAATGTTTCCTCGCAACTGATGGATGTCTATTTTACAGAACTTATGCCGAATCAGTTGGTGACGAAATTTTCGAAGTTGTTAACTGTCCATCTTGGACCATTCAGGCGACAATTAAATTGTCTATCAATCCAGAATTAACCTATTCTGTTGACTTGAAACCCGGAATTTTAACACACATTGGTGACGAGTCTAATAGTTCTATATCTGTCACACTGACTTCGACTTCAATTCCACCGACGCCGTTATTTGGTTCGACATTTATTATAGTTCGCGAAGAATTAAAAGCAGCAATAGTTGCGAACGAAAATTTACTCAAAAATATATTACGGTGTAAAAACAAAGAAGAAGCGCAAAGTTTTAGTTGCACTTTTCCACCAGAAGCATGTCAATGCCACGGAGGTGATTCCGTTGTACATTGTGAATGTGAAAAAAGTCCACTTACCGAAATATTTGCTAGGCAAGAGAACCTTTTACCCATTAAAACACAGGGAAGTTACGTATACTTCGATTCCCAAATTAAAGCTAAAATACAGCAAACAACTTCTCTTCAAATGCAAGTCACACTTAAAGGACATAAGGTTAAAGCTATTTATGATAAAAATATTTGTAATATTGTTACAATATCATTGGAAGGATGTTATTCCTGTACTAGTGGTGCTAATTGGACTCTATCATGCAAAACAAATTTTGGTACCGCATTAGCCAATGTGGAATGTCCAAGTCAAAAGGTCCAAGTGAATTGTGATAAAGAAGGAAAAGAACAACAAATCCAACTCGCATATAATAAGAAAAATATTACAGAAAATTGTGAAGTTATATGTCCCGATGGTAAGACTGAAATTATTTTGAAAGCTAATCTGGAATACATACACCAACAAGATACAAAAATTATTCCCACTAACAATACTAATGAAAACCCCACTATTGGAATTTCATTTGACCAAGTAACTGATATATTAAATTTTGTCTATTCCCTTATTAAAGCCAATTTTTTCAATATATTTATTATTATCATATTCATACTCATTATGATTTTCCTAATTCCATGTCTACTACCTATTCTATATAGAATTATGTGTCGTTGCCTTCCTCTTTCGCGCGGGAGTGTCGCGACAACGCGAAATCCTAAGATAAAACGTAAAAAGATGAAAAACTTTAATTACAGTTTTTTAAAGAAATTATAAACGTTTTCATGCCTTTTTATCGCTGGGTTTAAATATTTGTGAATTTTTTTCAGTTGATCGTGCGAATAATGAGCTGCGTTTCCAACTGGCAAATATCTCGATCACCCAAGTGCTCTCGGCGCATGGACGTGTTGATTTGGTGCCGTGTTTTAACAGCATATTGAAAAGATGTGTACATGGTGATGTGGTGCCGTGTTTTGCCTACATGGTGGATAGAAGGGTAAAGACAAAAAATGGGGCAGCGTGGAATTTCACACGAAAAAATGATAAGGAAATGCGGAAATTTCATTGGATTTACACTTTTCCCTAATTTATATATAATCCATTGCATTGAAATTTGAAAATCTTAAGAACAAAAAGTCCCTTGAATCGGTAAGAATGGAATTGAGTGACCTCGGCTTGGACCACATTTCCGACGCATTTGTGAAGGGCTTCAAGTGAGTGCAAATAATTAGTGCCGTGCCCTGCGTCTTCCCTGTGCCGTGCCAATTTAATATTTAAAATTCAATTTCCATATTTTACAAAATGTTTAGCACGGGAATGGTTTGTGCAAAATGTGCCAAGAAATTACATATCGATGAGCTTTGTTACTGCACGGAAGCGGCCGATAAATGCCACGACCGCACTGCGCCTTCCCCTTACCATTCCCCTTTGTGCCCATTTTATCATGTCGGATTATATTTGTTCATTAATTAATTATGGTTTAATTACCCAAGTTTGAGGGTACAAAATAAAGTGAATTTTTGGCGCCTTTGGTCTTTAATTTTTGTCAACTCGCTCTGAATACGTCCGCCCAGCCCATTCAAACTTTTTTGCCGTCATCAGAACGACAAAAGTGGTGCCACGACCGTTTGGGGAAAATCCTCAGAATTTTGATAAATTGGCATAATGTTTGGCAATTTAAAGAATTTTTTTAATGAAAATATGCTAAAAATATGGTCAAAATTCTTAATTTTTCCCCCGGTGGCGCCTATCGGCACCGCCGGACCGTAAAAATCCTTAATTTACAAGCAAAAATTTGCTCAAAATCGCAAAATTTGGTCATTTTTCGGACAAAATCTGTTAACAAATCGCATTGGAAATTACAAAATTTTTCCCGGCGGCGCCTATCGGCACCGCCGGACCGTAAAAATCCTTAATTTACAAGCAAAAATTTGCTCAAAATCGCAAAATTTGGTCATTTTTCGGACAAAATCTGTTAACAAATCGCATTGGAAATTACAAAATTTTTCCCGGTGGCGCCTATCGGCACCGCCGGACCGTAAAAATCCTTAATTTACAAGCAAAAATTTGCTCAAAATCGCAAAATTTGGTCATTTTTCGGACAAAATCTGTTAACAAATCGCATTGGAAATTACAAAATTTTTCCCGGAGGCGCCTATCGGCACCTGCGCCCCAAAAGTTTTTTGGGAAAAACGCCGCAAAAAAATCAACTTCGTTTTTCATGTTCAGAATCCCAAAAAATACTTATTTCTAACAAAAAAAAATGCTCAAATTGATCATGGGCAATCAGAAATATAACATTTGAACATTTTAAACGTGTTTTGAATAAATTTGTGAAAATGAGGCTTTTTTGCTTGCCAAATGAGGCTTTTGAAAATTTTCATCTGTGAACCCTGAATAAAAACCTTACGACTGTTCTCGAATTTTTAATAAAACTAAAGAAATCATTCAAAGAATTGAACCAAATTTTGAAAAATTAAAAATTTTGCACCAAAAATGGCAAAATTTAATGAGGCGAATGAATAAAACAGTTTCAAAGAATTTTTTATAAATTTATCGCAACAATTTTACAAGAAAAAAACAATTTGAATGCAAGTTTAAATACATATGAAAAATGTCTTTTACGCGTATTATAATTTATTTGTAATATTCACTTTCAAATTTTAAAAAGAAAAAACGAAAATTTGTTTTTCCCACGGAGCAAAAATAACAACACAAGCCCAGGAAATTATTTAAATGTAATTCGTAATTTTAAAAATTTATTTTTCGATTAGTTAATTCACTTTTAGTTGCGTCCGCATGAATAGGGAAGAATTAGCGATCAAACACATCGTAATCGCATACCATTTGTTCATCAACGATCAAGAATAAAGCTTCCGGCACAAACTCTAACTCAATTTTCGGGAAAATTTTCCCAATGGCCCAGTTTTTGGGACGATTTTAAATCCTCAGTACATAATGATCCGAACATGGAAAATATACAAAAACTTAAGTACCTTCGTGGACTGTTACATGATGAAGGTCCTTGAATCGGTAAGAATGGAATTGAGCAACCTCGGATTACCCAATAATAATAAAATTGCTGAAATCACGTTACGGTAACCCCGAATTAATCAGAGAAAATCTTCACAGTGAATTACGTAACTTGAAAAGGCCTATTGAATCCACGATTGAATTAAGAAAATTTATTTTACTAATTGATCGAATAATTTTGCAATTAAAATCCCAAGGCGAAGACATAAATCATCCCCAAATTAAGCAGTCTATAGAAACAAAACTTCCATATAATTTAAGACTTAAATTGAGAGAAAAATTTAAAATTTATTCAACAAAGCAGTTAATGGACTTTTTAAATGCTCACACACAAGCACGTGAAGACATGGAACGAATGGAAGACTCAAATCCTCAAATCCGGAACTCACCTCTGAAATCCCACTTATATTTTAAGTATTTTTTAATATTTTATATTTCAAAGAATTTTTATAAATTTATCGCAACAATTTTAGCTGTTAGTGCCGCAACAACCGTGCTTTGTTGACCTACAACTGATTTGTTGAAAGAGAAGAAAAAGCGATTTTCGGCCTTCAAATTGAATTTTGAAAATCTAAATTTGTTAAACAAATTTTCCGTTGTATAAAAATTAAAAATTACAAAAAAAAAACAATTCGAAAGCAAGGTTAAATATGAAAAATGCCTTTTACGCATATTATAATTTATTTGTAATATTCACTTTCAAATTTTAAAAAGAAAAAACGAAAATTTGTTTTTCCCACGGAGCAAAAATAACAACACAAGCCCAGGAAATTATTTAAATGTAACCCGCAAACAAACTCAGTACAAAGCGAAAGAGCAAAAAACCAGAGTGAATATGGCTCAAAATTACGAAAATCATGAAGAGACTCAGACATTCATGACAATGGAGGGTGATAAAAATTTACCAAATTCTGATGAAGAAGAATTGCTTATGACTACTGAAGTAAACTGCATAAATCCCGACAAATATAAAATAAAAAAGGAAATAATTTTATTTGATAATGGGTCACAAAAAAGCTATATAACCGAAGAATGTGCTCAAACTCTTCAATTAAGCACAATTGAGGAAAAATTATTAGCAATTTCCACTTTCAATCAAAATAAGCCAAAAATAATTAAATCAAGACTAGTCAAAGTTGGCATTAAAACATTAAAAGGTGAAATAGAGTACCTAACACTACAAACAGTGGAAAAAATTACTGATGTTACAAAAATGGTTAATAAAGAAACTGTTGATGTACTTGGAGTAAAAATCCCAATCAGTCATGCACGTCCTCAAATTTTAATTGGAATCGACTATTATTGGCACTTCATGTTACCAAATTCACAAATTCAATTACTTCCATCAGGATTTTACTCAATAAATACAAAATTAGGAAAAATATTATCTGGAAAAGGAACTATTGAGGACACCAATTGTAACTCAGTGACCGAAAAAAGAAAAAAAGACGAAACGAACCAAATACTTCAGAAATTTTGGGAATTAGAAAACATTGGAATTATCGACTCACCACATATGACGGATGAAGATGCAGCAATTATACACTTTGACAAAAATGTTACATTTAAAAATAACAGATACCATGTTCGATGGCCTTATAAAAGAGAGAACCCGAATTTACCAACAAATTTTGGATTATGTATGGGAAGACTAAGAAATGTTGTTAAACAACTAATTAAAAACAAGCAATTGGAAAATTATGACAGAATATTGCAAGAACAAATGGATACTGATGTAAATGAAATTGCTGAATTTAAATCAAATAATTTGCTTCATTATCTCCCACATCATCCGGTAATAAAAGAGAGCTCAAATACAACTAAAATACGACCAGTTTTTGATGCGTCCGCAAAACTTAAAGGAAATAATTCACTAAATGATGAAATTCACCAAGGACCAAAATTACTACCAGATTTGTGTGGAATGATTCTCCGATTTAGACTCAAAAATTACGTATTAATTGGTGACCTGGAAAAAGCATTTTTACGAGTTGGATTAAATGAATTAGACAGAGACACAACACGATTTTTATGGGTAAACAAATCGTACTTGAATGAAATAAGACAAAATTATCGAGAAATTGAAATGAGAGACATCGAATTGAGACGATTCACACGGATACCATTTGGAGTTAACGCTTCACCATTTTTATTAACTGCTGTAGTTAATCTCCACTTGTCAAAAATAAATGAAATGTTTGAAAAATTCAAGACAATTCAAGTTAACAAGGAATTATGTCTAAATGATAAAGAAGAAGAATTTAAAAATCTTTGCGTAGAACTTAAACAAAATGCATATGTTGATAATTTCGTAATGATGTGCGATGATGAAAAAGAAATACAATTCAAACATTATTGGAGTAAAGAAATATTTAAACTAGCATCAATGAATCTGAGAGAGTTTGTCTCTAATCATGAACAAAGTAATAAAGAAATTCAAAAATTGGAAGGATCAGAGATACCAAAAGTAACAAAAATGTTGGGTATAAAATGGAATGTCGATTCAGATGAACTTGAACTCCAAATAAAAATTCCACTAATGAGTAAAGACACAACAAAAAGACAAATTTTGACGATGATTGCCAAAAATTTCGATCCCATGGGATGGATTTCACCAGTAATACTGAAATATAAACTATTTTTCCAAAAACTATGGCGATCAAACAAAGATTGGGACGATAAATTAGATGATCAAGAAATTATTGAATGGAATAATATTTCAAACACAGATATGATAACCATACCACGTTCGCCTTTCACAAGTCAATATTTAAATCATTCAATATTACACATTTTTTCTGACGCTTCCGAGTTGGCTTATGCCACTTCAGCTTATTTACATACAAACGACCAAGTGAATCTATTATTCGCAAAAACAAGGCTTACTCCATTGAAAGGCCTAACAATTCCCAAACTCGAATTATTGGGGTTATTAATAGCCGCAAGAGCCGCCAAGTTTATAAAAACGGAATCCAAATTGAACCTTGAAAATACCTATATTTGGTCGGACTCAAAATGTGTACTCAGTTGGTTGAAATGTAAAAAGAATTTACCAATTTTTATAAAAAATAGAGTTGAAGAGATAAAACAAATTGCCTTGGAATTACACATCACTTTTCATTATGTAAAATCAGCAGATAATCCGGCTGATTTGGCTTCACGAGGAGTAACCATGAGTGAATTAAAATACAACAAATTATGGTGGAATGGACCAAAATGGCTTAAACTGGAAAAAGAAAATTGGCCACCTCACAGCTTTTACAATCCTGATCAAGAAGAGACTCCTTATTTAGATAATACAGAGGAAATAATTAACACTCAAATAAATTTAATAAAAAACGAATATAAAGGAATTATCGAATGGGATAAATTCAGTTCATGGCTTAAAATAACTCGCATTTGTCAAACTTTATTAAAATTCATATTTTTCAAACTACAGAACTCTAAAAAGTTCAAAGAAAAATTTATTTGCTCTAAATTCGAAAATGCATTACAATTAAAAATCATGGCACAAAAAATGCTAATTCGAATTATTCAGAGGGAAATGGAACCAAATAAAGAAGAAGAAAGACAGTTAAGAATTTATCTCGATAATGATATGATACTCAAATGTGAAGGACGATTAAAAAATGCACAAATTCAAGGTGTCAATCCCATTTTTTTACCAAGAAAACACTATGGAACTCATTTGATAATCATGGATTATCACACACGAAATTTACACGCAGGTACAATGACAACATTATCGGAAATAAGAAAAACTTATTGGATACCGAAAGGAAGAAGAATTGTTGATCAAATACGGAGACAATGCTATCATTGTAGGAGATATAATGCCAAACCTTTTCAACAACCACAAATGCCACCATTACCCAAATCACGAGTTGAAATAACGGAACCATTTCAGAACATTGGACTAGATTATATGGGACCAATACAAATAAAAAATTTCAATGAAAAATGCTGGATAATCTTATTTACATGCTTCACAACACGAGGAATTCATCTCGAATTAGTTACTTCCTTATCAGTCCAGCATTTTCTCAATGCATTTAGAAGATTTATATCAAGAAGAGGCACACCCAAACATGTATGGAGTGATAATGCAGCACAAATAAAACTTGCATCAAAAATTCTACCAGAAGTGTTAAAATTAAGAGAAATTCTCAAAGACGAATCAATTAAAAGTTATTTTTTAAATGAAAATATAAATTGGACATTCTCTATAGAATTAGCCCCTTGGCAAAACGGAGCAATTGAACGCCTTAATCAGAATGTCAAAACAGCAATGAGAAAAGTAATCGGAAAAAGATTTATTGAGTTTGATTCTTTTCAAACTCTGACTTGTGAAATTGAAGCGTTAGTAAACTCACGACCAATTACATTTATATATGATGAAATTAACTCTTATCAAATTCTTAGACCAATCGACTTCATACTTCCACATAAAAATTTATGTATTCCTCCGATTTTGGAAAATCAGGAAACTAAAGACCCAACATATTACCCAAAAAAGACTTCATACGACCAAACAATTGAATTATGGAAGAAAACCACAAAATTATTAGATGACTATTGGAAAATTTGGACTGATGAATATATACCAAGTCTAAGAGAACGTTATAAAATCGAAAACAAAAATCCACGAAATTGTATGAAATCTTTTCCAGAATTGAATGAAATTGTAATAATACATGATCAAACTCCCAGAGCAATGTGGAAAACTGGCATTGTCAAAAATGTCATAACTGGATCAGATGGTATCGTAAGAGGCGCTAATATCGAACTTCCAAATAAAACAGTACTAAATCGACCCTTAAAATTAATTTACCCGTTAGAAATTAATTCAAATGATGATAAAGAGCAAGAAACTCTCTCTAATCTAATAATTAATCAAAAACCCAATTATTTCAACAGAAAAAGGAAGATGGATAATCCCTTAGTCCCTATAAAAATGAATAGACTGTTTCAAAACTCGTTAACAATTATATCATTATTAACATTAATTTCATTATGTTCATCTTATTCATACGAATGTCCAAAGGAACCTAAAATATGGAAAACGAGATATACAACTCTATGTATCGAAAACGGTTTTACAATCAGACAAAATAAAATAACAAAAGAATTTTGCTATAAACAATTGGTATGCAAAGACAAACATATTATTAAACGACGACCACCGTATTGTGGTAAAAAATGTAAATGTCCAGAGGGATTCAAATTATGTAGCTTTGCATCTTACAATAAAATCAAAAATGAATCCGTTGAAAAAATTAATTACCAAAACATTATTTCGTTCTTCAAACCAAATATCTGCGCACTAAATAAAACTGAAAACTGCCCAATCATGAAAAGAAAATTATTTAATTCAATTTTTCTTCATGACAATTCAATTCACATAGTGAAAACATTAAATTTACTTTTTTCCCAAATTGACTCGATAAACAATTTTCGTTGTTTTGGGGAGGGCAATCTGACGATTGGTACTCCAATTTACTGTCGAGAACATGACTGTTTTAAAAATAATTCATTCAAACAAATATATGGAACGAAATTTTGCTTTTACGATCCATACGAAAAAATTTACCTTGTTAAATCTGATGAAGAATTAATTCAAATCAAAGCATGGGGAACTATTGAAAAAATATTTTACTTGCCAAATAATTTAAATCAACCATTCATTGAAAATAGACGGAATAAAAGAGAAGAAAACTCTTCAATCACTGAAGAATCAACCATTGAGTGTTTAAAAGGAGGCATTATTATTAAAGCAATAAATGATATACAAGAATTACAAATTTCCATTGAAAACTATACAATTATAAAAAAGAACCCTCAAAAAGAGGAAATAATTTATTTACCCCCAAAACTTACATCCTTTGAATATAAACCTGTCATTAAATTTATAAGTAACCCAGATAAATCAAATGAGAAACAAATCACATGTCAATCATCTCCCGTATGTGAATTAATTAACTGTCGATTTTGTATGGAATATCTTAAAAACCCACAATGTGTAGACCAGATTCACTGGGCATTAATGCTTGTAATTATAATGATAATTTTATATGTTATTTCATTAAGCCTCCAAATTATTCGAATACTCACACGTTTTATCCATTGGATTTTACAATTTATTTTTAATTGTTTTAAAAGAAAACCCAAAGTAAATCGAATTAGAATTTCAAGACCAAAGTTAAAAAGACCATTGATTTATTTAATCACTTCCAGTTTAATTTTATTCAAAATAATTTTTGCTTGTGATGAAGTGACAAATTTAGTCGCTGGAACAAATGACTGTGCTGTAACCCAAGAAGGAAAAATTGAATGTTCTTATGACCAAACAACCCAACTCTCTATTACACCTGAACACTTAACCTGCTTAAAACTCGACAATACAAAAACTAACACCACTATGGAAAGGGTGAGAGGCGTATCGTTTAATCAGAGACCAAAGGTTCGAGTCCCTCCCAGGTCAAACATTTTGCCCAACATTTATTAGAATACCATCGAAATTTTCATTTTAAAAATAAAATAGGCATTCACTGAGCTTTTCGACTCAGTGACAAAATTACAAAAATAAGATGATAGTTTTATGTTTATCAATAAATAGATAAATTTTGTGCTCTCCAGCAGAATTCTTCCTGCTAATTTCCACCCTTTTCATTTGTAAAGCATTTCGATTTTCTCATGCGCTATTCACATGTTAAATCAATGGCCAAGCTGACTTTGTCCTCATCTTTATTGTATGTATTTGCCATTTAAAAAGTAAAATGCGATTAATTAATTAATTGAATCGCGCGCCACTTACCGCAAAAGAAATGAAATCATTCCAACCCCAAGGCGGCGTTTATTGACAAAAAACTTTTTCCATCGAATTCTTCCTTAAAATCCCCCAAATCGCTCTTTTGAGAGACAATTCGAAATGTTGCCGACCATTCGCGGCTCCAATTTCCATCTTAAAGCAAATTAAATACTGATCAAATTAAAACTTGATTCGGCTTTTTGATACTATCATTAGTAGATACCGAGCCGGATCGGATCCGGATTTTCAAGGATCCGGAATCCAGCCCGGCGATTTTTTGGAAAATAGGGATTGACCGGATAACTTAGATTGACCTGATTATGAGACCGAACCCGGAATCCGGTCGCTTTTGAAATACCAGTCTGGTCCGGTCTGGCAAGAGAAAATAGAAAAACAAGTGCCAAATTGAGCTGGGACTCAATTGGTCACGCTATAAAAATCGCTCAAAAGGAATTTTAAGTGATTTTTATTGCTTAAGACATACAAACAAGGTCATATGCTTATAATATAATCTCCTTCGAGGCCGAAG
>CP049707.1:6314330-6424190 GCA_004148225.2 Heterodera glycines | reverse complement strand
TTCAGTTCGTTTCCGTGTATTTAAACAATTTTGACCAAAATAATATGAAAAATTGTGAAGTTATATGTCCCGATGGTAAGACTGAAATTATTTTGAAAGCTAATCTGGAATACATACACCAACAAGATACAAAAATTATTCCCACTAACAATACTAATGAAAACCCCATTATCGGAACTTCCTTGGACCAAGTAATTGATATAATAAATTTTGTTTACACTCTTATTAAAACTAATTTTTTCACCATATTTATTATTATCATATTCATACTCATTATGATTTTCCTAATTCCATGTCTACTACCTATTCTATATAGAATTATGGGTCGTTGCCTTCCTCTTTCGCGTGGGAGTATCGCGACAACGCGAAATCCTAAGATAAAACCAAAAATAAAGAAGGGAAAAAATAAAAAACACTAGAAAACAAAATGGGGAAAAACAAAACCTACATAATAAAAAAAATATTCACGAGAAAAAATAAATTTTTCTGATAAATTTTTATTTAAATATATGAAACTCAGATTTTTAACATTTTTTTCTTGTGGCATATTTTTTCCAAAAAAAAAAACAACTGGTGAATGTGCGAGGGGAATCCATTTAAGGTACTTGGACTTTCCGCAGTAAAATGTGGTACAAAATTTTGGAACTGTCCCGCCTCACGGTGGGACTTAAAAGCATTGAGAAGCACAATTTTAAATCGAAAAGAAAGAATTTCGTATATATTTTACAATTAAATTTCAAAAAAAGCAAAAAAATTTGGACCAATTTTGAAAAGAAATAGTGCACATCGATGGGAGGGGTAGACAAAAAGAGAACTTTTTAGGAAAGGACGCACCCCATCTGATATTCCACCTTTTCTGTTCCATAAGGGGCCAAAGGCGACTGTCGTCGTTGACAAGAAATTGTCCATTTAAGGTACTTGGACCTTCCGCAGTAAAATGTGGTACAAAATTTTGGAACTGTCCCGCCTCACGGTGGGAATTAAAAGTAGGGTTCGAGGCCCGTGGGCGGGGGTGGCTTTTCGCGGGGGCGGGGGATGGCGGGGGTCAGAGTCGCGGGGCGGGGACGGGGGCACGAAAATCCCGCCCCCGCGGGGGCGGGGGCGGGGTTTGATTTGAATTAACTCCAAAAATTTTACAAAAAATTAATTTTTATGATTGATGTGATTGATGGCCCACATTCCTTTAGTCAATGTATCGCCTCAATTCAATTCCCTTTGCCATAAATTACACAGATTTTGTCTAAAGAATTACCAATTTTTAGAGAATTTCTTTTTTGCCGTCATCAGAACGACAAAAGTGGTGCCACGACCCGGGACCAACAGAAATTCGTCCATTTGCTCATCAAAACCTGACCAAACGTCCGTCAAACATTCAACCTAACAACAAAACACGAGTGAGCTGAAGCAGTTGACAAAATCAAACAAAAATAAACCAAATCAATCAAAAAAAACACACGGGTCACCAAGCCCAATTAAACCAAACAAGCAAACCAATAAACAAAAAAAAAAAAATTACAAATCTTCAGAGTATTTTGTTTCGAATTTTTACAATTAATTTCAAAATGCCAAAAAATTCGGAACCAATTTTGAAAAGAAATAGTGCACAAGGATGGGAGGGGTAGACGAAAAGAGAACTTTTTAGGAAAGGACGCACCCCATCTGATATTCCACCTTTTCTGTTCCATAAGAGGCCAAAGGCGACTGTCGCCGTTGACAAGAAATTGTCCATTTAAGGTATTTGGACCTTCCACAGTAAAATGTGGTACAAAATTTTGAACTGTCCCGCCTCACGGTGGGACTTAAAAGCATGGTGAAGTGAAATTACAAATCTTCAGAGTATTTTGTTTCGAATTTTTGCAATTAATTTCAAAATGCCAAAAAATTCGGAACCAATTTTAGAAACGAATTAGTACACAAAAAGCGAGGGAGGGTAGACGACGAGAGTAATTTTTTGAAAGGATCGCACCCCATCGAATATTTCCTTCTTTCTTTTTCATAACTGTCCTAAATGTGCTGCTTCATTGGCTCTTCTGTAGTCCTTAAGGTACTTGGACTTTCCACATTAAAATGTGGTACAAAATTTTGGAACTGTCCCGCCTCAGGGTGGGACTTAAAAGCATTGAGAAGCACAATTTTAAATCGAAAAGAAAGAATTTCGTATATATTTTACAATTAAATTTCAAAAAAAGCAAAAAAATTTGGACCAATTTTGAAAAGAAAGAATTTCGTATATATTTTACAATTAAATTTCAAAAAAAGCAAAAAAATTTGGACCAATTTTGAAAAGAAATAGTGCACAAGGATGGGAGGGGTAGACGAAAAGAGAACTTTTAGGAAGGGACGCACCCCATCTGATATTCCACCTTTTCTGTTCCATAAGGGGCCAAAGGCGACTGTCGTCGTTGACAAGAAATTGTCCATTTAAGGTACTTGGACTTTCCGCAGTAAAATGTGGTACAAAATTTTGGAACTGTTCCGCCTCAGGGTGGGACTTAAAAGCATTGAGAAGCACAATTTTAAATCGAAAAGAAAGAATTTCGTATATATTTTACAATTAAATTTCAAAAAAAGCAAAAAAATTTGGACCAATTTTGAAAAGAAATTGTTTCGAATTTTTACAATTAAATTTCAAAAAAAGCAAAAAAATTTGGACCAATTTTGAAAAGAAATAGTGCACATCGATGGGAGGGGTAGACAAAAAGAGAACTTTTTAGGAAAGGACGCACCCCATCTGATATTCCACCTTTTCTGTTCCATAAGGGGCCAAAGGCGACTGTCGTCGTTGACAAGAAATTGTCCATTTAAGGTATTTGGACCTTCCACAGTAAAATGTGGTACAAAATTTTGGAACTGCTTGAAAAGGCCTAGTGAATCCACGATTGAATTAAGAAAATTTATTTTACTAATTGATCGAATAATTTTGCAATTAAAATCCGAAGGCGAAGCCAAAAAATTCGGAACCAATTTTTGAAAAGAAATAGTGCACAAGGATGGGAGGGGTAGACGAAAAGAGAACTTTTAGGAAAGGACGCACCCCATCTGATATTCCACCTTTTCTGTTCCATAAGAGGCCAAAGGCGACTGTCGCCGTTGACAAACGAAGGGAAGACTCAAATCGTCAAATCCGGAACTTTCCTTCTAATCGACCAAACCCAGACAGGATACAGAGACAACCATGACTTAAAAGCATGGTGAAGTGAAATAAATTTAACCAAAGAAATCAATATCAAAACCCAATTACACCTTTTCCATATACTTCGGCATTAACAACAAAGTCAAAACCATTGCATCCGGCACAGTTTAAATCAAATCCAACACAAACTAGAACCCAAAATAAATTATTTTGTCGCTTTTGCGAAAGAGAAAACCTTTTCATAACTGTCCTAAATGTGCTGCTTCATTGGCTCTTCTGTAGTCCTTAAGGTACTTGGACTTTCCACATTAAAATGTGGTACAAAATTTTGGAACTGTCCCGCCTCAGGGTGGGACTTAAAAGCATTGAGAAGCACAATTTTAAATCGAAAAGAAAGAATTTCGTATATATTTTACAATTAAATTTCAAAAAAAAGCAAAAAAATTTGGACCAATTTTGAAAAGAAAGAATTTCGTATATATTTTACAATTAAATTTCAAAAAAAAGCAAAAAATTTGGACCAATTTTGAAAAGAAATAGTGCACAAGGATGGGAGGGTAGACGAAAAGAGAACTTTTAGGAAGGGACGCACCCCATCTGATATTCCACCTTTTCTGTTCCATAAGGGGCCAAAGGCGACTGTCGTCGTTGACAAGAAATTGTCCATTTAAGGTACTTGGACTTTCCGCAGTAAAATGTGGTACAAAATTTTGGAACTGTTCCGCCTCAGGGTGGGACTTAAAAGCATTGAGAAGCACAATTTTAAATCGAAAAGAAAGAATTTCGTATATATTTTACAATTAAATTTCAAAAAAGCAAAAAAAATTTGGACCAATTTTGAAAAGAAATTGTTTCGAATTTTTACAATTAAATTTCAAAAAAGCAAAAAAATTTGGACCAATTTTGAAAAGAAATAGTGCACATCGATGGGAGGGGTAGACAAAAAGAGAACTTTTAGGAAAGGACGCACCCCATCTGATATTCCACCTTTTCTGTTCCATAAGGGGCCAAAGGCGACTGTCGTCGTTGACAAGAAATTGTCCATTTAAGGTATTTGGACCTTCCACAGTAAAATGTGGTACAAAATTTTGGAACTGTCCCCGCCTCACGGTGGGACTTAAAAGCATGGTGAAGTGAAATTACAAATCTTCAGAGTATTTTGTTTCGAATTTTTGCAATTAATTTCAAAATGCCAAAAAATTCGGAACCAATTTTTAGAAACGAATTAGTACACAAAAAGCGAGGGAGGGTAGACGACGAGAGTAATTTTTTGAAAGAGTTTTTAACTTGGCTTTACCATGTTTTTAAGTCCCACCGTGAGGCGGGACAGTTCCAAAATTTGTACCACATTTTACTGTGGAAAGTCCTTGTACTTTCCACATAAAAATGTGGTACAAAATTTTGGAACTGTCCCGCCTCACGGTGGGACTTAAAAGCATGGTGAAGTGAAATTACAAATCTTTAGAGTATTTTGTTTCGAATTTTTACAATTAATTTCAAAATGCCAAAAAATTTGGACCAATTTTGAAAAGAAATAGTGCACAAGGATGGGAGGGGTAGACAAAAAGAGAACTTTTTAGGAAGGGACGCACCCCATCTGATATTCCACCTTTTCTGTTCCATAAGGGGCCAAAGGCGACTGTCGTCGTTGACAAGAAATTGTCCATTTAAGGTACTTGGACTTTCCGCAGTAAAATGTGGTACAAAATTTTGGAACTGTTCCGCCTCACGGTGGGACTTAAAAGCATGGTGAATTGAATTACAAATCTTCAGAGTATTTTGTTTCGAATTTTTGCAATTAATTTCAAAATGCCAAAAAAATTAAAAGGGGAAATATCAGATGGGGTGCGATCCTTTCAAAAAATTACTCTTTTCGTCTAACCATCCCTCCCTTTTTGTGCACTATTTCTTTTTAAAAATTGGGAACATTTTTTTGTTTGTTTTTTTGAAACTAAAATGTAAAGAATTTAATAAAATTATTTTTGATTTAAATAATGCTTCTGTTTCGAATCTTTTGACTCTAAGGTCCCGCCTCAGGGTGGGACTTAAAAGCATTGAGAAGCACAATTTTAAATCGAAAAGAAAGAATTTCGTATATATTTTACAATTAAATTTCAAAAAAAGCAAAAAAATTTGGACCAATTTTGAAAAGAAAGAATTTCGTATATATTTTACAATTAAATTTCAAAAAAAGCAAAAAAATTTGGACCAATTTTGAAAAGAAATAGTGCACAAGGATGGGAGGGGTAGACGAAAAGAGAACTTTTAGGAAGGGACGCACCCCATCTGATATTCCACCTTTTCTGTTCCATAAGGGGCCAAAGGCGACTGTCGTCGTTGACAAGAAATTGTCCATTTAAGGTACTTGGACTTTCCGCAGTAAAATGTGGTACAAAATTTTGGAACTGTTCCGCCTCACGGTGGGACTTAAAAGCATGGTGAATTGAATTACAAATCTTCAGAGTATTTTGTTTCGAATTTTTGCAATTAATTTCAAAATGCCAAAAAATTCGGAACCAATTTTAGAAACGAATTAGTACACAAAAAGCGAGGGAGGGTAGACGACGAGAGTAATTTTTTGAAAGGATCGCACCCCATCGAATATTTCCTTCTTTCTTTTTCATAACTGTCCTAAATGTGCTGCTTCATTGGCTCTTCTGTAGTCCTTAAGGTACTTGGACTTTCCACATAAAAATGTGGTACAAAAATTTTGGAACTGTCCCGCCTCACGGTGGGACTTAAAAGCATGGTGAAGTGAAATTACAAATCTTTAGAGTATTTTGTTTCGAATTTTTACAATTAATTTCAAAATGCCAAAAAATTTGGACCAATTTTGAAAAGAAATAGTGCACAAGGATGGGAGGGGTAGACAAAAGAGAACTTTTTACCGTGAGACGCACCCCATCTGATATTTGTACCACATTTTACTGTGGAAAGTCCAAGTACCTTAATTGGACAATTAATTGTCAACGAACACAGTCGCCTTTGGCCTCTTATGGAGCAGAAAAGGGGAAATATCAGATGGGGTGCGATCCTTTCAAAAAATTACTCTTTTCGTCTAACCATCCCTCCCTTTTTGTGCACTATTTCTTTTTAAAAATTGGGAACATTTTTTTGTTTGTTTTTTTGAAACTAAAATGTAAAGAATTTAATAAAATTATTTTTGATTTAAATAATGCTTCTGTTTCGAATCTTTTGACTCTAAGAAATTAAACTATAAAATTTAGAACAATTAATTCTCTGAAGTTTTTAACTTGGCTTTACCATGTTTTTCTTCTGTAGTCCTTAAGGTACTTGGACTTTCCACATAAAAATGTGGTACAAAATTTTGGAACTGTCCCGCCTCAGGGTGGGACTTAAAAGCATTGAGAAGCACAATTTTAAATCGAAAAGAAAGAATTTCGTATATATTTTACAATTAAATTTCAAAAAAAGCAAAAAAATTTGGACCAATTTTGAGAAGAAAGAATTTCGTATATATTTTACAATTAAATTTCAAAAAAAGCAAAAAAATTTGGACCAATTTTGAAAAGAAATAGTGCACAAGGATGGGAGGGGTAGACGAAAAGAGAACTTTTAGGAAGGGACGCACCCATCTGATATTCCACCTTTTCTGTTCCATAAGGGGCCAAAGGCGACTGTCGTCGTTGACATTACCATGTTTTTAAGTCCCACCGTGAGGCGGGACAGTTCCAAAATTTGTACCACATTTTACTGTGGAAAGTCCAAGTACCTTAATTGGACAATTAATTGTCAACGAACACAGTCGCCTTTGGCCTCTTATGGAGCAGAAAAGGGGAAATATCAGATGGGGTGCGATCCTTTCAAAAAATTACTCTTTTCGTCTAACCATCCCTCCCTTTTTGTGCACTATTTCTTTTTAAAAATTGGGAACATTTTTTTGTTTGTTTTTTTGAAACTAAAATGTAAAGAATTTAATAAAATTATTTTTGATTTAAATAATGCTTCTGTTTCGAATCTTTTGACTCTAAGAAATTAAACTATAAAATTTAGAACAATTAATTCTCTGAAGTTTTTAACTTGGCTTTACCATGTTTTTAAGTCCCACCGTGAGGCGGGACAGTTCCAAAATTTGTACCACATTTTACTGTGGAAAGTCCAAGTACAAAAAATTTGGACCAATTTTTGAAAAGAAAGAATTTCGTATATATTTTACAATTAAATTTCAAAAAAAGCAAAAAAATTTGGACCAATTTTGAAAAGATTACTCTTTTCGTCTAACCATCCCTCCCTTTTTGTGCACTATTTCGTTTTAAAAATTGGGAACATTTTTTTGTTTGTTTTTTTGAAACTAAAATGTAAAGAATTTAATAAAATTATTTTTGATTTAAATAATGCTTCTGTTTCGAATCTTTTGACTCTAAGAAATTAAACTATAAAATTTAGAACAATTAATTCTCTGAAGTTTTTAACTTGGCTTTACCATGTTTTTAAGTCCCACCGTGAGGCGGGACAGTTCCAAAATTTGTACCACATTTTACTGTGGAAAGTCCAAGTACCTTAATTGGACAATTAATTGTCAACGAACACAGTCGCCTTTGGCCTCTTATGGAGCAGAAAAGGGGAAATATCAGATGGGGTGCGATCCTTTCAAAAAATTACTCTTTTCGTCTAACCATCCCTCCCTTTTTGTGCACTATTTCTTTTTAAAAATTGGGAACATTTTTTTGTTTGTTTTTTTGAAACTAAAATGTAAAGAATTTAATAAAATTATTTTTGATTTAAATAATGCTTCTGTTTCGAATCTTTTGACTCTAAGAAATTAAACTATAAAATTTAGAACAATTAATTCTCTGAAGTTTTTAACTTGGCTTTACCATGTTTTTAAGTCCCACCGTGAGGCGGGGTAGACAAAAAGAGAACCTTTTAGGAAGGGACGCACCCCATCTGATATTCCACCTTTTCTGTTCCATAAGGGGCCAAAGGCGACTGTCGTCGTTGACAAGAAATTGTCCATTTAAGGTACTTGGACTTTCCGCAGTAAAATGTGGTACAAAATTTTGGAACTGTTCCGCCTCACGGTGGGACTTAAAAGCATGGTGAATTGAATTACAAATCTTCAGAGTATTTTGTTTCGAATTTTTGCAATTAATTTCAAAATGCCAAAAAATTCGGAACCAATTTTAGAAACGAATTAGTACACAAAAAGCGAGGGAGGGTAGACGACGAGAGTAATTTTTTGAAAGGATCGAGTTTTTAACTTGGCTTTACCATGTTTTTAAGTCCCACCGTGAGGCGGGACAGTTCCAAAATTTGTACCACATTTTACTGTGGAAAGTCCAAGTACCTTAATTGGACAATTAATTGTCAACGAACACAGTCGCCTTTGGCCTCTTATGGAGCAGAAAAGGGGAAATATCAGATGGGGTGCGATCCTTTCAAAAAATTACTCTTTTCGTCTAACCATCCCTCCCTTTTTGTGCACTATTTCGTTTTAAAAATTGGGAACATTTTTTTGTTTGTTTTTTTGAAACTAAAATGTAAAGAATTTAATAAAATTATTTTTGATTTAAATAATGCTTCTGTTTCGAATCTTTTGACTCTAAGAAATTAAACTATAAAATTTAGAACAATTAATTCTCTGAAGTTTTTAACTTGGCTTTACCATGTTTTTAAGTCCCACCGTGAGGCGGGACAGTTCCAAAATTTGTACCACATTTTACTGTGGAAAGTCCAAGTACCTTAATTGGACAATTAATTGTCAACGAACACAGTCGCCTTTGGCCTCTTATGGAGCAGAAAAGGGGAAATATCAGATGGGGTGCGATCCTTTCAAAAAATTACTCTTTTCGTCTAACCATCCCTCCCTTTTTGTGCACTATTTCTTTTTAAAAATTGGGAACATTTTTTTGTTTGTTTTTTTGAAACTAAAATGTAAAGAATTTAATAAAATTATTTTTGATTTAAATAATGCTTCTGTTTCGAATTTTTTGACTCTAAGAAATTAAACTATAAAATTTAGAACAATTAATTCTCTGAAGTTTTTAACTTGGCTTTACCATGTTTTTAAGTCCCACCGTGAGGCGGGACAGTTCCAAAATTTGTACCACATTTTACTGTGGAAAGTATTTTGTTTCGAATTTTTACAATTAATTTCAAAATGCCAAAAATTTGGACCAATTTTGAAAAGAAATAGTGCACAAGGACAGATGGGGTGCGATCCTTTCAAAAAATTACTCTTTTCGTCTAACCATCCCTCCCTTTTTGTGCACTATTTCGTTTTAAAAATTGGGAACATTTTTTTGTTTGTTTTTTTGAAACTAAAATGTAAAGAATTTAATAAAATTATTTTTGATTTAAATAATGCTTCTGTTTCGAATCTTTTGACTCTAAGAAATTAAACTATAAAATTTAGAACAATTAATTCTCTGAAGTTTTTAACTTGGCTTTACCATGTTTTTAAGTCCCACCGTGAGGCGGGACAGTTCCAAAATTTGTACCACATTTTACTGTGGAAAGTCCAAGTACCTTAATTGGACAATTAATTGCCAACGAACACAGTCGCCTTTGGCCTCTTATGGAGCAGAAAAGGGGAAATATCAGATGGGGTGCGATCCTTTCAAAAAATTACTCTTTTCGTCTAACCATCCCTCCCTTTTTGTGCACTATTTCGTTTTAAAAATTGGGAACATTTTTTTGTTTGTTTTTTTGAAACTAAAATGTAAAGAATTTAATAAAATTATTTTTGATTTAAATAATGCTTCTGTTTCGAATCTTTTGACTCTAAGAAATTAAACTATAAAATTTAGAACAATTAATTCTCTGAAGTTTTTAACTTGGCTTTACCATGTTTTTAAGTCCCACCGTGAGGCGGGACAGTTCCAAAATTTGTACCACATTTTACTGTGGAAAGTCCAAGTACCTTAATTGGACAATTAATTGCCAACGAACACAGTCGCCTTTGGCCTCTTATGGAGCAGAAAAGGGGAAATATCAGATGGGGTGCGATCCTTTCAAAAAATTACTCTTTTCGTCTAACCATCCCTCCCTTTTTGTGCACTATTTCTGTTAGAAAATTTTTTGTCAGCGTCAACAGTTGCCTTTATTGTTTTACAGTTTTAAAAACCAATCATTCCAGTTCAGTGCCTCTTCCCTCCTTTGTTCAATATTTCTTCATGACTTCAATCAATGTGCTAATTTCATCTATCAATTAAGGTTGCAATTTTTTAAATGCCAAAAAAAGCAAAATATGCGAAAAGTGAGTGGCGCGACTCCGACTTTGTTTCATTTTGGGAACACTACGCAAAGGTGCAAGAATGGGTGCACATTGAGAGCGAATGTCGTCAAAATGCCATGGATGACTGGGAGTGGCGTCGGGCCGAGAAACAAGTCGGGAATTACGAGCAGAAAATGCAATTTAAGTAGGGCTCGACCTGGACCTGGATCCAGGCCTGGATTTTTCCTGGATCCAGGTCCCGGTCATTTTTTGACAACCTGGATTTTTCCTGGACCTGGATTTTCCTGGATTTTTGTCCAGGAAATCCAGGTCAAATGTGAAAAAAAATCCAGGTCCAGGCAAAACACGAAAAACCTGGATTTTCCTGGACAAAATTTAGAATTTATTATTTCAAGTGACCGATGTTTTTTTCACGTTTTCAAAAAATGATTAAATAGATTCAAAACTCATTATTATTATAAATTAGATATTTTTAGATGTTCCCAAGCAATTAATTGATTTTTTCAAACATTTGTTTGGTTTTTAAAACAAATTTCAAAAAATCCAGGTCCAGGCCTGGATCCAGGTCCCGAGGAGCCTGGATTTTTCCTGGACCTGGATTTTCCTGGATTTTTGTCCAGGAAATCCAGGTCCAGGCTTTTTCAAAATGTCGAGCTCTTAATTTAAGCCCTTTTTAGTCTTCAGTCCCATGGTCCGAATTACGTGTATTACCTGTCTTTTAGAAAAACAAACAAATTAATTAGCAAATGTTTTGTGTTTCATTAAACAATTGCAGTGCATTTCCCTGCTGTCCCTTGCTGCTGCTCACCTCGGCAGCGAACTTGACACCGCCGCGGACGAAAGTGCCAATTCCACCGACGACGGCGGCCCAAAAAATGGCAACCGAATGCCAAAGAGAGGGGCGGACAGCCACGGCCAGGAGGAGGACGACCAGCACCAAACTTTGCAAGGTTTTTTGTTTGCTTGCTTATCATTTAAATCGTCTTGGTGCGTAGTTTGAGACTCTAACGAATTTTTGCTTTGAATTCGGTTTTTTTGTTTGGTGAAAAATTTTGCCGGCCCATTCCATTACTTGACAGTTCGGTACTCTTGCAGTTTACGGGATACTTTTAACATACATTTTAGTAATTTTTTTTAGGTTTTAGAAATTAGTGAAAAATAATTTTCAAGGGGTTTTCGAGGTCGCTGATCATGAATGCAGCAATCCATTTTTGCCAATTCCGTACCCCTGACCCGAATTTGAACAAATTCGAAATTTTCGAATTCAGAATTAGCCAAATTTTCTTTGAATGCAGCTGAAACTGCCTTTTAATTGCGGAAAAAATGCATGAATTATAATACCACTGTGATGAAATTGGACGGACTCAAAAAAAAAACTTAGGTGCTCCTATTCGAAGCAATGCAAAAAATGGGAAAACATTTCTCTGCTTCAGACGCTGCTCCACTGAACGAATTGGACGCCTCCGCCGTTTATTTGCCGTCGTTGGCCAAGCGCAAAAAATGCCACAAAAAGGCGAAACAACGGCAGGAGCAAAAATGGCCAAGGAAAACGAATTGGAATCAGCAGCAAATGGAGGACAATGAGCAGGGGGAGGAGGAAAATGAAGACGGAAACGAGTCGATGGACGAACAAATGAAGGCATTCCGAAAGACCACGTTGGACCATCGCAAACAATGTCCGTTTTTGAGGGACATGGGATTTTCTTGGCCATCCCTCTAATTTCGACCTTGGCATTTTTAAATTCCATTCGTTTTTGAGGGGCAAGGATTTTCTTGGCCATCCCTCTAATATTGGACCTTGGCATTTTTAAATTCCATCCGTTTTTGAGGGACATGGGATTTTCTTGGCCATCCCTCTAATTTCGACCTTGGCATTTTTAAATTCCATCCGTTTTTGAGGGGTAAGGATTTTCTTGGCCATCCCTCTTTGGACCTTGGCATTTTTAAATTCCAATCGGTTAATCCGCCGTCCCCCCTCATTTTTTTTGGTAAAATTAACCATATTTTTGATCAAAGAAAACAACTAACGGGAATATCGGTTCTTCGTTACCGTGGGAAATTTTGTCGATGGAATTTTAAATTCATTCTTATAGACTTCGATTGGTTTCTTTTTTCGAATTTGATAGAGTCTCCGATTGGAATCACAAAAAATTGTTTGGTTTTTGTAATTATTTGGTTCGTCTAAAATTTGTTGCACCTGGGGGGTTTGGTTGGTGTCACCGGTTGTAAAAATTATGACCATTTCTGCCAAATTCCTTGCCAATTTGTTACCGATTTTAGTTTTTTAATTTTAAAATTTCATTTTACAGGGGAGCAGAAAAAACGTGAGGAGCAGCAAAAGGCGAAGCAACGACAGGGGCACCGAAAGGACGAAGAAGAATATTTTGATGCATCGAAAAGTAAATTTTAATTGATTTTTTAAAGAAATTTTATAGAGACCGTAAAAATTTACGGTTTTTTATTATTCTTACAATTAGTAAAATCTGGCAATTCACAAAAAATGCAAATTTTTTGTATTTTTTACGAAAAATTCTAATTTATCCCCAGTTTATTTTCCATATTTTCAGTGAGTTTCAAGGCGGCCCATCTACAGCAAACTGTTGCTGCAGTGCGCAATTCGCTTGTTGGCGGCTGTGGCACCGCCGCGGGGAGTGTCAATGCCATCGATAGCGCCGGCACCGCAAATTCATCCGCCGCTGTCGCGTCCGCCGGGGGCAGCGACGATTTGTCCACCCGAGCGCGCGAGTACCGACGCCAGGGTTTGTACGGCGAGGCGGGCGTGACCAGACTGGGCCCGTTGGAGAGCGAATTGCGTGCCTATTTCGATGTGCACTTTGCCAAGTACATGCCGGACACATGGCCCAACATTCCGCTGCGTTTCTGAACCGCAAATGCCAATGTTGTGCGACCATTTGATTAATTGATGATTTGGTCCGGTGACATTTTGCCGGATTGTGTGAGTGTTCTGCTCACAATTCAACCCCCACCCCACCAATTTGTTGCTGTTGTTCTCACTTCTGTTCTTGGCATTCATTTTTTGTGTAGTAAATTTGCAATTTTTAATAATTTATGTCGTTTGTTTTATTAAACTAATCGATGGATTTGGTTTTTGTCAAAGTTTTGTTGCCATGCGCACAAGATTTTTAAATTTTACATTGATTTTTGATGATTGATTCGTTATTTTCTAATCAAATTTAATAGTAGCAAAAAATGCCCCCTATTCCCGAAATTTTTTTTGAAAAAGCGCGCCGAAAAAACTGCTTTTGAAAGGCGAAAAAGTAGACGACGAGAGTAATTTTTTGAAAGGATCGCACCCCATCGAATATTTCCTTCTTTCTTTTTCATAACTGTCCTAAATGTGCTGCTTCATTGGCTCTTCTGTATTCCAAGGAAAATGTTATGTTCTTGGAAATTGAGGAGATAATCAATGATTGGACGCATAAATTGTACAAGACCCAGAGAATTTGCGGATTTGTTTTTCTGGGAGTAGACTTCGTGCTGGGGGGGGGGGGTTTAGATTTTTGCCGGGTTTACCACTAATTACAAATTTGCCCAATTCAAATATATTATTTTGTTCCACCTTTTCTGTCCAGATCCCAAATCGCATCCCCTCGTGGGCCAAACGCTGACCATTGGCCACCATTCGTACGCGGTCCGTTCCCTGCTGGCGGAGGGCGGCTACGCGTTGGTGTTCGCGGTGGAAGCGCTGAAAAATGGTATAATTTAGGGCATCGTGTGGGGTTGGCCACCCATTTTCATGCTCTCATCCACCCAAATTCGGATGTTTGGCAAAGCATGAATCGAGACGCGTCATGGCCGAGAGAATTCTCAACGATTTTTTTTTTTTGCGATTCGTCCATCCGACAGTCATTTTATTCGATCATAGTGAAATGGTCTTTTTTATTTGAAATTTTCTTAGAATTTTTTTGAATTCTTTCCAAAATCGCATTTCATTGCACAGATCGGTCCCACCACCCCAGCAATGAATGCGGCGGCGGCGCTGGCGGTGGCCAAGGTAGTGCCGTCCCCTACGGTGGTCCTACATTTGTGTTCTCTTTTCCATTCGCTCTTTTTTGGTGTCATCATTTTTGTCAAATGATGCTTTAAAAATCTTTGTGACATTCGTTTGATTTTTTTTTAATTTGAAAATGTCCTTCGTCTTACATCGGAAGCCTTTTTCGGAATTTCCTTTTGAAACTCAACGCAATTTTTAGAAATTTCCCAGGCAATTAATAAAGAACACTCAATGCTATCAAATGAATAGAATTCATACAATTCGGGCTACTATGAAAGGCAGAGCAGGACGTTTTCCCCCGTTTTATAAAATTTGAAAAAAATGAATATTTTTCAGCGGTTTTTTTGGAAAAATTCATAAAAAAATTTTAGGAATTTTCTTATAAAAATTGTTTTTAAATTCTTTTTTTTTATTAAAAAAATTTTGGGGCGAAACGACGCGTGGGGAGGGGGGGGGGGTAAATGAAGTGCACCCATGAAAGACGAAAGAGATTATACCGCAAACGCAAAAACCGGGTCGGGACCCATCCACGGTGCACCCCAAAACTCAGCCGCCGAAACTCAGCCGAGACATAATTCAGCCGTGAATAAATTTTAAAAGATTTTCAAACTTAGAAATTTTTTAAAAAAAAAATCTTAGAAAAATTTTTCTTAGAAAATTCTATGAGAAAAACAAATTTTTTAAAGAATTTTCAGCGATTTTTTGAAAAATTTTTGAAATTTCTTAGAATTAGTCATTAAATTTTGAAAAAATCGCCTGAAAATTTTTTGTAATTTTTTTTCATAGAATTTTCTAAGAAAAATTTTTCTAAGATTTTCTAGGTTTGAAAATTTTTAAAAAATTTATTCACGGCTGAATTATGATGGGTGTGGCACGGCACCAGGGGCGTATCTAAAAAAAATTTAGGGGGGGGGGTACTCGGCCTGAAGACCTTTTTTTGCTTAAAAAAACTTTTTTCCCGCTTCTGGGTAAAAACTCCACTTTTTCACTAAAAATGATCCAGTTTTGGCCGTTTTACGGCAAAAAAAACTTGTAAAAATAGTGGTGCACGGCACAAATTTGGGGCGGGGATGTGGGAAACTTTGGCATTTGAGCCGGGAATTAATTGGAAAATTTTATTATTGGACCATTGAAATAAAAAAATCAAATTTTATATAAATTTCATTTTTGAGGCTTGCAAAATTTTGTACGCCACTGCCCAAGCGATCAATCACATGCACGACCGAAACCCACCGATCACCCACCGGGACATCAAAGTGAATTCCTATCCATTCATCGTAATTTAAAATCTGAAAATTGAAAATGAATTTTTATGGTTCGGGTCAGTGTTTTTTACTAGATGGTGCTGGACATGCACAAGGACATCATGTATGCTACTAACCCACTCATCGCGGGAGATCTCCGACTAACGGAAATCGATGTGGGCGACCATTCCGGCGCCTCCGCTGAAGAAGTCCCGGCAAAAATGGCGGAATTCGTCGCGTGGTTCAACTCACACGAGAACACTACTGACATCATTACACTAACAGCGGAGACGCATTACCGCCTAGTAATGCAATTTACTTATTATATTAGCAGTAATTTTAAAAAGCAAAATATGTAATTAAAAGCCAAAATTCTTGTTCTGAAAAGTCAATTTAGTGAAATTCATATACACACAAAATTATTAACTGTTCAAACAATGCATAATACATCGGAAAATGTTGTTTTATTGTCCCCTTTGCTCACCCAATCAATATTTAGACTTACATCCATCCTTTTTACGACGGCAACGGGCGCTGTTGTCGTTTCTTATCGAATTTTGTATTGGCCCGAAAAGGATTTAATCCTGTACTTTTTGACAAAGAAATGCGCAAGGAATATAATGCCGCCCTCTCATATGCTAACAAAACCGGAGGCCCCGGCGCCCGCACGTTGGCTGGCAAATTTAAAAGAACATTTTGCCAAATTCTGTCGCATATTTAAAAAATAATGTATTCTGTATGAGTTCTCAACAAACTTTTATCATATTATTCTAATGTAATTTCATATGTTCCTCCCCCCCCTCCTTCATAAATATAATTTAATGTATAATTGTAATTAATCCCTCCTACATTTTTATTTGTAATTTTATACCAGATCCATCTTTCATAATTTGCTAATTTATCGTCGTTTTGTCTAATTATTTCATATAAATATTGTTATTTATTATATATCATACGATTTTTGTGTGCCAATTTTGAAAAGAAATAGTGCACAAGGATGGGAGGGGTAGACAAAAAGAGAACTTTTTAGGAAGGGACGCACCCCATCTGATATTCCACCTTTTCTGTTCCATAAGGGCCAAAGGCGACTGTCGTCGTTGACAAGAAATTGTCCATTTAAGGTACTTGGACTTTCCGCAGAAAAATGTGGTACAAAATTTTGGAACTGTTCCGCCTCACGGTGGGACTTAAAAGCATGGTGAATTGAATTACATTTTCCTTCCATTTAACAGGCAAGACAAAATCAATATCCATTATAGCAGTTTTGTTTTCACTTTTTGTGCTAATTAAAATGCAACATTCCGTCAGTTCATTTTGAAAAATCACTGGATAATTAACAAAATTCATTCGAAATTAAAGTAATTTTTTTAGCAGAAACTCATCAATCAGTGGACAACGAAAAACTTTGGGCCTTTGATTGATGGAAGAGAAAAATGTGCTCTAAATGCTCTTTAAATTATCATTTTTCATTAATAATTTGAGCGAAATGATCCACGGGAGAGTGATTGTGCCGAAAAGAATTCAGAAAATCTGTATTTTTTCGTAGTTTCGATATCATAAAATTTTAGGTTTATAATAAAATCAACAAATTTTATTCGGAATTTTTGCTGATTTCTCTTCGATTTTCAACCCTTTTTGATTCTTCTCAAAATGATTACTCTATTCACATGTTAAATCAATGGTCAAAGTGACATTGTCCTCGTCTTTGTTGTAAAATCCTTTGCTCGAGTCCATCAATTCCTTAATTTGCCATTTCAAAAATAAAATAAAATTTAATTAATAAATTAATTGCACCGCTACTCACCAGGGATGGGCCGAGGTTTCGCTTTTCGCCTTTCGCATTTTTTGGCGTTTCGCATTTCGCTTTTTGGCGCGAAAAGCGACTTTTACACCCCTAAGAATTGGATTAAATTCCCATAAAATTTTTCAAAATTTTACCTATAAATTGGTAATTTTCAGTGAAAACCTGTTTATAAATGATCAAAATTTCCAATTTTTTTTCCCCGGCGGCGCCTATCGGCACCGCCGCGCCCCCAAAACTCCTATTTTTTCTTAGAAAATGGCCCAAAATCGCAAAATTTGGTAATTTGATGAAAAACTGTTCTCAGCGGCGCGCCAAAACTCTTATTTCTCATTAGAAAAATGATACAAAAATCACAAAATTTGATGATTTTTTGGTAAAAAAAGCGCGCCTCAAAAAAGCGTTTTATTGATTTTTAAATTTGGAATAAAATTTTAAAAAATGATTTTTGCTTTATGATTTTAACTATTAAAAAGTTGTAGAAAAAATTTCGCATTTTCGCATATTTTGGGTTTCGCATTTCGCTTTTTTTTCATTTCGCATTTTTCAGTTTCGCAAATTTCGCTTTTCGCATTTCGCTTTTTATTTTTCAATTTGGCCCATCCCTGCTACTCACCTCAAAAGAAATAAAATCAAGACCCCAAGACGTCGCTTTATTGTTAAAAATAAATATTTCATCGAATTCTCATAAAATCCACTCTATCCCTTTGGCTGTGACAATTTAATTTCTTTTGCGGTGAGTGGCAATTCATTTAATTAATTAATTGCCTTTTACTTTTTAAATGGCAAATTAAGGAATTGATGGAGCCGAGCAAAGGCTTATACACAAAGAAGAGGACAAAGTCAGCTTGGCCATTGATTTAATTTGTGAATAGAGCAAACATTTCGAGAAGAATTTAAAAGCGTTGAAAAGGAAAAAGAAAAATAAACAGGAATAATTTCAAAGGACTCAAAATTTTCTGGATTTATTTATACAAAACCCTAAAGTATTCATTATTTGTATTTCAAATTTTTTCGCTTAATCCTGATGTTAAGCGAAAATTGGAATCAGAAAATCATTAAATATTTCGGGTTGCGAATAGTTTTTTCAGTTACATGTCATATTTTCATTAAACAATTTATAAAATGAATGGAAATATTTTTCTGCCTTTCGAATTCTTCATGGATGTGACTTATTACACCAAATAGTCTTTTCCTTTCACAGAAATTCTTGAAAAATATCATTAAAAATTTTGGTTAATCAAATATTTGAAGTCGAAGGCGATATCAATTAGAAATAGAGAGTATAATCCAAAAATAAAAAGATAGACTAACTTTTAAATAATGAGTAAAGTGCTCATTTTGCAGCATATTCTTAAATTTTTTGCTAACTTGTGGTGACGGAAAATGTTATGCTAATTAAGATAAGATTTGTTAACACATTTTTCAGAAAAAGGTCAAATTTTGAAAATTATTCGAATTTTAGGGGCTGGTGGCATTTGTATTAGAAAAAAAAAGAAATTAATTCAATTCAAATTCATTACTTATTGGTAATTAATCGGAATTTTTGCATGTCATCGAATCAGAAAAGGACCACCACCAAAAATTTATAAAATTTTATTTGTTAGAAAATTGAGAATAGATCAAAAAATGCATTGAAAATATTATGGAATACAAATGTATAAATGACTGAAGTGACTACTGGTTGGATCAGCAGGGCAATTTCTTTTCATTATTTAATTTTTAAAAATTTATTTTTCTGATATATTACAAACAATCAAATGTTCAAAGTAGCCACCATGGTCTGAGATATATGTGTCCAAACGCTTTCAAAAATTCATCGACCAAGCGGAAATGTTAAGTCGATTCAAATCAGGGCTGGGTAATTAATGATTACGGATTTTTGGGATTATTCCGTAATTTTGATCCGTAACTGGCTTTTTTAGATTATTTTTCGAGATGATTTCTTGTAAGATTATTTAAATAAAAAATGAATTTTTTCTATTTTTATTAAAAGGCTACCCATATTTCGATATCATCTGACTTATTCTTGGTAAATTGTAGTATTTTTAACATACATAAAAATTTTTTATTATTCTTTTTTGGAAAAAATTCTCAAAAATGGCGATTTTTAGCCTATCGGCCCACCGACTCCCAAAAATTTTAGACCCCAAATGCTGATTTTGCCGGCCAAATGCAAATTTTGAAAATTTTCAGTTGGGAGCCCTGTGTATACCTTTCGCGTTATATGTAGCACAGCCTTCTCTAATTTGTAAAGCTGCACGCACATCCATATTGTTCATTCCATGCACATATTTTTACTAGCGAAAAACTAATCTGTTGAAAATGAGTGAATTAATTTATTAAAATTGGTACTCAAGAATGAGAATCTGCTAAATCATCTCCAATATTTATTCATAAATCAGGTTTTTGTAAAAATTTTAAAAAATGTCCACGAGATGACAATTCAGTGACGAGATCAGAACAATATGACAAAACCTTTTGCTTGTGTCCATCAATTCCTTAATTGCCCATAATTGGGTCAATTAAGGGAAAGTTTAATTGTCACTCACCGCAAAGGAAATGAAATTTTCATATCCCCAGCCGGAGTTTGCTTTGCTGCTAAAAGTTCTTTCTTTGCTGAATTCTCTCCAATAATCCTCCATGCCGCTCTTTTGCGAGACAATTCTAAAAGTTGCCGAACATTTGCATTCCCAATGTTTTTCTAACAAATTAAACAATCAGAAATATAATATTTGAACATTTTAAAAGTTTTTTGAATAAATTTGTAAAAATGAGGCTTTTTGACCCAAAATGAGGCTTTTTTGCTTGCCAAATGAGGCTTTTGAAAATTTTCATCTGCGACCCCTAAATAAAGTTCGGAGTCAGGAATTGGATTTGGGGGGGTGGGCATAGGTTTTCGAACTCATCAACCGAGCGGTAGTGGCAACCTTCCCTCGGCATTCGATCTTCAGTTCCTTCTCCCTTCCCCAAGCCCTTTCCTCAATTCTCCCCATCGGCGCATCCTCTCGGCCCAACACCTCTTCCCTCAATTTATCATGCCACAAGTTAGCAAAAAATTTAAGAATATGCTGCAAAATGAGCACTTTACTCATTATACGCTCTAATGGGACGCAAATCGGATCGGCATTTTTCTTATCAGCAGGCGTTACTTTTGCTGAGGAATTGGAAATTTCGAGGATTTGGTAAGGCCCAAAAATATTCCACTTTAATTTCTTATGTGTTGACCGTTTATTAGCGCCCGGAAAAATAACCATAACGCGTTCGCCTTTTTGGTACTTCTGCAGTCACTTTTGGCTGTGAATTAAACCATTTCTCCATTCGTTCTCTTGCTTTGTCCGAATTACTTTTTGCATTTTCCAAAATTTTAAGCAAATTTTCACGAAAGAGCTGCAGATAACTCTCTTCATCGATTGTGTATGACGGGTTTACCGTAAATTCATATTATTTGATGACGGAAAATTTACTGGCCAACCAAAAAGTAAATTGTAAGGCGAAAATCCGGTGGTTTCTGAGGGAGTGATGTTAAAAGCAAATGTGACAAAAGGCAGCCGGTCATCCCAGGACCAGTTTGAATCAGTGGATCTTTTAAGCATATTTAAAATTGTTTGATTGGCACGTTCGGCTTGTCCATTGGCATTTGGGTCGTACCCTGCCGTTGTACTCTTTTCAACTCCAAGAATTTGGCTGATCTCTTCCATTGTTTTATTCACAAAGATAAAATGTCCATGCATATTAGCTCAAAAGGTTCCGTTGTGATCACTGGCCTTAATTCTGGCAGATTTGCCCTTGGATTTCGTGTGTGCGGCAGATCCGACATTTTAACACCGATTTACACAATCCGTCCGCATATTTGGCCAAAAATATTTTTCTGCTAACTGCCCAAAAATCTTTTTTCCGCTTAAATGTCCCGCACATTTGCCTTCGTGCCTTTCTTCGATCAGTTTATTTCGGAATTTTTTTGGCACGAAAAACCGAAGATTACCGTAATTCGAATCATGGAAATACAGTAATCCCTCAATAAGTGTGAATTTATGAATGGTGTCCAAAATTCGCTGACATTCCCGTTTATCTTCTGGCAATTTCCTTTTTTCTAGGAATTCGTAAAGGTGACCGAGCTCGCTTTCCATAGTTGCTTTGACCCACTCAATCATTTCCGTTTTTGGCACAAAGGCATTTATATTTTCATCAACATGTTCAACTCTAAAAATTTTCTCCGCCAATTCCCGTGGTTTTAGTGCGCCAGAACGTGAAAGAACGTCCGCAATTATGTTTGCCTTTCCTGGGTAGAACGGCTGAAATCCCTGTTTTCATGCGTCTGTCATTATAATAAATTTTCTCAATGGATTAATAGTCAGTATTTTGCTGAATGAACAAAAGAGAATTAATTTCAAATTATATCCCTTCTTTTCTCCCCTCTTATTTGTTAGGTCATAATTTTGCCGTAATTTTATTGTTCCATCATGCCCATAACAGAAGTTAATCATCATCAGCAGCAATTTTCAATTCAATTCTCAAGTTTTATATTACGAATTTTTTGCTTTATGCATTTTGTGTCCCTTTTTTTAGCAATTTTATTTTTGTAAAATTTCGCTTTTTTAGTAGCAGGGGGAAGAAACTTGAATTTTTTAAATCTTTTCTTAAATTAGGGCAAATAGGGGCAAGCAAATTTGGAAAAATCGGAATCGAACCTCAAATCTAAATATTTTGTCCATATTTTGACTTTCCTCTATTAGAATGGCCTTCACCAGCTAAATTGGCCTTATGACCCCCTAGTTTTTGAGTCAACTCTTTTTAATGACGAAAAAACCAATTTTTAACGGGAGCGGGATTTTTACGGGATTCCCGTTCGGGACTCCCGTCCCGGTAAATTTTCAACTCCCGATCCCGCTCCCGACTCCCGGAAATTTTACCCAAAAAACGGGAGCCTTCACCAGCTAAATTGGCCTTATGACCCCCTAGTTTTTGAGTCAACTCTTTTTAATGACGAAAATTCCAATTTTTGCCATGATTGGAGCAATAATACAATGTTGCTTTTTTATACCCTAATTAAGTTAGAAGACATAGTAATTAAAATGTCAAAGCCGGTGTTAAATTGGATTAAGCAGATGCTGAGCACGGGTGAGTACGCGGATATGCACTTTTTGGTGGGGGACGGAGATGAAAAAGAGGCGAGATTTGAAAATAAATAGTTTTTTTAATTTTTTATAAAAAATTATATAATTTTTACTTTAAACCTTTTTAAGGTTATCCGAGCCCATAAATTGGTTTTGAAGTTGGCCTCCGACGTGTTTGAGGCAATGTTCCGTTTTGACTCACGGAATGAAAATTCAGGAAAATGTGATAAAACAAGGAAATAGAAAATAAATAAACACAGCGGCCCAATTTTGGGCTCCAAGTACAATTATGCTGGATTTTTCGTCTTAGTGGTCTGTGAGTTAGTCACCAAAAGGGGGGGTCTCAGGTTCAAGTCCTCCTTATGTTGTGTGTTAATTTCAATTTCTTCTTTTAAAGAAGAAGGCAGAATTATTTTTTCATTAATAAAAGTTTTCGTGTCAATAAAAAATCATATTCAAAAAGCGTTGGTTACGTACAACATCGACAATTTTATGAATTTTTTTTAGCTTTAACTTAGTGAATACTAGAGCAGGGATGGGATCGCCCAATGTCGGTTTCCAAGGACGGGTATGCCGATTTGCAAGGACATAGTGGGGAAAATTCATGAAATCCAAGGACATTTAAAATTTTTATTTTATGCAATGAAAAATGGTTAAAATTTATTCAAATGGCTTGTATTTTTCACCGGAATGAATTTTTTCCAATTTTTTTGTTTTCACTACGGTGGGTCGGGACCGGGTCTGGGCGAGAATTACCGGTCACGGTTTTTCCCAAAATTCCCGGTCCCGTACCACTCTAGTTTTCACTGATCATTTTCCTAATTTGCGACTCCTTTTTTTCTGCTTTAAAAACGCTTTTTTTGCGGCGCGCTTTTTCCAAAAATTTTGTGGAACAGGGGGGGGGGGGGGTCCGGCGGCGCCTATCGGCGCCGCCGGGAAAAATTTGTAATTTTTAATGCGATTTGTTTACAGGTTTTTGTCCAAAAATGACCAAAATTTGCGACTTTGGGCTAATTTTTTAAGAAAAAAGTGACTTTATGCAATAAAATTTCAAAAAATTCTCAATCATGAGAAAAAAATTACATTTTATTCACGAAAGATTCCTAATACCATATTAATAATCTTATATAATAAAGTTGAGTGTTTGTGCTATGTATGTATGTAACATTGTTTGAATGTGGCGTTTTGTATTTGCTGTGAGGAGAGATTGAAAAGAAAAAGAGATGAAAAGAAATAGTTTTGAAAAAGAAGAAGGTAAAAGAAATAGTATAGGAAAAGAAAAAAGCAAAAGAAATAGTTAAAGCAAAAAGATTTCTCTTGGAATGCCGGAGATTTGAGTCCCAGAGATTGAAATGCTGGTGGGTTGAGTTCCAGAGATTGGAATGTCATTGAAAGTTGGTGGGTTGAGGCCCAATGTTTAGAATGCCGGAGATTTGAGTCCATTGTTTGGAATGCCGGATCCCAGAGATTGGAGAAAAAGCCCAGTCTACCATTCATGGCATAATTTTTAACAAATTGAACTCACTTCGGATAAAATTTCGTAAATTAATTCAATTTTTCATGAGTATTCTGTAATTTTAATGCTATTTGTTAACAGATTTTGTCTAAAAAATGACCAAATTTAGAGCTTTTGGGCTATTTTAAAAAAAAAGTTTTTTGGGGCCGGCGGAGCCGATAAGCGCCGCCGGGCGAATTTTGAAATTTAGGCTCTATTTTTTAACAGATAATAACCAAAAAAAAAAAAGATTTTCGTATAATTTTTGTTTTCTTTGGTATTTTGCAAAAATATCTTAATATATTCATTTTCATGATTTACTCATGAAAAATTGAATTAATTTACGAAATTTTATCCGAAGTGAGTTCAATTTGTTAATAAATTATGCCATGAATGGTCAATTTTTATTAAAAATGACCTATTTTTGCAATTTTGAGCCAGTTTTTTAAGAAAATTAAGGATTTTAAGGGTCCGGCGATGCCGATAGGCACCGCCGGGAAAATTTTTTTTTGAGATTTTGGCTATATATTTAACAGATTTTCAATCAAAAATTATTAATTTTACCAAAAAACTCAATTCTTACCAGTGCATTTTTACTCCCGTTTTTTGGGTAAAATTTCCGGGAGTCGGGAGCGGGATCGGGAGTTGAAAATTTACCGGGACGGGAGTCCCGAACGGGAATCCCGTAAAAATCCCGCTCCCGTTAAAAATCCCGTTCACCAAAAAAAGCGGGAGTCGGGAGCGGGACTCCCGTAAAATCCCGCGGGAGTCCCGATCCCGCCGGTCTCTAATTATTTATATGCTTAAATAATCAAATATTCTTTCGTAAATTTGAAATAAGAATTTTTATTGCTTTCCCACCTCCAAGTCGAAAAGGCGAGCCTGGGCATAAGCCAAGAAAACATTGCGCAATTCAGAGAAAGGGAATTTGCAAAGATGGACGGACCAAATCAGGGATATTGTACTTTTTTGCTAATTAGAAATTCAAGAATTAATAAATTTTATTTAAAAATAGGCTAATTAAAATTAATATTTATTCTTATATATTTAATTCTTTTAAAATAAATCCACCGGCGTAAAGCACTGCCATGGCATTGTCTCCATTCAATTCACTTAAATCTTCCGTGTAAGCAGAGAGTTTTACACAGCGGCCCAATTTTGGGCTCTCAGTGCAAATAGGTTTATTATTTATTTAGTAATCATAACGCCAAAACTTTGCAAAACTTAAAATTTTTTTGGGATTTTCCCTTGTAAAAATAGAAGAGCCGATCTAGAGTTAAAAACTACACAGCTAAAAACTAAACTGTGATTCGATAGAGGGGGTCAAACTTTGGGCCTATGCAAAATTTGAAGAAAATTTGAACATGGGGAAAAATTTTTCAACTAGGTGAAGTTTTCAATAATTTTAATTCTTTTTTAGCCAAGTCCACAATTTAAGGCCAAACCAAATAAAATTTACAATATTCTCCAGAATTTTCCCTTCAAAATGAGCATAAAATGGTTTTATTTGCTCTAGTACAGGGATGGGATCCGTCCTTGAATGGCAAGGACGTCCTTGAAATTGGGCCCTCTTTCTTGAAAATAAAAAATGTCCTTGGATGCAAGGACGTCCTTGAAAATGAGCATTTGGAAAAGTGGAAAAAATAATCAAAGTTCATTTGGTAAATTTTTGAATTTATAACATATTTGGATATTAAATTTTGGCATTATGTCAATTTTTTGCTCATAGTTGAGAATTATTATTTTTTGAAATAGCGGGGTCAGCGCCTTCGGCGCATCTCCCGCTAGGCAGTACGATTGTGTTATAGAATTAAGAATGATATAATAGACTGGGCTTTTTCTCCAATCTCTGGGATCCGGCATTCCAAACAATGGACTCAAATCTCCGGCATTCTAAACATTGGGCCTCAACCCACCAACTTTCAATGACATTCCAATCTCTGGAACTCAACCCACCAGCATTTCAATCTCTGGGACTCAAATCTCCGGCATTCCAAGAGAAATCTTTTTGCTTTAACTATTTCTTTTGCTTTTTTCTTTTCCTATACTATTTCTTTTACCTTCTTCTTTTTCAAAACTATTTCTTTTCATCTCTTTTTCTTTTCAATCTCTCCTCACAGCAAATACAAAACGCCACATTCAAACAATGTTACATACATACATAGCACAAACACTCAACTTTATTATATAAGATTATTAATATGGTATTAGGAATCTTTCGTGAATAAAATGTAATTTTTTTCTCATGATTGAGAATTTTTTGAAATTTTATTGCATAATTTTTTCTTAAAAAATTAGCCCAAAGTCGCAAATTTTGGTCATTTTTGGACAAAAACCTGTAAGCATGAGAAGCACAATTTTAAATCGAAAAAGAAAGAATTTGTATATATTTTACAATTAAATTTCAAAAAAAGCAAAAAAATTTGGACCAATTTTGAAAAGAAAGAATTTCGTATATTTAAAGCAGAAAAAAAGGAGTCGCAAATTAGGAAAATGATCAGTGAAAACTAGAGTGGTACGGGACCGGGAATTTTGGGGAAAACCGTGACCGGTAATTCTCGCCCAGGCCCGGTCCCGACCCACCGTAGTGAAAACAAAAAAATTGGAAAAAATTCATTCCGGTGAAAAATACAAGCCATTTGAATAAATTTTAACCATTTTTCATTGCATAAAATAAAAATTTTAAATGTCCTTGGATTTCATGAATTTTCCCCACTATGTCCTTGCAAATCGGCATACCCGTCCTTGGAAACCGACATTGGGCGATCCCATCCCTGCTCTAGTATTCACTAAGTTAAAGCTAAAAAAAATTCATAAAATTGTCGATGTTGTACGTAACCAACGCTTTTTGAATATGATTTTTTATTGACACGAAAACTTTTATTAATGAAAAAATAATTCTGTCTTTTTCATAACTGTCCTAAATGTGCTGCTTCATTTGCTCTTCTGTAGTCCTTAAGGTACTTGGACTTTCCACATAAAAATGTGGTACAAAATTTTGGAACTGTCCCGCCTCAGGGTGGGACTTAAAAGCACAAAATTGGGCCGCTGTGTTTATTTATTTTCTATTTCCTTGTTTTATCACCGTTTCCTGAATTTTCATTCCGTGAGTCAAAACGGAACATTGCCTCAAACACGTCGGAGGCCAACTTCAAAACCAATTTATGGGCTCGGATAACCTTAAAAAGGTTTAAAGTAAAAATTATATAATTTTTTATAAAAAATTAAAAAAACTATTTATTTTCAAATCTCGCCTCTTTTTCATCTCCGTCACCCACCAAAAAGTGCATATCCGCGTACTCACCCGTGCTCAGCATCTGCTTAATCCAATTTAACACCGGCTTTGACATTTTAATTACTATGTCTTCTAACTTAATTAGGGTATAAAAAAGCAACATTGTATTATTGCTCCAATCATGGCAAAAATTGGAATTTTCGTCATTAAAAAGAGTTGACTCAAAAACTAGGGGGTCATAAGGCCAATTTAGCTGGTGAAGGCTCCCGTTTTTCGAATTAGTACACAAAAAGCGAGGGAGGGTAGACGACGAGAGTAATTTTTTGAAAGGATCGCACCCCATCGAATATTTCCTTCTTTCTTTTTCATAACTGTCCTAAATGTGCTGCTTCATTGGCTCTTCTGTAGTCCTTAAGGTACTTGGACTTTCCACATAAAAATGTGGTAGGCCATTCTAATAGAGGAAAGTCAAAATATGGACAAAATATTTAGATTTGAGGTTCGATTCCGATTTTTCCAAATTTGCTTGCCCCTATTTGCCCTAATTTAAGAAAAGATTTAAAAAATTCAAGTTTCTTCCCCCTGCTACTAAAAAAGCGAAATTTTACAAAAATAAAATTGCTAAAAAAAGGGACACAAAATGCATAAAGCAAAAAATTCGTAATATAAAACTTGAGAATTGAATTGAAAATTGCTGCTGATGATGATTAACTTCTGTTATGTGCATGATGGAACAATAAAATTACGGCAAAATTATGACCTAACAAATAAGAGGGGAGAAAAGAAGGGATATAATTTGAAATTAATTCTCTTTTGTTCATTCAGCAAAATACTGACTATTTCATGATATAAGAAGAGGCAACAAAATATACAATTCAGATGTACAGGAGCCTTACAGTACCTTGGCCTTTTTTTGTTTGTATAAATTTTTTTGGTATCTTAAAAAGTTACAGGCTCCGGGGAAAATATTGATCATGATTACCAAATTCAAAATAGCTTAATTAACGGTTCTGAATCGATGTAATAGGTTAGAAATGGATATGAAAATAGAATTAGGGGCGCGTTTGCCCTTTTTCGGGGTGAAAAAGTGCCGGGACTGGAGTGTCCAAATCCCGTCGGGACTCAACCGACCATGCAATAAAAAACGCTGAAAAAACACTTTGTTATGGAAATTCCTTCGGCCTCGAAGGAGATTATATTATAAGCATATGACCTTGTTTGTATGTCTTAAGCAATAAAAATCACTTAAAATTCCTTTTGAGCGATTTTTATAGCGTGACCAATTGAGTCCCAGCTCAATTTGGCACTTGTTTTTCCGGGTCCTTGAAAATCCGGATCCGATCCGGCTCGGTATCTACTAATGATAGTATCAAAAAGCCGAATCAAGTTTTAATTTGATTAGTATTTAATTTGCTTTAAGATGGAAATTGGAGCCGCGAATGGTCGGCAACATTTCGATTTGTCTCTCAAAAGAGCGATTTGGGGGATTTTAAGGAAGAATTCGATGGAAAAAGTTTTTTGTCAATAAACGCCGCCTTGGGGTTGGAATGATTTCATTTCTTTTGCGGTAAGTGGCGCGCGATTCAATTAATTAATTAATCGCATTTTACTTTTTAAATGGCAAATACATACAATAAAGATGAGGACAAAGTCAGCTTGGCCATTGATTTAACATGTGAATAGCGCATGAGAAAATCGAAATGCTTTACAAATGAAAAGGGTGGAAATTAGCAGGAAGAATTCTGCTGGAGAGCACAAAATTTATCTATTTATTGATAAAACATAAACTATCATCTTATTTTTGTTATTTTGTCACTGAGTCGAAGCTCAGTGAATGCCTATTTTATTTTTAAATTGAAAATTTCGATGGCACTCTAATAAATGTTGGGCAAAATGTTTGACCTGGGAGGGACTCGAACCTTTTTATACATATTTTGGACTTTTTCGCATTTTTTTGTACTTATTTTTCAATTTTTGAGGATTTTTTAAGGAAAATTTTTTAGATGCCCAAAAAAAACAAAATTTTCAATTTTTCGTAAACATTTTCATTTTTTTCATATTTTGAGAATTTATAGAAATTTTTTGTTAAAAATTAAATAATTTTTTTTGAAAATGTATCCCTAAAAAATTGAATTTTTTTCAAAAAACAGATACCAAAAATTAATATTTATGTACTAAAATCTGATTCTAAACCTGTTTTAGTCATTTTTATGGCATTTTGTGCCTGTTTCACTTTTTACTAAGAATTTTTATCCAAAAAATATAAATTAAAATTTTTATTTTGTGGTACTTAATTGACCTTTTGACTTCTTTTATGTTTTGAATTATAATTATTTATTGGCGTTTTGTTTTCCTTTTTTTATGGACCTTAAAATATTTGTGAGTTTTTTACTGTTCGGTTTTTTTTGTTTTCTTGTCTGCTCTTGAATTGCTTTGAATTTCTTTTGATGCTGACTTCTTCTCAATTGATTGTTGTGGTCTCGTCTTTTTAATTATTATTGTTGCGGTTTAAAATTTATCGTCGTAAATTATTTTGTTTTGTTTATTTATTAAAGTGTTTGCGAATTTGTTTTGAAACGGTGCTAGGTCGATCCATAACAGTGATCGATAAAATTAAATAAAAAATTTAATTATTCAATTCACAAAACACGGTGCCGTCCGGTTAATACTAATGTACGGCGGGACGCAAGTCATTTTCAAATTTTTTCAATTTTTGACTTCACTTTTCGCCAATTTTCTCCATTTGTAGTAGACATAGCCTGACGCCATTGATACCATTTTGTAGAGCTCATCGAGATGTACAAAAAATCCGCTGGTACCGGCAAGCTTAGCTTGGGTTGGCCATCGACAGGGTCGGGGGCGAGGCTGAGGGTCCTCCGGCAGATGTGCCCGACCCATGACGGGCTCCAAGTGAATGGATTAAGAACCGGACCCGGCCTGGGAGATAGCCCTTGAAAAACTGAACAAAAAATTGTTCTTAACCGGGCCGGTCCGGGTTCCGGATTAGGGACTTTTGGTGCCCGAAATTGGTGCGATAGGCTTCCGGAAAATGACCAATCAATCACTGAGTTTTTTTGTGGATCGACTCAGCACGTTTTGAAACAGGTGCTGACAAGCCGACAGATAATTGTGTTTTGATCCATTTCTGAAAAGAGACAACCCATCCCCTCCGATTTTTGTGGTTTTGTTCAACTATTTACATATTTTAGTACATATTTGGGGGTTTTTGTAAATATTTCATACATATTTTAGCATTTTTATACATATTTTATTTACATAATTCGCAAATTTTCTTACATAAAATTATAAATGATTTTTTTCGAAGCATTTATGGACTTTTATGCGGTCCATTCAATTTAATTATAATTCCAATGTAATAATACCAAAAATTTTTATTCCATTATAATTTCGTATTTTAATTGTGATAATTAATTAATTCACAATGCGCTCGTTTGGCTTTTCGCTTCGTCTGTCCATCTCTTCCCACGCCTTTCTCAACACTTCGAAGTGTTTTTTTACAATTTTAATTCTGTCTTTGTTTTGAATTTTTCTTTTTCTCTTAACTTTTCTTTAATCGCTTCAAATTTTCGAATTGTTTCTCTTTTTTGTTCTTTCAGAAAATACATCCCTAAGAATTGAAAAATTTTCTCAAAAATTGATGGCCAAAATTTGTTTTGTTTTCTAGATAAAATTTTAGGTTTAAAAAATTTCCCTATTCGGAAAAAATTATAAAATATTACTAAACATTTAAATGTCGAAAACTAAGTTTTGATAAAGTTTATGGTTTGGCTCCCTAAATCCCCAAAAAAAAAAAAAAATTTAAATGCATTTTTCATGCCTTTTTCGTTACTTTCGTGCCTTTCTATTAAAAATTAAAATCCCTGAAATGCACTCGCATTTCCCTCCATTTTTCAAATCGGAAATTATCATTATCGTTAAGATAATAATAATCTTTTTATTTTTATCTTTTAAATTTAGGAATTTAAAATAAACCCCTTTATTGTTTTAATAGGTTATTTTCGAAGCTGGCTCAATCTTTTATTTTTACATTTTCTTTTAAATAGAGCTTTGTAACAAAGTTTTATTTTTACATTCAAATTGAAATAATGACAAAATCCGTAAATAATAGACTGAAAAGAATAAATTTTTATTAATTGGTAAATACTTTTGCCAATTTATTAAAGAATTTCATAAAATAATAAAAGGCATAGTACTTGATCAATGCTAATTTATGTAAATTTATTTCATGATTTATGGGTCAAATGATCCTCCTGCCATGGCCACCGCTTGCTTAACTGTCGTCCCCTCCGTAAGGCTCTTCCGCAAACACATCGACGGCCAAAGTGACGGAGTCGCCCTTCTCGTCGTACCATCCATTGTCCGTGTCCATCAACTCCTTTATTTATATATTATTTTTTTAATAAGGTCATATTTGTTCAAACATGATTTCCATTAACCTCGAAATCAATAAAGTGTGGATATCCTCGGCTTGCTGATTTTTGATTAAATTCACGAACGAGCATTGCTGAAGTGTAATCATTCGCTCCCTTCTTTTGTGAAACAATGCGCAGCATCGCGCGACAGGAACAGCTCCAATTCTTTATTTCTTAATGTAATAAAAAAATTATGATTTTCAGTTATTGACTTTATTTTATCATTTTCTATGGAAGAAATTTGTCAGATACAGTAGGGAATTGGGGAGGTGCCAAGGTGGTTCGATGGTTCAGTTGGTAAAACACTGGTCCACAAAAGCAGAGACTAAGTTCAAATTCAACCTACTCACTAATTTTTCCTTCAAAAATCTTTACCAGCTTCCACATACTGTACATTCATTGCAAAAACAACACTTAACTCACCAGTGGTTTCTGCGCTGCAATTGAGGAAAAAGGCCAAGCATCTTTCGTCAGTGCCCTTTCGGACATTTGAATGTGCCGATATTCTCCACTTGAGTCCCTTGATGTAAACGGCACGGCTTAGCAGTGGCCCTTTTTCGCGCACTAATTTTGATAAATTTTCAATTTTCATGCTAATCCTCCCTTTGCGCATGTAAATCCGCTTTTTGGAGGAAAATTGCAGCGGGAAAACGTCGGGGACGCCGCTATTCGGATGAGAATGGTAAAGCAAAACACTGACAATCTCTTCATGCTTCAACACGCGTAACGGAACTGTTAAACAAAATATTTAAATATAAATAAGTCAATTAATTAAATAAGTGCAATATACCAATGATTTTTGAAAATTCGTCCGAAATTCTATCTAATTAGCATTCGAATAATTTTGGCACAAAACAAATTAGTTTAAACAAATCCCGCGGGATCCCGAAAAATCCTCGGGTATATTTAAATAAATATCTAAGAAAAAATGCCTAATTTTTTTTTGCAGACTTTTTTAGAAATTTCTCAAAAAACCCATATTTAGCATAATATTGACCAAAGTTAAAAATGCGAAAATATTATTAAAACCTTGAGAAAAATATTCATTATCAGTCAATTCTTTTAGTTAAATAATTGCTCTACCAATGAATTTTGAGAATTCGTCCTGAGGAATAAGCGGAAAACGAATTTTGAACAGTGCCGGGCCAAGCACTTCACGAACATTTGGCGTTGTATATTCCTTGTCATTTTGGCGACATTGTTCTTTGGCCCAACGGAGAGCCTAAAAAGGAAAAATGCAATAAATTCCAAATTTAATTTTAAGAAATTTTTTAAAATTCGAAGTTCAAAAACTTTAAATCTATTCATTCGAAATTTTTGTTTCTTATACTATTTTTTTTTATTTTTTAAATAAAAAATGCTTTTGAAGTTTTTTGAGGATAGTATTCGTGATAATTTCCCCCACCCTCTTCCTAAACGGGGAGAGGGGGATAAAGTGCGATCATCCCGGGGCGGTGTACCACAAAAGTCCCAAGATCGTTTTGGGACCGTAATTTTTTTATCGTTGTTGAACAAATAAAACGTTGTTGGTATTGTTCGATTATTTTCTTATTTGATAATCTATAAAAAAATCTGTGGCCAAAAAGTTTTTTTTTCTATTTTGTCCTTGACTAAATTACGATCTAAAAACCCTTCCGGCGACGTATTTTGTCCCGGCGTCGGGCTGATAGTAACACACGGGTGGTATACTGTACGATGTCCTTAAAAATTACAGCATTCCAAATCTCGACTTCTCCACTGATTTTCAATTGGTCGCGGCTCAAAATTTCACACATCAATTTTTGGTCAATTTGCAAAAATGCGTCGGATTTGATCAATTTGTCGGCATTTTCGTCGATGAAATCCAAACAATGCTCAGCGAAGACCTTAATAATTAAATTCAATTAAATATATTTTTTAAATTTCACATTTTCTTCAAGAAGCCGAGCTTGGTCAAACGCGAGAAAAACATTACACAGCTTTGGGACGGGAAAAGCCAAGCACGCGTTGGCCAGTCCGGTGATGTGATACTTTTTCGCTTAATTATAAATTAACTGACAATATAAATGGTTTTTCCGGGCCTTTAATGACGCATTACGATGTGATGGGAATTGGTTTATTAATGATTTTTTAAATTCTACCCGTATAAAGCACAGCCATAACATTGTCTCCGCTCAGTGCGCTCAGATCGTCCGAATAAATAAAGCTGAGCATTGCCTTAAACGCGCCAATTTGAACATCAGTGACCACCACAGTTCCGATCACATCCGACGACAATGGAGCTAAAAAATAGAAAACGAAATTAATTTTAATTAAACTTAAATTTGATTTTGACCCTTTCCGTCGACGGCGCCATTTTTTGCATTTTCGGTGTCAAAACGAAACATTGCCTCGAAAACGTCGGAAGCCGACTTCAGTATAAGTTTATGGGCTGACAGTTCCTAAATCGAACACAATTTCACCAAAAACGAATTTTTATGGAGACAAAACAAAATTTTTTAAGCAAAAGTCTATCCTCGACCCGAATAGAGTATAATTTAAGTAGAGATCTCATTAAATATTTTCAGTGCGTTGTTGAAAGTTTCTCATATTTTTTGATTTTATAAATTTCATCCAGGTTCCGACTTTGAAGGTTGGAGGCCAATCATATTTGAAAACAACCCGTGCAAGAACTACCACAATTACCAAATTTATTAGGTGTTTGTTATTCGGCTTAGTTCTCAAATGAAAATGTTTCTATTTTCTTCATTCCGTTTGAGGTCCCCGTTCTCGGGGATCCCCGGTTAAGCCATCCCCGCTTTCCCCTTCCCCCGAGTTTGACTGGGGATCCCACCGACTCCTACCCTTCTCAAAAGGCTTCGAATTAAGAACAATTTAAAAATACGGATAAATATTAATGAGAGTCCAATGAGGAAGGAAAACAAAATAATAGGGTTGAGCGGTACCGGTACCGGTACCGGTACTGGCCGGTAATTACCGGTTTTTTTGGTACCGGTACCGGTACCGGTTTTTTCAAAAATGAAATTACCGTTACCGGTTTGTCTAGTACCGGTACCGCCGGTAAAAATTTGCACTGGTAAGAATGGGGGTCTGGTCGAGAAAAGAGTAGGAAATTGGTGAAGAAGGAGAAATTTTTGAGAAAAAATTAAATTTTATTTCATTTAGTCATGGGATTACACACATGCACATGTGGTGTAGTGGTTAAACTTTCTACCTTTCATAATTTTTCGCCTGGGTTCAATTCCCCACTTGGATAGAATATTCCTCACATTTTCTTTACCATTATTTTAATTAAAATTTTAATTTTAAAAAATATTCCAACTTTTTTCTTTCATGTTAAGCATCCTAAAAACCCAAAACTTAATCAATTGGTCATTTTTTTTACAAATTCTGTTAACAAATCGCATTAAAAATTACAAATTTTTTCCCGGCGGCGCCTATCGGCACCGCCGGCCCTCCTTGTCCCCCAAAGGTGTTTGTTATTCGGCTTAGTTCTCAAATGAAAATTTTTCTATTTTCTTCATTCCGTTTGAGGTCCCCGTTCTCGGGGATCCCCGGTTAAGCCATCCCCGCTTTCCCCTTCCCCCGAGTTTGGTGCTATGTCGTTATATAAAAACCATCAAAAAGGGCGTTATATAAAAAACCATCAAATGGAAATTTGCAACAAAAAACTGCCCATAACTTTTGTCAATGTCAACCAAATTAGACATTCTTGGTATGGTTCGATAGCCCTAACATTTCTCTATTAAAACATCTAAATTGCAAAAAATTTGGTGAAGTTTGAGCAATGTTATAGTCAAAAGTACCCAAGGAACCGGGTTTTCACATATTTTTGGCCTAAACTTTTTTTAAACCTAACGAAATTTTTTGAAATTTTGCAGGCTAATAGAGGACACCTAGGGCTACCGAATAATAACAAGAAAATAGAAAATCTAAGAAATTTATAACAGACATTTTGCAATAGAAATAAAAAAAATTTTGATCATCAAAAATTCTGATCATAACATTCTCAGAACCAACAAAATTAAGAAAGCTTGATATCATTCGATAGCCCAAGGTGTCCTCTATTAGCCTGCAAAACTTCAAAAAATTTCGTTAGGTTTAAAAAAGTTTAGGCCAAAAATATGTGAAAACCCGGTTCCTTGGGTACTTTTGACTATAACATTGCTCAAACTTCACCAAATTTTTTGCAATTTAGATGTTTTAATAGAGAAATGTTAGGGCTATCGAACTATATTAAGAATGTCTAATTTGGTTGACTTTGACAAAAGTTATGACAGTTCCCCCGAGTTTGACTGGGGATCCCACCGACTCCTACCCTTCTCAAAAGGCTTCGAATTAAGAACAATTTAAAAATACGGATAAATATTAATGAGAGTCCAATGAGGAAGGAAAACAAAATAAGGATCCCTTGCCACTTGGACAGATTCTGAAAACACCTCTTTCTCATCGCTTTCCTCAACCAAAAAGTGGACGTCCGCGCCATCTCCCGAGCTCAGCAACAGCTTAATCCGATCAGCCAAATTGTCGGGTTTTGACATTTGCCAGAAGGAAAAAATATTATTAATAAATAAATTAGTTATGAATTATTAAATATATCAAATATTCAAAAATGAATTGAATTATTACTTCTATATTTTATAAAAATTTAAGGAAAAATTCAAAACATTTGTTTTACTTATTGCAAAGAAATGTTTCCATCTGTAGGAGAAAAATCGCCAATTGATTGGCGTAATTGACAAAACAAAACAAAACAAAAGATGGGAGAAAAATTGTTTAAACTATTTTTGTGTTTGATGTTAATGTTGTGGGAAAGTAAATAAATGTTGATTTGGTTGATTAACAAAAATAAGCCGTGTAAAAATCGCAATTCTCACGAAAATTATTACTTTAAATGGAAAAAAACATATTAATTTTACATTAACATTGGAATTGTTTTCCTAAGTTTGAACAAACGTTCTCTTCATACAATTCGATATTGTGCCGAATGATCGCCAATTCCTCGCGTTTCTTCTCCCATTCTTTGCTGAGTTTTGCATATTCTCCAGAAACATTTATTTTGGTGGGAAGACAAACGAAAACAGCTTTAGAAATTAAGCATTATGGAATTAAATTTTTTTAATAATTTGCAAATATTTGACTTTTGCCAATTCTTGGACGAAACTCGTATGGAGACAAAGCGGGAAAGTGTTGAGCAAATTTGCGCTTTTGCTTAAATAAATATTTGGTTTCCAATGTCAATTTAAATTTTTGAAATTTTCTGTAAATTCTTAATGTTATTTTTATTTTCATTCATTTCCCATGGCTAATTTCAATTTAATTTCCTTTACTTCTGCACATATTTGTCTTCTTCTTTTTCATCCCACATTAAAATGTTGACTACAAATGCTCCTTAAATTGATTGCTAATTAAATTCAAAATAGGCAGGTCGAAAAGCATAAATCAAATAATCCCTTTCTTCAATTTTGGTATTTCTTACTGTTGAAGTTTTATATTTTCCTATATTATTTTTATTGTTTTATTATTTGAATATTTTGAAAGAATAGGTAAATATTATTATGTGAATTTTATTATTGCAATTAAAATTGTGAAGAAATGAATAAAAAAACATTAATAATATTATAAAAACGAGGAGATTAAAGAATGACCGACTGAGGGCGTGGTAATTATTAGGGATGCTAATTTTATGTAACAAAATTTGCGAAATATGTAAATAAAATATGTATAAAAAATGCTAAAATATGTATGAAATATGTACAAAAACCCCCAAATATGTACTAAAATATGTAAATAAAATTTTTTTAATGGTTATTTTTTGGAAAAAAATTCTTCGCAAAAAGTGAAATAGGCACAAAATGCCATAAAAATGACCAAAATAGGCTTAGAATCACATTTGAATATTTTACAAATTAATTTTTGATATATCATTTTTTGAAAAAAATCGATTTTTTAGGGATACATTTTCAAAAAAAAATTTTTTTAATTTTTTACAAAAAATTTCTATAAATTCTCAAAAATCCTCAAAATATGTAAAAAAATGAAAAATATGTACGAAAAATTGCGAAATATGTACGAAAAAGTCCAAAATATGTATAAAAATATGTACATATTTAATATGTAGAAAAATCCCAAAATATGTAAATATATGTAAATAAAAGTCCCAACTTTTGTTCGCAAACACAAAAAAGAAAGTGTTTTTCCTACTAATTAGGCTATGGAGAATCCAGGAAAAAAGCATCCCTAGTAATTATGCATAATTCATAATTTTATTCTAATAATACTTTAAGGGATGCTACTGCGTTTCTTAAAACTGCCCCTCATTTCAAGCAAATTCTTGAAAAATTTTGAAAAGAAAAATATTTTTAAAAATTTTGGGAACACTACAAAAATTCCGGAAAACTTAAATGATATTAGTTATTTAATAAAAAAAAATGGAATTTTCTAAAAATATCGCTGAATTGTATTTAATGACTTAAAATTTTTAATTTCTTTTTGGAGTTTAAAACCTTTTGTATAATTTATTGAACACAAGCATTTCAAAAATTTCAATGATTTTCAAATCACGACTAGATCCCGGATTTTTACTTTTTACATATTTTTTTGCGGCTTAGTTATGGTACGAGAGAAGCCCAAAAATCGTATTTTCTTATAGAATTTTCAAATTTTTTAAATTTATTTTGTGTGCCAAAAGTTAACAAAAAATACTTAATTTGTCATTGGACTTCCACCGGCGCCGAAACGCCAGCGCCGAAACACCGGCGCCGAAACGCCAGCGCCGAAACACCGGCGCCGAAACGCCAGCGCCGGAACGCCAGCGCCGAAACGCGTGGGCCCCGGACCGGGCGAGACCAACCGGGACTTTTCCCAAGTGAACATTTTTTTGAAAAAAATTGAAAATTTAAGTGCACTTATTCAAAAATGTACCCATAAAATTTTGTATTTACGTTTTGGGGGACGAGTTCGAGGAAAATTTTTAAAAATTTTGATTTCAGGTGGGGTTCTTGGAATTTTCTGGGTCCCAAAATTCTGTATTTTTTTAAATAAATTAACAATCTTTTAAATTTTTTGCTTTTAAATCGCTGTTTTTGTGGCAATGCTTTTTCAAAAAACTTTTTTGGAACATTGGGAGGGGGCGGCAGGGTCCGGCGGTGCCGATAGGCACCGCCGGAAAATTTTTGAAATTTTGAGTGGGATTTGTTAAAATTAAACTATAACAAATAATTCTCTGAAGTTTTGAACTTGCCTTTACCATGTTTTTAAGTCCCACCGTGAGGCGGGACAGTTCCAAAATTTGTACCACATTTTCTGTGGAAAGTCCAAGTACAAAGAAAATATAAAAAAATTTTCTGTTCCCTCAGAAATTGAACTGAAGAGACAAATAATGAAAGTAAAAAGGTTCAGCCACTTGACCACTTCTGCATATGAATACATGCTATAAATGAAAATAAATAATTTAATTTAATCAAAAATTTCTGATCCCTCACCAATTCCCTTCTCTTTTCTCACCCAGACCCCCATTCTCACCAGTGCTTATTTAGTCCCGCCGGGACTGGCAAAACCGGGACCTGAAAAACCGGGATTTCCCGCCCCGGTCGCGCTCAACTCTAATCCAAACCATTAATAGCATAGTATTAAAAAGAAAAATGCCTATTTTAATTAATTGTAAGTGTGCTCAGATAATTGCCGCAAAAAAATGAATCGGCGTTCAAGGAAAATGTAAGGAAGTATTAACTTAAAAAGTTTACAAAATGGCTTAAAACAAAGATTCGGACCCAAAAAAAATTTTAAAAAAATAAAAATCAATTTATTCCACAAAATTGCGCCGAACAATGTTGATTTTTCTGTTTCTCCGATCACTTTGGTCCATTCATTCACTCATTCTTCCATTTCTTCAATAGGTGTCCTCCATTTCGCTCTGAATTTGTTCCTCGGTCAAAATTTTGACCACTTTGCCCTTGCGGGAGACCACTTTTTTGCCACAATCGATGGTAAATCCAATTTTGAAACAGCAATCGGTTGCAATACTGTGAAAAAAGTTGGGATGAAATTAATGTTTTTTTAAAAAATTTGGTTTAAAAAATTGCTCAGTGCCGTTTCGGCGCCAGACCCTTTAATCAGACTAAAATAGAGAGAGTTCTCTGAAGTTTTGAACTTGCCTTTACCATGTTTTTAAGTCCCACCGTGAGGCGGGACAGTTCCAAAATTTGTACCACATTTTCTGTGGAAAGTCCAAGTACCTTAAGGACTACAGAAGAGCCAATGGCGCAGTCACCTTTGGACAGTTATTAAAAAGAAATAAGGAAATATTCGATGGGGTGCGATCCTTTCAAAAAATTACTCTCGTCTTCTACCCCCCCCCCTCTCTTTTTGTGCACTGTTTCGTTTTAAAAATTGGTTCCGAAAAATAGATTGTTGTTTAAACATACAGCATGTCGAACTTCTTCTTGCAATACCTTAAAATTAATACCATGTTTTTAAATGTTTAAATATAGTAAAAGACAATACGCCAAACTCACATCGGCAAATGTTTGTCCTCCATCACCCCCAAACGGTACACAAATTGATAATCCAGGTCACCTTTGGACAGTTATTAAAAAGAAATAAGGAAAAACGCGATGAGAAATCAAGTGTATATTAAATTGCCATGCCTTCGAACCCCCCCCCTCTCTTTTTGTGCACTGTTTCGTTTTAAAAATTGGTTCCGAAATTTTTTGACTCTAAGAAATTAAACTATAATAAATAATTCTCTGAAGTTTTTCACTTGGCTTTACCATGTTTTTAAGTCCCACCGTGAGGCGGGACAGTTCCAAAATTTGTACCACATTTTCTGTGGAAAGTCCAAGTACCTTAAGGACTACAGAAGAGCCAATGGCGCAGTCACCTTTGGACAGTTATTAAAAAGAAATAAGGAAAATGTTGCCCAAAAGGTTGGCCTTCCGCGCGAAAGATTCAGAAATGAATGAGGTGGCACAACCTGTAAAATAGCGGGGAAAATCAAAAAAAAAACAGGGCGGAGGGAGTAGAACAAAACAGGCCCGTAGCCAGGGGGGGAAGGGGGGGGGGGGGAATTCCCCCCCCCCGAAATGAAAATTTTTAAAAATTTTCCAGCAAATAATGGAAAATTTTTTCGAATTCCCCCCCCCCCCCCAAACGAAAATGTAAAAATTTTATAGACAATTTTCGTAACAAATAGCACTCAAATTTTCCGTAAAACGGCCAAAATTGGGTCCTTTTTTAGTGAAAAAGTGGAGTTTTTACCTAGCAGCGGGAATTTTTTTTACCTCTCTTTTTGTGCACTGTTTCGTTTTAAAAATTGGTTCCGAAATTTTTTGACTCTAAGAAATTAACAAATAATTCTCTGAAGTTTTTCACTTGGCTTTACCAACCATGAATTTTAATTAAAAAAAAATTTGGGTTTTATAATTTAATAGTTTCAAGGGGTTTTCGAGATCGCTGATCATGAATACAGCATCCATTTTTGCTGATTTAGAATCTCTGAACTGAATTCGAATAAATCGCGAAATGAAAACGACAATTGACAATTTTAAAAAAAGCGGATTAGCCCTTCAGAATTTTTTTTTTTTTTTGGCTACGTGCTTGGCCATCATACAGTGACAGTTGAGTCCGACAGTATATACCAACCACATGTTACAGAATGTCATTTTTTAATTTTGACCACGCCGGCACTCCTTCAGCAAATAAAAAACCCACCGCCGAATCGGATAAGAGCGACCAACGGACAGTCGTTGGCTTTCATGCGAATGTATAGAAACTCAGTCATTTTGTTTGAGAATGTTTTTTAGAGTTTTTCAGGCTAAAATACAGTATTATAATACACAGAAAATGTTTACCGTGCGGTAATTGATACGGTAGAGGGCCCGTACCAAACCCCACGACGATGTCAATGACTTTGTTGGTGAAAAAGCATTCAAAGTACAATTTATGTTTATTTATTAAAAAAAATTTTGTTCAAACAACTTTTTTAAAACTTTATCAATCTTTTTTTTTATTTCGCAAGGAAATAAAAAACCTTAAGGGCTATCGAATGATACTAATAATTGTACAATTTTAACAAAAGTTATGCCAATTTTTTGTCGAAAACGATTTGAGTTGGGGCATTGTACGTACGAATTGTCCTAATAGTGTGTACGACGTTTGGTGTCGTCGTCCACAAATATGCACAAATGCCGAAGAAAGGTTAATCGTTTCTTCCATCCAAATAAAAAAAAGGCGAGGAAAATCAATACATAGGGCAGATAAACTTCAGCAGCAGACTGCATAAACTATGTAACACTAACACAATTAACAGCAAATCACAAGCAAAAAAAAAAAAACATCCACCGTGAGGCGGGACAGTTCCAAAATTTGTACCACATTTTCTGTGGAAAGTCCAAGTACCTTAAGGACTACAGAAGAGCCAATGGCGCAGTCACCTTTGGACAGTTATTAAAAAGAAATAAGGAAATATTCGATGGGGTGCGATCCTTTCAAAAAATTACTGAGTTTTCTATTTTTAAAAATATAATTTTAAAAACTTTTATTATGGATTCCATAAATAGAATTTAATATAAATAACATATTAATTGAATTTCTTTTATTTTCCAATTTTTGGATATTCAAGGTCGATCAATTTAGAATTGATTATTTTTTCTTCAATTCAACTGCGTTTTCATTGAAAACGGTAAGTGTGAGCACTCCGGCTGTGAATTTAGACGATGTTTATTAAATTATTTTAAAATAATTTTTCATTTTTTGATAAATTACCTTCATTCACATCCACATTTGCCATTTTAACAGTTAATTCTTGTCCGATTTTGAATTTGATGTTGTTTGGAAAAATGAATTGAGCTTTGTTTTCATTGTCAATGGTCATTGTTCCGTCCTGTTGTTTTGCCAAATTGATAAGACACTGTTTCCTTTGAAACACTGAGACGAATGTTACCTAATCCGAAAATTATGACTTTCAAAACTTTTTAAAATTACATTCACAAAGTCCTTCAGTTAATTCTGCCAATTTCAATGGAATTTTCTGTGGTCGCTGTTTTTCAGCAAATCCAATTCGAGAAGTGTTGATAAAAACAAAAGAAATATTCTGAACCGGAAAGCCTTTCTTCGTAAGGCATTTTGCCCATAAGGGTATTATTGGTACAGAAAGCCTGTCATTTCGTTATCCCTGTACATGGTTCCGAAATTTTTTGACTCTAAGAAATTAAACTATAACAAATAATTCTCTGAAGTTTTGAACTTGGCTTTACCCTGCTTTTAAGTCCCACCGTGAGGCGGGACAGTTCCAAAATTTGTACCACATTTTCTGTGGAAAGTCCAAGTACCTTAAGGACTACAGAAGAGCCAATGACGCAGTCACTTTATTTTTTGTTTTAGCTAAAATCCCTATTTATTAACTTACACAAACTGTTCGCCTGCGCGCATTTTTTTGATTGGCGTTGGAAAAAAACCATCATTATCGAGTGCAAATTTCTCACGCAAAAATGTGAAATAATTGGTTGTTTTTATCGATAAAATTTGATATTGTTCCGCAGTGATCAGTGAACTTGGCTTTACCCTGCTTTTAAGTCCCACCGTGAGGCGGGACAGTTCCAAAATTTGTACCACATTTTCTGTGGAAAGTCCAAGTACCTTAATTGGACAATTACTTGAGTTTTTGAGGCGATGTTCCGTTTTGACTCCAAAAATGGACAAGCGCAAAATGGTAAAGAAAAAATTCGAAAACAACAAATTTCGGGGCTTTTCTATAGCATAGAACGAGCGATTTTAGAAAAAAAAACCGGTACTTATGTGATTCAGACCACATAAAAAAAATTTTAAGGCATTATAAACATGCTTCCAGAGGTTTTCGGGGTCGCTAAGCACGAATCTGAACTCAGATTAATAAAATTTCGAACCCTTAACCCCGAATTCGAACATTTTTCGAATTTTTTTTTCAAAAAATTGGCGATTCGCGTACGCTTTACGACACGTACATACAGTCATGGTCATATGTTTAGGAACACCTCTTTTTTTTGAATAAATTCTTTGAAAATATTGCTTTTCTGGATTGAAAGAAAAATAATCAATAATCTTTTTAATGCATTTTGTAGCATTTTTTCTGGGCTATCCATTGGTACCACACATTCCTCGTTTGCTTTATTCCTTTTTGTAAAAATTTGTGTTTTCTTCCATATAGTCAAATTTCGGGGTGGTCATATGTTTAGGAACACTACCCATATTTTTTTTCATCAGCATTAAAAAAATCTAAAAAAAATTCAGGTAAGCATAACTTTGGATGCTGATCAAAAAAGGTAGCAACACCAAGTTGATCAGATCACTCCTTCATGGTGATCTGATCAGCCCATTTTGGCTGGGAACGAGGGGTAAATTTCAAAAAAAATTTCTAGGGGGTTGGGAAAATTTTTCTGGAAATTTTGAGTAGGCCCATTTTATAGAGCACAAAATTTGCTACCGAATTGCCTTTGGAATAGTGGGTCTACGATTTAGGCCCGCTGAGATACGTCGACTTTTATTTTGGTGCCTATAAAAAGTACTGTATTTCTTAAGAAAATAGTGCATTTTACACTACGTCAAAATTGAAGTGCCCATACCTCAGCCGGTATAAGTCATAGAGACATGCGGTTTTTTGAATATTGTAGAGAATTTTGTGCTCTATAAAATGGGCCTACTCAAAATTTCCAGAAATATTTTCCCAACCCCCTAGAAATTTTTTTTGAAATTTACCCCTCGTTCCCAGCCAAAATGGGCTGATCAGAGCACCATGAAGGAGTGATCTGATCAACTTGGTGTTGCTACCTTTTTTGATCAGCATCTAAAGTTATGCTTACCTGAATTTTTTTTAGATTTTTTTAATGCTGATCCAGAGAAGCAATATTTTCAAAGAATTTATTCAAAAAAAAGAGGTGTTCCTAAACATATGACCATGTACATATCGCCGAACACTTGTGGCAACAGTGCTTTGGCGATTATGATTCTGTTTTCCGCAATTTTTGGTCACAAGTCACCGAATTGTATCCATGCGATTGATTTTACACAGATTATTTTTCAAAAAAAAATTTTTTTTTTTTGAAAAAAATTCAAAAAATGTTCGATCGGGGTTAGAGCTTCGAAATTTTATTTATCTGCGTTCTGATTCGTGCTTAGCGACTCTGAAAATCCCTGGAAGCATGTTTATAATGCCTTAAAAATTTTTTATATGGTCTAAATCACATAAGTACCAAAAACCCCATTGGAGTGACCACTTTTGCGTTGAAAATGTTTATTTTTCAATTTTTTAGCCTCTGCCGACAATCCCGTGGAAGTGCCAGACGTTGAAGCAGCAGCGTTCAGAGTGATGCTCAGCTTCATTTATGCGGATGATTTGAGTGAATTGGACGGACAAAATGCCATGGCAGTGCTTTACACGGGTGAAAATTAGATTATGGACCCGACTTAGTAAAATGTCGGAATTAAATTTTCAAATTTCGTGTTTCTCGTTCAAAACTAAAACTGCCGATGGTAGGGAGCAGGGATGGGCCAAATTGAAAAATAAAAAGCGAAATGCGAAAAGCGAAATTTGCGAAACTGAAAAATGCGAAATGAAAAAAAAAGCGAAATGCGAAAATGCGAAAAGCGAAATGCGAAAAGCGAAATTTTTTCTACAAATTTTTAATAGTTAAAATCATAAAGCAAAAATCATTTTTTTAAATTTTATTCCAAATTTAAAAATCAATAAAACGCTTTATTGAGGCGCGCTTTTTCCAAAAAAACTTTTTGGGAAGAGGGGGCAGGCGGCGCCGGCAGGCGCCGCCGGGAAAATTTTTGAAAATTTGATTAAAATTTGATTTGTTGACAGATTTTCACCAAAAAATCATCAAATTTTGTGATTTTTGTATCATTTTTCTAATGAGAAATAAGAGTTTTGGCGCGCCGCTGAGAACAGTTTTTCATCAAATTACCAAATTTTGCGATTTTGGGCCATTTTCTAAGAAAAATAGGAGTTTTGGGGGCGCGGCGGTGCCGATAGGCGCCGCCGGGGAAAAAAATTGGAAATTTTGATCATTTATAAACAGTTTTTCACTGAAAATTAGCCAATTTATAGGTAAAATTTTGAAAAATTTCATGGGAATTTAATCCAATTCTTAGGGGTGTAAAAGTCGCATTTCGCGCCAAAAAGCGAAATGCGAAAAGCGAAATACGAAACGCCAAAAAATGCGAATAATGCGAAAGGCGAAATGCGAAAAGCGAAACCTCGGCCTGCCGATGGTAGGGAGGGCCCCCCTTTCTTGAAAAAAGTCACTAAAAATATATTTCTTTGGCTTTTCAGGGGCACCAAACAAGAATTTGACTGTTTTCGACGAATTTCGAATCCCTACTAGCATTAATCATCGAATATTTTTTAGCCAGAAAGTACAACATTTCGGGGCTGATCAGTCGGTGTCTGAAAATTCCGATTTCAAATTTGTCCAATGTTTTCTTGGCCATTGCTCAGGCGCGTCTTTTCGACTTGGAGGTGAGAAAGACGATGATTTCTTTATCTTCTTAATTTAAGTAGAGTTCCCAAGTTTTTGAAATTTGGCATAAACAGAATTGGAATTCATTTTAAAATAAGGGGAGGGTGGTGGAAATTTAGAAAATTAGGGTTTGTCGATACGGCTCGAATTTTAGTTTTTAACCAAATTTTGCCTATTTTCGTCTTTTTATGCTTAATGTCTAAATGCCTATTTTCGTGTCTATTTCGCCATTTTTAGCGCCTTTTTCAGGATTTTCGGAAGTGCTTAACAAAAATGTTGTAAAAATGAAAAATACACCCCTAAGAAGCGACCCGAAAAAATTCAAAAAATATACCCTTAAGAATTGAAAAATTTTTTAAAAAAACTGATCCCAAAAATTAATTATCTTTTTCTTGATAAAAAATTTTGGTTTAAAAATTATACTTATTTGAAAAACTTTACAACAATTGAAACACAAAAGTGCCTATTTAATGCCTATTTCGAGATTTTTTGTGCCTAAAAATAGCAGCCCTAATTACAATTGCGTAAAAATGGAATTTTCACCATTTTAATTTGGAAAAAATGTGATTTTTCCACAACATAAAAATGCCAAATAATTAACTCATTCAACAAGAGTTCAATGAATTTGTCTCACTTATATAATTTTATGATTGACGGCGAAGGCATAAAAAATAATTTATGGGGCAAAAAGATGACCCAAAAAGTGAAACAAATTTGAATTGGATTTGCTTATCTTCCTCCTCCCCCCACCTCCATTTCCCATATCATTTCTATCTAAGCAAAATGGTGACCCAAAAATGTTGAATATTTTATAATTACTTTTTTTCATGCAAAAATTGAAATTTAACTTGTTAATTTTCTTGTTTTTACTTAGCAATAAATAAACAATTAATGTCTTTTTCTCTCGATTCGACAATTGCTGAATTTACAGCTGATCAGGGTAATTAATAAATTTGATTCAATGTAATTTAAATAGCAAAATGAATTTATTGGTTAATTAAATTCCATATTTTTAGCGCCATTTGAAAATGAAAATTTGACACCATTTGAGGCATTACAACGTGTGAGAATGACGGAATTGGAACGGTTGCAGAAAATAAATTCGGAAAAGGGAAACGGTAGAAAATTTGGTAGTACACAATACCTTCTGAGATGGTAAATGAATTGTTCAATTAATTTAAAATTCATAAAAAAATCTATTTTTTGGAAAATTGGGTCAGCAAAAGAAATAACCTAGTAAGACGTAAAAAAAATAATGGCGCTTTTCCAGTTGGAGGCCCCCGAAAAATATGAAATTTATTAAAAAATAAAAGGGGACCCTTTTGTTTCGCAAAATTTTTTGAAATAAAAAATCGTGAATATACTTTTATTCGCCATAATTGTGCTGTTTAATATTCATCATTATATGTCAGGGTTCGCAAGTTTTTATTTTCAAAATAAGGACAGATGAGGCTAAAACTAAGATTCGGACCCCAAAAATAAGATTTTTTCTAAAACTAATTGTAGCGTGAAGGAAACGCAATAAAAACATGAAAAATCGACTTAAAACAAAATTTTATTAGCGTAAAAACCAGGGCCTGTCAACTAAAAATTTTCAAAATCAGCATTTTGCCGACAAAAAATCATCATTTGAGGTCAAAAATTAGCAAATTTTGGAAAATTTTATTCAAAATTTAAAACCCAATAAAAATGCTTTTTTTGCGGCGCGCTTTTTCCAAAAAACTTTTTGGGAACCGGGGGGTCCGGTGGTGCCGGTAGGCACCGCCGGGAAAATTTTTGGAAATTTCAATGCAATTTGTTAACAGATTTCCGCCAAAAAATGATCAATTTTTGAGATTTTGAGCCATTTATGAAAAAAAGTTTTGCGAGCCCGACAGTGCCGATAGGTGCAGCCGTAGGAAAGATAGTAGAAATTTTGACCATTTTTAACAGATTTTCACTGAAATTTTGGGCATTTTACACAAGAAAATGAATTAAAATGTAATTACAAAAACGAATTAATTCAAATATTCGCTTCATAAAAAATGATAAGTAATTCAAAAATTATTCAATTTTTCATTTTTATTTTCAAATCCAAGAATAAGCACAAAACAAAGGAGGTCGTGCCAAAATAAGGACAAATCTTACAAATAAGGACACTTGCGAACCCTGTTATATGTTAATAAAAAAAAAAAAATTTGACCAAAAAAAAGTGAAAAAATTTTCAAAATGTAACACTTTGCAACTAGCGCCATAAATATTAATTAAAAATTAATTAAATTTGATTAAATTTTAAACTTGTGTGCCATTCTTTCAGCGTCTTCCGATGTTTTTGAGGCGATGTTTCAAAAGGAAACGGCGGAAAATGCAAATGGCAAAATTGGTGAAAAAAGTAGAAAAAATATATTTTTTAAAAACCAAAAAAATATATGTTTGAAAAACATTTAAAGAATTCGTAAAAATGAAACATGCACTTTTAATACCATTTAATTCACTTTAAATTTTTTAGCTTCTGCTGAATGTTCCCTGACGTCGGTGCTGAAGCAATTCATAGTGCTGTTGCGCTTCATTTATTCGGACGATTTGAGCGAATTGAATGGGCAAAATGCAGCCGAAGTGCTTTATGCGGGTGAATAATTAAAATTTGGTTTAATTAAATTTTAAATTAGCCTTAAAATTCAATGTCTTCGGGTTGGTCAAAGCATGTGCTGATTTTTCCATTCCAAAATTGTCCAATGTTTTCGCTGCGCTTTCCTTCGCTCGCTTTAATGAACTGTTGAAGGTGGGCAAAAGCATTCGTTTTAATTATTTTTAATTATTCTACTAGGATTTTGTTCAACAATGTTTTGAATACATTGACAAAAATGCGGACGATTTGCTCAAATCGGATGAATTTTTGCAAATTGACCAAAATTTATTGTGTGAAATTTTTGTACGTGACCAATTGCAAATAGTGGAGAAATTTCCATTTGGAAAGCAGTAAATTTTATTATCTATAAAATATTTTCAATATATTTTTTTGGCACTCCGTTGGTCCGATACGAAATGCCGTCAAAATGGCATCGAATGCTCGGCAGTGAATCGTCGTGCCATGCTTGGTCCTGCGCTGTTCAAAATTCGCTTTCCGCTTTTGTCAAATGAGGCATTCTCGAGGATCATTGGTAATAAAAAGATTAAAATTTCTAACTCATTTTGGATGAGTTAGCGTAAAATAAGCAATTAAGAACAGTGGTTATTTGAGAAAGAAATCAATAATTTTGTATTTTTTTTAGTTTTTCAAATTAATATCAGTGCCCAAACTTCATGTCGCCAATTTTATTTTAATCATTTCATTTTCCTATGTTTTTCAGTTCCATCCGGTGTTTTATCAAAAGATGAAGTGATCGCCGTTTATCAGTTCCATGCCATTCCAAATTGTCGTGGGATATCCGACGGACTTTTCCCAATGCAATTTCCGACTAATGGACGGATTTCTGATCGGAAAAAGGGCACACTTTTAATGGACATTGAAAAAGTGTCCGAATTTTCACTAGAGAAAGTTGGAAGCAGTCGGTACAGCGAAAAAGTGTACAGCAAAGGATTTCCATGGGAAATAATGGCACAAATAAGAACGAAAAACGGAAGCAATGACAATAATGAGAAATGGTTGGGCTTTTCCCTTTTGTGCGATGCCCCAGAAGAAGGTGCAAATTATGCTAATTAATAATAATTATAGTAATTAATGGCCATTAAGACGCAACTTGGAGTTGCAAATGTTCAGCAACTTTTCGAATTCTCTCGCAAAAAAATTGGGCAAAGAATTCCACTGGCACACTTTGTGATGGTGTTTTTGACAATGAATCAGACAATATTGGATTCAATAATTTCATTTCATTTGCGGTGAGTTCAAATTCAAAGAAATGTCTTGAACTCATATTTATGGACAAACTGATATGACCGGAATTTTGAAATGGCCGGGACCGGGACTTGGAAAATCGACCGGCGGGACTGGATCCCGGGACTCCCGTTTTTCCAGGACTCCCGGTCCCAGTTTTTGGGCCGGGATCCGGCGGGACCGGGACTTTTTCAAAATTTTCGAAATTTTGATTAAAAATTCGGAAAAAAATTTATTATTTTATATTTTAGCTTAGAATTATATCAAGCCTGTAAATCGACCTTTTTTGATTTCAAAGCCCTTTTTTTACGGCGCATTTTTTCAAAAAAATTTGGGGTGAAAGGGAGGTCCGGCGGTGCCGATAGGCGCCGCCGGGGAAATTTTGAAAATTTGTGTGTGATTTGTTAACAGATTTACACCAAAAAATGACAATTACGATTCTGACTCAATTTTAAGAGAATAAGGGTTTTTATGGGCCGGCGTGAAAATTTTTATAGATTTTTACATTCATACTAAGTAATTTTCCCCCAAATTTAATTACCTTAATATTGAGTAATTAAAAATTCAAGGCATTATTAACTGATAATCGCTTTCCTTTTTCAGTTATATCGACCATTCCGTTCTCGCATTTCTTCGTACCAATAAAAAACTTTGGGACAAAGGCACCAATTTGAGTTTATGTGTGTCGTGGTCATATAACAGCAACAACAACAACAATGCCCAGCCAATTTGGGATGTTTTTGTCCGTGAAATTTGGCCCATTTTTGCGTCAAACATTCGCCATTTGTTCTTTTCCAATGCTTATCATTTGGACAATTTTCGTCGTCTTATTTCGCCGACAATTCTCACCGATCTGAACCCTTCAATGTGTTCTGGTGATCTGTTCCCCGATGGAATTGCTGATGATGGGCCAAATGCAACTGCTGGCCAATCGTTGTCCAAATGGTTGCACACCCCGACAAAAGATGGAAAGCCGAAGCGATTGACTTGCTATGATTATCCGTCAAAATCCAGTGAATGGGTCAACACTTTCAAGGAGGCCAGTCCCCACATTTGCACAAAACTATTTGGATTAATTGCCATTTGATTTTGTTTCTCAATTGTTTAGGCATTTCTTAGTGCCACCACTTCTGCCAGCTACAAAATTCAACTTGAACTGCAACAATTAATGCCTGAGCCATTTGAATTGGTAAACGAAAGGACCAAAGAAAAGCTAACACTGGAGAATGTGCCGCGCGAAGTTTACAATTGGGTGATGAAGCGATGCCAAATTGGGGAGACGGCGTCGGTTCAGTGGGAGGACGAAAAGACGAACAATTTGAACATTGTCAACTTTTGGCTTTACAATGCCAAAAATTGGCTTGGGTAAACAACAAAATGCATTTCCTTTTGTTTAAAAATTATTCAAATTTCGCTTAATTAAGGTCATTGTCTCCGTCGCAAGTAGTAGAAGAAAAAGCGGGATAAAACGGCGAAAAGTGCGCCTAATTATTGGTGTGTTTCAGAGCACTTTCTGAAAAAATATTTATGAATTAATTTTGCAAAAAATTGAAAAAGTACAGAAAATCAGAAAATCTAAAAAATTTTTAACAAGGCCTAGTAAGCGGGAAAAAAGTATAAATTAGGCATGGTTCTCAGCTGTTACCCTGCAAAATCTGGGATTTTTCTGATCACTACTCGTAAAACTATGAGTGATTGAAATTTCAGTAAAAAGTTAAGCCTAAACTTTTCGCATATTTAAAAAGCAATTAAAAAATTTATAAGAATTTTATTCATCCCTTTTTGGTATTAAAAGCATCAGAGTGCCTTAATTAACCTGTAAATAAAGTTTGGTGTGCTATTGTTAATAACAGTATATATTTATGTACAATTTGAGAAATAATTTTTAAATTTTATTAAAACACAACACTGGGGAGTAGAGACTCCGACCAAGTGCTGTGTATAAAAAAACAAATAAATGAGTGAATAAATAAAAAATGAATGAAAGAAACACTGGGGAGTAAGGACTCCGACCAAGTGTTGTGTACAAAATAAATAAATAAGTGAACAAAAAACAGAAATGAATGAATGAAAGAAACACTGGGGAGTAAACACTCCGATCAAGTGTTGATATTACAACGCCGCCAAATACCTATTGTAAAACAAATTGATAAAAAAATATAGACACACATATCAAATAAATTGCTTATTTTTGTATTTGAAGGTCATGCCTGGCAAACCGTATCTTCTGCCCACGTGCAGTCGATAGAGGGAAACGAGCATTTAGCATATTGGATTGATACCAATCCACAACAATCAACATCATATGATGGTGGGGCACAAGAAATTGATGAAGCTGCTGAGATAGATTTTGAACAGCAACAATCATGGGAATAAAATTAAGCGTTTATTATTTATATCAATGTACAATATAGGCTCTTCATCAATGGTCCATTTATATGATCAGCCGCAGTCACAGCCACAACAACAAATACAGAAGCAAAAAGAATTTTTGGACCATTATGGTTAAGATTAAAATATATATATCATCAAACATACATCTTTATACATTCAACAACATAATTTAGAATTGCCCGAAGAAGCCAAAAAGGCGCGTCTTGAGGAACAACATCGTAAGCGGAATTTGAAAACGCTTGCACGAAGAAAAAAAAGAAGAATCAGGACCGTACTTTTTAGAAAATAGTTAATTATACATGTAGTGTTTTTCTTTCAAATTTTAATTTTATTATTTAATTGTGTGGTTTGTTTTTTGTACACAACACTTGGTCGGAGTCTTTACTCCCCAGTGTTGTGTTTTAATAAATTCTTTTAAAAAAATCATTTCTGAAAAGTTAACATAAATATATACTGTTGTTAACAATAGATATGTAGGTAGGTAGGTCTTGCACAAAAGGGCCACCTCATCGCGGTGTGCAAGTCCAGTACCCAATAAATACATATCAAGTATGCATTTATTGGAGAAGCTAACGGCCCGTAGAATAGAGTAAACAATTTCTTATTCTAAATAACTTAATATCCAATTTAACGATTTTTAAAAAATTTAGCAAAAATGTCCCACATTAATCCCTTAAATAACCGTCCATACTCCAGCAAATATTTTGAACTGCTTGAAACCCGAAGGCGACTTCCTGTAGTTAAATATCAACATCAATTTGTCCAACATCTACAATCACAAAAACAATGCCTTTTAATTGTTGGAGAAACTGGCAGTGGCAAAACCACTCAAATTCCACAATGGGCAATGGATTTTGTTCACGGCACAGCACAAAAAGTTATTTGCACGCAGCCACGAAGGCTGGCTGCGATGTGCGTGGCCAACCGTGTTGCAGAGGAAATGGATGTTTCTGTACGTTAAAAAGCATATACAGAATGCGGCCAAAGTTATGCAATCCGTTTTTCCATTAAAAATTAAAGCTCAAAACAAAAAGAAAACCGCAAATTCATAGCAATATCATTCAATAGGAAGTTAGTTACTAGAAATTACATCATAAGTTCAAAGTAGTTACCACATAGGCGAAAATACATGCGTCCAAACGCTTCCAAAAATTAATGGCTACTTTGTCTTTTGATGTATTTTTTTTATTAAATGGAATTGCCATATGATTTAATTATTTTAACCTTAAATTTTGCTTACAAAAGTGGATTGTAGAAGAACTTTTGCCGCACTCTATAGAACCATTTAAATAATCATTATAATAATTTGTTCATATCTTAAGTTGGGCCAAAAAGTTGGCTACAGTGTGCGGTTTGAAGATTGTACGAGTGAATGCACTGTATTAAAATATTGCACTGATGGATTCCTGCTGAATGAAATTTTGTTTGGTGCAAATATTGGAGAAAACATTGTTATTTTGGATGAGGCCCACGAACGAACAGAAGCAACTGATGTGCTAATGGGCGTGCTTAAAGTAGTTCTTTGAAAAGACGGATTAGTTATGTTGTGTAATTTGTTTTATTAATTTTAAGAACATGTTGCCTTCATGTCCAAAGCTTAAGCTGATTTTAATGAGTGCCACGTTGGATTCTGCCCGATTCCAAAATTATTTAAATTATTGTGAAATGCTGATAATTCGAGGACGCACATTTCCAGTTGACATTTTGGTAAATTTGTTTGCGTGTAAAATTCTTCAACAAGAATTTCACACAATAAAAGCATTTTAATTCAGTATTCTCCGACACCAGTAATTAGCTACACACATGCTGCGGTCGAAACAGCATTGCAAATCCATTTGACTGCAAACCGTCCTGGGGATCTTTTAATTTTTGTGACTGGTCAATAAGTAATAATCATTTTATACCTGAAAGTTGAATAGAATATTTAATTAAAATTTTAAGGAGACTGAAAAGGTTTGTCGGCTAATTCGCTGGAAATGAACGATGATATGGTTTCACAATTTGGACAATTAGTAATAAATAGTTTTAAATATCATATATATATAATTTATTTATTTTCCCTTTTGTTTAATTACAGTATTGTTTTCCTTTGTATGCCTCAATGCCATTGGACAAACAACAACGTGTTTTCCAACAATGCATTCCAAACAAAAAATGCACATTGATCAGTAATAAGCAATAAATAGTCTTAAATAAAATTTTCACAACTTTTTTTTATTAGATCGTAAATGCATTGTCGCAACCAATGTTGCCGAAACATCAATTACTATTGATGGTATTGCCTTTGTCGTTGACACTGGATTTTGCAAACAAAAAATTTACAATCCACAAATTCGTGTTGATGTAAGTAGGTTGTTTGGTGTGTTTGTATACATGAATTTGGTTGTATATTAATTTTTTATAACACAGAGCCTTCTGGTTACGCCAATTTCACAAGCCTCAGCAATGCAAAGAGCAGGTCGTGCTGGGCGGACCCAACCTGGACAATGCTATCGTTTGTATACTGAAAATGCATATAAAACGGAAATGCAACCGCATACAACACCTGAAGTAAAGAATAAATAAAATGAAAATATATACATGTATAATAACTTAAACAAAAAATTTTTCATTGGCGGGCAGTTCGGCCAGGATAAGGCCCGGCTGGCCAAGCTGGCGGCCGTGTTCGTTGCCGAAGGCAAGAAGAAGGGGTGGTCCCCACGCAGCCTGGAGAGCATTAAGAAGAAGGCTCAGCGCCTGATTTGTCAGGTGCGGGATGAGGGCGGGGTGGTAAAGGGCGGGGGGCCACCATTAAGGTGGTGATTCGGAACAAAGAAGGGCCGAGCTGCTCGGCAACGTCGGCTGGCGGGCAACCGCCGGCGGGGAGGCAGCTGGAAGATGTGGTGGTGCCACAGGATGGTGGCCCGTTGCACCAGGTCCAACAGCATGTTTACATCGATTCCTTACTTAATCCGCAGGGCCAGGTGGCGAAGGCCCCGGGAGGGACGTTTGAGCCGCTGGTGGGGATTGAAGAGGCGTTGGAGGAGGCTGCGGCCGCCGTGGGGGAGGAGTTGGAGACGGAAGTGATGGAGGGTTTGATGAGTGAAGAGGAGCTGGCGGCCGCGCAGGCGGAGATGTTTGAGGAGATGGGACCGTCTGGGGACGTGTCGGATGAGGATGTGGAGCTGTTGGAGAAGCTGATGGCGCAGAAGGCGCCCTGAGCGGCACGGGCAGGTGCTCCGCCACATCGGGACTGAAACTGTCAGGTCGGTGTGGCGGATACTGGAAGGGTCCCTCCTGGGTGGGAGGTGGGGGGGGGTTCTTTTTTTCGCAGACACACTGCAACGACAGCTCCTATGGAGAGGTTCTTCGACTTGCTTGTCGGAAGCTCATCGGGCGACCCAGGTAAGTGGGACACATGGTTTTTCCGGGTTTTCCACTGCCACCTCCTCGTTGGTGTGCCCTGGGGGTCTAATAATGCAGGTAACATTATTGGATCGCTAACGGCGGAAAAAACCGGGGTAATGCATTTAAAGAGCAATATAGAAGGGAAGAGAGAGGAAGGAAGGGAAGAAGAGAGAGCAAAGGAAGAAGAGAGAGGAAGCGAAGAGCGAGGAAGGGAGAAAGGAAGTAAGGGAAACATAGAAGTGAAGAAAGAGGGAGAAAGAGAAAAGTAGCAGTGTTCCCGTGTGCCTAGGAAATCCCCGTGTCCCTGGGAAAGTCCCGTGTCCCTGGGAAGAGAAAGGAAGGCAGGGAAGAGAAAAGAAGGGAAGAGAGGAAGGGAAGGAAGGGAAGAGAGGGGAAGGGAAGAGACGAAGGGAAGGAAGGGAAGAGATGGGAAGGGAAGAGACGAGACGAAGGGAAGGAAGGGAAGAGAGGGGAAGGGAAGAGACGAAGGGAAGAAGGAAAGGGAAAAAGTGAAAGAAAGGAAGGCAGGGAAAAGTTATGACGATTTTTTTGTCAAAAAACAGTAGTGAAAAAGTGAAGGGACCGGAATACATCCGGGAAATTTGTGATAAATCCGGTTTAAGGGGCAGGTCTTTTATGTTGTTGGCCAATCCCTTGCGCATTTCGGTGTTTCCCCGTCCTTCACTCGCCTTGGACTTTCTCCTCCACCCCTTTGACCGTGTCCTTCAGTTCCTCAAGTTCCTTTGACAAACTCTCGCAATTCTCCTCGCCCCTCTCTTTCAATTCGCGTTCTTTGGCCGCAATGACTGCCTCAAGCACTTTCTTGGCATTTTCGAAATGTTCGGCAGCTGTTTTGAAGTCGTCCATCAGTTTGTGGGTGCGTCCAATCCAAAAATACACTTCCGCGGTGCGACGGTCGGCTTCTCCGAAAAGTTCCTAATAATAGACCAAGAATGTGCGGGGGGGGGGGGGTGTAAAAGAGGTGGGGGAGGGGGTTCGCTGCGATCAGGTCGGGGTGGTGCATATTGGAAAGGGTCCCTACAAATTCATTGGGGGGGGGGTTCCTTTTTTCGCAGACAGACTGCAACGACAGCTCCTATGGAGAGGTTCTTCGACTTGCTTGTCGGAAGCTCATCGGGCGACCCAGGTAAGTGGGGCACATGGTTTTTCCGGTTTTTCCACTGCCACCTCCTCGTTGGTGTGCCCTGGGGGTCTAATAATGCAGGTAACATTATTGGATCGCTAACGGCGGAAAAAACCGGGGTAATGCATTTAAAGAGGCAATATAGAAGGGAAGAGAGAGGAAGGAAGGAAGGGAAGAAGAGAGAGCAAGGGAAGAAGAGAGAGGAAGCGAAGAGCGAGGAAGGGAGAAGGGAAGTAAGGGAAACATAGAAGTGAAGAAAGAGGGAGAAAGAGAAAAGGCAGAGAGTGAGTGGAAAAAAGAAGAAAGAGAGAAATAAAAGAAGAAATAATACAAAAACATAGGAACAATAAAGGCAAGCCAACTCGCTCATTTGTATGTTTGTGGCCCTAAAGTTGGCCGTCGTCCTCGTCTCCTCCGTCTTCATCGGCCTCCTCCTCCTCATTGTCTGTTTAAGTTCGGAAGCGTTGGGTGGGGACCACGGTACATGTACCGCACCTGGTTGTGCACCTGGGTGTTGCGCATGGTCCTGAATGAGCAAAGCATCATAAAGAGAGAAAGGGTAAAAGCAAAGAACACTTACCGCCCTCCGGCGCCGCGTTCCGGATCGCTGCTGCTCTTCGCAGACCCAACAGCGAACCCATTCCTTCCATCTCTGCCACGAGGCGCCGCAGCAGCACCTGCTCGCCGGGGGTCCAGCGAGTCCGCCCGTGAATTTTAGGGGTGTATTTTTGCTTTTTTGAAAACTAGAATTAGGGGGTGTATTTTTACAAAATTTTCGCCAAAAAATTATTATTTTTTCCATTTTGGCCTAAATTGGGGGTCCGGCGGTGCCGATAGGCGCGCCGGGAAAATTTTTAAGTATTTTAATGCAAATTTGTTCAGAAAATTGCTTAAAATTTCAAAAAATTTACTGAAAATTTTTCATTTTTTGGGTTTCGGGGGGGGGAGGCTTTAGCCCCCTCAGCCCCCCCCTGCCTACGCCCTTGACGATTATCGGTTAAAAAATACTTGGAAATTGAATTTTTTGCGAACACCCAAAATAAGGATTTATAAGGGCGAAAAATGCAAAATTTTCCAACAAAATGTGTTTTTCATACATTTCTCGTCGAGTTAAAGCCACAGAAAAAAACATGATGGCGTCCAAACGCGAGGGTCCCTAATTTTAGGGGCCGGGCCGTTTTCGTACGAGAGGATATTCAAAAAAACAAAAATAAATAAAACAATTGCATTTAAATCATACATATTAGTAATGTTAAATTATGCTTTTTAATGTTTTGACCAATAACTACAAAAACCAACAGCAAGTAATTAAAACAAAATTAAACAATTACGCGGACGGCACTTTTGCATTGACGCCGCTTTTCAGCCAAATCTATGTGTTTTTGGCTAAGTGAGTCTTAAAGACGTATACGCTGTTGTCCCCCAAAGGATCATAATTATGCCAATTTCAATCCCGAAAACATTATTTTCTCTCTGGTATATCCCGAAACTATGAGATGCGGCCTTAGTTTGTAACGAAAATGGTTATTTTCGTATTTCTTTTCGTTAAATTTATGAATTTTCGATTAAAATTTACAAATGTGGAGTTAAAATTATAAAGTTTTGGTTTATATTAGTTTTCAAGCTTTTTTACATCGGTCTAACGCTTGTACACAACTCGTACCCCTGCCGTACGAAAACGGCCGTACGAAAACGGCCGTACGAAAACGACCCCGACCCCTAATTTTATTCAATATTTAAAATTTGGCATTCTGACCCTGAATGTAAGCTTTTCTTTGAACATTTTAAATTTTTGGTATTAGAATTTTTTCTTAAACTTTACCTTTTTTGTATTTTTTTAAATTTTGATTCATCTTCTGTTGACAATTGCCATTAAAATTTCAAAATTTCATGGCGACGCCTGTCGGCTCGCCAAATTCCATCAAATCAGTCAAAAATGAGTTAAAAATAAATTTTAGACAATAAATGAAAATCCGTAAAATTTTTGTGATTTTTTGATTAAAATTAGGGATACCGTATTTCCTCGATTATACGCCCCCCCCTCGAATATAAGCCCCCCTTGGAGGGGGGTTGAACAATAGAAGCCCCCCTCGAGTAGAAGCCCACTTCGAATATAAGCCCCCCTCAAAAAAATTTTTTTTCAAAACTTTTGAAGTCAGAAACGTGCAAAAACTATTGAACAATTTATTTTAATAAAACATTAACAAAAAAAATATTAGGAAACTTCTGCATCAATTTCTTCGTCGCTTTTTATGGATTTTATAATATTTATTTGTTATTTTAAATACTTTTAAAACACAAAAATTTTCTGAAAAAAATAGTATTTTTTTAAAATTCATAAAATATTTTAGAAAGACTGTACAAACGGGACCCACGCGTTTCGGCGCCAGCTCTTTTTCCACGATAGTTTTTTTCTTTGACATCCAAATACAACATTGTTGGTATCACTCGAAAGCTCTTAACATGCTCTATTAGCCTTACCAAAAGCGAAAAGATTTTCAAGCCTGGAAAAAATTTTATTTTATTACAAAAAAACTTCAAAAATTTCGACTTTTCGCAATTTTCATGTATAACTTTTTTGGAAATTGTCTAATAGCGAAGCAATAGCTTAGAATAAATTTCTGTTAATAAATTGCACTGGAAAAGATTTTGATGAAAATCACTAAAAAATTTTCAAGCAAATATAGAAATATTATACCCATATATTTTTTGTTTTGTTAAAAATGGGTTTTTGGGCTATGGGTTCAAATTCACATGCCTGCAACATTTTTAAAAAATTATTTTTGTGGTTTCGAGTTCGGATCAAGGCTTTGGAATTGGGCAAAATGGATGCCAAGTTCTTGATTAGTGGTCCCAAAACCCCTAAAAAACATTTTTACAGGCAAGTGGATCTGAACCCATGGCCCAAAAAAACCATTTGCTTCCATCTATGATCCCGAATTCCAAAATCAGTTTATTTTTGTACTTTTTTTCAAAAGTCTTATAAAAATATAGAATAAACAGAAGCTTATAGAGGAAGAATTTCGTGTTTTTCAAAAAACCTTTTCAGAACAGCGCTATTAATTTTTTTTCTCAAAAAACGAATTTTTCCAAAATTTATGTAATAACTTCTTCATTTTGAAGATAGAAAATTCTAAAAAAGTATAAAATGCTCCAGATTTTTCTCTATTTTTAATGCTTTTTTGCACTTTAATTGATTCATTTAGAAGTGAATTATGAATTTTCAAACATTCGCCTAAATTTCCAAGGGCCAAAAAATGAAAAATCTTTTCAATTCAAAAATTTCAGATTAAGATTTAAATTGTACCATTATGCAGAAAGCAAAAAATTTTAAGAATTTATATAGGGAAAGGGGTTGAACAATAAAAGCCCCCCCCTCGATTGGAAGCCCCCCCTCGAATATAAGCCCCCTTTGGAGATCGTGTGCCCCCAAATGAACGCTCATCTGTCTTGAAAGTTCATCAATTCGGACAGACGAGGCCAGCGCAAGCCATTGGTCCGTCAACTCATTAACCGATTGATTTCGAAATTTTGATTTAAATTTACTGCTTTTTAAGGAAAATTGGCGCTAGTTGCAAAGAGGTCCATTTTGAAAATTTTTTCACTTTTTTGACATAATTTTTTTGTTTTTGAAAATTTTTTCACTTTTTTTGACATATTTTTTTTGATACTGAATTTACTTTTTTTACTAGATGGACGCTATTTATTAATTGATTATGACAATCTGCCGGTTCGGCCAGCTTCTTTGGACGAAATCAATTTACGTTGGATTTACAAGCAGAATTCAGAGGAAATACTACAATTTCTGGCTTATCATGGACTTATCAAAAACCAAATGGAGTGCAAGAAGTGTTTTAACAAAATGTCATTGACAAAGAAAAAGCAAAAAATGGATAGTTTTTGGTAAAGCACAAGTTTTAGATTTTTTTAATTTATTTTTTTAGTGGAAAGGACTTCAGAAACAAAAACGCCATCAAAGAACTGGGAATCGCAAAATCAACTTGCGTCAATTGGTTCAATTTTTGTCGCACCCAATGTGTTCAACAACAAAAAATTGGTGGTGTTAACGTCGTGGTGGAGCTGGATGAGACCTGTTGGGTGAAGCAAAAACACAAAAAGCCTAAAAAAGGCTGCAGCAAGTGGTTTTTTGGGGCCATAAAAGAAAACGACGCTGTACAAATTGATAAAGAAATGGATTCGTCCAGGCTCAGTGATCATCAGCGACGAATGGTCGGCATACCTGAAACTGGCTCTTCACTTACCACAGTACGAACACATGCTCATCAGACACAAAAAATCGACCGGTGGTGGCTTTTCGAAAATTGTCATGCTCCCGGACGGCACCGAATTCAACGTCAATACTAATAAATGTGAAGGACTCTGGGCTCAATTGAAGCAAAAGACGAAAAGAATTTATGGAACCAGTACAAATTTAACAAATTCCAAATGTTTGAACAAATTTTTCGACTTAATGCTAGGGCTAAAGGAAAAACTATTATTAATGCTTTCTGTGATCTTATTCGTCATAATTATAATTTTATTCGCCATAATCATGCTGCTAATGCTTAATATTTATCATTACGTATAAATAAACAAAAAAAAATTATGTCAAAAAACGTGAAAATTTTTTTCAAAATGGACCTCTGCAACTAGCGCCGGAAACTTCATATAAACCGATTCGATTTAATGCTTTTTGCAACTTCATCAAATTGTTGGAAAACGGCAAAATGTGCTGCTCAAATTGGCACAAAAATGAACCGACGGTTCGAATTTTTTTTTATAGGAAATCTTTCAATTAACCCTAATTAGTTGTTCCCAAAATTCTGTGCGTATTTCAGCTGGTTTTGCACCGGTGGTTTTCAAATTATGATGCCAACTGTCATTCGCAAGGGCAGTGGACAAAAGCCGGGATTTGTTGAAGAAAAAATAATTTTTTATCAAGAAAAACATATTTTTTTTACTATAATCCAATATAATTTTTATAAAACAGTTTTTTTATTTATTTAAAGGGCTACCGTATTTCATGATTTATTTAAGAAAAATTCAGAGTTATTCTTGGTAATTTGTAGTATTATTAAGGCTACACCCTAATTTGAGTTTTCGCCTACAAAGTAGGGATTTTTTGTTGCTTTGCCCCTATTTTTTTAAATTCATTTTAGCTTTTTAAAAATTCCTAATAATATTGAAATACTATATAAACCAACAGTAATGATTAATGATGCAATTTTAGTCTCTAAAAACCGACAAAAAAGGTAGGTTTTATGTCCTAAATAACCCCAAAAACGGGGGCGGGGGTTTGTTTTTAATTAGCTCCAAAAAATCTCACAAAAAAATATTTTTTTTGAATGATGTGTTTGGCTCCACATTCCTTTATTCGATGTATCGCCTCGATTCAATTCTTTTTTGGTATACTTGCACAGATATTGTCTAAAAATGACCAAATTTAAGGATTATAAATTATGTCAGAATAGTCAATTTTTATGTATGTTTTTGTCTAAATCCAGGGTTTCTATTTCAAAATTTTCAAAATAAGAATAAAGGCGAAAAAATAAGACTATGGTTAAAAATAAGAACATTTTGCAAAATTGTTTCAAATATTTTTACATTTTATTCAACCAAAAATGTATTCTATTATTATATCTTTCATATATTTCAGTGCATTCGGGATCACTAAATCAGATTTTTAACATTTTTTGCCGCACATTTACGAAAAACTTGGTGAATGTGCGAGGGGAGAGGTCCGGTGGTGCCGATTGGCGCCGCAAGCGGAAAATTTTTAAGACTTTATAAGAATTTTGTTAGAAATTAGCCAAATTTTTTAGAAATTTCCCTTTTTAGATGAAAATAAGGTACAACCCCAAAACCAGAACATTTCTTAGAAATAACAACATAGAAAAACCCTGTATTATTTGGAAAAAAATAAAATCAAAAGAAAACGTTAACCGGTGTCGAACTCATAACAAAAAGTATTGTTAATGTTGAAGCACTAACCACTAAACCACAATATTTTAAAAAATATTGTGATTTTAAATCACGAAAACCACTTTAAAAAATCGACTAAAAAGTCATAAAATCCCAAAAATTAGAAAAAAGTAAAAAAAAGTCTTTTTGTCTAAGGATCATCGAGTGCGATGTGAAACAATGGAGAAGAAGAAGTGAAATAATGAAAATTTCAATCCCTGCAGATCAGTTAAAGATTTCCTCCCTATTCCGATCAATCGATTATTCAAATTAACCAATTATTCAACCCAATTTATCGCCCAGTCCCAATCATTTACTATAAATTTCGGTGTTTAAATTCATTTTGTAATGTACGAATGAATTTTTGAGAAAATTTTTAATTATTAGGAGTGTGTTTTTTGAAATTTTTGGGTTGAATTTTAGGGGCGTATTTTTCTTTTTTATTGTATTTTTGCTAATAAATTTGACAAAATTAATGTTTTAACCTATCTTAACGCAAATTTTTTTACAAATTGCACTTAAATCTTCAAAATTTTCCTCTGCGGTGTCTATCCGCACTTTCGGTCACGCCAAATCTTTTTAATATGCTTTTAAATTGCTTAAAAAATTATTAAACTTTTGAAAATAAAATTTGAAAATTTTTCAAAAAATTAAAATTTTGAAAATTACGGGTTACAGATTACGGAAAATTACTGGGTTTTTTGACCCCCGTCATGACGGATTACGGATGGCCGTAATTGAAAAAATCGCCGTAATTACGAATTACGGATTTCCGTAATTGAAAATCCAGTTACGCCCAGCCCTTGTTTGACCCCAAGATTTTTTAAGATTAATTCTCAACCTTAACAACAGGATACAAAGTAGCAAATTGAATTGTTATTAGCTTAACATCAATATTGCACTATCAAATTTTGAAAAAGTTCATTTAATCCGTTGATAATTGCTTATTGAGATTATTCATTGTTTTGCTCAAATATTACCATTAATGAAAATTGCATCCAAAATTAATTAGCCAAATAATTATTTATCATTTCCACGCGACGACCAATGAATTGCGTCTGTTTCATTCAGCTCATTTGTCTGCTTCGTAAGTGATAAAGTCTATGGCAATGGTCACCGTGTCCTCCTCCGCATTGTACAAACCGTTGGCCGGGTCCATCAATTGCTAAATCATTTTTTACCATTTTATGGTGCCAAATTATTAACAAAGTTTTAGCATCAATGTTTTTTTTTTACTTTTTTTTGAAATTAACATTTTACAAGAGAAATAATCTAAAGTGACTTTTTAGCATATTAAAAATTAAATTTCAAATTGCCAAAATTTGTTAAAGAAAAATTAATTAAAATACTGGCAAAAATTTCAAATCTCAAGACAAAATAATGAACAATTTTGAAATATTAAAATAATTATATACGAAAATTTGTTGATTTTGACAAAAAATTTTTAAAAATATTTTATAGAAAATTTGAAAAATCCTTTTTCTGGATTATTAACAGGAGAATAATTTGAAGACAAATTTAAACATTTTTTAGAAAAAATAAACCCAATAAATGTTCTCGCTTTGGCTTCGTGCCAAATATTATTATAAAATATTTGAATTATTTTTAACAAAAGTAATGTAATGAAAGTTAACAAGCAAATCCCATGACTACCTTCCGATCCATCAAAAAGCTGGTAAATGTTAAGTCTGGCCTGCAGCGACGAAAAATGTCATCTCTCTCCCAGACAACGCATTTTTTGCCCGTTTTTTGTTGTGCCATTGTTCGCGTGATTGTCCAACAATGGCACTTCCAATCGGCAGCTTAATTGTGTTAGTAATTGCGCAATTAATCACTTTAAGATTTCTCAGCTGAGTATTACCTTTCTCATTTTGGTTGCACGTGAGAGAAAGGCGAAAGTAACCGGATTTTTTGTTCACTTGGAATAAAAAAAACGAATAGGCCAATTGCCATCGGATCCCTTTGATGTCCACCACGGCGCTGTCAATTGGCTCGTAATTCTTATCGGAGGCACGTGGAAGCGCAGAAAACTGTTCAATTTTCACCAAAAAAGTCCGCTTGCAAATGTAATTGCGCCGAATGGTGGCAAATTTGAGCTCGCACGGAGCTTGGCATTCTGTTGCAATTTCGCGACTCGAATGGTACAGCAAAACGGCAAACATTTCGTCATTTGTCAAAACGCCGGAAGGCACTAAAAAACAAATCAATTAATTAAATGAAAGTATTTAAAATGCTTACCAATTTGTTCCGAAAAGTCCTCTTTGGGGATGAGTGGAAAACGAATTTGGAACAGAGCAGGGCCAAGCACGGCACGACGATTGTCCCCCGAGCAGTCAATGCCATTCTGACGGCATTTCTCATCGGCCCAAAGGAGAGCCTAAAAAATGATTTATTAAATCAATTTTGTATTATTTTTATTTGAAATAAATTAAAATTTGAATTTAAAAATTCCCGGTTGGTCCCGGTCCGGGACCAAAATCGAGATCCCGGTCCCGGCAAAATTTCCCGGTCCCGCACAACTCTATTTATTATTAAAAAATAATAAATTATTATATTTTACAGTTTTCCATATGCCCATTTCTCCAATGACTTTCAGCTGATCACGGCCAAAAATTTCGCACAACAATTTTTGGTCAATTTTCAAAAATTGGTCGGACTGTTCGAATAAAATGTGGGCGTTGTGATCAATGTAAATCAAACAGCGAGTGGCAAATTGCTAAATTAAAATGTTTAAATTTTGGCAAATTGCTAAAATAATATTGAAATATTTGGAAAGTTGACAAAACTAAAATATTGGAATGTTACTAAAAGATAAATATTTTCTCAATTTTAGGCCAGCACCTCATCTTCGAGGAGTTTCGCTTGAGCTAACGCAAAAAATACGTCGGACAGTTCCGAAATGGTAACATTGGTGCAAAGTTTGACCAACCCATTCACGCGATACTTTTTTGCTAAATTTCAAAAAAAAAAAAATTAATTGATTATTAAAAAATTAATTAGTTTGACCCGCGTGAAGCACCGCAATTGCATTGTCTCCGTTAATTCCGTGCGATTGGTCCGTGTAAATGTAACTGAGCATTATTTTGAATGGCACCACCTCAACATCGGAGACCACAATTGGGTTGCTGCTGTTAATCACTTCCCAAGCCGCTAAAATAAATTAATGATTTAATTTAAATTTAAATTAATAGAATTTTCTTCACCATTTTCATCCTCCGTTTCTTCACAGCGAAACATTTCGGCGAACACTTCGGAAGCCATTTTCAAAATCAGTTTATGAGCTGACAAAAGCTTAAAAAAATTCAAAACTTACATTAAATCACCTAATTAACATTAAAATTTGATTTAAAACAATTAATCCCCCAATTAAATCAAATAATTAATTGCAGCTGAATAAGCTCGCCTCTTTGTTGTCGTCTTTTCCGACCAAAAACTGAACGTCCGCGTCTTCGCCGGTGCTCAACACACGCTTCATCCGATCGGCCAAACATTCGGCCGATGGCTTTGAGTTGCAACTCATTTTTAGAAATTGTCTAAAATTATCAATTTATTTCTTTTTGAGTGGGCTTAATTGGGGAGAAAATTTACAAGTTCACAATGGGAACAAGGCGAATAAGCAGCAGTGGAAGCTCTATGAAAAATGGTACTTTTTGGTTTTGTTACTCTGAAACAAATAATAAAATTTTTATTTATGGTTTCTGATTCATGATCAACAACGAATAAAATTTAAAAAGATTTCAGATGTGGGTAGCGAAACCCAAAAGAACCCTAAAATTTCCGTTTAATTCATTTATCTCGTATTAATTAATTGAGAGAACAGTGACCGTAATGATTGAGTTGAATTTTTGGGGTTTACCCTTTCAAATTCCACATGAATAAATAATAAAGTAATTTAATTATTTTTCAATGAATTATTTTAACATTATTTTATTTGAATGAAATAATTTGTTTGAGAATATTCATCACTTTTATTCGGCCCTTTCTCTCCATTATTTGCCCCTGTTTTAACCATTTTCTTTCTTTCCATTTGCCATCGTTCGTTTTCACTCTTTTTTGCCCAAGGCAAATTTAGAAATTCAAAAATATTTTACCGGCAAAATGAAATTGCACAGATTCGCCCCCCCCGACCGCACAAGGCAAATTGTTGACCTATCTTCTGCTAAATTATCTCCTTTAACCAGCAGGAGCTTTTCAAAATCAAAAACGATAGTTTAATTTAATTTTAAACCATGCATTTTTTTATTGCCTTTGTTTAAAAAAATGCAACAAAGCTAAAGGTGCTGTGATGAAGTGTCAAAAGTATCGATGTGGGTGATCAGAAGAGGCGGGTCATTTCAGTACGGAACAAATGATTTTAATTAATTAATAATTATTTTAAATATATTATTTTTAAATATTATTTGGAGGCAAAAAATCCATCAATATATTTTACCCATTCAATGCATTGCACTTTTATTATTCACAATTGTATTTTTTTATATATTTTATGATTTAAGCATATTATTGATAGAATAAGCTTTTTGCCATGGCATTACTTGTGAGGTGGCCAATTTATCTCTCTTTAAATTTAAAAAATAATTTTGAGTTAAATGTAAAGAGTGAAGTGATAAAAATATGGAGTTAATCGTTTTTGTGGGACAGACGTTCAGGCTGAATAATAACTTCAAAATGACTCAGTTGATTATAAATGAAGATAGATTGTGCTTCGCGATCCTGGATCGGGTTCAAAAGCTAAAATGATAAATAACACCTTAAATTGATGGATTTTTTGCCTCCAAACAATATTTAAAAATAATATATTTAAAATAATTATTAATAATTAAAATCATTTGTTCCGTGGAAATTTTCAACAAAAAAACTGCCCATAACTTTTGTCAAATTCAAACCAAATTAGAAAAATTCTTGGTACCTTTGGATAGCACTAAATGTTCTCTACAAGCTCATCTTAATTTAAAAAAATTTGGTCATGTTTTAGCAAAATTATGGCCAAAAGTACACAAGCAACCAGGTTTTCAAAAATTTTTGGCCATAACTTTTTTTTAACCTAATGAAATTTTGCAGGCTAATAGAGGACACATATGGCTATCGAATAATAGCAAGAAAATAAAAAATTTAAGAAATTTATAACGGACATTTTTTCAATTTTTTGAAATTAAGATGAGCTTGTAGAGAACTTTTAGGGCTATCCAAGGTACCAAGAATGTTTTTTGTTGAAAATTTCCATTTGATGGTTTTTATATAACGACTTAGCACCGAAAATAGTAGCGGCGAAATCAAAGAAAAGGCCGTGCATTGTGATCAACTAATTCTGAGGTAAATTCGTTAATCGCAAGAAGATAGTGGCAAACTAATTCCGAAAATTTGCCAATTTTAACCCCTTTCTGACCCCCGCCCCTCGCAAACAGAAAAAGAAAATGCCGCCTAATTTTGTTCAAATCGTAACAGATCATTAAAACCGAAATTTGATTTGATCAATCCAAGTTCATTAACATCAAAATGATTTTGTTAGATTTACTCAATTAGAAGGTTCTCAAAGCGAATTTTGTTGTGAAGCGGATGGTCGGGCAATGGAAATGGCACATTTTTGCCATTGCTTTTCTCGACATACAATTTTGCTGTTGTTCGATCTTGCGAATTCTGATTGGTCTCCAAATTGACAATTCTGATTGGCCATCGAAATGTTTGTCGACCAACGCACGGAAACGTGGCGAAATCAGTGCCAATTTAAAGCCGAGTTGAGGACGACGAAAAAGCGGCAAAATATCAATCAAAATATCGTTGCAAATCCAACTGAAACGCGGGAAAACTAATTGTATTAGAAATTGTAATTTTTTTTAAATTTCTTACCGTCGGTTTGAAATTTACGGGGGAAGAAGAAGCACTGGCAAAAGCCTGAAATTTGGGAAAATTGGTTAAAGAAATACAAAATGAAAGTACCGCTTTGAACGGTTCAATATTCGACGCAAAATCCCATCATTCAAGTGCAATGAGCAGTTGAACATCTTTAGCACATTGTTTTGAAGCGGAGTGAAAAGTCATTTTGCCAATGCATGTCGTCCATCCGACGCCGCGGCACTGTCATCGCATGGACATTCGGCGAAGAAACCGTCATAATTGGCATTGATAACGCAAAGCGATGGACAGTCGTCGAGAATTGACGGGACGAATTGTCGCAAAAGGTGGAAAATTCTGGCAGACAATCCATGCCATGAATGTTTTTTTTGAGCATTGGTCAAATGTTGCACAGAATAAACTCCAAAATGCGGTCTATTGATGGACAAATGAATTGGACGGATGGCGAAAAGTTGGCCAAAAGGTTGAGAAAAGCGATAAGGAGTGAAAGTTTTAAAACAATGCGTCAATATACATACGTCCGTTTAATAAAATCGTACAAAAATTTAAAAAAAGAACAAAAAAAAAGTATAAAAAGCGGTTGCTCCTACGCCACTTTTCATTATTATTATTATTCATTCGCCATTTACCTATTTGTGTTCGTTCTGTCTCTTTGACTTTTTCTCCCTAACAATACCATCAACAATGAGTCTGTATGTTTTTCTTTTTTTCTCGAAATTTTACCCTTTTTTCTTCTCATTTTTTAGTCTGTTCGTTGTGTCAATGTTTGTCGATGGTTGCGCCATTCTTTGGAGTTATTTGGACCGCCTCAAAAAACCACCACAAAAGAAAATGTTAAAAAGAAAAATAATATTTGGAATTTGAAATTTCATTTTTAAATTTTGCTTTTTCCCTTTTTTCAGTTTCATCTCCGCCGATTGTTGGCTTTGTGTCTTCGATTTGCTGTCACCTTCACAACTTGGCCTTGGCATTTCAATGATCAGTCACCGATTTGACTTTTATGTCGACGAACATTTCAAGACGCGGCGTTGGGCGCTGAAATCCTTGGAAATTTTTCCCAAATTCGAATGGGAGAATGGCACAGTGGGAATGGAATTTGTCAATGCCAATTGGAAATCGTTTGAAATTACGCAAAAAGCGCTTCCAAAGAGAGTCGTCGGATTCGAACCCATTACAATACGGTGAAGCTAATGATTTTTTTGTTGCTTTTGCTGTTTGTAAAACGAATTATTAATTTTTTACAGATACAGCCACAGTTTTCCGCCGTTTGCGATATTTCGTGCCGTCAATTCTCAACGACTGTCCATCGCTTCGCATTATCAATGCCTATGACTATGGTTTCTTTGCCGAATTTCCATGCGATGACAGTGCCGCGGCATCGAATGGACAATCGGTGGCAAAATGGCTTTTCACTCCCCGTCCTGACGATGTGCCAAAGGTGTTCAAATGCTGGTTGCATTGGGATGATGGGCATTTGGCGTCGAGGATTGAAAACTGCAAAGCGGTGATTTTTGATTATTGGCTTTTATTTATGGGCGAATTCAAATTGTGGAATATATTGGATTTTTTTTGGTCTATTTCAATTCAGGGAATGCTTTTTAATGTTTAACTGTTTTTCCTTCATTTTAGGCTTTTGCCTCGGCTTCATCTCCCGTCAATTTCATCGCCATCATTCGCTTTCCGCCGTCTTTTACTAACTCCGTTGTGCCCTTTGATCCGAATGAATTGACTCGTGAAAAATTGACGTTGAAAAGGATATATGATATCGGCCGTTTTTTTCTGATCCGTTGTCCAATTGATCGTCAAGCGAACAAATGGGCAAACTGGGAAAAGGAAGCGATTGGATGGAGCTTTCTTGATCAATGGAACAGAATCGACATTCGTGTTTCGTGATGCAATGAACGGCCCAAGTGATCAGAAGCAGAAATGACTGATGAATGATTTGTTGAGAACTGATCTTTTAGAATGAAGTTGATGTATATAAAATTGTTCTTTTTGTTGCGGTGATCACAAATTGTATTATATATATGCCTTTAGGATAAATTTAGTGATTTTCTGAAACTTAATTGACTTTAAGAATGTTTAAGAAAAGATTTGAGAGGTCCGGCATTCCGATAGGAAAAGAGAGAAGTTTTTGAAAAAACAGTTGAATTTCCGGCAATGGTAATAAAAAATTTTCTAAAAATTTTAATAGGCTAAATTTTTTAATCCTTAACCAAGTAAAAGGTATTTCACAAATGTTTTTAGTATATTCGCTTGAAAAAATTATTCAATTATTTTATCAAAATCTTTTTTTTTGTCATTTTGCATTATTTTAGAACATTTTTGGGAAAAGGACTGACTATTTACATGTTTTTTACTGCGCTCTTTTTTTTCCCTACCGGCCATTTCCCTAAGGTATTTGGGCCATTTCTATACCAAAACTATTGAATATCGATAAACATTGAGAAGATTAAAACACATAAGAAAATTTATTCATTGCTTTTTAGACTTAGCTCGTCAGGAGCTTTCGGATGATACCGAATTCATCAGGATTCTATCGTTTAAAAAAAAATTAGGTGAAATTTGAATAGTTAAACCCGGGCCTTAGTTCCTAATTTTCGCTCCCCTGGAAGCCCTACAAACCGATTTGAAAATCGATTGAAAATTCGGTGAAAAATTTCTCGATTCAATTTAAGAATCCGGAGACCGTGTAAAGCTGGTAAAATAGACAAAACTCTATTTTAAAATTTTTACTTCGGCTTGTGAAACGTATGAATGGTCAATTTGGAAATGGCCCAAATAGGGTAAAAACCCAACTCGTAATGCCCTAAATCGTACTGTTTTTCGACAAAAAATCGTCATAACTTTGGTTAAAGCCAACCAATTAAACATTCTTGGTATCATTCAATAGTCCTTAAAATTCTCTATCTAGTGGATAGAGACCGCCGTTTTCGTACGAGTGGATATGCAAAAAAAATTGCATTCAAATAATTTGTTAATCTTTTTTTAATTACTTTTAATGTTTTGACAGTTAAGCTTTTATTAACTACAAAATGAACCAGCAGCAAGTAATTAAAACAAAACTATAATGATAAATTGGTGCATGATGGTGCACAGAAAAAGAAGTATCGCGATGCCGACGCACGGATTCTTCGTCGCGTCCAACGCTATAACGATATCAATAACAATATTGTCCCTCAAAATGATCACAATTATGCCAATGCCAATGTCAACCCCGAAAACCTTAACAATTTTCTCGCTGGTATTTTCCGAAACTATGAGATGCGACCTATTTTGTCCCGGATTTTGTTATTTTTGTTAAAGTTATGAATTTTCTACAAAATTTTATGAATGGGAAACAAAAAATGATAAATTTTGGTTTTATTAGTTCTTAAGTTTTTCTATTTGAATCTGACGCTTGTACAAGAACTCGTACGAAAATGTCCCCCGTACGAAAACGGCGGTACGAAAACGTCCCTGACCGGGATTTTTATGTGCTAAAAACATGAAATATGTAATAAAATATGTGCTAAAGAATGCTGAAATATTTGTTAAAAATTGGAAAACCCAAGGGTTTTTTGTTTGTATATAAATTCCAAAAAATCTCATTCTTTATCATTTTCGCCCGCAGAATCGCAAATCAAAGGCAATTCGAAGTGTTTGGGGTAAAATTGGTCTTTTTATGATAAATTAAATTATTTTTTAAATTAAAAGCTCCAGTAGAGAATTTCGAAGTCCAATGACAAATTAAGTATTTTTTGTTAACTTTTGGCACACAAAATAAATTTAAAAAATTTGAAAATTCTATAAGAATTGGTAAAAGTTGATTTTAGGTTTTATTTTTTTATAAGTCGCTCTAAATCAAAAATTGTTCAGAGAAAATACGATTTTTGGGCTTCTCTCGTACCATAACTAAGCCGCAAAAAAAATATGTAAAAACGTAAAAATCCGGGATCTAGTCGTGATTTGAAAATCATTGAAATTTTTGAAATGCTTGTGTTCAATAAATTATACAAAAGGTTTTAAACTCCAAAAAGAAATTAAAAATTTTAAGTCATTAAATACAATTCAGCGATATTTTTAGAAAATTCCATTTTTTTTTATTAAATAACTAATATCATTTAAGTTTTCCGGAATTTTTGTAGTGTTCCCAAAATTTTTAAAAATGGGCGATTTTTGCTACACCGCTTGAAATTCATAAGTACATTACAAAATGAATTTAAACACCGAAATTTATAGCCATTAGCTTAGAGTGTTGTGTTTGCGAACAAAAGTTGGGACTTTTATTTACATATTTTTACATATTTCGGGGTTTTTCTACATATTAAATATGTACATATTTTTATACATATTTTGGACTTTTTCGTACATATTTCGCAATTTTTCGTACATATTTTTCATTTTTTTACATATTTTGAGGATTTTTGAGAATTTATAGAAATTTTTTGTAAAAAATTTAAAAAATTTTTTTTTGAAAATGTATCCCTAAAAAATCGATTTTTTTTCAAAAAATGATATATCAAAAATTAATTTGTAAAATATTCAAATGTGATTCTAAGCCTATTTTGGTCATTTTTATGGCATTTTGTGCCTATTTCACTTTTTACGAAGAATTTTTTTCCAAAAAATAACCATTAAAAAAATTTTATTTACATATTTTAGTACATATTTGGGGGTTTTTGTACATATTTCATACATATTTTAGCATTTTTTATACATATTTTATTTACATATTTCGCAAATTTTGTTACATAAAATTAGCATCCCTAATAATTACCACGCCCTCAGTCGGTCATTCTTTAATCTCCTCGTTTTTATAATATTATTAATGTTTTTTAATTCATTTCTTCACAATTTTAATTGCAATAATAAAATTCACATAATAATATTTACCTATTCTTTAAAATATTCAAATAATAAAACAATAAAAATAATATAGGAAAATATAAAACTTCAACAGTAAGACAAATACCAAAATTGAAGAAAGGGATTATTTGATTTATGCTTTTCGACCTGCCTATTTTGAATTTAATTAGCAATCAATTTAAGGAGCATTTGTAGTCAACATTTTAATGTGGGATGAAAAAGAAGAAGACAAATATGTGCAGAAGTAAAGGAAATTAAATTGAAATTAGCCATGGGAAATGAATGAAAATAAAAATAACATTAAGAATTTACAGAAAATTTCAAAAATTTAAATTGACATTGGAAACCAAATATTTATTTAAGCAAAAGCGCAAATTTGCTCAACACTTTCCCGCTTTGTCTCCCTCCATACGAGTTTCGTCCAAGAATTGGCAAAAGTCAAATATTTACAAATTATTAAAAAAATTTAATTCCCTAATGCTTAATTTCTAAAGCTGTTTTCGTTTGTCTTCCCACCAAAATAAATGTTTCTGGAGAATATGCAAAACTCAGCAAAGAATGGGAGAAGAAACGCGAGGAATTGGCGATCATTCGGCACAATATCGAATTGTATGAAGAGAACGTTTGTTCAAACTTAGGAAAACAATTCCAATGTTAATGTAAAATTAATATGTTTTTTTCCATTTAAAGTAATAATTTTCGTGAGAATTGCGATTTTTACACGGCTTATTTTTGTTAATCAACCAAATCAACATTTGTTTACTTTCCCACAACATTAACATCAAACACAAAAATAGTTTAAAGAATTTTTCTCCCATCTTTTGTTTTGTTTTGTTTTGTCAATTACGCCAATCAATTGGCGATTTTTCTCCTACAGATGGAAACATTTCTTTGCAATAAGTAAAACAAATGTTTTGAATTTTTCCTTAAATTTTTATAAAATATAGAAGTAATAATTCAATTCATTTTTGAATATTTGATATATTTAATAATTCAGAACTAATTTATTTATTAATAATATTTTTTCCTTCTGTCAAATGTCAAAACCCGACAATTTGGCTGATCGGATTAAGCTGTTGCTGAGCTCGGGAGATGGCGCGGACGTCCACTTTTTGGTTGAGGAAAGCGATGAGAAAGAGGTGTTTTCAGAATCTGTCCAAGTGGCAAGGGATCCTTATTTTGTTTTCCTTCCTCATTGGACTCTCATTAATATTTATCCGTATTTTTAAATTGTTCTTAATTCGAAGCCTTTTGAGAAGGGTAGGGAGTCGGTGGGATCCCCAGTCAAACTCGGGGGAAAGGGAAAGCGGGGATGGCTTAACCGGGGATCCCCGAGAACGGGGACCTCAAACGGAATGAAGAAAATAGAAACATTTTCATTTGAGAACTAAGCCGAATAACAAACACCTAATAAATTTGGTAATTGTGGTAGTTCTTGCACGGGTTGTTTTCAAATATGATTGGCCTCCAACCTTCAAAGTCGGAACCTGATGAAATTTATAAAATCAAAAAATATGAGAAACTTTCAACAACGCACTGAAAACTATTTAATGAGATCTCTACTTAAATTATACTCTATTCGGGTCGAGGATAGACTTTTGCTTAAAAAATTTTGTTTTGTCTCCATAAAAATTAGCTTTTGGTCCATTGTGTTCGATTTAGGAACTGTCAGCCCATAAACTTATACTGAAGTCGGCTTCCGACGTTTTCGAGGCAATGTTTCGTTTTGACACCGAAAATGCAAAAAATGGCGCCGTCGACGGAAAGGGTCAAAATCAAATTTAAGTTTAATTAAAATTAATTTCGTTTTCTATTTTTTAGCTCCGTTGTCGTCGGATGTGATCGGAACTGTGGTGGTCACTGATGTTCAAATTGGCGCGTTTAAGGCAATGCTCAGCTTTATTTATTCGGACGATCTGAGCGCACTGAGCGGAGACAATGTTATGGCTGTGCTTTATACGGGTAGAATTTAAAAAATCATTAATAAACCAATTCCCATCACATCGTAATGCGTCATTAAAGGCCCGGAAAAAACCATTTATTTGTCAGTTAATTTATAATTAAGCGAAAAAGTATCACATCACCGGACTGACCAACGCGTGCTTGGCTTTTCCAGTCCCAAAGCTGCGTAATGTTTTTCTCGCGTTTGACCAAGCTCGGCTTCTTGAAGAAAATGTGAAATTTAAAAAATATATTTAATTGAATTTAATTATTAAGGTCTTCGCTGAGCATTGTTTGGATTTCATCGACGAAAATGCCGACAAATTGATCAAATCCGACGCATTTTTGCAAATTGACCAAAAATTGATGTGTGAAATTTTGAGCCGCGACCAATTGAAAATCAGTGGAGAAGTCGAGATTTGGAATGCTGTAATTTTTAAGGACAACACACAGTATACCCGTGTGTTACTATCAGCCCGACGCCGGGACAAAATACGTCGCCGGAAGGGTTTTTAGATCGTAATTTAGTCAAGGCCAAAATAGAAAAAAAAACTTTTTGGCCACAGATTTTTTTATAGATTATCAAATAAGAAAATAATCGAACAATACCAACAACGTATAGCCATTTCATTAGAGTGGAGTTGGAATTTAAAAATTCAGAAAACCTCGTAAATTTGCTAATATTTCCGTTTTATCCTTTTCAACGCTACTCAATTTTCGTTTAGGAAGAGGGTGGGGGAAATTATCATTCCAACCCCAATCAAAAAACTTAAAATAAGTCCGAGATTTTTAATGAACGCCTAATATCGGCAAAGTTTGTAAGGGTTAAAAGTTGTTTTGCGGAACCTATTTGTGACTCTCATAATATTAACAAAGACTTTTCAGTAATTTATCAAACAGTGATCAATCCTTCTGTATTTTTATTTTTGTTGCACCATTCTCGAAAGTGGGCGATTTTTGCTACACCGCTTGAAATTCATTAGTACATTACAAAAAGAATTTAAACACCGAAATTTACAGCCATTAGCTTAGAGTGGAGTTGGAATTTATAAATTCAGAAAACCACGTAAATTTGCTAATATTTCCGTTTTATCCTTTTCAACGCTACTCAATTTTTGATTAATAAGAATTGCCAAATGCCTATGAGTTCCAACCCCAATGCGTGAATTTAAAATAAGTCCGAGATTTTTAATGAACGCCTAATATCGGCAAAGTTTGTAAGGGTTAAAAGTTGTTTTGCGGAACCTATTTGTGACTCTCATAATATTAACAAAGACTTTTCAGTAATTTATCAAAACAGTGATCAATCCTTCTGTATTTTTATTTTTGTTGCACCATTCTCGAAAGTGGGCGATTTTTGCTACACCGCTTGAAATTCATTAGTACATTACAAAATGAATTTAAACACCGAAATTTATAGCCATTAGCTTAGAGTGGAGTTGGAATTTATAAATTCAGAAAACCTCGTAAATTTGCTAATATTTCCGTTTTATCCTTTTCAACGCTACTCAATTTTGCATAATAAAAATTGACAGAATGCCAAATATTTTTAAATAAATTAAATAATAAATTTAATTAAAGTTAACTCATTTTTCATCGCAAATTTCATTCAAAATTTGTGAAATTTTCCCGGCGGCGCCTATCGGCACCGTCGGATAGGCTTTTACTTAATAATCCTGTAGAAATTGAGTCAAAAACTGCGTCATTTGGTCAATTTTAGACAAAATCTGTTAATAAATCGCATTAAATTTCATAAAATTTCTCGCAGATGTCGATAGGCACCAGGTATGGCACGGAAAGACTTCCGTTTCCGACATTTTTGGGGTCGGAATTCCGACTTCCGAAATTTTTGATGAAAAGTCGGAATTTTTTAAATTTTTTTTTTCAAAAAACTAGTAAGCTTTGTACAATTCGATAAAATAAAGTCAATAACTGAAAATCATAATTTTTTTATTACATTAAGAAATAAAGAATTGGAGCTGTTCCTGTCGCGCGATGCTGCGCATTGTTTCACAAAAGAAGGGAGCGAATGATTACACTTCAGCAATGCTCGTTCGTGAATTTAATCAAAAATCAGCAAGCCGAGGATATCCACACTTTATTGATTTCGAGGTTAATGGAAATCATGTTTGAACAAATATGACCTTATTAAAAAAATAATATATAAATAAAGGAGTTGATGGACACGGACAATGGATGGTACGACGAGAAGGGCGACTCCGTCACTTTGGCCGTCGATGTGTTTGCGGAAGAGCCTTACGGAGGGGACGACAGTTAAGCAAGCGGTGGCCATGGCAGGAGGATCATTTGACCCATAAATCATGAAATAAATTTACATAAATTAGCATTGATCAAGTACTATGCCTTTTATTATTTTATGAAATTCTTTAATAAATTGGCAAAAGTATTTACCAATTAATAAAAATTTATTCTTTTCAGTCTATTATTTACGGATTTTGTCATTATTTCAATTTGAATGTAAAAATAAAACTTTGTTACAAAGCTCTATTTAAAAGAAAATGTAAAAATAAAAGATTGAGCCAGCTTCGAAAATAACATTTAACTTTTAAGAGTCATTTAAAATAATTTATAAGGGTTTTCGGGGTCACTGATCTCGAATCCGGCATTTATTTAGATAAATTCCGATTTTCAGACTCGAATTCGAACAAAAATTAGAAAATTCCAATTTTTCGAAATGGCAATGGATGATCAGTTTTGTTTTTGTACCTTACCGCACCACATAATTCTTTTCATTTTTTTTTAAAATTTAGTTTTAATATCCTCAAAAATAGGCATTTTCCTTCCATTTATTTCCAAATTATTTATAAAAACAAAATAAACAAGTTTGGAAAAAGTTATTGATCGATCGATATTTCAGCGATTTGTTTTTCTGTTTCCTTTTCGTAGACACATTTTTCCAAGGAAGATAAATTCGGCAAACTGTTGTTTTCTTAAATCCATGTCTTTTTATGCCTAATTTTTTTGTTATTTAGTTTTTGCATAAAGAGTGGTTCTAATATAATGTTAAATTTAATACATGATCAAATCATATTTAGCTATTATAATTTCAGTTATTACCTAATTCAATTTATTTTTAAAAATTCAGATATTTAATATTTAATTATTTTTAATTTTAGATATTAATTAATTTCTTATTGTTTTATTAAAATGGTGCGCAAAAAACAAAACTTCCATGAGGAAGAAAAACGAAGTGATTTTGATGATAAAAAGGGTTATACGCTCCCTTCAAAAGCTGATGAAAAGGTTCAAAGCTCCTTTAAAAAGCGGTCGGTATTTCAAGAGACAGAAAATGTTGTTATAAACTTGGATGATTCTGACAATGAAATGGATAATGTTCAATCAATATTTGATTTGCAATCTTCAACTCAATCTGTTTTTACTAAAACACAAAACATAGATGAAAAGGTTTTTAGAGAAAGAGAAAGGAAAAGAGCAGAGCAGTGGCGCAAAAGAAAAAACGAACAATCTGAAAATGATTTACAAGAATTTAGAAAAAAGGAAAAAGCTCGCTTCGAACTTTGGCGCAAATCACAAATAGAACGATCTAATTTTGCTTTGGAGGATTATAGGATTCACGAACAAAAACGTTTTGAACTTTGGCGAAAAAAAATAAACAAAGTGCTTTATATCAAGCGGCCAATGATTCAAGAAATGCAATTTTTTATTCACTAAGTGCTTTTGAAATAATATGTAAGAAATGTGGTGCTTTGCATTTTAAAGAAGAAAGTGCGACAAAAAACGCCAACGGAGAAGCATTCTATAGCTGCTGTAAAGATGGAAAGATTTCTTTACTTTCAGATCATTTAGAAGAATATCCAATGGAATTAAAACAATTATATTTTATAGACCATCCCTACCACAAAAATTTTATTACAAATATACGTCGAATCAATAGTGCATTTTCTTTTGCTTCTTTAAGTTGTTTGCGTTTTTCGTTCAAAACACCTGGGCCCCCATGTTTCAAAATACAGGGGCAGGTTTATCATAAATTCAATGAAAGTGCAATGCCAAACAATAACGAATTGCCAACAAATGGACAACTTTATTTTATTGACACAAATGATGCGGCTGAGTTGCGTTGTAAAATCAATATAAGTTGTGACCAAAATTTAATGGAATACATCGAAAATTTTATGAGAGAACAAAATAAGTTTGCTAAGTCTTTTTTGTTAATGAAAGAAGTTTATGAGGAACAAAATGAAATTTCTAAAAAAGAAGGAAAGGAAATACCGGAACTTAGATTGCTTTTTAGTCTCAAACAAAATTTTGATAAAAGGCGTTATAATTTACCACAAACCAATGAAGTTTGTGCAATTATGTTTTGCGATTCTAATGATGAAATTCCACCGGCTAGAATTGTTGTATACCCAAAAATAAATAAAAAATTAAAAAATTTATATCCTCTTGATAAGTGTGTGGAACCAATGACTTACCCGTTACTGTATCCACTCGATAAAGAAGGGTACCATATTGGCCTAAAGGATAAAAACGGCAAAAAAATAACACTTTGTGATTATTTTAAATATTTTCTATATTTCCGTGAAAAATTTTTCCCTCATTTTTATGCAAAAAAGCTCTTTCAACAATGGTTAGTGGATTCTGCTGCAAAAATCGAATGGGACAGACTTGAATACATTAAGACTCATCAAACGGAATTATGTAGTAGCAATTATTCAAATGTTGAGGATTTTTTAAAATTGAAAGCAGAAAAAAGTGGTGCCGAAATCCAAAGGAAAATAATTTTGCCTTCGACTTTTTCCGGTGGCCCTCGCAATATGCATGACCATTTTATGGATGCTATGGCAATAGTCAACGAAACAGGAAAACCAGACCTTTTTGTAACTTTTACATGTAACCCAAACGACCCTGACATTGCATGGACCATGCTCAGAAAAAACACTTTGTTGGGATCACGCAAAAAACAAATGTATGAAAAAATTCCCTAAACCATTTTTAGAAGAAACAAAAATAAATGAGGATGGTTATCCTTATTATAAAAGATCAAACGATGGTAGATTTGTATTTAAAAAGGGAGTTAAATTATCAAATCAATTTGTTGTGCCGTACAACCCTTTCCTTAGTAAAACATTTAGAGCTCACATTAACGTGGAAAGAGTTGCAGATATTTCTGCTGTAAAATACATTTATGATTATATATACAAAGGCTATGATGCGGCTGTTGTTGAGTGTTCAGAAGTAAGTGATGATGGTGTTAAAAAAACCTTAAATTATGATGAAGTCAGCAAATATCTCGAAGCCCGTTATTTAAGCCCGTGCGAGGCGTGTTGGCGAATTTTTAAATTCCCGATGCAGGGAAAATCACATTCTGTTGATTTATTAGATGTACATTTAGAAAATGAACAAAAAATTTTTTATAAAAAAAATGCAACAGAAGAAGAAATTGAAGAAGCATCGAAAAAGGAAACAACATTAACTGCATATTTTAAGTTTTGCCAAAAATTTCCGGAGTTGAAATTTAAATATACTGAAATGCCAAAAAATTGCACTTGGATTCGAAAAGAAAGAATTTGGAAGTACCCAAGAGAAGGAAATGTTAAAAAAATTGGACGATTAATTCCAGTTAACCCAACAGACACTGAAAAATATTATTTACGCTTTTTGCTCCTTAATATCTATGGTAAAAGTTTTGCTGATCTAAAAACTGTTAATGGTAAAAAATATGATTCTTTTGCAAAAGCATGTTTAGCTCGAGGGCTTTGTCGAGATGACGACGAATGGTTTAAATGTATGGAAGAAGCAAGTATTTTTTCTAGAAAATATCCAAGAGGACTTAGAATTCTGTTTGCAAACATTTTGATTCATTGTGGACCAAAATACCCGGAAAAATTATGGGATTTTTTTAAAGATTATATGGTTGCCGATATAAAATTAAAAAATCCAAATTTGACGACAGATTTCCATTATCAAATTGGCCTACAGCTAATAAATCAAATCCTAATAAGCCAAGAACGTTCCTTATCAGATTTTAAAACAATGCCACAAACAAAAATGCTAAAACAAACTTATCAAGAAACTGATAATTTTAATCCCATCGAAGAAACAAAAATTGCAGATAAATTAAAAATGATGTTAAATGAGGAACAAATGAACATAATTAAGGAACTGACTGATGTTTTTGAAAGTAATAAACAAAAATGCATTTTTATTGATGGACCGGGAGGAACGGGAAAATCATTTACTTTAAAAACAATTTATCATTATGCAAGAGGGAAAAACAAAAATGTTTGTAATATGGCTTTTTCAGGAATCGCAGCAACAATCCTTAAAAAAGGAAGAACGCTGCATAATCGTTTTAAATTGCCACTTAATATTAATAAAAATTCAACTTCGGGTATTGAAATTAATAGTGAAGAAGCAAATGAAATTAAAGAAACGGATATTTTTATTTGGGATGAAGCTCCGATGGCATCGCGTTTTATTTTGGATATAATTGACCGGAAACTAAAAGAAATAATGCAGAATAATTTGTCGTTTGGTGGGAAAACGTTTATATTAAGTGGTGATTTTAGACAATGCCTTCCTATTAAAGAATTTGCGATAAGGTCTGAAATAATTGATTTGTTGATTAAAAATTCGCCATTGTGGAAAGAATTTACAACTTTAAAATTAACACAAAATATGCGAGCAAATACGAATGAAAAACAGTTTGCAAAAGATTTAATTGAAATTGGTAATGGCACAATGGGTAAAAATGGTTATTTCAATGTACCGGAACACTGCATTTGCCAAGAAAATTTAGTTTGTGAAATATATGGAGAAAATTTAAAAAACCATAATTATGATGAATTAAGCAAGTGCGCAATTTTGTCACCCTATAATACCGTAGTGGATAAATATAATGAAGAGATTTTGGATTTATTACCTGGTGAACAACATTCATATTTAAGTATTGATGAAACAGATTTAAGTAAAAATAACCCAGTAACTCCAGAAATTCTTAATTCATTGAAATGTTCCAGTATACCAGATCATGAAATTAAGCTTAAAAAAGGGGCGATGATAATGTTATTACGCAATTTAAATGTAAAAGAGGGATTGTGTAATGGAACAAGGTTGCAAGTGACTGATTTGGGCAAACATGTAATAAACTGTATCATTAAAAGTGGAGATCGAATTGGAGAACAAACTTTTATTCCAAGAATTACTTTAATTGAAGAAAAAAAATTTCCTTTTCTACTGCGTAGACATCAATTTCCAATAAAGCTTGCTTTTGCATTTACTATAAACAAAAGTCAGTCTCAAACATTTTCGAAAATTGGTCTTGATTTCAATGATGATCCTTTTTCACATGGCCAAACATACGTTGCTTTATCAAGAGCGAAATCTTGGAACGATATTAAAATTAAATTATCTGAAGAAACCAAAACAAATTTAATTAAAAATATAGTTTGGAAAGAAGCATTGGAATAAACTTATTTATGACATCACACACAAAAATTATTTTTATGAGATTGAGTCAATTGTTTTACTGTGAATTAAGAAAAAATACATCGACATAAATTAAAATATACTTTAAAAATATATTTTATAAATTCTTATTTAGTTTAAATTAAAAATACAAATTAAAAGGAGCCGAATTCAGGTAAGTTAATCGCCACATTAAATGAGGAGGGTGTGGCGTGTGATGGGGCGGAACAATGTGTTCCTTTAACCATCAGAGAACTCCTTAGGCTCCTTTGGTACCCAAAGCTTTGGTGCGTTCTCGCCGCGGGTATCGTTAGTAGGCTAACAAGCCGAAGCTAAAACCAAAGCAAATAAAAAATTTAATTGGCAAAAATTTATATTAAATATAAAAAATAAATTTGAGAAAAAAGAGCGGTTGGCGCCGCGACCCTTTTGTTTTGCAAAAATTTTTTGTGATAGTCATAAAAATTTATTCTCTGGGGTTTTTTGGGTCCCCGAGGTCAACTAAGAAAAAAGTTATGGCTTCTTAAATCTCCGTCACACGGAACTGAGTCGACCCCTGAATTTACGACTGTTTGTTCGGTTTTGAGTTCGGGTTCGGAATTAGTAGAAATGAATGTCATTTCGTGATCAGTAACCCTGCAGAAACCCGGGAAGGTGTTTTGACGAAATCAACCCACTCACAACACATAAAGAATTAGTTTATTCATTTTTAATAAATATATGTAGGAAATGTACAATAGTGAGTCGCAATAACATACAAAATACACAGAGAGGCAACTCAGGGCCAAGTGATATATGCATATACAATTATACATGGAGGCAACTTGGGCCAAATGATTTACAAACAAAAGAGAAACAATTCGAAAATTTGAAGCGATTAAAGAAAAGTTAAGAGAAAAAGAAAAATTCAAAACAAAGACAGAATTAAAATTGTAAAAAAATTGGAAAATTATTAGGCGTAAATCGCGAAAAAATATAAAAACAAAAAGATGGAAAAAAGTGTTTATGACGGGAAAAAGAAAGAATTCATTGGACGAATTGATAATTTAAAAGTTTATATGTCCAAGGCAAACAGAAAGAATTTGTGAAGAATTGGGCATTTCTGAAGACACTTTTCGCAAAATGGAAAAAAGAAATAATGCCAAATTGTAGAGTTGGTCGGGACCGGGACGGGCCGGTTTTTTCAGGTCCCGGTCCCGATCCTGGTTTTTGAAAAAACAGAAATCCCGGTCCCGGTTTTGCCAGTCCCGGTCCCGGCGGGACTAAATAAGCACTGGTAAGAATGGGGATCTGGTGAGAAAAGAGAAGGAAATTGTTGAAGAACGAAAAAATTTTGAGAAAAAAAATAAATTATTTATTTTCTTTTAACATCACCGCCACCTCCCTGTGGTAGACTTGGCCATGAATTTGGTGCGCACTTCCGAAGAACATGGGCCGCGCCTGGAACTCGATTTTGGCACTGTATCCGGTTTGCAAGCAGCTGAGTTCAACCTGTGTGGAAAAATTTTGTTTGCTGAAAAAGCAAAATCGAGCGAAATGGACCCACTTTTCCAGCGAGTTCAAACCACGGCCTTCCGAAGACGTTGCGCGCGAAGGCATCTGGGAAGGTGGCCATGTACGTCTCATTGTGCTGAAAATGGGGAACAAACGATTAAAACCATAAAAAAAATGGCACAAAAATTCCAAAACTCACGTTTTGGAGTCGAACAGTCGCCCGGCCGATGTTGCGGACGCCCAGTGATGTAAGCCCAGCGAAGTGTGACTCGGTGTAAATGTGCGATGTGCAGGTCACGCCGGATTCCGGATGTTCGACGTAAAAGGCGGAGATGGGCGGATGATGGCTGACTTGCTCGCCGATGAACGTCATCTGAAATGTGGGAACAGATTTAGGTTTCTCAATGAGTGACGAGGCTATCACTCAAACTGGACCTGGTTGGTTGCTGAGCCTTTTGGTGAATCACCGGCGGTTCGGCTTGCGGACAACGGCACGCCAGGCAGGGTCCAACGTCGAAGTGCTGAGAAAGGCGTAGATGGACAGACGAAGCGAAAAGCCAAACGAGCGCATTGTGAAGGGTAGAAGGAGTTCAAGTAGTATTTGAGGACGGCAAGGAATCTGAAAAATTGTTGATTCAAAAGCGTTGTCGTCAACCAATCGGGACCGTTTCTCAGCCGTATTCTCGTAGGCGCCGGCGATCAGTTCATCAGGATGAGCTGAAATGAGGTAAGATTGAACTTGGAAAAATTTTAAAAAGCAATGTATTCACCGAAGAAGTCGGCGTACATTTCGAGGAGAGAGCGTCGTTCCAGCACGAAGGTGGGCAGCGCCAAATTCTGCAGAGTCTGACCGGTGCCGAGCTGAAAAGAGAATTTCTATTAAAACAATTCATCGAACAACGCGTCGTCTACCTGGGCCACTAAATGTCTGAACACGCCGGCCTGCTCGATGTTCCAGTTGTCCCGTTCGTCCGAGTTGTTGTAGATGTAGTCGTAGTCGGTTCCGTTGGTGTCGTAGTTGCCCCAATCTGGCGCTTGCATTTTGAAATCCGCTGCCGCTAAAATTGAAGGGGAAAGGAAATCATTAGGATTGATTGAAGACATATATGAACAAAAACAACTAAAAAAAGAAAAAAATTTTACGAAAAGGAATTGTGGAGGTGGAGAGAAGAAATCAACACTTTTATACAGAAAATCCGACTGAACTCAGTGTTTCGAAGGAGTGACAAAAGGCCAAATAGTGGGAAAAATTCAAGTATTTATTTGTGAATGAAAACCATTACTAAAAGAACAGCAAAAACAAAAGAGAAGGGGGGAACAGCAGGAAGCCAATTAATTGATAAAAAAAACAAAAATTTGTCGAAATCATGACAAAGATGTCGGAAAAGCAAAAACATTGACAAAATACGATAGAGATATTCTTTTTAAATATGAATACATTTGGAAATCGCCATTTCTGTGAAATTGAACCCCTGCGGATGATTATTGTATTTGATTGAGAGATTACTGTAGTTCGTATTTCTTTTTCTTCCTTTACTTTTTATATTATGATTTTTTGTTCGTGTTGAAGAAAGGAGGCGAATTGGGGAAATCAGTAAAATATTATAAAATTAAAAAAGTTGAGCAATCAATGAATGGCACATTTTTTTAAATACAAAACTTAATTTTAATATATTAGTATCAATGACCAAAATCATTTTCATGAACGAATGCCTTTAATGAGTTAATTAATGGGTTTTATTTTTAAGCAAATTCCGGCACATAAAACCCAAATTAATTTTCAAGAAAATATAAATTTTTAAGACCGAGGTTGTTAAATTTACTAAATTTTAATGATATATATAACATTTGCATATTTATTTTGTTTTATTTTTTTGAAATCCCTCCCTCTGGTGCCCAAACTTCATGTCGCCAACGTGACGGGAATTGCCGTTTTTCGTCTATTCTCATGACCTTGGATTTTTTAAAAAGGGAAGTACGGCACATAGTTTTTTAATGTCTAATGTAAATTTGTTTTTTAAGCAAATTCCGGCACACAAAGCTCTTTTGATGGCCGCCTCGAATGTGTGCGAAGCGATATGTTGCTTATGATTAGGGACCGGGTTTGTATGAATTCCATTTTTTTTGCATTCGGCCTAAAAACCACGTAAATAGTATTTTTAATGCTTCTAGGATGCCTTTTTACTTCCATATTTTAGATTTTTGTCCATATTTGACTTCCATATTTCGGCATTTTCACAAAAAATTCGAAAATACACCCCTAAAACCGAAAAATTTTAGGAAAATTATCAAAATTGTGCCAAAATTTTTTTTTTTTTGAAAAAATTTACTAATTTTCGTTTTTTTTCTAAATAAGTTCAATTTTTTAGTAAAGAATAAATAAGAGGCTCAATTACCAAATTCTAGAATTTATATATTAAAATTTTTCCTTTCTTGACAAAAAAAATTTTATGGGTTTATGTTTTTTTTAAAAATTCAAACCAATTTTCAGAAATTTTTGTCCATATTTTCGTATTTTTTGTACATATTTCAGCGTTTTGTCCATATTTCGTCCATATTTTGGATTTTTTTGTCCATATAAATCCGGTCCCTACTTATGACTCCCAAAATGGGACAATGGCTGGGAATTGTACAAAAAATGGACAAATAAATTAAATTAAATTAATAAGCTTTTCTTTTTTTCATTTTAAGTTCCTTCTAACCCTGTGGTGGGTGGTCACTGACATTTGTGCCGTGCCATTTAAAGCGATGTTACGCTTATTTACACGGACAAATTGAGTGTTTTGACGTACAAAATGCAATGGCTTTGTTTATGCGGATCAAATGGAACTGAAAGAGTCATCCATAGTTGAATAAGAGATCATTTACGCCGTTTTTGAACCCAAAATGCTAAACTCGAGATTGTACTTGTGACTTTTTGTTCGAGTCCATGTTTAGAATTGGCGAAATGGATACCAGATTCGTAATTAGTGACCCCAAAAACCCAAGGATCTTGCAATGTTTCAAGTATTTGTTGGCATCATTAAATTCAATTTTTTCAGGCGAGGATTGCATTTTATATTCATAAATACATAAGATATAATATATTCCTTCCGCATTCATCAAAATTATGTTAGTGTATCGCGTCCGGGCCAGTACAGAATTTGCTAGTAGCCGCTCGCAACGTCCGTTGCCGTCGGCGAATGGGTGATTTAAACCTGAATAGTGATTGGGCGAACAAGTCGAATTTTGTTATCTATTACAATTTGTTTTGAGTTAATAAGTTAATATATGTATTTATTTAGCATTTTTGTTGGTAAAATTTGTGATTTAAAAATTATTCATCTCAACACTAATTGGCCTAATTTTTTTAATTTTTTTGAATACATTTTGTCATTTTACACCCCTAAAAATTGGGTTTTTTAGTGCCTAGTTTCCATTTTTTAGTGCCTATTTTGGGGTTTTTTAGAGCCTAGAGCCTACCTATTTTGGCAGTTTTTAGGGCCTAAAAATCCCATTCCTAATTATGAAATAATCGAAATTTTTAAAATAATTTCCTTCAGAAGATTTTGAACAAAAAGTTCTAGATTTGAAGTTTAACTTCTTTTGGCATATACATATATAACATAAATTAAAATTGATCACCACAAGAAAAAGATTTTATGAACGTAAATTCATTCATTATCTAATCCAGCAATTAAAATTGATTGATTACTTACTTCTCAGTCGGTGGGGGTCGGTTTAGTCTGGCAAGCTGTTTTGTCCCACATGAATTCTAATCTGGTTTTCTTTCGTAAAATGTTTAAATTTAATATTAAAACATATTTATCAATGTATTTCCAACAAAAAATAACAAAATATTGAAAAATCGTTACGGGCGCATTTCATAATTCCGAGATATACCAACGAGAAAATTGATGATCTTATAGGGGTTAACATTGACATTGTAATATCCAGCTTTTGCTTGTTTCGCTTTGTCTTTATTTACTGATTTGAGTTTTCATTTGTATTTGTAGCTAAACAGACATTTAAAGTTATATATATGTCAAAAAAGGTATTTTATAACAAGTAATTAATTTGTGGGTGAAAACAGCTAACCAGACTAAAACGACCCCCTGACTAAAACGGCCAGACTAAACTGACCCAGTCCACTTCTCAGTAAATCATTTCTTCATTTCTGCTGCTGATCACTGTGCCGAGAGTTGTGTCGAGAAGTCTAAAAACAGAAAAGCAATAAATTTGGATATTTGAATAATCATTCACTGACCCATCTCCGACTTCATCCTCACGATAAGTATGAATGCCAATCTGATTCCACTGATCATAAGTTTGCCAAACAATCGCTTCCTTTTCACATTTTGTCCATTTGCTCTTAAAAACTGCTCTTTCTCTCTAACTATAAATGCATTAAAAAATCGACCAATGAATGACCTTCAGTTTGCAAAAAAATTTCCATCCGAAAATTTTAAATGATTTTGCGTAAAATTTAAATTGTTTAAATTAAAAACAGAGAGCACTTTGTTTTCCACCCTAAAATTCTAAATGATCCAGAAAAAGAATTTTGCTATTATTTATTCTTTACGCCCAATTCTTAAAAAATTTCCTTATTTTAAGCTAAATTATTCTGTTTAAAATGGCACCCGTCAAAAAAAGGAAAAAACTACTTTCCTCCACCAATCACCGCCCCATTTCTGCAAATGATGCAAATCAGCAGAAGAAACCGTTGGGTTCATTTGTGACTTTTGGAATACGACAAAGTCTCCGCGTGGCCATGAAAAAGAATCATCGAATTTTGAAGAAAATGTGAGAATTTATTGGGTTAAAAATTTATGAAATTCATTTTTAAGACCGCTCAATATATTTTCTCATTTTCAGTTGGATTTGCAACGACATTTGGATGGACATGTTCCCTCATTTTGATCGTCCTCAGCTCGGCCTCAAAATGGCACTTCTTTCGCCACGTTTTAATGCGTTGGTGGACAAACATTTCGATGGCAAAAGCGAACTGACCATTTGGAGACCAATCAAAATTGACAAGATGAGAACAAAAACAGAATTATCTGTACGAATTGGTCGCAAATCTGTGCATTTTCCTTGGCCAGAAATTACGTTGCCCAACAAAGTTCGCTTTAAGCAACTTCTGATTCGGTAGTTCAAATTCAAAAGCATTGATTAACGATAACCCATTTCCTTTTCAGGTACATTGATCATTCCGTGATCGCTTTTCTCCGTGCCAATAAACAAATTTGGGACAAAGGCACCGATTTGCGCTTGAATGTGTGGACGCGTAACAACAACAATATTGTCCAGCCACTTTGGAGTGTTTTTGCCCGTGAAATTTGGCCAATTTTTGCGCCAAACATTCGCCATTTGAATTTTGCCAAGGGTCGTCATCTTGAAAATTTGCTTCGCTACACTTCGCCCACAATTCTGTCCGGCCTCGACATTATTTCAATCGATTCCGATGATTTGTTGCCCGATTTGATCGCTGATGATGGGCCAAATGCATCTGCTGGCCAAGCGCTGTCAAAATGGTTGCAAATTCCGACAAAAAATGGCCAACCGAAGCAATTGATTTGCTGTGGTGATACGTCAGAAACCATTGAATTCATCAACAATTTCAAAGATGTGTGTGGCCACATTTTCAATAAAATATTTGGATTAATTGCCATTTATTTGATTTCGGTTCCCAAATGTTTAGGCATTTCTCCGTGCCACCACCACTTATTCGGCCATCTACAAAATTCGACTTCTTTTTGGACCAACTCAAATTGAGGGATTTGAATTGATGAACGAACGGATCAACGAAATGCTAACAATGGAGAAAGAAGACGAAGATGAATATACTGATGGTGCTTTGGTGTTGAAGCGATGCCAAATTGGGCAAGTGGTTCAGTGGAAAGACAAAACGACGGACAATTTGAACAAAGTCAGCTTCACGCTTTGTGGAACTTCTTGCATTGGGTGAGTGGAAATGTTTTTGTTTTTATTGATCTCGTCACACTTAAAACTCACTTCATACAGGCCGTTGTCTCCACCAAAAGCGGACCAAATTAGCGCAAAAAATCGTCTGAAAATGAGTGCCGGGCCCAGCGGACAGCGAAAGAAAAAGTGAAAGAATTATTAGGAAATGAGATATTCCGATTGATAATTACAAATGGAAAGTGATCTGATATTGCTCCTCACATTTATTTGTTGCTTTTTTCATTTAAATACACTTAGGAATTGTTTCGATTTTTGGACTTTTAATTTCAAGTCCTCTATTTAATCTATTTATGTTTAAAATTTGAAAAATTTCATTGATTTTATTAATTTGGTTGAAACTGGGCCAAGATACGAATTTATATGTCTTACATTTTTTTATTTTCTGCAACTTGGCAGTATTTAAGAAAAGCCCATGGTGTCAGTTTTTAAGAAACGCCCCAGCACGAAGCATTTTGACGCGGGTAATTAATTTTTTATTACAAATAAATTATTATTTTTTAAATTAATCAACGGTGATCGAAGTTCCAAAAATAGTTTTTAGAAGTTATTTAAGCCGCTGATCACGAATATATAATCAGAATGATTTTAAGACTTCGTTCAGGCCTAAGAATCCATTCGTATCTGTGGATTCTGAAGGGATGGCGGTGGTCAGGTTCGGATCCTTTCGATCTGATAATTTTATGCAGTTTGGGTTTTGTAAATTTTATTGTTAACTTTTATGCATTTTCGTCTGCTTCAAAAGTTACAGGGCCTTAAAAATCGGAAATATTTTTTTGACGCCGAAACGACCCGTTCCCCAAAGAAGGGAATAATTGCGTTGAAAATATTTTTTAGAATGAGAGGGAAATGGAAAAAGCAAACATTTTTATAGTCAAGAAAAACCGAAATTGAAAAAATAATGGAAAATTGCAAAATTCAAAATAGAAATAAAAATTCCTTAAAAGCCGGTAGGGGTCAACTCCGTCTGGCCAACTCCGTCTCAGCAATGTTCAAAAAGCTATAACTTTTTTCTTTTTTAATGCGTTGGTGGACAAACATTTCGATGGCCAATCAGAATGGACACTTTGGAGAACAATCACAATTGGCAAGAAGCGAGCAACAGCAAAATTGTTTGTTGAGAAGAATGATGGCAAATCTAAGCAATTTCCATTGCCAAAATATCCGCTGCCAACAAAATCCGCTTTGAGAACCTCCAAATTGAGTAATTCAAAGACTTCATTAATATCACAAATCATTTGTATTCATTTTAAGTTACATTGACCATTTGATCATCACATTCCTTCGTTCGAACCAGCAAATTTTTGACAAAGGCATCAATTTGGATTTGTTTGTGCCTTTAGACGGTGACGATCAGCCAATTTGGAGTGTTTTTGCCCGCAAACTTTGGCCCATTTTTGCGCCAAACATTCGCCATTTGAATATTTCCAAGGATGGTTATCTTGAAAATTTGCGTCGTCACACTTCGCCGTCATTTCTCTCCGACCTCGACATTATTTCAATCCATTGCGGTTATTTGTTGCCCGATGCAATTGCTGATGATGGGCCAAATTCAACTGCTGCCCAAGCGTTGTCAAAATGGTTGAACATACCGACAAAAGACGGGAAGCCGAAGCAATTGAGTTGTCATGATTATGGTTATAAGCATCCATCAGAAGCCACCGCATGGGTCAACAGTTTCAAAGAGGTATGGTGGCCACATATTCGTAAATGGTTTTGGTTAATTGCGGTTTGTTTCCAAATGTTTAGGCATTTCTCCGTGCCACCACTTCTTCGGCCAACTACATAATTCAACTCGATCTTTATGCATCAACGCCAATTGAGGGATTTGAATTGGTGAACGAACGGACCAACGAAATGCTAACATTGGAAAAAGAAGAAAACGATGATGCAAATATGGATGAAGAAGATGATGATGAGGATGGTGAATATTTCGATTTGGTTTTGAAGCGATGCCAAATTGGGACGACGGTTCAATGGGAGGACAAAAAGACGGACAATTTGAACAATGTCAAATTTCAGCTTTATGGAAAGTTTAACATTGGGTGAGTGGCATCTGTTTTACAATATTATTAATTTTAAATCAAACTTAATTCAGGCCATTGTCTCCACCAAAGACGGGCAAAAAGTCTTCTGAAAACGAGTGCCGGGCCCAGCGGACAGCTGAAGAAATGAATGAATGAATTATTAGGAAATGAGGATATTCTGATCGACCATTATGGATGGAAATTTATCTGTTGATTGCATCTCATATGTAGTTATTTGTTGCTTTTGAATACATTTAGGTAATTGTTTGGGTTTTGTGAACTTTTACGCAGATTTTTTGGGAGGGGGAAGTTTGGGCACCAAATTAAGGATTAAAAAATAAAAATATTTTTTAATTGTCTATAAATTGCAACCATCTATCTAATTTAAAACATATTAAATTTTAATTAAGTTAGGAATCGAAAGTTTTTTCACGAATATGCGCTCAATACCATTCATATATTGCCAATAAATAAACTCATTACCATTCATTCTATAACAGCGTCATACATACCAGGGATGGCATTCCGAGGCCCAAAAATTTTTCGGAAATCGGAATTCCGATTCTAAAAATATGGAAATCGGAATTCCATGCCATCCCTGATACATACCAGGGGTGGGACAACTCTCGCCTCTCGCCAACTCTCGTCATTTTTGGTACTCTCGCCTCTCGTCTCTCGTTTTCCGGCGGTGCCGATTCGGCACCGCCGGACCCCGCACCCAATGTTCCAAAAAAGTTTCCCACTTCGATATGGGCCCCCAACGATGATGACATGTACAAGCCGAAGCAGTACGACCAGCAGGGTCATTTTTTGAATAAAATCTGACCAGCAGCAGCGCACGGCAAGCTGTCCGACGACGACATTTACAACCCGAAGCAATACACTGAACAGAAGGCTGGTGGTGGTGGTCGACCGACGTATGAAGCCGCACTTGCCGACGATGACCTGTACAATCCAAAACAATACAGTCAGATTCCACAACAACAAAAGGGCGCCGACGATGATGACCTGTACAAGCCGCCGCAACAATACAATCAACAGCAGCAGAAGATGGGCCGACCGAAATCGTATGAAGATGAGCTTGACGAAGATGATTTGTACAAGCCAAAGCAATACAATTAGACCGAGCCTATCCCTAATTTAATATACGATTTTGAATTTTTTTAAATTAAAAAATAAGGCTACAGAAAAAAATTGAAAAACTCTCGCCTCACGCCTCTCGCCAACTCTCGTGTTTTTGGGGACTCTCGCCTCTCGCCAAACTCTCGCTCTCGTCTTTTCTGAGACAAGTCACACCACTGATACATACGTATTATTTGTATCATTTACAAGGCTGGTCTGTCCAAGATTTAAAATTTATGAATTAAAACCAGAGCTTCGATCTTAAAATTTTGAAAATCCTCATTTCAGCCATAAAAATCCTCATTTGCCACTAAAATACCTCAAAAAAATCCTCATTTGGCATGAAAAATCCTCATTTTTTAGAAGCACAAAAAAATGCAAACAAAATCAATTAAGAGTCATATTTTTCGTTTGAAACAATCACGGCGCCTATCAGCGCCGCCGGACCCCGGTCCCGGCTTCTCAGGTCCCGGCAAGTCCCGGTCCCGGTTTTGCCCAAAATTCCCGGTCCCGCTCAACACACTAAAAAATTTCTGTAAAATTATAATTTTAAGGAAATAAAAATTTTTTCAATACCCTATTTCACCGGGTACCCGATACCCGACACGGTTTAAAAACTGGTACCCGAACCGGTACCTGGCTTTTCAATACCCAGTAATACCTGGGCCCGGTTTTTGCCCAAATACCCGGGCCCAGCCTATCCTAGTTTATACCCAAGCACACATGAATTCAGATCGTGCTGGGTCGTTTCGTAAAAACTGCTAAATTTACAGAATTTTTAAGAAAAATCAGTCATGATTCAGAAAGTAATGTTTTTTTAAACATTTTTGGTTAGAAGTTTTTGAAAATTTAATGAAATATTCCTAAAATTTTCATATTTATAGCGCAAGTCGAGAGCTATCGTGGGATACAAAGATTATTTTTTATTCCGAAAATTTTTTTTTGCACCATTCACAGATTTTCTTAACAAATCTGGATGCGCGATATAACCAGCAGAGACCAGAAATAGACCAATAAATAAACAATTAGTCTCTTTACACTTAATCTCAGGATTAAAATTCATTTAAAAAATCGAAAATTTTCCACATTGAAAGCGGCCCCGACGCTTTCACACATCGGGCGGCCCCTGGTTGATAGCAATGAAAATATACAATATTAGCGGCAATTATTAAGAGGTCAACGAAAGGCAATCAAAGAATGGCATTATTTAAAGTTGGAAAATGTCATTATTTCTTCATTTTAAATTCTGAATACATTTGGAATTTAGTGTTGGACAAATTATAAATTTTTTAACTACCATTTTAATGTTAACATCGCTTGTTTATCATAAAATAACTTTTAGCCGTTCAGCTGTACTTTTTTTTGTAAATATAATTTTGCGTTAAAAACCAAAAACGTACTTTTTCAATTTTGTGATTAACTTTTCTGCTTTAAATTTCGTGATGGTTTTAAGTCCTAAATTTTTCTCGTCTTCACTTGTTTTCACTCACTTCTGGTTCTTTATGTCCGTATTTTTTTGGGTCCATACGGATTTTTAAGGAATACGGATTTTCGGATTTTAGTCGCTAAGTCCGTATCGATGTCAAGTCCGTAAACCTGATCCTGATCCGTATTTTCGCAAAATCACGCTCTCTACTGAAATCTCAGCCAATTTTATGCAAAAATTATATTTCAATCAATCATTAAAACTATTTGTTGTATGTACTAAAAAAAGCAAATATACAAAAATGGCCAATTATGAACCTGTGAGATAAAAACTTTCAAAAATTTTGTCATAAATTCAATCAATTTAAATTTTCTCTCTCTCTCTCTCTCTCTGTGAGAAAACCTATCGGATAGATTTTGCACACAAATAAAATTATGAAAAATTATTCTTTCATTTTTTAGGTCATTGTTTTGCCGAAGTGATTTTTTGCCTTCTCCCACTAATATTTAAAAGTGAACCATCGCCAGCAAATTGTTCATTTAATCATTTCATATACCGGTACTCAGATTATTCAATGTGCAAATATTAGATTTATGTTCAATTTTTCGAATATTTTGAAAATTTCCTATTTTCCATTAGTGAGCCTAAAAAAATTGTTGGGTGTTAGTTGAATGAAATTCAATTTTATTTTTCCAGCGATTTATCATATTTTATAATTACTCGCCAGGGATAGTACTGAATTCCGATTTTTCCGACATTTTTTGGGGCCGTAATTCTTAGCTCCGAAAAATTTTTCAAACGTACTTTTTCAATTTTGTGATTAACTTTTCTGCTTTAAATTTCGTGATGGTTTTAAGTAGAGAAATTTATATTTTGTGGGTTTTGAAAAAGAAGTTTCTAATTATGGCGTTCTTACTGTATACACCAATTTTTTGCCATTCAATGCATATGAAAAAGTTTAGATTTTTGTCCATACTGCAAACTCCAAATGGGATCTTCCAACAGCAGAAGCGAATACCATGCCAAATGGCAGAGCGATGAGTGGTGCGATTGTGGGACCAGCCATTCCAGAGCGATTAAAATCGAATGGCGCACCCATCCGATGATGAACGGTGCAGCCGAATTTGGGGTGAACACTGCTCGCTGTACGGTTGCGGCGGCTACCTTAGGCATCTCCACCGTATTCAATGGTCGTTGGCGAATTTATTGAATTGTGTTATTAGTAGGGATGAATTTTAGTTATTTTTAAGTTTTAAAAACCAAAATAGTTTTTAAAACGAGGAATAAGTATCAAAAAGCCCAAAATTAAGGGGGGGGGGGCAAAATGCAAATTTTATTCAAATAAACAATAAAAACAAATTCCAAATCATATTGAGAGTCACGTTGAAATAATTGGCATTCAGCTTGGGAGACATTTGTACACATAAATTCCAATTTAATTGAAGGGAGAAACTCAAAATCACAAATTTGATCAAAGGCGGGGTTTATTGCGATAATGTGTTTTCTTTAAAAATTTTCAATAAATTCAATTAATGTTAATCTCATTTTTATCGAAATTCCATCCCAAATTTGAAAACTTTTCCTAGCAGTGCGTTCGGCCCGCCGTTCCGACCTGCACCAACCCTTTTCAAAAAATTACTCAAAAAGAACAAATTTTTTTTTGTTTCTTTGGACAAAATCTGTTAACAATTTAATTTTGTGTAATTTAATTCTTTTTTCGAAATTTCCAAAATCCCGAGATCCAGTGGGGGATCGGTCCTTTCCTATTCGAAAGATTTGTCGTTATTTTACTATGAAATTTTATGAATATCTTAATTTGATGTCTCAGAATTTTGTGGCAAATGTCATTAAAAGCTCAAATTGTTTCCAGTGCCGCCGGCACTTCAAATTTTTCTATTTTAAATATAAACAATTTAAAAAAAACAAATTTGAGGACGAAAGTATGTAATTGTGTATTTTATTCCTTATTTATTAGCTAAATTGGTTATGCTCTTTTTTACAAAACTTAATAGCATAAGAATTTTTTCAAATTCAAACATATTGTTTCAAAATTTCTTTTTTTGAATTTTTGTCCATATAAATCCGATTTTAATTGTGAAGTTAAGCAAATGAATGCATCATAAAGCCAACATATAACCATGCCATTGTTACTTGCTGTTTGTTTGCTCAGGTGGAATCGCGGCACCGCTGCACCATGCCGTGCTGGTCATTTTCGTGTGCGACAAATGTGGCGGCGAAAATTGGGCAACTTACGAGCTGGCAAAGAAGGGCAAAGAATGCAGGTGAATAATGCCTTTAGCACATAAATAAATAAATTGTGGTGGTCAAAAAAAGAGCAGTGAATATATTATTATATTTAAAAAATTTTGTAACGGTTGAGAAAAAATTCTGCATCGATTGATAGGTAAGGTTACTGTAGAAATAGGGCAACTCTAAAATTTATAGAAGAAAATGTGAAAATAAAATTTAAAAAAATCGGGTTAGTTTTATTTCAATTTCTTATCAGATTCGGCTATTACCTTTTCTACCGTGAGTCTCTTCGCTCCAAAAAAAATAATGTGCCTTTTTCGACTGTGCATGGAATTCATGAAGCAATGTCCAATCGTTATAGTGCGGTCAACTGGAACTGCATCCGTTTTGCCAGATGTTTTTACTGGGAAGGTATTGGCGAGAGAATCCGTTGATGAGAGCGAAATTTTGAGAATTTCAATTTTTAAAAACAATTAATTAAAATCGTAAAAAGATGAAAAACTTTAATTACAGTTTTTTAAAGAAATTATAAACGTTTTCATGCCTTTTTATCGCTGGGTTTAAATATTTGTGAATTTTTTTCAGTTGATCGTGCGAATAATGAGCTGCGTTTCCAACTGGCAAATATCTCGATCACCCAAGTGCTCTCGGCGCATGGACGTGTTGATTTGGTGCCGTGTTTTAACAGCATATTGAAAAGATGTGTACATGGTGATGTGGTGCCGTGTTTTGCCTACATGGTGGATAGAAGGGTAAAGACAAAAAATGGGGCAGCGTGGAATTTCACACGAAAAAATGATAAGGAAATGCGGAAATTTCATTGGATTTACACTTTTCCCTAATTTATATATAATCCATTGCATTGAAATTTGAAAATCTTAAGAACAAAAAGTCCCTTGAATCGGTAAGAATGGAATTGAGTGACCTCGGCTTGGACCACATTTCCGACGCATTTGTGAAGGGCTTCAAGTGAGTGCAAATAATTAAAAAAGTGGAATAAAATTAAATAATAAAGTAATAATTTAATATTTAAAATTCAATTTCCATATTTTACAAAATGTTTAGCACGGGAATGGTTTGTGCAAAATGTGCCAAGAAATTACATATCGATGAGCTTTGTTACTGCACGGAAGCGGCCGATAAATGCCACGACCGCAATTGGTAAAACAAAAATTTAAGAAAATGTTTTATATTTGGTTATTTCTCTTACAGTCAGGTGCAAAAGTATAGACTCAAAAATTTTTTTTTTTTGAAAAGATCGATTTTCTCGAAATCTTTGGAGTAATAAAAACAGTGTTCGCAGATCTGAGGCTTTAGCCTCATTTTGTGGTTTTTTGATAGGTCAATGAGGCTAAATTTTCAAAATGAGGCTTTTTGTGGTTTTTGGGGAAAATCCTCAGAATTTTGATAAATTGGCATAATGTTTGGCAATTTAAAGAATTTTTTTAATGAAAATATGCTAAAAATATGGTCAAAATTCTTAATTTTTCCCCCGGTGGCGCCTATCGGCACCGCCGGACCGTAAAAATCCTTAATTTACAAGCAAAAATTTGCTCAAAATCGCAAAATTTGGTCATTTTTCGGACAAAATCTGTTAACAAATCGCATTGGAAATTACAAAATTTTTCCCGGCGGCGCCTATCGGCACCGCCGGACCGTAAAAATCCTTAATTTACAAGCAAAAATTTGCTCAAAATCGCAAAATTTGGTCATTTTTCGGACAAAATCTGTTAACAAATCGCATTGGAAATTACAAAATTTTTCCCGGTGGCGCCTATCGGCACCGCCGGACCGTAAAAATCCTTAATTTACAAGCAAAAATTTGCTCAAAATCGCAAAATTTGGTCATTTTTCGGACAAAATCTGTTAACAAATCGCATTGGAAATTACAAGTGCAAAATGAGAGGCGCCTATCGGCACCTGCGCCCCAAAAGTTTTTTGGGAAAAACGCCGCAAAAAGTGCATCAATGGCTTTCATGTTCAGAATCCCAAAAAATACTTATGGAAACAGAAAAAAAATGCTCAAATTGATCATGGGCAATCAGAAATATAACATTTGAACATTTTAAACGTGTTTTGAATAAATTTGTGAAAATGAGGCTTTTTTGCTTGCCAAATGAGGCTTTTGAAAATTTTCATCTGTGAACCCTGAATAAAAACCTTACTTGTAAAAAAATTAAGGGCAACTATTTGGCTATAAAAAATCAAAAAAAAATGAAAATATTTTGAAATACATCCAACTCTAAAATTTCGATTCTATTTTAAGCATTTTTTAATTTTTTATATTTCAAAGAATTTTTTATAAATTTATCGCAACAATTTTACAAGAAAAAAACAATTTGAATGCAAGTTTAAATACATATGAAAAATGTCTTTTACGCGTATTATAATTTATTTGTAATATTCACTTTCAAATTTTAAAAAGAAAAAACGAAAATTTGTTTTTCCCACGGAGCAAAAATAACAACACAAGCCCAGGAAATTATTTAAATGTAATTCGTAATTTTAAAAATTTATTTCGCAAAAGGGAGCATGCGAAGACGGAGCAAGTAGTGGGGCGAGACGGAGGGCGGAGGAAGACGTCTGACGAGCGCCACAGGCGGTTGACTGCGGGGCCCGAAGAGCCCCCGCAGTAGTATCAGGCCCATTAATCCGCCCCAAATTCCGCCCCCCCCCCCTGGGCAGAGAGATGCGCATTCCCACAGGAGAGAGGAGAGAATTAAGAGAAAAAGAGTAAAAAAATATGCGCGAGAAAACAAAGAAAAACGACACCCGTGCTCAGTTGGAACCCGAGGGCTTGGCGAATGGGCATGCGTGGCACCCGTGAGCAGTTCGAATGTCCCTGACTTCAAGTGAGTGCAAATAATTAAAAAAGTGGAATAAAATTAAATAATAAAGTAATAATTTAATATTTAAAATTCAATTTCCATATTTTAAAAAATGTTTAGCACGGGAATGGTTTGTGCAAAATGTGCCAAGAAATTACATATCGATGAGCTTTGTTACTGCACGGAAGCGGCCGATAAATGCCACCACCGCAATTGGTAAAACAAAAATAAATAAATTAATTAAAAAAATGTTTTATTTTGGTTTATTTCACTTAATTATTTCGCATTTTGGGCTTTTTCAAGCAATAATTCAAATGAGTAAAAGAAAATATTATGAATTACCTTCACCTCTGAAATCCCACTTATATTTTAAGTATTTTTTAATATTTTATATTTCAAAGAATTTTTATAAATTTATCGCAACAATTTTAGCTGTTAGTGCCGCAACAACCGTGCTTTGTTGACCTACAACTGATTTGTTGAAAGAGAAGAAAAAGCGATTTTCGGCCTTCAAATTGAATTTTGAAAATCTAAATTTGTTAAACAAATTTTCCGTTGTATAAAAATTAAAAATTACAAAAAAAAAACAATTCGAAAGCAAGGTTAAATATGAAAAATGCCTTTTACGCATATTATAATTTATTTGTAATATTCACTTTCAAATTTTAAAAAGAAAAAACGAAAATTTGTTTTTCCCACGGAGCAAAAATAACAACACAAGCCCAGGAAATTATTTAAATGTAATTCGTAATTTTAAAAATTTATTTTTCGATTAGTTAATTCACTTTTAGTTGCGTCCGCATGAATAGGGAAGAATTAGCAAATCTCTCGATCACCCAAGTGCTCTCGGCGCATGGACGTAGTGATTTGGTGCCGTGTTTTAACAGCATATTGAAAAGCGGGGTAAAGACAAAAAATGGGCAGCGGAAAAAATGATAATGAAATGCCGAAGTTCACTGAATTCACACTTGCCCTTATTTTATAATCCATGGCATTGAAATTTGAAAATCTTAAGAACAAAAAGGTCCTTGAATCGGTAAGAATGGAATTGAGCAACCTCGGCTTTGACTTCATTTCCGACGCATTTGTGAAGGGCTTCAAGTGAGTGCAAATAATTAAAAAAGTGGAATAAAATTAAATAATAAAGTAATAATTTAATATTTAAAATTCAATTTCCATATTTTAAAAAATGTTTAGCACGGGAATGGTTTGTGCAAAATGTGAAAACATATTAGATTCACTTTGAAGTTGCCGGCCACATAAATCCGATTTCCCCAAATCCGTGCGGTTGCTTTTTTTTGCACATCCCTCCCCGCGCCGCCGCGCAGCGACGCGGAAGGTAATCAATCATCCACCTGTCACCAGAGTGACAGGGGGGGGGGAAATTTGAATTCGTTAAAAAGGTGCTATTTTTAAAGTACCCCTTCACCTCTGAAATCCCACTTATATTTTAAGTATTTTTTAATATTTTATATTTCAAAGAATTTTTATAAATTTATCGCAACAATTTTAGCTGTTAGTGCCGCAACAACCGTGCTTTGTTGACCTACAACTGATTTGTTGAAAGAGAAGAAAAAGCGATTTTCGGCCTTCAAATTGAATTTTGAAAATCTAAATTTGTTAAACAAATTTTCCGTTGTATAAAAATTAAAAATTACAAAAAAAAAACAATTCGAAAGCAAGGTTAAATATGAAAAATGCCTTTTACGCATATTATAATTTATTTGTAATATTCACTTTCAAATTTTAAAAAGAAAAAACGAAAATTTGTTTTTCCCACGGAGCAAAAATAACAACACAAGCCCAGGAAATTATTTAAATGTAATTCGTAATTTTAAAAATTTATTTTTCGATTAGTTAATTCACTTTTAGTTGCGTCCGCATGAATAGGGAAGAATTAGCAAATCTCTCGATCACCCAAGTGCTCTCGGCGCATGGACGTAGTGATTTGGTGCCGTGTTTTAACAGCATATTGAAAAGCGGGGTAAAGACAAAAAATGGGCAGCGGAAAAAATGATAATGAAATGCCGAAGTTCACTGAATTCACACTTGCCCTTATTTTATAATCCATGGCATTGAAATTTGAAAATCTTAAGAACAAAAAGGTCCTTGAATCGGTAAGAATGGAATTGAGCAACCTCGGCTTTGACTTCATTTCCGACGCATTTGTGAAGGGCTTCAAGTGAGTGCAAATAATTAAAAAAGTGGAATAAAATTAAATAATAAAGTAATAATTTAATATTTAAAATTCAATTTCCATATTTTAAAAAATGTTTAGCACGGGAATGGTTTGTGCAAAATGTGCCAAGAAATTACATATCGATGAGCTTTGTTACTGCACGGAAGCGGCCGATAAATGCCACCACCGCAATTGGTAAAACAAAAATAAATAAATTAATTAAAAAAATGTTTTATTTTGGTTTATTTCACTTAATTATTTCGCATTTTGGGCTTTTTCAAGCAATAATTCAAATGAGTAAAAGAAAATATTATGAATTACCTTCACCTCTGAAATCCCACTTATATTTTAAGTATTTTATGGAAGTTAATATTTCAAAGAATTTTTATAAATTTACGTAATTCTCGTTAGCTTTCTTTCTATTTCAAATTTAATTGAATTCCCAAACTCAATGGTAGGGGATTTTCATCTAAAGTTTTCCCGCTGAGCTAATTTATATACAAATAATGCTCTGGTAAAAGATTCCCTTTTAACTCTTTAACGTAATTTATTATTGTTTTTGCATTTAAAAATTTGAAATATTTCAATAAATAATTTAATATGAAAAGGCAATCCTTTTGAGTTCCCGAACCTTTTCTTTTGAATATATATTTTAACCGTTTTACATTTTTGAATGTTTAAATTATAATATTAATTTTCTTCCCTTAAAAATGCTTTTTTTTGTGACATAAGATGGTATACAGCTTTTGAATATGTCTAGATAATTGAAAACACTTCCCAACTTAGACCTTTTAAAATCTCCAAGCTTAAGGCATTGAAAAAGATCGGGACGATATTAAGATATTGATTACTCATGTAAAAACCCAAAAACAAAAAGCTTTAAAATCGCAAATTTTGTCCAAAAATTCATTTTAATGTAATGATTTTATTAGATTACACCTAATAAGATTATACATTTTCATGGATTAAAAGGCTCGAGTATCGTTTTCCTCATTAAACCTTGCTCACTCCATTCATAGATTGGCAGAGCTATGACCTCGGCTTTGACTTCATTTCCGACGCATTTGTGAAGGGCTTCAAGTGAGTGCAAATAATTAAAAAAGTGGAATAAAATTAAATAATAAAGTAATAATTTAATATTTAAAATTCAATTTCCATATTTTAAAAAATGTTTAGCACGGGAATGGTTTGTGCAAAATGTGCCAAGAAATTACATATCGATGAGCTTTGTTACTGCACGGAAGCGGCCGATAAATGCCACCTTTTCGATCAAAAAGTTATCAAAAAATCTAGGAACAAATATTTTTAAAGGTTTCAAATTTTCCAATAGAATTAGGGATTTTTAATATAGATGAAAAAAATAAAATATATCTTTCTTTCGACCGACTGTTTATTAAGGGGTAATTAGTATTTACATGACTTTAATTATTTTTCGTAATTTTGCAAATTTGTTTACCGTTCTCAAAAAGTTTCAGGAATTAAACAAAAATTAACCTTTTTAAGGAGGCTTTATATTTAATAAAATTTCACCGAAAAATAATTTTTTAAAAGACATCCAATTTGAAAGGGATTTAAATTTTTTCTCCTTTTGAATATTATTGCATTGCGTTTCACTAAATTTTTATCAATTTCTGAAAGTTTATTGTTACAATAACAGACAGATGAATAACATTTTATTATGTTAATAATGTATAAATAAAAATTAATTGCAAAACTAAATATCTTTAAAGCACAACAATTTTGTAAAATGAATAAAGAAAGAAAGCCTAGAGGAAGACCTCCGAAAAATAAAGAAAAATCTAGTGAAACATTTAATAAAAAAGATAATCCTCGAGTAGAAATTAGTTGCGTCCGCATGAGTGGCTTTGCGTTCGTCAAAATGCCACTCCCGAGGAGATCAACGAAAACTACCGGAAGCTTGTCCGTGTCATTCACCCGGACAAAAACAACCAATGCAGCGACAAATTGTTTATGGTAGGACATTCTTAGACCACAGAGGTTACGGTACTTCTAATTAATAATTTTCCAAAATAACCCGATTTATGTAAGATTATAGATGACAAGGCTAATATTTCAAATATTTATGATTATTGTTAATCAATCACTTCTTCTTATCAAAAGCATTTTCAGCATTTGACAAAATTTGCATACGATGTAAAATACATGGACAATGGCTGCTTGAAAAGGCAGAGGAAATAGTATGAAAAGCAAAAGAAAAAGCAATTCTAAATACAAGGTGAAGAGAGGGAAAAGTCAATGGGAAACTGGTTAAATGTTTACCCGAAAAGGGAAGAGAGTTGTGAAACTATAAGGAAAAATCTAATGCTATTGTTTCATAGTGAAAAGAGATGAATATGCAACGAAAACCGGTGAAATGAGAATGAAAAGGAATGATGATACAAGGGGGATAGATGAATTATGTGTTAGTATGTGGTCAAACAGGTAATGAATAGGTAAAACTCTGTGATAAGTCGTGAAAAGCAAATGTATATGGTGAAAAGTGAAAAGGTAAAAGCAAAAATGTTCACTGATAAATAGTGAAAGTTGGTGAAAAGCAGTAGGCGACAAGCGAAATGGTTAGTGGTAAGTGGTGAAAAGAGGTGAAAAACAATATGCGACAGGTGAATGTCCTGTGGTAAGTGGTGAAAAGAGGTGAAAAAACATTTGGAAATAGGTGAAAACAGGTGAAAAACCAATATGCAGCCGTAGTCGAGTGTGCGGCGGTTTTTTAGCGCAATACTCGATATTCAAGGCTAAACGATTTTCGTGCTTATATAAGAAAACTTTTTTTGGTACTGATCCGGCGGTGCCGATAGGCGCTGCCGGGAAAAAGTTTTTAGATGGCATTGGTTCGAGTTTATACCTTGTTTTTTAGACTTATCTCATCAAGAGCTTTCGAATGATACCAAATTTGTCCGAATTTGAGCGTTTTAAAAGGTCAGGAACCCCCTTTTCACTCAAATTTTCGAGTTTTAAACCGGTTTTTTGGCATTTCCGCAACTCGAGATAAATATATATAATATTTGCAAATTTCTACTAGCCAAGCTAAAATTCCCAGAGAATTCCCTTCCCAACCGCTCCGGTTCCAAGCCTTGTTTTCAAACGGGATTTTATCATAAATTGTATTTTGAATAAAATTAAATATTTGTAAAACATTATGACAATTTATCAAAATTTAAAAGATTCTGAGGATTTTCCCCAAAAGCCTCAAAAATCCTCAAAATTTCTCAAAAAGCCACAAAAATCCTCAAATCCTCATTTTCCAAAAAAAATCCTCATTGACCTATCAAAAAGCCACAAAATGAGGATAAATCCTCAGATCTGGGAACCCTGTATATATTGGTATGTTTTATGCTTGGAAATGAAAATTTTTTATGGGGGTTAAACTGCATAAGAGCCAAATTTGGTAAGATTGCCAATGGTACATTTCACGCCTTTCTGAAAATAAAATTTGTTTTGTGTGAAAAATCATAAAAACATGGGCGAGATACTTAAAAAGAGTACTATTTTGAATTTTTTTGCACTTTTTTCGGCTAATTTTTTTACATACCTAATATGAATTCCATGGGTTTTTCGAGGTCGCTGATCACGAATAAATTTGAAAATGGCCGAACGCAAAAGATGGGGTGCCGACTCCCGCCCCCCCCCCTAGGGAAGGGGGAAGTCATTGCTAAACGCCATCCATGACCACTCCCTCTGCACAGGTATGACGTAAGATAAGGTAACACCGATCAATAGAGGATGGGAGTACTAATGGGAGGACGGTAACACCGTATAACTAAATACGGTAACATTGATCACTTCACACCTTTCTCTGCACAGTATTCAATGTGCATGCCCATTGCAGTGGCACACTTAGTAGCAGCAAGTTTGAATGAGAAACCAGAAGCATACACAAAATCGCTGGTCCTTTGACCGTCACGCTCGTCTTGCGCAAATTCCGAGAAATTTTCTAAGTTCAGTAAAATGTTTGCCTTCGATCCGTCCGACTCTTAATTGGACTTATTAAATAAGTGGGTACGCAACTGTTAAATAGCCTACCATCAAATGGCACTCGTTCCTGGCACAGAAATTGCAGCGGGATTTTAAAACAAATCTCACCAATTTTACTCCAAAGAACATCATGGGAAATTAGCGGCAAACGAATTTTGAGAAGAGCTGAGCCAAGGACTGAGCACCGTTTTTCTGAGAGGCGTATCGTTTAATCAGAGACCAAAGGTTCGAGTCCCTCCCAGGTCAAACATTTTGCCCAACATTTAATTTCATTCCATCGAAATTTTCATTTTAAAAATAAAATAGGCATTCACTGAGCTTTTCGACTCAGTGACAAAATTACAAAAATAAGATGATAGTTTTATGTGTTATCAATAAATAGATAAATTTTGTGCTCTCCAGCAGAATTCTTCCTGCTAATTTCCACCCTTTTCATTTGTAAAGCATTTCGATTTTCTCATGCGCTATTCACATGTTAAATCAATGGCCAAGCTGACTTTGTCCTCATCTTTATTGTATGTATTTGCCATTTAAAAAGTAAAATGCGATTAATTAATTAATTGAATCGCGCGCCACTTACCGCAAAAGAAATGAAATCATTCCAACCCCAAGGCGGCGTTTATTGACAAAAAACTTTTTCCATCGAATTCTTCCTTAAAATCCCCCAAATCGCTCTTTTGAGAGACAATTCGAAATGTTGCCGACCATTCGCGGCTCCAATTTCCATCTTAAAGCAAATTAAATACTGATCAAATTAAAACTTGATTCGGCTTTTTGATACTATCATTAGTAGATACCGAGCCGGATCGGATCCGGATTTTCAAGGATCCGGAATCCAGCCCGGCGATTTTTTGGAAAATAGGGATTGACCGGATAACTTAGATTGACCTGATTATGAGACCGAACCCGGAATCCGGTCGTTTTTGAAATACCAGTCCGCTTTTCATGACTTTTTTCATATTTTTGGTTAGCATTGTGCTAGCGAAATTGATAAAAAAATGAGACTTTTTTTTGAGAAATTCACTTATTTTGAGCAGTTTTTTTTTAATTTTTGACACATATATATGTACATATTTGGCGTTTTAGCACATATAAATCCGTTCCCTGGTTCTAAATCTGGAAACGATTTCTTTGCCTTTGAAAATATTGGGCCAGTAAAAATATGTCAAACTTTTGAAAATCTTTTCTTGGCTTTTCATCAGTTTCACGGAGTTTCCGTGTATTTAAACAATTTTGACCAAAATAATATGAAAACCATTAATTTTCGACTTTTTGTTCGAATTCGGGTCCGGGATTTGGGTGGCCAAAATGGATATTTGTTGATTTCTTCGTTTGTATACATTTAATTTGTTTGATTTTTTGATTCACTAAATTAGGGTTCGAACCCCGTGGGCGGGGATGGCTTTTCGCGGGGGTTTGGTTTGAATTAGTTCCAAAAAATCTCACAAAAAATTAATTTTTATGAGTGATGTGTTTGGCTCCACACTCCACATTCCTTTACCCGATTTATCCCCTCGATTCAATTCCTTTTGGCCAGATTTTGTCTGGGAATGACTAAATTTAGGGATTTTGGGCTAATTTAAAAAAGAGGTTTTTGGGGGGCCGGCGGTACCGATAAGCCGCCTGGCGAATTTTGAAATTTATGCTCTATTTTCTAACAAATATTCACGAGAAAAAATAAATTTTTCTGATAAATTTTTATTTAAATATATGAAACTCAGATTTTTAACATTTTTTTCTTGTGGCATATTTTTTCCAAAAAAAAAAACAACTGGTGAATGTGCGAGGGGAATCCATTTAAGGTACTTGGACTTTCCGCAGTAAAATGTGGTACAAAATTTTGGAACTGTCCCGCCTCACGGTGGGACTTAAAAGCATTGAGAAGCACAATTTTAAATCGAAAAGAAAGAATTTCGTATATATTTTACAATTAAATTTCAAAAAAAGCAAAAAAATTTGGACCAATTTTGAAAAGAAATAGTGCACATCGATGGGAGGGGTAGACAAAAAGAGAACTTTTTAGGAAAGGACGCACCCCATCTGATATTCCACCTTTTCTGTTCCATAAGGGGCCAAAGGCGACTGTCGTCGTTGACAAGAAATTGTCCATTTAAGGTACTTGGACTTTCCGCAGTAAAATGTGGTACAAAATTTTGGAACTGTCCCCAACTCACGGTGGGAATTTTCGGGTAATTTTTTTGGTTTAGCATCCATTGATTGAAAAAAAAGTAGCCAATTGGCGGGGCTCAGAGTCGCGTGGGCGGGGACGGGGGCACGAAAATCCCGCCCCCGCGGGGGCGGGGGCGGGGGTTTGATTTGAATTAACTCCAAAAATTTTACAAAAAATTAATTTTTATGATTGATGTGATTGATGGCCCACATTCCTTTAGTCAATGTATCGCCTCAATTCAATTCCCTTTGCCATAAATTACACAGATTTTGTCTAAAGAATTACCAATTTTTAGAGAATTTTTTTAATAAGATTTACGAATTTTTGGGCCCTGCGATGCCGATAGGCAGCGCCAGGCGAATTTTAAAATTAAAAAAATAAATCAAAAAAGAAACCGTCAAACTGAATCGAACTCACGACAGAAAGTAATGTCAAGGTTGATTCACTAACCACTACACCACACTAAAAACCTGTCCCGCCCCCGGCGGGGGCGGGGGTGACGGGGGCGGGGCTCGAACCCTACTTAAAAGCATGGTGAAGTGAAATTACAAATCTTCAGAGTATTTTGTTTCGAATTTTTACAATTAATTTCAAAATGCCAAAAAATTCGGAACCAATTTTGAAAAGAAATAGTGCACAAGGATGGGAGGGGTAGACGAAAAGAGAACTTTTTAGGAAAGGACGCACCCCATCTGATATTCCACCTTTTCTGTTCCATAAGAGGCCAAAGGCGACTGTCGCCGTTGACAAGAAATTGTCCATTTAAGGTATTTGGACCTTCCACAGTAAAATGTGGTACAAAATTTTGAACTGTTCCGCCTCACGGTGGGACTTAAAAGCATGGTGAAGTGAAATTACAAATCTTCAGAGTATTTTGTTTCGAATTTTTGCAATTAATTTCAAAATGCCAAAAAATTCGGAACCAATTTTAGAAACGAATTAGTACACAAAAAGCGAGGGAGGGTAGACGACGAGAGTAATTTTTTGAAAGGATCGCACCCCATCGAATATTTCCTTCTTTCTTTTTCATAACTGTCCTAAATGTGCTGCTTCATTGGCTCTTCTGTAGTCCTTAAGGTACTTGGACTTTCCACATAAAAATGTGGTACAAAATTTTGGAACTGTCCCGCCTCAGGGTGGGACTTAAAAGCATTGAGAAGCACAATTTTAAATCGAAAAGAAAGAATTTCGTATATATTTTACAATTAAATTTCAAAAAAAGCAAAAAAATTTGGACCAATTTTGAAAAGAAAGAATTTCGTATATATTTTACAATTAAATTTCAAAAAAAGCAAAAAAATTTGGACCAATTTTGAAAAGAAATAGTGCACAAGGATGGGAGGGGTAGACGAAAAGAGAACTTTTAGGAAGGGACGCACCCCATCTGATATTCCACCTTTTCTGTTCCATAAGGGGCCAAAGGCGACTG